>CM035843.1:341148940-341838425 GCA_020510985.1 Pholidichthys leucotaenia
ACAAACACACAAAAGCCCCTCTAGAGCCTTTTCGAATCCCTGCTAGAAGGTTCGACCACGTTCATGTCGACCTCGTGGGACCACTACCTTCCTCCCAAGGTTTCACACATCTGTTAGCAATGATAGACCGTACTACGCGCTGGCTGGAGGCGGTCCCTCTGGCGTCAACCACAGCGAAGGAAGTCGCTCGCGTTTTTTTGACAAACTGGGTGGCACGTTTCAGCGTCCCATCGGACATCACGTCCGATAGGGGGCCTCAATTTGTCTCGGAGCTTTGGTCAGCCATGGCCAGCAGCTTAGGAGCGACAATTCACCGCACCACCGCTTATCACCCTCAGGCTAATGGGTTATGCGAGTGTTTTCACAGGTCTTTAAAGGCCGCCCTCAGAGCCTCACTAACGGATACAAATTGGGTAAATAAACTTCCTTGGGTTTTATTGGGGTTGCGTGCTGCACCTAAAGAGGATCTAGACGCCTCCCCAGCAGAATTAGTTTTTGCACAACCTCTCAGGCTCCCAGGTGAATTTTTACCAGAGAACCCAGGGCCAGGGCATCTTCCAGCCCCGAGGTTTTTAGGCAGCAACGGACCGGACTCTCTCCCCGGGCCGGCACATCACTCTTTTCCACGGGTTTTTGTCCCCCAAGCTTTAAAAAACGCTGAATTCGTTTTTGTTAGGCATGAAGCTTTAAAACCAACCTTCCGCCCACCATACGATGGACCATTCAGAGTGCTGGAACCTGGTGATAAGCATTTTGTGCTTGATTTTGGGGACAGAAAAGAAACAGTCAGCACTGACAGACTTAAACCTGCCTTCTTGTTGAGAGACGAGCCTGCACGGTTGGCGAGAGCACCTCGGCGGGGTAGACCCCCCAAGAGAAAAGACTCAGCCCCCCTGCAGGGAACAAATAATCACTCTCCTTCCCAAGCTGCAGATTCCTTACAGGAAGGTCCCACCAGGACGCCCGAACGGACCCACAGCAGATTCGGAAGAAGATTTAAGCCCAGACGGCACAGGGACTGATGCAAACTACTCAAAAGTTGTTCACTAATTGTGCTGTAACAGTTTAAGATAAGATAAGATAAGCCTTTATTAGTCCCACAATGGGGAAATTCCAGGATTGCAACAGTACAGGGATAGCAACACTCAGAGCAACAATCAGAAGGCAAGAAAAAACAACATCTAGTAAACATATGTCCATATTACTATAAATATATATACAGTATATAGACACACAGTGCAGAGCATTATGGTTGGTTGGTGAATGTGCAGTAGAAAGTCTAAGCTCTCTCTCCGCGGGCCAGCTGGAAGTCTTTGGGCATGATGGTGACCCCCTTAGCGAAGAAGAGACCACCAGGTGGGCCTCGCTGGTCTCCTGCAGAGCCATGACAGCGAAGCTCAGGAAACGCAGGACGGTCTTGAAGTCCTGAGCGATCTCCCTCACCAGGCGCTGGACGGGCAGCTTACGGATGAGCAGCTCCGTGGATTTCTGGCAGCGACGGATCTCTCTCAGAGCCACGGGCCTGTGACAGCAAGGCCTCTTCACTCTGCCGGTGGCCGGAGCGCCTCTCCGAGCAGCCCTGGTGGCTAGCTGTCTCCTGGGGGGCTTCTTCCTCCAGTAGATTTTACGGGCGGTCTGCTTGGTTCTTGCCATCGCTCTTTATTATTCTGTCTTATATTTCTTGCACGCCGCCTAAACTCCAGCCCGGCACCCGCGTCGTTTTCGCTACAGCTCCCGGTATGTCGAGTTTCCCATTAGCACCGGGCGGCGGCCAAGTGCTAGCTAGCACTAGCTCCTCCCCGCTGTAGCGTCTCCCGCTGCAAACCGTGGCTCCGTCCGCCGACCCGGGAGACCCCCGGGGCGATCCGTGCGTCCGTGATATATATACAGAGTGAAAGGTGTATATATATCACGGACGCACAGATCGCCCGTGCGATTAGGACTGACTTGTGATATTACTATGCTGTTATGATTACCACTGAATTCTCTACAGGAGCATAGCTGCTGGAAAGTTTCTTCTTTGTCAAAAGGTGTAGCAGTTAGTATGTCATAATAATTATCTTAAACTGTGAATTTTTCTATTGTCCTTTTCTTAGTCGTTTGGGGGGGCTGTGATCTATATTAATCATATATCCCATAACCTACATATGTATAAGCATGTGAGAATGTTTGGTGATTACATATGTAAAGCGACTTCACACCTCAGAACAGGACAAAGGGTCTCAACCGCCAGTGAAGATCAAAGAGCATCCGAGGCACTGCGGTGGAGACCAGATAGGTCGCCCTGACCTCCCAGGGCCAGGTGGAGGGGTACGGAGACAAAGGAGGGGAATTAAGTTAATGAGGGATGTCAGCTTTGATATGCATGTCTTTTGTTGTGTGTGAGTATAAGTACACAGAGCCGAATGTGTTCGCTCTCTTACTTCTTCTGCTGCTGCACTAGATGAGACTTGTTAGAGGAGCGAAGCTGATAATAAACTTTGGTTTATAAGTCACATCGCCTCGTTATTCCAAGCTCTTCTACACCTCGGTCAATTTTTCTTACAGCGGTGGATGAACTAGAGGTAAAATCTGTTGTTGAAAAGTGTAAAAATAAGTTATCTACTGATTGTGATGGTATTGATATGGCACTAATAAAAAGAACTGTTGATGGTATATTAAAACCATTCACATATATTTGTAATTTATCATTTCAAACTGGCTCATTCCCGCAGAAAATGAAAATAGCAAAAGTAATACCATTATTCAAGCAAGGAAATAAACACCAATACACAAACTACAGACCAGTATCACTTCTCCCACAATTTTCAAAGATTCTGGAAAAACTTTTCAACAACAGATTAGAAAACTTTTTAAATAAACAGGATGTGCTGAATCAGAACCAATATGGGTTAGAGCCAAGAGTACAACATCGTTGGCGATAATGGAAGCAACAGAGGAAATAATAAATGCATTAGATCAAGGAAAATATGCAATTGGTGAGTTTATAGATTTTAGAAAAGCATTTGATACAATAAATCATTCAATACTTCTTAATAAATTGCAAATGTATGGTATTAGGGGAATGGCTCTGAAATGGGTTACAAGTTATCTATTTGAGAGACAACAATTTGTGAAAATGGGAGAATATCTGTCTAGGTGTATGGGAATTGCCTGTGGGGTCCCCCAGGGGTCAGTATTGGGCCCCAAATTATTTAACATATATATAAATGAATATTCCAAGTTTCTAAATTATTAAAAATAATATTATTTGCTGATGATACTAATATATTTTATTCCGGAAATAATTATAATCAACTAATCCATACTCTAAATAATGAATTAAATAAGCTAAAAAAATGGATGGATTGTAATAAATTATCACTAAATATAGATAAAACTAAGGTAATGATATTTGGTAATTGTAAAAATAAAGAAGATATACACATTCATATAGATAATGTAGTTATTGAAAAAGTTAAGGAGATCAAGTTTTTGGGTGTAATACTGGATGATAAAATTAGTTGGAAACCACATGTCAGACAAAATAAAGTTGCAAAAAATATTGCAATTATAAATAAAATTAAGCAGGTCCTAGATTATAAATCACTTCATATTTTGTATTGTTCATTAGTGCTTCCATACTTGACTTATTGTATAGAGGTTTGGGGTAACAGTTATAAAAGTAAACTTAATTCATTGTTAATATTACAAAAAAGGGCAGTCCGTGTTATACACAAAGTCGGGTACCTTGAACATACTAATTTATTGTTTTTACATTCGAAGTTATTGAAATTATGGGATCTGGTTCATTATTACACAGCACAATTAATGTTTAAAGTTAGTAAAAACCTCTTGCCACACAATATACAAAATCTTTTCAGGGAGAGAGAAGGGAAATATAATTTACAGGGGAATACAAAATTTAAAATACACTTAGTAAGATCTACACGGAAGAGGTTTTGTGTGTCTGTGTGTGGGGTAAAATTGTGGAATGGGTTGGGGGAGAAACACAGGCAATGTCCAAACATCCACATATTTAAATCAACATATAAAGAAATGATTTTTGAGCAGTATGAGAATGAAGGGCAGTGATGTTACATTGTGTCTTCAGTGAGGGAAGGTTGTTGTTGTGTTATGGTGATTGTGAAGGTGATGGTGTTGTCTGTGTTTGTATTGAACACGCCAGAAGTGTATGTTTATTGTTGTTGTAATATTGCTGGATGTTGGTATTGTTGTCAATATGGACTGTCATTGTTGTGTCATTTTTGTTGTATAATTTGACTATGGGTGTATTATGGTGAATGTGGTTGTGGGATAATGATGATTATGAGTAATACTGTAATTTGTTGGGTGTGGAGAAGGGGTGGGACTGTATAAGCGTTGGCTTCTTCCCACTCCTTTTGAACATTTTATTTTTGGTTTGTTTTTTTGTTGTGTTTTGAACTCTCTTCTTTCTTTTTTTTTTAAGAATGTTCAAATAAAAATCAATGTCAATGTCAATGTCAATGTCAACATGCGCCTGGATGGAGGGAACAGCCAATTCACTCTCCTGCTCGGGAAACAAGGGGGGGTCGTAGCCCAACGACGCCCGGAAGGGGGACATCCCAGTAGCCGATGACCATGTCGCATTGTGGGCGTACTCCACCCAGGCCAGATAAGAGCTCCAAGAGGATGGGTTGGAGGAGGTGACGCAGCGCAGGGCAGCCTCCAGCTCCTGATTGGCACGCTCACACTGCCCGTTGGATTGAGGGTGGTGACCGGAGGAGAGACTCACCGTGGCCCCCAAGGCGTTGCAAAAAGATCTCCACACTTGGGACACGAACTGGGGTCCCTGATCGGATACGACGTCCACTGGGATCCCGTGCAGCCTGACCACGTGTTGGACGAGGAGATCGGCCATCTCTCGTGCCGAAGGGAGACCCCGAAGCGGCACAAAGTGGGCGGCCTTGGAGAACCGATCCACGATTGTCAGAACAGTGTCGTAGGCGTTGGAGACAGGGAGACCAGTAACGAAGTCGAGGGCGATGTGTGACCAGGGCCTGCTCGGGACCGGCAGGGGCTGGAGTAGACCCGCAGGAGGGGAATTCGGGGTCTTGCCAGTAGCACACTGGGCGCAGGCCCGGACGTAATTGGCGACGTCCTTCTGGAGACCGGGCCACCAAAACGAGCGTTGAAGGAGGTCCACCAGTCGGGAGACGCCAGGGTGACAGGCGAGCTTGGACGTGTGGGCCCAGTGAATGACCTCCCCCCGAACCACCGATGGGACGAAGAGCCCCCCATCTGGGCCGCCGCCAGGGTCCGGTTCGGTCTCCTGCGCCCTGCGGATCTTGTCCCTGATGGACCAGGAAACCGCCCCCACAACACACAAGCTGGGCAGGATGGTGTGATCCAGCTCCTTGGGGGCCTCAGGGGCAAACTGTCTAGACAGGGCGTCGGGCAACCCATTCTTGGAGCCTGGATGGTAGGTGATCGTGAACTGGAACCGAGCAAAGAACAGAGACCAGCGCACCTGGCGGGCATTCAGACGCCTGGCTGACCTCAAATACTCTAGATTCTTGTGGTCCGTACAGACCACAAAAGGCTGGGCTGCCCCCTCCAGCCAGTGACGCCACTCCTGCAGCGCGAGCTTGACAGCCAGAAGCTCCCTATCGCCGACATCATAGTTACGCTCAGCCGCCGACAGGCGCCGGGAGAAGAAGGCGCAGATGGCTTGACTCCATCCACCGGTGATCGCTGGGAAAGCACCGCCCCCACCCCCGTGTCAGATGTGTCCACCTCAACCAGACACTACAGCGCGGGGTCAACCTGGGTCAGGACCCGGGAGGAAGAGAACTCCGTCTTCAGGGTCTCGAACGCGGTCGCTGCCTCCTCGGTCCACTGGAAGGGCACCTTGGGAGAGGTGAGGCGGGTCAGGGGAGTAACGATGGTGCCAAAGTTGGGAACAAAGCGACGGTAGAAATTGGCAAAGCCGATGAACTGCTGCACCTGTTTCCTGGAGGTAGGCGTGGGCCACTCGACCACCGCTTTAACCTTGGCGGGGTCGGGGAGGATCTGGTTATGGGAAATAACGAAACCCAGGAAAGAGGTGGTCTTGGCATAAAACTCACATTTCTCCGCCTTGATGTAAAGTCTGTTCTCCAACAGCCGCTGCAGAACCCGCCTCACGTGAGCCTGGTGCTCCTCCCAAGACCTGGAGAAGATGAGAATGTCGTCTAAGTATACGAAGACGAAGACCCCCACGAAATCTCGCAGGACATCGTTGATGAGCCACTGGAAGACGGCGGGAGCGTTGGTGAGCCCGAATGGCATTACCAGGTACTCAAAGTGGCTGCTGGGCATCCGAAAGGCCGTCGTCCACTCATCGCCCTCCCGGATCCGGACGAGATGGTAGGCGTTGCGGAGGTCTAACTTGGTGAACCAGGTGGCCCCCTGGAGGGAGTGGAAGGCGGTGTCCATAAGAGGCAGAGTGTACCTATCCTTCACCGTGATGTCATTGAGGGCTCTGAAGTCGATGCACGGACGCAGGGACCCATCCATTTTTGAGATGAAGAAGAAGCCGGCACCGAGCGGGAACGAGGAGGGGCGGATGATCACGGCGCTGAGCGACTCCCTGATGTACGTATCCATAGCCTCACGTTCAGGAGCAGAAAGGCTGTATAGGCGGCCGGATGGTAATGGCGCCCCCGGGCGGAGGTTTATGGCACAATCATATGGGCGGTGAGGAGGAAGAGACATCGCCTTGGACTTGCTGAACACGATTCTCAAGTCATGGAACTCCTGGGGCACTAGGGTGAGGTCCGGAGGAGAGGAGACTGGAGCGAGCGGAGGAGAGGCTGGGGCGCAAGCCGCAGACTGGAGGCAGGTGCCCATGCAGAAAGAACTCCATGAGAGGACACTTCCAGATTGCCAATCGAGGACAGGGTTGTGTAGGCGCAGCCATGGGTAACCCAGGATGACGGGGGCTGCGGAGGAAGACAGGACATACAGGCTGAGGTCCTCTTGGTGGTTGCCAGAAACTATAATTGGCACCGGCCTGGTGTGGTGTGTCACTATTCCCAGGGGCGAGCGAGAAAGGGTGACAAGGTTGAGTGGAGCTGACAACGGTTGACAGGGTATACCCAAACGGGTTGCCAGGCTATAATAAAGCTATAAATAATAAAGCTTTGCTCTGCCCCCGAGTCCACCAGTGCGTGAGTGAGGTGCCCGGTGGAGTTATGGCAAAATCTAATGGGCTGAGAGCAGTTGGAGAGGGGATTTGGCCGGTTAGAGTCTGCGAGGCCCCCTACAGTGACTCGCGGACCCCCCCGTTTGGCTTGACCGGGCATTGCTCCACGGTATGCTGGTCGCCTCCGCAATACATGCATAGGCCCAGCTCCCGGCGGCGTTGTCTCTCCGCTAGGGGGAACCTGGTTCGCCCGACCAACATTGCCTCTGGCTCATCGGCGGACTCCCGAGCGGGTAACGCCAGGGGGCAAGAATGAGGAACCCGGGCGGAGAATCCGCACGGGTGGCTGACAGACTTCCGCTCGGCGACCCGCTCCTGCAGCCTGTTATCCAAGTTAATGGTCAGAGAGATTAGCTCAGACAGTCGCCCTGGAAGGTCCCAGCTGGCCAACTCGTCCCGCAGACCAGAACTGAGGCTGCGGAGGAAGATGCTGCAGAGAGATGCCTCACCCCAGCCAACCTCCTCCGCTGCCACCCGGAAGTCAACAGCGTAATCCGCCGCCAACCGGCTACCCTGTTGAAGGCCAAGGAGCCGGTCGGCGAGGACGCTGTCACGACGCGAGTGGTCAAACACCTCGAGGAAGTCCCGCACGAACTGGTCATAGGAGAGGTTCGTGTAGCTGGGCTTCGACATGACGGCGTAAGCCCAAGCTAACGCTCGCCCCTCCAAGAGATTAGCCATGTAGCCAATTCGGCTGTGGTCTGAGGGGAAATCCCCGGGAACGCGCAAGAACACCGACTCACATTGTAAGATGAACTCCCGTGCCTCATCGAGCTTCCCGTTGAAGCGAGCAGGAGTTGGAATCGGAGTGAGCCGGGTCGGCGCTCCCGAGCTAGGCTGGCCAGCCGCGGAGGCAGCCAAAGCTGATCCACCCTGATGAGCCGAGGGGAACGCCTGCTGGGGGTCAAGACGGTCTAACCAGTGAGTTATCGTGGTCAATTGATTGAGTATCACCTGCTGTTGATGAGCTATCAAATCCACCCGAGCCTCGAGGGTGGAAAGACGGCGTGCGAGCCCGCTGTCCGCTGGGCCGCTTTGCTGTAGCCGTACTGACATATTTATCGGCCCAGGAAACACGCACGCAGGCTCAGGTAAGATTTAATAGCTTTATTCAACAGCAAGGGGTGTTTGGGTGCGTGTATGAGATATGTATATGGATTGTGGGTGGACGATGAGAGTCGGGAACAGAGCAGCACGCCGTGCAGCCAGGCAACCCTATGGGAAGAGCAGAGACAGGAGAATGAGCTGGGCTTAACCAAACGGTGAAGTAATACAGAGTAATGCTTACTTACAGATGGGAAGGTGGCTGGCGTTGGCTAGGATCTTCGGCCTGGGAGACAGTGCCCTGCTGCACACACGACGAGACGTGGAGATGCGGGAGGAGGAGATGGCGAAGACGTGAGGATCCGCTGCCAGGGAATCCACCTGTGCACAGGGGAAGACTGATAGACAGGTAAGTGGCAAACAGCTTACGTGCTGAAGCGAAGAGTGGCAGGACGGGAAGAGACAATCCTGCTGAGGGTTTGAGCACGTAGTAGAACAGTCGGCTCCAGACCGATGCTCTGGGCCGAGTGGGCTAAATAGCCCGTCACTGACGAGGAGCAGGTGTGCGCGCAGCTGAGGTGGATGCCTGGGAGCGGCGAGTTGTGACAAAGATAAGAAAAGATAAACCTTTATTAGTCCCACAATGGGGAAATTCCAGGATTGCAACAGCACAGGATAGGAACACTCAGAGTAATAATTTAGAAGATAAGAAAATAAGAGCAGTGAATATACATATGTACACATAAATATATAAATATATATACACAGTGCGGAGCATTGTGGCTAGATGGAATAAACAGCATAACCGTCTATTTAGTTATCCTATATAGTATGAATATGTACCCATACATATTGTCACCCTCCACAGTGACTGATAGTGTCCTGGTGGTATACTTTTACACTCTGCTGGGGATCCCATGCCACCTCAAACCCCACCCTACTAATCCTTCCACTACGGCATTATACCCAGCACTACCTGGCTCATATGCTCTCACACCGGAAGATGACAGTTTTAGAAGGGGGGCCAGCACATCAAGATGCCCAAGAGGACCCAGCACTGCAGGAAGGGGTGGACGAGGAGCAGCAAGGAGCGGTAGGAGGAGGGGCTGCTGCCCAACCGCTGACTGACCAGAAGCCCCCATCTCAGCACAAAGCGGTCACGCGCACATAACCTCCACTTTTGTGTGACCGAACATCAAAGCAAGAACATGATCAACCTCCAGACACCAACATGCCTATGATGGAGGTGGCAGGGGACAGAAGTCCACACTTTGTGTTTTGCCCGTGGGCTCCAGAAGACATTCCCAAGTTCGCGGCTACACAGCCACAGCTGGAGAACGACCCTGCGTACTTCTATGAACAATTGTGGGCATTCTGTGAGACCTACTGCCCCACCTTTTCTGAGCTGCGAAGAATCACGGCTCAGAAGGTGCACACCCACCAATATGGCCAAGCTGATGCCAGCCTTTGTTGCGGATGTGCGCCCTGACAACTATGTCTGGGGGGATGATTCCAGCAATCACGACTACAAAGACGCGATAAAGGCACTTGTGCGGCTAATTGAGGATCAATGCTGTAAGACCCCAGACCTCTCCAAGGTGGCTCAGGTCAAGAAGAAGGACGACGAAGCACCAAGAGACTACTTCCACAGGCTGCGCAAGGTCTTTAATGGTGCTGCGGGCATTCCTGCCCCATCTGCCCCGAACGACTACATGAAGGATATGGGGCCATACGGCACACATCTTAATATGTGGGTCATGGCAGGATTGCATCCTCACCTTGCGGCAGACAAAACGATGACCTGCATCAGCTGGGAGGAGGAAAATTGTGAGACTGTCCTCCGCCATGCCAACCATCACCACCGTAAACATGAATAAACCACGAAGAAGAAGATAAAGCAAGGAGGACAACCTGGAAAAGGCCCTGCTCACAACGGTGCAGTGGGCCCCCACTCCAACGCAGCCAAACCCAGACTCCTCTGCTGGCCCTAACCAGTGTCGCTACTGTGGCCAAGAAAGACACTGGATGACACAATGCCCACAGCCGTCAACCTGCAGTTACTGCAAGCAAGCTGAACACTGGGCTACAGCATGCCCAGTAAGACCACGATCTGGATCTCGTGGAAGGGGGAGGGGCAGAGGTACCTTCTAGCAAGGCAATCGTGCATCCTGGCCCGACAAAACCCTGGCCAACCACCACACCTTTTCCCCCAGCCCCCACCACCTCAGCCTCAACCCCGACAGCCTCAGCAGTGACGCCAGGCGGATAAGACTGGACAATGCTCGCTCTCTCTTTACCCTCACCCCCAGCAGACGCCGCACATGTGCTTGCCAATAAAAATCACGCTGCAGCCACACACACATCACATACTAAATACACAGCATTGACAATTGCATCATACCTCCTCTCACTTCTCGTTCACTCACATCACAGGTGGCAAGTGGAGGCACACCACAGGGAGCCCAAATTGAAACTCCCAACTCGACCTTTGCCAAAATTCCATCTCTGCTGTACATTTATGAGTGGGCACTGACAGATGAAGGGCAGAGCTTTCATTTGATTGAAATGGGAAAGAAGATATCGCAACAAGCTACAGTTTTCATGCCACCGCACAGAACACATTGTACAACACATCTCTCACAAGGCCCTGACATTGAATATGAGAAACAATGGCCACAAGTTAACTCTGCCCCACTGCAAATGACACACATTGTGTGTGTAGCAGATTTTAGCTTTTTACTGATTGCACTTAAACCATCAGTGGCTACAGTGTTCTTAGTCTCACACAGCCACCCGCATGTCTCACTCACAAAAGCCCCCTCCTCAGCGTGGAGAAATATGGGTGCACGGGCCCTTGCTGCTCATCGTGCTGATGACTGGGTTTCATCTGCACCACTACATCACGTTGGCCTCAGTACAGTTTTGTTCTCCCCCTCTCTGCAGATGTATCGCGCAGAGTACGTGGTTTCACTTTCCTGCGAGCATGTATGCCAATTTTTCCCGTTAAAAAAAAACAAAAAAAAATCAGACCTAAAGGCCAACCTCCCGAATGGCGTTTTGTCCAAGACCTTCAGGCTGTCAACGCTGCCGTCATCCAGCATGCTCCTGTGGTTCATAACCCTCATACCATCTTGACTCAAATTCCTCCAAGTTCAACCCATTTTACAGTGGTGGATTTGTCAAACGCGTTTTTCAGCGTCCCCATCCACAAGACTCACAGTTTTGGTTCACATTCCAATTCAATAGGGCTCTTTACATGTTCACCAGATTGGCCCAGGGCTACTGTAAAAGTCCGACCATCTATAATTCGGCTCTCAAAAGCTCTTTGAGCTCTCTTCAACTGTCAGAGGGCTCCGTCCTGATTCAATATGTCGATGACCTTTTGCTGTGCGCGCCAAATGAGGCACAATACCAAGCAGATTCTTTGAAGCTTTTGTGTCACCTTGCTGCAGAAGGCTACAAGGTGCGGCGGCATGAAATAAAGCGGCGTTGTTGGAGGTTTTAAGTAGAGTTTTATTATCATACCGCCGTCACGGGATCCCCCTCCGGCCCAAGTGTGTGCAGGCTGGAGCGGGATCCTCTGGCTCTCGGAGAAGAGGACACAGAGTGCGTGTCTGCAGCAGAGGTTGAAGTGTGAGTGAGAGGAAGTGTTACAGAACCTGTGCAGTATTTATACCCAACTCAAACAATACATCAAAGCAGATTCACAGCGGTTGGTCTGATCAAAGGGACTGCAGAACAGGCATGAGATATTTGCATTTGTGAGACATACATCACAATAAGCAGATTTGCTAGACTCTGCTCCAGCTGCAGAACAAAGAGGTTAACAGGCACATCTACATATTGATCTGAGTCTCTAGGTCACAGTAAGGACAGGACGCATGAACACAATGCATGAAAGGTAACATTATCACAGTAGTGTAGCGGAAAAAACCAGGAGTAGCGAGCTGTCTGTCCTTAGTCTGTTTGTGGTGGTTCTCCCAAACCGCCACAGCTCCCCCCCAGAGGGCTCGGCAGGTGGTCGAGACCTCGATAGTGCAGCTTGGGCAGCGAGCAGGGAAAAGCTCTGTGCAGGAGGGGGTGGAGGGGGGTGGGGGTAGTAAAAGCCGGCCGGAGACGATGAAAACGTCCAGGCCGCGCAAAAATTGCTTGTTGATCCACGATGTCGAGGGGCATCGGAAGAAAAATTAGTCTCTGGCTCCTCTCGTGGCCATGAAGAAAAGCAGGGGCGGCTGTGGGGGAAAAAACAAAAGCAGAGGGACGTGGCGTGTCTCTTTAGGTGCGGGCGCAGCCCTAAAGTCCTCGGGAATCGCAAAACAGCTGAATTCCCTATGTGTGCCGTGGCTGAGACCATTAACAAATCCTTCGAGCATGCTGCATGCGTGCCTCAGGTGAGCGAGCAGCCCTGAAGGGCAGCGGCGAAGGAGGAAGGCAGTCTGTGGAGCCGTATGTGTCCCGTGCGTGGTGCGCCGTGCCCGTGACTCCCCGGTGCGTGTGCCGGGGTCCCGTGCGTGGGTGGGCCGCTGGAGAGGAGAACCAGGGTCAGGGAGCTTGCTGGAGATCATCCCTGTTGTCTGTTGCGTCGTTCGGTCGTGGTGCGTTGGAGCGGTGCGAGGAAGTAGACGATCTCTGTCCCTCGGGCTCATGGAGATGCGTTGGAGCGGTGCGAGGCAATAGACGATCTTTGTGCCTCGGGCTCGTGGAGATGCGTTGGAGCAGTGCGAGGCAGTAGACGATCTTTGTGCCCCGGGCTCGTGTAGCTGCGTTGAAGCGGTGAGAGGGAGGAGATGATCGTTGTCGCTCGTGCGGCCATGGTGCGTTCAGGTCCACGCGCTGCGCTCTCCGTCGGCCATGGGGATCGCCGTCGTGGAGAGGGGATGAGGTGCATGCGCTCACGTGTGGAGGAGCTGTGAGCGCGGCTGGCCCAGCGTGGATGTGCCGATCTAGGCGTGCAGATCTCACCATGAAACGTTGCTCAGCTTTCCCGGTCGTGGGTGTTCTCCAGGGAGTTTCGCCTGGAAAACTCCGCGTTGAGGTCTCCCTGAAGCAGAAGGGAGGGCAGATCAGTCAGGCTGCCGCGTTCGCTTGTCGTCAGAGAATCACCGCCGGGTGTTGCGTTCGCTGGCAGCGTGTTCGTTTCAGCGTCGGGTCACCAGTGCGGCGGCATGAAATAAAGCGGCGTTGTTGGAGGTTTTAAGTAGAGTTTTATTAATCACACCGCCATCACGGGATCCCCTCTCCAGCCCAAGTGTGTGCAGGCTGGATGGGGATCCTCTGGCTCTCAGGGAAGAAGACACAGAGTGCGTGTCTGCAGCAGAGGTTGAAGTGTGAGTGAGAGGAAGTGTTACAGAACCTGTGCAGTATTTATACCCAACTCAAACAATACATCAAAGCAGATTCACAGCGGTTGGTCTGATCAAAGGGACTGCAGAACAGGCATGAGATATTTGCATTTGTGAGACATACATCACAATAGGCAGATTTGCTAGACTCTGCTCCAGCTGCAGAACAAAGAGGTTAACAGGCACATCTACATATTGATCTGAGTCTCTAGGTCACAGTAAGGACAGGACGCATGAACACAATGCATGAAAGGTAACATTATCACAGTAGTGTAGCGGAAAAAACCAGGAGTAGCGAGCTGTCTGTCCTTAGTCTGTTTGTGGGGGTTCTCCCAAACCGCTACACAAGGCTTCATGGTCAAAATTGCAATTTTGCAAAACAATGGTCACATTTTTGGGCCATCAAATCTCTAATCAAGGCAAATCTCTCTCTCCAAAATGTGCACAAGCAATCTGTCACATGGACAAGCCTAAAACCAACAAAGAACTTCTTTCCTTCCTTGGCATGGCATCCTATTGCCGTTCCTTCATTCCTGATTTTTCCTGCATTGAGAGCCCAATGCGTGGCATCATCCCATCAAAGGTTCCCTCACACTTCCCTCTGGAGTGGACACCTGCTGCTAATGACTCCTTTGAAAACATGAATAAAGCTCTTTTGGCTCCTCCAACACTTTCACTTCCTGATCCATCTAAACCTTTTGTTCAGTATATTGATGAGAAGTCCGGATGCATGACCTCCGTTCTCCTGCAGCCCCACGGTGATAGACTTCACCCAGTTGCGTGTTACTCCTGCAAATTGGATGCTGTTGCAGCAGGGCTCACTTTCTGGCTCTGGGCTGTGGCTGCGGCAGGGCGTGCGGTAGTGGCATCCCGCAACATTGTCCTGTAGTCTCCCCTCAATCTGTATGTTCCTCATGCAGTTGCACTGCTTCTGAATGAGCAGAAGTCATCACACCTCTCCCACACAAGGTGGCTTAGATATCATTCTACCCTCCTTGAATCACCAAACCTTACTGTCAAATGCTGTGCACAGTCAGTTAACCCAGCCACCAAACTTCCCCCACCTTCTTGTGACAATGACACAGACTGTGACCATGACTGACCTATCTGACACTTTACTTCCCAACCCAGACCTTGTCCTGTACGTTGACAGCTCTGCCTCTGTTGATCTCTCTGTAGGCCACAACAAAGTGGGTTGGGCAGTATGTGATGACCACTATACGTTGCTCTCTGGCTCCTTGCCATCTCATCTTTCTGCATAACTGGCTGCCTTGGCAGAGGCATGCACTTATGCTACGGGGCAATCGTTCACTATTTACATTGACTCTCATTACGCTTTTGAAGTGGTGCATGATTTTGGTGCCCTTTGGCATGAACGTCACTTCCTTACCTCTGCAAGCTCACCGGTAAGAATTCTATACATGTGTTACGCCTGCTGAAAGCTATTCTCCTTCCTTTATCTGTGGCAGTGTGCAAATACACAACCCACACTTCATCTTCTGACCCTGCATCTAAGGGTAATGCACTTGCTGATGCTGTGGCTAAAGCTGCAGCCCTGTCTCTTGCTGCAGCCATGTCATGATCCTTTCTTCCCCTTTGTGTGTCTGCCCTCCTACTAACCAACCCCCCCCCCACCCCGCCTCTCCTTTTGACTCACTTCTTACCATGCGGTCTTTTTCCTCCCCACAGAAATGTCAGAAATGGGCCAAGAAAGGATGTCACAAAGACCAGGCTGGTGTGGAAGGGTCACGAATGCCCTCCTCTGCTTACCAGCTCATTTCTTCCATCATTACCTCTGCCAAGGAGGTTATGTTTTTGCCGGGGTTTGTCTGTTTGTTTGTTTGTTAGCAACATAACTCAAAAAGTTATGGATGGATTTTGATTTTGATTTTGGTGATGATCTGGGAATGCACACCTCCACCAAGGGCTTTGCTTGCATTTGTGCAGCAGGATTACACAAAAACTACTGGATGGATTTAGATGGAAGGGAAGGAAGGAGCCTTGGTGGAGGTATGAACTCTCTGCGTGCTTTTCTAGTTTTGCTAAATTGACACATGGGAAAGACCATGTGTCAAGAGAAGGGATGATACAACCACTGCATGCAAATTGGTTTACTACTGGATTCACTGTTTATGCTGACAATTTTTGCAAAAAATGCTTAATCTGTGACACTAACAATGCCCACAGGGTCTCCAAACAGGTCCCAGCAGCACATCCGCCACCTGCAGGACCGTTTCAACATCTCATGATGGATTTCACTGAACTAAGCCCAGCAGAGGGCAAAAAGTACTGTTTGGTAATGGTTGACATATGGTCCAAATGGGTAGAGGCCTTTCCAGCCAAACATGCAACAAGCACTGTTGTGGCCAGAGCATTATTGTCAGAAATCCTTCCCAGATGGAGAATACCAGAGAAAATCTCTAGTGACAATGGTAAACATTTTGTAAATGAAGCACTGACTAATCTGAGTATTACATCAGGCTTTGATTTGAAGAAACATTGTGCCTACCACCTGCAATCAGGTGGTGCTACTGAGCACGAAAATGGCACCCTAAAGAACAAGATTGCCAAGCTCGAAGATGATACTGGCCTGCCCTGGGAAAAATGTCTGCCGTTGGCACTCATGTACATGCGCATGCGAGTCAGGAAGAAGTATAACATGTCACCCTTTGAAATCTTGTTTGCTCGTCCTCCCTTTTTAGGATTCTCTGCAGAAAGGAAGACACCACCTCCTCTAACCACCTCACATTTTGAAAATGCCATGTTATCTTATTGCTCTGCCCTGTCCTGCCACCTGCAAAACATCTCTCAACAGGTAAAAGCTGCCCTGCCCAGATCTGTTGAGGGGCTCCTCCACGACATAAGACCAGGTGACTGGGTGGTGGTTAAAAGCTTCAAACAGAAGAATTGGCACAGCAAACGATGGTTGGGTCCATACCAAGTCCTTCTGACGACATTCACGGCTGTGAAAATCGCTGAGAGGGCGACGTGGATCCATGCAACACACTGCAGAAAGGTCCCAGGGGTCAAGCCAGAAGAACCCAGACCAGACCAGGAGTAGAAGCAGATGGTGATTAGCCATAATCACCACCCCACGTTGTAGACTAGGACGAGAAGCAGATGTCCAAGTGGATAGCCAAGATCACTACCAGCTTCATTATTTTTCCCCTTCCCCCCATTAACTCGAAAGCCAACTCCCTGTTCATCTTTGGCGGCTTCTTCTGCTGGATCCTCTGGGTTTTGGACTCCTCGACAAAGGCAGTGACCGTCTAACTGTTTGTCTATGCAAACGTCAGCTGACAGCACCCTCTGATTTTCAGTACCGGTGTTTGCAATAGAAAAGCAGGCTGTCTGGTTATCAATATAAAGGAGAGAAGAAGAAATGCGACTAGTGTTGTCACCTAATCGCCGTGTGACAACATAAGGCCACATAGTGTTGCACTTGACAGCTGTCACAAACAACCTCAGTGTACGCTGAACACTGCTCAGGTGAGATATACAGTATGCATCTCACTTACACTGATACTGATATGATGGACAATTCAGACTCACAACAGCATCACGTCGCTGAGGAGGAATACCGCCGAAGACGCCGGCGATGTCGTCAATTTGGTGCCAAGACGGACACGGTGTGGGTGTGCTTTCTTATCACTTTCTTGCTTGGAGTAATCTTATTTCTATTGATGAACTATTCTGCCTCACCAAATAATCCTTTCCAGACAAGACAAGAGGCAAGCCCTTTGGGGTATAACTTTGACAGCCATTCCAGCGACACCTATGACAACAATGCATGGTATCAGGTGGTACGTTTGTCAGTTAGACAAGCAAAAGTGACTGGGTCTTGTTATGTCTGTATTTATCTGCCACATCATGTTACTCATTCTGTGCCCATGAGTCCTTATCCTCTGAACAGATCAGAAACAATGGGAGCATTGCTGGCGCAGACTATGGTTGAAAAGGGCTCACCAAAATGGTTTGGGATGTGACAAGGGGTTTACTGTTGAACTGGCAGGGAACACAACAGAATGTCAGTGTAACAGATCTTGCTTTTCGCCAAGTCAGAGTTCACAATGTATGTACCTAGTATAAGCCTGATGATGGGGATAATATGACATATGTGATAAGTCACCTCGATGACCTCCTCTCACAGCAGCCGCAACAGGACAGCATGGCCTCTCCAATCTGGGACCTCTGGTCTTGCCTCACTAGTGGTAATTGGAAAGACTGGTTTGTACGTATTGGTGTGATGTTCTTAATGATTCTATTTATTTTGATGTTCTGTGGCTGTTGCCTGATCCCAATAATTCGTAATATGGTGTCTAAAATGTTTACCATCAACATGATGCACTACACAGCTCTTCCCACAGTTGACCAGCAGAAACTGTTGAATCACACTGCCTACTATATGTCCCACCTCCCTTTCCCTGACAGTTACAATAACATTGATGACTAAATACTCTGTGCTTGCTGTCCTATGGTATTTTACTTTCCCTACACTTGTGATTCAACCACTTGTGCCCTTCACCATATGTTTATTTTCTATGTCACTGTCCATGATGCATCAGTTTAAACCTGAGAGGGTGTACTTTTGCTAATTTCTTTTACTTTGCTGATTTCTTTTTACTTTGGCAGTCTTGTATAAATGGTCATATATGACCAAGAGGAGGGAATTGTTGTAGTGGAAGAAATTTATTGTCTATAACCTACTTTACTTTTTGTAAACGTTGGTCCTGAATTAGCAAAATCAATAGTGACAGCAGAAACAAACAACAGTGGTTCTGTAAATGAAATAGAAGATAGAAATCCAAACACAATCTTTTTGGGTGCAGTTAGTGAAAAGGAAATTATCGAGACTGTGAGTAAATTTAAGAACAAAAAATCAACGGACTGGAATGAAATTGACATGACAATAGTAAAAAAAGTAATTGAAGGAATTGTTAAGCCACTCACCCACATCTGCAACCTGTCATTTCAAACTGGTAAATTTCCAGACAAAATGAAAATAGCAAAAGTAATACCTCTATACAAAACAGGAGACAGTCATTGTTTCACAAATTACAGGCCAGTCTCTTTACTCTCACAATTCTCCAAAATACTTGAAAAAATCTTCACTAAGAGACTGGATGATTTCATTGAAAAACACAACCTCCTTACAGACAGCCAGTATGGTTTTAGAGCAGATAAATCTACATCTTTGGCACTGATCGAACTTATAGAAGAAATTACTAGTTGTATAGATAAAAAAAAAGGTTGCTGTAGGAGTATTTATAGATTTAAAGAAAGCTTTTGACACCATTGACCACAGAATACTACTAAGGAAACTGGAAAGGTATGGGATAAGAGGGGTAGGACTGAGTTGGGTGGAAAGTTATTTAAGTAACAGACAACAATTTGTACAAATTGGTGAGCAAAAATCACCCTTCATGGACATCACTTGTGGTGTGCCCCAGGGGTCAGTTTTGGGACCCAAAATCTTTATTTTGTATATAAATGGCATATGCCAAGTATCAAAAATTCTGAAATTTATTTTGTTTGCGGATGACACAAATATCCTTTGCACTGGTGAGAATTTGCAGCAGATTTTAGAGGTGGTCACAACTGAAATGAAAAAGTTAACGCAGTGGTTCAACAAAAATAAATTATCTCTAAATCTAAAAAAAACAAAGATTATGTTGTTTGGAAATTATAAAATAAATCATGAAATAATGGTAACGATAGATGATACCAGAATAGAAACTGTACAGGAAAATAAGTTTCTGGGAGTGACGCTAGACAATAAAATCTGCTGGAAACCTCACATCAGTCACATCCGGGCCAAGTTAGCAAAATGTATAGGGATACTGGGGAAGACAAGACACATCTTGGACTATAAATCATTGGTCTTACTGTACAATTCACTGTTTCTACCTTATCTTAACTACTGTGTAGAAGTCTGGGGAAACACCTACAAGACCAACCTACAGTCAATATGCACATTAAAAAAAAGAGCTATAAGGATAATAAATAATGTAGGATATAGAGACCATACCAATTCGTTGTTTTTAAAGTCACATGTCATAAAGTTCATGGATTTAGTTAAATTTAAGACAGCACAAGTAATGTACAGGGCAATTAATAATCAACTCCCAACTAATATACAAAAAATATTTAAAAAAAAGAGACAATGATCATAATTTGAGAGGAGACTTAAACTTTACAAAACCCAAGATATGAACAACCAAGAAAAGTATGTGCATATCTGTCTGTGGGGTGGATTTGTGGAGCAGTCTGGAGCCGGAATTGAAACTATGTACAAACAGAATTCAATTCAAAAAGAGGTATAAACATTATTTGCTGAAAGGATATATGTTAGAAGGGTAGTATTTATATGTACGATTCACTATGCTCACTCTGGGACATTATGGGACACTATGGAATGGTGGGTGGGACAGCACTGTGTATATCTGTGTTGTTTGAGGCTGGTTTTGAAGTATGGACATCAATGTATGTTAGGATGGATGGGTGTTAATGTTGATATGTAAAAACTACACTAAATTGTTTACTTGGGGTCTTAAAGGTGGTAATTTGTATATAATTCACATGGGTGTATTTATGGAAAAGAGGAGATGGAATTAATAAGTGTTCACTTCCTCCTTCTCCCTTTCGAACACTGTATACTGTTACTTTATTGCATTTGTCATTTGTTTTGTTTTTGTTATACTTTTTTGTTCGAAATAAAGTATCTATCTATCTATCTATCTATCTATCTGTCTATACATTAATTAACCAATGTATTATGCATTTAATCTGTTCAGTAAATAGCGATTACATGTGTTATAAGAATGTCCCTTTATATGGTGTGTGTGTGTGTGTGTGTGTTACAACATATGACTAACTTTTATCCATATATGAACTGTTTTGATATGCTATATTAACAAGCTGTTTGATGAATTTGTTATACTTTATGTCCCAAGATGAAGTTTATGTCACAGTGACCGGCTTAGGTATTCATGCTCTCACTCCCTCTCCTCCCCTTTTCATCCCTCTCATGGGAGAACACTTCGATGGCCTTGAAGCCCTCGCCTGTATCCTGCGATGCCTCTCAGCTGTACAGCCGTGTCTTATCTCTTTCCAGAAGCCTCACTGTAGAGCTATAAAAGTGTGTGTGTTTCTCTCTCTCAGGAGAGCAGAGCTGTATTCTGGTCTCACCCCTCCTGTTTGCTATAGCGATAAAGGAAGATTCACCTCACAGATCCGGTTGATTATTTTACTCCAGGACCTTTTACAGTGTTTAGATAAAATTCGGTTACAGGTGAAATGTGTGATATTAAAGAATTGAATAGGTGTTTTATATGCACATGACCACCGTTGTGTATTATGAGTGGCTGGGTGGCTGTGAGGTTAGTTTGAGGGTTGGAGGCGCAGCAACACCTGGGAGTGAATGTTTGTATGGGGTGTGTAGGAGAAATGATGTCCCTATATTGTGTGATTTGTGTAGGGTTTTTTTTTTTTTTTCAGGAGTCTCTGTGTCTAATTGTGTGATAACCTGCGTGGTTATGGAGTCCAGTACCGCCATTGTTCATGTTTGTAATTACTGTTTAATTGTGTATATATACCTATTTATTTCGGGATTAATTTATTTTGGTGTGTGGCCCTTTTTCTTTTCAGTGACTGCTTTGTTTACATAGCGGAGTGGTCCGCTGGGCCAGTGTGGTGTGTGTGTAGGCCTATAACCATTTTGTATTAGAGTGTGAGTCAAGTGTAAATTATAAAGTTGGGTGAATTTGTGTGCTTGCGTTTTTTTCAAGGGAGGGGGGGGGTGAGGTTGTATATGATATATTATATTATTATGGCGGTGCCCTGGGCTAGAGAGAGGTGACACCCCGCCTCTGGGGGGTGGCATCACCTGAGGTATATAAGCCATCTGCGGGAGACATATTGTCTGTTCGCTGTGGCTCCTGTACTCACAGTAGAGTCTCCTATGTTCCTGGTTCTTGTCGTTCTAATAAAACTTGTAAAACATCACCTTGACTCCTCTATAATTTGAGACAACAATAAACACTGCCTCAATCTTAGCATTAAAGTTTTAAAAAAACCTTTTAACAACAAAATATTGCTAAAATATGAAATGATGCACTGCAATGGGTCTCAAATATTTGTAAACATGTCCTGTTATAGTACTGCATGAGTTTGAAAGGATTATGAAAAGTTACAGTGCCAAAAGAATAATTCTGTAGGTAATCTCCCATTATGCTCTACACATATTCTATACATATTCTGTTTGCATTCTTATGAACAAATATGTTGTGTTAAACTCTGATAAACGGGAATTAGGCAGAGCTATAGAGCCCTCTTTCTTCTCTTTCTCACTTATTTTAGTCAGGTCTATTACATTAGTTACACACCCAAACCAACACACACACTTTTGATAGTACATTTTAGGAGATAGGTAACATGAATAGCGGGTGGCCTGTTCACGTCAGAGTTAAACTGGCCGATCAGACAGTTGCGTACAAGTCCATCCTATTGTACGGGGTTGGTCTAACCAACCCAAGAAGATGAATGTAAGTTGCACCCGGAAGTCGAGGTCAGTCTGGTGACGCTCCCGAGGGGGCTGCGTCACGCTGAACCCAGCACTGCTTGCTTTACATGTGACCTCTAAATAAATGTTGCATCTTTGAATTGAAGAATTCTCCGGCTTATTCTTGGATCTTTCAATCAAAGAATCGGGATTTTTTTTTTTTATTTAAGTTTTTGTAAAGGGTATACAGGTCGTTACAGCAATGCATTGTTTACATTTTCATCACATGTTCCCTTATTTTCTGATATCTGACAACATTGGAAGAATAATTATTACAACACCCCTTTTTTAAGTGAAAGAAAAAGTGAAATTAAAGAGAATAAAATAAAAACAAACAAACACTTCCGGTTATGGCTGCCACGTAGGACGGACGTGTCTCGCTCTGCTCTGCTCCTGGAGAAAAAAAATCGGCAAATAACTCTCTCATTTGGGACAGAACGTATCCCAGCATTTGGGCGAGGATATGTCGGCGAAGCCTAAGGCTGGAAAACCAGGAAAAGGAAAAAGCGAGCCGCCGAAACAGTCCAAATTAACGGACTTTCAGGTCTGTGACGCAGCAAACAAGGCTCCATATATGGCGGAGGAGGCTGGCGGCGGTGCGATTTCTGCGGGGAATGGCGCAGATGCGCTGATGGCTGCCATGAGTTCAATGAGAGCGGACTTTTCCTCTAGATTTGATGGGATTATGACAGCGTTGGAAGGAATAAGAAAGGAATTGGGTGACTGTGTAGAACGAACGGCGCAGATGGAGCTCCGTCTCGCTAGTGCTGAAGATGACGTCACCCGTCTTCAATTAAAGGTGCGCACTTTGGAAAAAAAAAATAAATCTCTGGAAGATAATATTTTGGATTTGGAATCTCGGTCGAGACAGAATAATTTGAGGCTGGTGGGTCTTCCAGAGGAATCAGAAGGTCGGGACGTATGTTCCTTTCTGGAAAAGTGGATTCCGGAGGTGCTGGGCAGCGAGGAGTTGCAATCAGCAGTGGTTCTGGAAAATGCACATCGTATTGGCCCACGGAGAGATAAGGGACCGCCGAGGACCTTAATTATGAAGTTTCTTAGCAACAGAGACAGGATGAAGATCTTCAACGCTGCACGTGCTAAAGGAGAGATTAAACACCAGGACCAGCAGGTGCGGTTCTACCCAGATTTGGCCACAGGAATCCAGCAATTGAGGAAGCAGTTTGATCCCGTACGTAAGGAGCTGCGCAACCTTGGGATTCGTCATGGTGTAATCTATCCTGCGAGACTGCTGACCACGTATGAGGGCAGAACCCACATCTTCAAGACCCCAGAGGAGGCGCAGGAGTTCATCAAGAAGATCAAAGAAGAAGAAGAGACTGGTGGGAGCTAAGCATGAACAAAATATAAGGTAGAATAATTAAGCATTTGCACAGGCATCTGACTGACTTGAAGTAAATAGTAAGTTTACAAAATATAGATTGTATTATATATTAAAAAAAACAAAACAAAAACAAAACAAACACAAAAAAAAAAAAACTATGATGTACAAAGTTGTTAAAAATTTTGGAGTTAAGTTGGAAAACTACAGAGGAGAGTTAATGTTACGTCATTAAAAGCAGTAGAGTTAGGGTGATTGGGAGGATGAAGAAGGAGTGGCTTAGGCTGTTCCCCGTGGGTGTGGAACGGTCGATGGCTATATCGGGAGACAGAATTTTTCTTTTGATTTTGGGGGGTTTGCCACAAGTGTGGGAAGGGGAAATTTGTTTGTGTGTAGTTTGTAGGATGAATGTTCAACCACTCATGTTTTTGCTTCTCTGTATGAGCATGTTTACACTGCAAGGTAATCCCAAACTCTCTATTGATCATGGACCAAAGTGTTAACCTTAATTTAACTTCATGGAATTGCAGAGGTCTACAAAATTTAAAAAAACTTAAACAAGTTATGAATAAAATAAAGGACATGGGTTCAAGAATTGTGTTTTTAC
This sequence comes from Pholidichthys leucotaenia, assembly GCA_020510985.1. Taxonomy (NCBI): domain Eukaryota; kingdom Metazoa; phylum Chordata; class Actinopteri; order Cichliformes; family Pholidichthyidae; genus Pholidichthys; species Pholidichthys leucotaenia. The sequence continues at coordinate 341,173,043 of CM035843.1, forward strand.
AAGAAACTCATCTGATAGAGGAGGATGTTAAAAGAATTAGGAGTAGATGGCAGGGAAGTGTATTCACCTCTTCATTTTCATCCCGAGCCAGGGGAGTTATGACTCTCATACATAAATCAGTTCCTTTTCAAGTGAAAAATGTAATTGGAGACAAATTTGGAAGATATGTAATCATTCAAGGTTCTTTGCTATTAGAAAATATAAATCTTGTGAACTTATATGGTCCCAATATAGATGATCAGAAGTTCTTTGCTAATTTATTTCTCATCTTATCATCACTTACAGGGCAACATATAATAGCAGGGGATTTTAATTGTACATTGAATCCAGGTGTGGATAGATCAACAGGACTGGATTGTACGCACATTGGATGTAGGATGACTATTAATCATTTTATGAAAGAATTGAGATTGTTAGATATATGGAGAGAAATGAAACCACAAGTTAAAGCCTATTCTTGTTATTCCAGTACCTACAAGACATTCTCACGTATTGATTATTTTTTGATTTCCACAGAATTAAGGTCCAAGATTCAAAACTGCTTTTATGATAACATCGTGATCTCTGATCATGCACCCTGTTGTCTAATATATGTAGATAAAAAATTGACAAAGGAATCAGGTAGATGGCAATTTCAGCATAAATGGCTTCAGGATGAGGAATTTGTCAAGTATATAGAAAAACAGATAGACGAGTTCTTTGACATCAATACTACACAAACATCAGCATGTGTAAAGTGGGAGGCTTTCAAAGCTTTTATTAGGGGACATATTATTAGTTATACAGGATCAAAATCTAAGAAGACTCGAGAGGAGAGAGCTAAATTGGAACATAAAATAAAAAATCTTCAGGAAAAAGTGTATGCAGGAAGTGACCCAAGGTTGGAGAATGAATTACTGATTTTGAGAGCTGAATACGACAAAAAATCAGCGAATAGAGCTGCCTCGAGTCTTCTAAGATTGAAACAATCTTTTTATGAACAAGGTGAAAAATCGGGAAAATTATTAGCATGGCAGATTAAACAATTGGAAATTAAAACACCAATTACCAGTATTATAAGTAATGGACAGGTAGTTATAGATCCTTTAGAAATTAATAGAGCCTTTAGAGATTACTATGAAAAATTATATGATACCAAAAATGAACCTGATTTAACAAAACTAAATGGGTTTTTGAACGAACTATCTATACCGTGTATTCCAAATGAAAACAGGGAGATATTGGATTCTAAAATTAGTCAAGAAGAAGTTGGGCTAGCCATTGATAATATGAAATCAGGAAAAAGTGCAGGACCAGATGGTCTTCCAGTTGACCTTTATAAAAAATTTAAGAATAAATTAATAAAACCTTTTTTGGAAATGGTTTTAGAAGCATTTCAAAATAATAATTTACCATCATACATAAATAATGCCTTAATTATACTGCTGCCAAAACCAGGTAAGCCCTCTAATAAATGTGAAAATATGAGACCAATAAGCCTATTAAACGCCGACCTTAAGATAATCTGTAAAATTTTAGCAAGACGAATACAAGAAATTTTACCAAATATTATTAATCGAGATCAGAATGGCTTTATAAAGGGTAGACAAGGCTTCCATAATGTAAGAAGACTATTTAATATTATTTATTTTAATAAAGAAGCACCGGATACAGCTCTCCTATCATTGGACGCCGAAAAGGCCTTTGATAGAGTTGAATGGCCCTTTCTTTTTGAAGTCCTACAAAGGTTTGGACTTGGAAATAATTTCATAAAATGGGTTCAAATAATATACAATAATGCTACAGCAGAAATCCTAACAAATAACAATATTTCAAAACCAATGAAAATCAATAGAGGATGTCGACAAGGCTGTCCACTTTCACCTTTACTGTTTACTATGGCAATTGAACCTTTAGCGATAGCGATACGTTTACATTCACAAATATATGGAATTAAAGTTGGACCAACAGAACATAAAATCTCCCTGTACGCCGATGACATAATTTTGTTTATGTCGAATCTAAAAAAATCAATTCCAACCTTGTTGAATTTAATAAAGAATTTTGGGGAAATATCAGGATATAAAATAAATAAAACTAAATCTTCAATATTAATGCTAAATGAGACCCAGAGAAATTACCCAGCCCCTGAGGTAAATCAATTCAATGTTGTAAATCAGTTTAAATATTTAGGAATCCAAATTATGCCTAAGCTAGAATCAGTCGCCAGTGTCAACTATGAAGCCTTAATGTCAGATATCAATGAGTTAACTCAGAGATGGATGTCACTACCAATGTCGATGATCGGGAGAATCAATATACTTAAAAGTAATATTTTACCTAAAATACTTTATTTATTTCAATATATTCCCTTATCACCACCTTTAGATCTATTCTCAAGAATAAAAAAAAAGTTAGTGGAATTTATATGGAACAACAGGAGGGCTAGATTACGTTTGTCTTTATTATATTTACCATTTGATCGTGGAGGTCTGAAATGTCCAAATTTTATGTTGTATTATTGGTCGGCACAACTGAGGTCTATGACATATTATTTTTCATCAAATGATCTCCCTCACTGGACTGAAATGGAATCATACAATTTACCTTTACCTCTTCCCATATTCATATACTCAGATTCGGCAAAAAAATTACAAAAACAAGTTAAAAATCCATTTGTAAAGCATATGATCAAAATATGGTGTGAAGCTAAAAACTATTTAAAAGAACCACAGTTATTGTCACAATTTAGTCCAATATGGGGTAATCAATATTTTAAACCAGGGAGAGCGGACGCTGTATTTAAAGTATGGAATTTAAAAGGGATACAAAAGATTCAGGATTTATATTTGCCAGGTGCAGACAACATAATGTCTTTTGAAGAGCTGAGGATCAAATTTAATCTCAATAGAACACATTTTTTTAAATATCTTCAACTTAGAAACTTTATTCGATCAAATCAAAATAAAGCTCTCACTCGACCTATTTATTCATCCTTGGAAAAAATGATGATGAAAGATAGTAAAAGAAAGGGTATTATTTCAGAGTTTTATAACTCACTGACACTATCTTCAAGTGAAAATTCACTGAAAAGATTAAACTACTGGAAAGAAGATCTGCAAATTGAAATTTCAGAGGAACAATGGGAATTGGCTTGTACAGAAGCTCAAACCAAATCAATAAATGCACGCCTTAAATTGATACATTTCAAATGGTTAATGCGGATGTATGTTACACCGGAGGAGTTAAATAGATATAACAAAAATATACCAGATACATGCACAAAATGCATGGAAAGTAAAGGAACCCTATTTCATTGTTTATGGGAATGTAGATTAATAAGAATGTTTTGGGAAGAGGTGAGGGTAACAATTGAAAAAATAATCTCAAAACAAATCATATTGAATCCTAAACTGTTTTTGTTGGGTCTGTACCCAGAAAAGCATAATTTTAATAAAAGTGAAAGAACATTCATAGACCTCAGTTTGCTTAATGCCAAAAAATGTATTGCACTATTATGGAAAAAGACTCATAGACCAGATGTGACTCAGTGGTTAAGACAGATGTTAACAAACCTTCCATTAGAAAGAATAACATATATACTAAAATCAAAGGAAATTGTGTTTGAGAATATATGGAGACCTTTTATTGATTATGTAAAAAATTTAAACATAACTCTTGAAGAAGAAGGTGAATGATGTGTGTGGACCTTGTAAATTCCAAACTGGTGAACATAATATGTATACTTATGTATTGGATTGTCTAGACTAAACAGAGGAGCATTGTTGAAGACTTGATTTTGTTGGTGGTTGTTGGTGTTTTTAGTGCATTTTTTTTTTTTTTGTAGTACTTTAGTGTTAGTGTTTGATTGTTTGTATCATGTTTGTTAAAAAAAAAAAAAGGTTCAATAAAGATATTGTGGAGAAAAAAAAACAAACAAACAAACAAACCAGCAAAAAACAAACAAAAAGAAAAAATAAGTAAATAAAGGTAAAAGAGCATCTGAGTAGCATTGGAACAAAGAGCGGAACCATTATTGAAATGGTATTTGTCAAAGATTAGATCTAATGGAAGATACATATGCGATCCAGGGTTGCCAAAAGTTCATGAACCCATCCATGTCCTGTCTCAGTGCGAATGTCAACTTTTCCATCGAGTAAATGTCTTGGATCACATTAATCCAATCTTCAGGTGTAGGACAGTCCTTCAACATCCATTTTTTAGTTAGAGCTTTTTTGCTTGCCAATATTAAAACATTGAATAAGTATTTTTCTCCTCGTCTTTCCAGTGAGTCCGGTAGTAGGCCCAAATACAAAGTTACAAAAGAAAAGGGAACTGTTATTTTGAATATTTTCCCTAATATTGTCTGTACATTGGTCCAATATTGGTGGATAACTGGGCATGAACAAAACACATGAAAATGATTTGCAGTCTTTTCACCACACAAGCGCCAACAGTTCAATCCCTTATGGGTAAATTTGTTTTGTGCAGGTGTTCTGAAAAATCTTACCAAGTTTTTCCATCCAAATTCTCTCCACTGCAGGGATGAGGTACTTTTCCATTGCTGTTTATTTAGCTTTTCCCATATTTCCAGTTGTAAAGTGAAATTCCCTTCTTTTTCCCATCTCTCTTTTATATATGATGTCCTTTTAAGTCTTGAAGACCTTGGTATATTTTAGAAATGTATCTGATCCCTGGGATCCCTTTATATGCCATTAAGAAGACCTTCAGAACACCTGACTGGGCCCTTTCCAAATCTTCCTTTTTAAGTATATTGTTTATGTGGTGTCTAAGCTGGAAGAACCTGTAAAGGTCTTGATTTATTAGACCTTGTTTTTTCAAATCTTCAAAACTTCTTAAAATTTGCTCTTTAAAAAAATCGTAATATTTTATCAGCCCTTTCTCCTTCCATTTTTTAAATCTGGTGTCTGTTTTATTAAGAGTAAAGTCTTGATCATAGGCAATCCATTGCAGAAGTCGATAGGGCTCTTTAGTTTGATTCTCTCTGACTATCTTAAACCAAATTTTTAGAGGGGTCTCTATCCACAGGTTAGTGTTATTCAAAAGCTTAGGTAAGGCATTGTTTCCTATTATCGCCTGTAGGGGGATGTCACTTGTTATTTGGCATTCGATCTCCTTCCATTGTGCAGTGTAGACTGGGTTACATATCTCTACTAAAGTTTTAATTTGTGCGGCTTTAAAGTAGTCCCTGATATTTGGCAGCGCGAGCCCACCTTTGTCTTTGTTTAGCTGTAAGGTTCTATATCTGATTCTAGGTCTCTTGCCCTGCCATATGAATCTTGAGATCCTTCTGTCCTGCTCCTGCCATGTTTTTTTGGGAGGTTCTACCGGTATTGTTTGGAAAAGGTATAGAAGACGTGGAAGTATATTCATTTTGACTGCTTCAATTCTTTGTGCAGTACCCAAGAATGGTATCATATTCCATCTTGCTAGGTCAGATTTTATTTTTGCCACCAGTGGATCATAGTTTAGTGATATAATTTTGTTGAGTTGTTTCGGGATATTGACCCCCAGATATTTCATAGATTCCGACTCCCAGTTAGTTTTGAGTTTGCTTAGTGAATAATGATTTGGGTCATAGTTGAATGTTAAAACTTGGGTTTTATGCATGTTTAATTTGTACCCCGATAAATCTCCATACTCTGAAAAAACTGAGGTTAGTTCTGGTAAAGAAGTGTCTGGCTGCCCCAGGTATATTAAAATGTCATCAGCAAAGAGTGCTATTTTAGACTTCCGGTTATGGCTGCCACGTAGGACGGACGTGTCTCGCTCTGCTCTGCTCCTGGAGAAAAAAATCGGCAAATAACTCTCTCATTTGGGACAGAACGTATCCCAGCATTTGAGCGAGGATATGTCGGCGAAGCCTAAGGCTGGAAAACCAGGAAAAGGAAAAAGCGAGCCGCCGAAACAGTCCAAATTAACGGACTTTCAGGTCTGTGACGCAGCAAACAAGGCTCCATATATGGCGGAGGAGGCTGGCGGCGGTGCGATTTCTGCGGGGAATGGCGCAGATGCGCTGATGGCTGCCATGAGTTCAATGAGAGCGGACTTTTCCTCTAGATTTGATGGGATTATGACAGCGTTGGAAGGAATAAGAAAGGAATTGGGTGACTGTGTAGAACGAACGGCGCAGATGGAGCTCCGTCTCGCTAGTGCTGAAGATGACGTCACCCGTCTTCAATTAAAGGTGCGCACTTTGGAAAAAAAAAATAAATCTCTGGAAGATAATATTTTGGATTTGGAATCTCGGTCGAGACAGAATAATTTGAGGCTGGTGGGTCTTCCAGAGGAATCAGAAGGTCGGGACGTATGTTCCTTTCTGGAAAAGTGGATTCCGGAGGTGCTGGGCAGCGAGGAGTTGCAATCAGCAGTGGTTCTGGAAAAAGCACATCGTATTGGCCCACGGAGAGATAAGGGACCGCCGAGGACCTTAATTATGAAGTTTCTTAGCAACAGAGACAGGATGAAGATCTTCAACGCTGCACGTGCTAAAGGAGAGATTAAACACCAGGACCAGCAGGTGCGGTTCTACCCAGATTTGGCCACAGGAATCCAACAATTGAGGAAGCAGTTTGATCCCGTACGTAAGGAGCTGCGCAACCTTGGGATTCGTCATGGTGTAATCTATCCTGCGAGACTGCTGACCACGTATGAGGGCAGAACCCACATCTTCAAGACCCCAGAGGAGGCGCAGGAGTTCATCAAGAAGATCAAAGAAGAAGAAGAGACTGGTGGGAGCTAAGCATGAACAAAATATAAGGTAGAATAATTAAGCATTTGCACAGGCATCTGACTGACTTGAAGTAAATAGTAAGTTTACAAAATATAGATTGTATTATATATTAAAAAAACAAAACAAAAACAAAACAAACAAAAAAAAACAAACTATGATGTACAAAGTTGTTAAAAATTTTGGAGTTAAGTTGGAAAACTACAGAGGAGAGTTAATGTTACGTCATTAAAAGCAGTAGAGTTAGGGTGATTGGGAGGATGAAGAAGGAGTGGCTTAGGCTGTTCCCCGTGGGTGTGGAACGGTCGATGGCTATATCGGGAGACAGAATTTTTCTTTTGATTTTGGGGGGTTTGCCACAAGTGTGGGAAGGGGAAATTTGTTTGTGTGTAGTTTGTAGGATGAATGTTCAACCACTCATGTTTTTGCTTCTCTGTATGAGCATGTTTACACTGCAAGGTAATCCCAAACTCTCTATTGATCATGGACCAAAGTGTTAATCTTAATTTAACTTCATGGAATTGCAGAGGTCTACAAAATTTAAAAAAACTTAAACAAGTTATGAATAAAATAAAGGACATGGGTTCAAGAATTGTGTTTTTACAAGAAACTCATCTGATAGAGGAGGATGTTAAAAGAATTAGGAGTAGATGGCAGGGAAGTGTATTCACCTCTTCATTTTCATCCCGAGCCAGGGGAGTTATGACTCTCATACATAAATCAGTTCCTTTTCAAGTGAAAAATGTAATTGGAGACAAATTTGGAAGATATGTAATCATTCAAGGTTCTTTGCTATTAGAAAATATAAATCTTGTGAACTTATATGGTCCCAATATAGATGATCAGAAGTTCTTTGCTAATTTATTTCTCATCTTATCATCACTTACAGGGCAACATATAATAGCAGGGGATTTTAATTGTACATTGAATCCAGGTGTGGATAGATCAACAGGACTGGATTGTACGCACATTGGATGTAGGATGACTATTAATCATTTTATGAAAGAATTGAGATTGTTAGATATATGGAGAGAAATGAAACCACAAGTTAAAGCCTATTCTTGTTATTCCAGTACCTACAAGACATTCTCACGTATTGATTATTTTTTGATTTCCACAGAATTAAGGTCCAAGATTCAAAACTGCTTTTATGATAACATCGTGATCTCTGATCATGCACCCTGTTGTCTAATATATGTAGATAAAAAATTGACAAAGGAATCAGGTAGATGGCAATTTCAGCATAAATGGCTTCAGGATGAGGAATTTGTCAAGTATATAGAAAAACAGATAGACGAGTTCTTTGACATCAATACTACACAAACATCAGCATGTGTAAAGTGGGAGGCTTTCAAAGCTTTTATTAGGGGACATATTATTAGTTATACAGGATCAAAATCTAAGAAGACTCGAGAGGAGAGAGCTAAATTGGAACATAAAATAAAAAATCTTCAGGAAAAAGTGTATGCAGGAAGTGACCCAAGGTTGGAGAATGAATTACTGATTTTGAGAGCTGAATACGACAAAAAATCAGCGAATAGAGCTGCCTCGAGTCTTCTAAGATTGAAACAATCTTTTTATGAACAAGGTGAAAAATCAGGAAAATTATTAGCATGGCAGATTAAACAATTGGAAATTAAAACACCAATTACCAGTATTATAAGTAATGGACAGGTAGTTATAGATCCTTTAGAAATTAATAGAGCCTTTAGAGATTACTATGAAAAATTATATGATACCAAAAATGAACCTGATTTAACAAAACTAAATGGGTTTTTGAATGAACTATCTATACCGTGTATTCCAAATGAAAACAGGGAGATATTGGAGTCTAAAATTAGTCAAGAAGAAGTTGGGCTAGCCATTGATAATATGAAATCAGGAAAAAGTGCAGGACCAGATGGTCTTCCAGTTGACCTTTATAAAAAATTTAAGAATAAATTAATAAAACCTTTTTTGGAAATGGTTTTAGAAGCATTTCAAAATAATAATTTACCATCATACATAAATAATGCCTTAATTATACTGCTGCCAAAACCAGGTAAGCCCTCTAATAAATGTGAAAATATGAGACCAATAAGCCTATTAAACGCCGACCTTAAGATAATCTGTAAAATTTTAGCAAGACGAATACAAGAAATTTTACCAAATATTATTAATCGAGATCAGAATGGCTTTATAAAGGGTAGACAAGGCTTCCATAATGTAAGAAGACTATTTAATATTATTTATTTTAATAAAGAAGCACCGGATACAGCTCTCCTATCATTGGACGCCGAAAAGGCCTTTGATAGAGTTGAATGGCCCTTTCTTTTTGAAGTCCTACAAAGGTTTGGACTTGGAAATAATTTCATAAAATGGGTTCAAATAATATACAATAATGCTACAGCAGAAATCCTAACAAATAACAATATTTCAAAACCAATAAAAATCAATAGAGGATGTCGACAAGGCTGTCCACTTTCACCTTTACTGTTTACTATGGCAATTGAACCTTTAGCGATAGCGATACGTTTACATTCACAAATATATGGAATTAAAGTTGGACCAACAGAACATAAAATCTCCCTGTACGCCGATGATATAATTTTGTTTATGTCGAATCTAAAAAAATCAATTCCAACCTTGTTGAATTTAATAAAGAATTTTGGGGAAATATCAGGATATAAAATAAATAAAACTAAATCTTCAATATTAATGCTAAATGAGACCCAGAGAAATTACTCAGCCCCTGAGGTAAATCAATTCAATGTTGTAAATCAGTTTAAATATTTAGGAATCCAAATTATGCCTAAGCTAGAATCAGTCGCCAGTGTCAACTATGAAGCCTTAATTTCAGATATCAGTGAGTTAACTCAGAGATGGATGTCACTACCAATGTCGATGATCGGGAGAATCAATATACTTAAAAGTAATATTTTACCTAAAATACTTTATTTATTTCAATACATTCCCTTATCACCACCTTTAGATCTATTCTCAAGAATAAAAAAAAAGTTAGTGGAATTTATATGGAACAACAGGAGGGCTAGATTACGTTTGTCTTTATTATATTTACCATTTGATCGTGGAGGTCTGAAATGTCCAAATTTTATGTTGTATTATTGGTCGGCACAACTGAGGTCTATGACATATTATTTTTCATCAAATGATCTCCCTCACTGGACTGAAATGGAATCATACAATTTACCTTTACCTCTTCCCATATTCATATACTCAGATTCGGCAAAAAAATTACAAAAACAAGTTAAAAATCCATTTGTAAAGCATATGATCAAAATATGGTGTGAAGCTAAAAACTATTTAAAAGAACCACAGTTATTGTCACAATTTAGTCCAATATGGGGTAATCAATATTTTAAACCAGGGAGAGCGGACGCTGTATTTAAAGTATGGAATTTAAAAGGGATACAAAAGATTCAGGATTTATATTTGCCAGGTGCAGACAACATAATGTCTTTTGAAGAGCTGAGGATCAAATTTAATCTCAATAGAACACATTTTTTTAAATATCTTCAACTTAGAAACTTTATTCGATCAAATCAAAATAAAGCTCTCACTCGACCTATTTATTCATCCTTGGAAAAAATGATGATGAAAGATAGTAAAAGAAAGGGTATTATTTCAGAGTTTTATAACTCATTGACACTATCTTCAAGTGAAAATTCACTGAAAAGATTAAACTACTGGAAAGAAGATCTGCAAATTGAAATTTCAGAGGAACAATGGGAATTGGCTTGTACAGAAGCTCAAACCAAATCAATAAATGCACGCCTTAAATTGATACATTTCAAATGGTTAATGCGGATGTATGTTACACCGGAGGAGTTAAATAGATATAACAAAAATATACCAGATACATGCACAAAATGCATGGAAAGTAAAGGAACCCTATTTCATTGTTTATGGGAATGTAGATTAATAAGAATGTTTTGGGAAGAGGTGAGGGTAACAATTGAAAAAATAATCTCAAAACAAATCATATTGAATCCTAAACTGTTTTTGTTGGGTCTGTACCCAGAAAAGCATAATTTTAATAAAAGTGAAAGAACATTCATAGACCTCAGTTTGCTTAATGCCAAAAAATGTATTGCACTATTATGGAAAAAGACTCATAGACCAGATGTGACTCAGTGGTTAAGACAGATGTTAACAAACCTTCCATTAGAAAGAATAACATATATACTAAAATCAAAGGAAATTGTGTTTGAGAATATATGGAGACCTTTTATTGATTATGTAAAAAATTTAAACATAACTCTTGAAGAAGAAGGTGAATGATGTGTGTGGACCTTGTAAATTCCAAACTGGTGAACATAATATGTATACTTATGTATTGGATTGTCTAGACTAAACAGAGGAGCATTGTTGAAGACTTGATTTTGTTGGTGGTTGTTGGTGTTTTTAGTGCATTTTTTTTTTTTTTTGTAGTACTTTAGTGTTAGTGTTTGATTGTTTGTATCATGTTTGTTAAAAAAAAAAAAAAAAGGTTCAATAAAGATATTGTGGAAAAAAAAAAGAGTGCTATTTTATGTTCCTCCTGACCAAGTGTAATACCTTGAATTTTTTGATTTTGTCTTATCCATTGGCTCAGAGGTTCTATGAAGATTGCAAAGAGCAGTGGAGACAGGGGGCAGCCCTGACGACATCCTCTTTCCAGTTCAAAAGATGATGATAAATTACCGTTAATCCTTATTTTAGCTGTTGGTTTTTTATATAATGCCTGTATAGTTCTAATGAAGTTGTTATGAAAATTGAAACTGGATAAGATTCTATATAGAAAAGACCAGTCAACTGAATCGAATGCTTTTTCAGCATCTAATCCCAATATGACTGCATTTAAGTTATATTTTTTTATATGATGAATTATGTGTAAAGTGCGTCTAATGTTGTCTTGTGTCTGTCTTTGTCTTATAAAACCTGTTTGGTCTAAATGAATTAGGTCTGTCAGTATATTTTCTAACCTTTTGGCAAGGATAATGGTAAAAAGCTTATAGTCTTGATTTAATACACTGATTGGTCTGTAGTTGGAGCACTCTAGTTTATCCTTTTCAGGTTTAGGTATAACTGCCATGACCCCTTCTCTCCAGGAGGGGGGGATTTCCCCTGTGTGGAGGACATAATTAAATATTTTCAGGAGGAGAGGAGATAGTTGCTGTTTAAAGGTTTTGTACCACTCTGCTGTATAGCCATCTGCTCCTGGGGATTTGTTAGCTTTAAGTTTCATAATTGCTTTTTCCAATTCTTTAGGTTGTATTTCTGACAGTAGTGTTTTATTTTGTGACTCCGTAAGTTGGAGAAGGTTTAATGTGTTTAGGAATGCCTCGGATGCGTTTTTATGTTTTTTGTGGGAGTATAAGTTCTTATAGTAATTCTCGAAGCTTTTAAGAATATCCTGAATTCTGAATTTTATTTCCTTTGATACTGGGTCTCTGATTTTGTAGATTGCTCTTTCTGTTTGTTGTTTCCTCAATTTATAGGCTAGCAATTTTGCCGATTTACTGCCTGCTTCATAGTATTTTTGTTTCAAAAATATAAGTTTCTTCTGGATTTCTATTGTGTAGATCTCATTTATTTGGTTTTTAATTTCCTTAATCTTGAGCGAGTCAGTAGAATGAGTGTTGCCTTTGTGTTCTTTTTCTAGGTTCTTAAGTTCTGACTCTAATGTGGATAGTTTTTCTTGTCTTAGTTTCTTTTGGGTTGCCAGTTTTGCAATAATCTTTCCTCTTATTACAGCTTTGCATGCATCCCACAGTATTAAAGGGAATACTTCTCCATTATCGTTTTCTTCCAAATATCTGAGAATATCTGATTCCAATTCATCTTTCAATGGTCCTTTCAGGACATTTGAATTTAACCTCCAAGAAAATGTATTATTTGTGTATTTTTGGATATTTAAGTCCATGTAGATCGGACTGTGGTCAGAGAGATCCATCAGTCCTATTTTACATGTTTCTACTCTTCCAATGTCTCTATTAAACATAAAAAAATAGTCAATCCTTGAGTAAGATGAATGTGGAGTTGAGTAAAATGTATAGTCTTTTACACTGGGGTTGAGTTCCCTCCACACATCACAGATTCCCATTTCTTTTAGTAGCATCCGAGTCTTCCTGCTTTGGGTGTTATTTTGATGTGGAGAATTACCAGAAGCATCCCAGTATGGATTCAGTCTAAGACTGAAGTCCCCACCACATATCACTAAACCTTGAGCTTTAGTTATCATTAGGTCAAATACATTTTTATAAAATTTCCAGTTAGCCCCTGGGGGAGCATACACATTCAGCAGGGTGATATCTTCTCCCTCTAGCCGCCCAGTTACCAAACTGTATCTCCCTTCTTTATCTTTGTGTTCTGATTTTTTTTCAAATGTAATTTTGGTAGATATCAATGTCGCTACTCCCCTCCTCCTCCCTGACTTATATGAAGATGAAGAGATCATTTTAATCCCTTGTCTACTGAGTTCAGTGTGCTCCACGTCTGTTAGGTGGGTTTCTTGTAAAAATATTATTCCTGCTTTGTCTTTTTTCATTTTGCCTAGAATCTTGGATCTTTTAACTGGATTCAGGATTCCTTTTACATTATATGAAATTATTTTGGTTACACCCTGTTTCTCCATTGTGTTCTTTTGTTTAGTATAACAGTGTGGTGGCCCTCTTTTGTGCTACTCAGAAACTGAAAGAACATTAAGAACAAGAAAAACATTAAGAACATAGTGTATAAAACTTTAAAACAAAAAACTGTCAAAAGAACTTCCTGAGCTGGGGTCCTTTTAAAGACCCTGGAAGAGCCTTGATGGAGTGAAGGCTCTGAGGGAAATTCCTCAAACTCTGTTACGTGTTGAGGGCCCTCTCTTACCCCTGTAAGTTGTCCCATGCTTTTAACGTGAGTTTCAGAACCCAGTCCAAACTTGTAATGATTTTTTTTTCCCTTTATGCCTATACCCTGTGAAATTGTGTGCACCCTCCCACCCCCATCACAGCAAACATTCACGCAAAAACAGTATTTGTTAGTGTGAGGAGAACATGTGGATTATTGTCACATTTCTATTTTAACAAGTTTTTTTTTTTTTGGACTTCCGGTTATGGCTGCCACGTAGGACGGACGTGTCTCGCTCTGCTCTGCTCCTGGAGAAAAAAAATCGGCAAATAACTCTCTCATTTGGGACAGAACGTATCCCAGCGTTTGGGCGAGGATATGTCGGCGAAGCCTAAGGCTGGAAAACCAGGAAAAGGAAAAAGCGAGCCGCCGAAACAGTCCAAATTAACGGACTTTCAGGTCTGTGATGCAGCAAACAGGGCTCCATATATGGCGGAGGAGACTGGCAACGCTGCGATTTCTGCGGGGAATGGCGCAGATGCGCTGATGGCTGCCATGAGTTCAATGAGAGCGGACTTTTCCTCTAGATTTGATGGGATTATGACAGCGTTGGAAGGAATAAGAAAGGAATTGGGTGACTGTGTAGAACGAACGGCGCAGATGGAGCTCCGTCTCGCTAGTGCTGAAGATGACGTCACCCGTCTTCAATTAAAGGTGCGCACTTTGGAAAAAAAAAATAAATCTCTGGAAGATAATATTTTGGATTTGGAATCTCGGTCGAGACAGAATAATTTGAGGCTGGTGGGTCTTCCAGAGGAATCAGAAGGTCGGGACGTATGTTCCTTTCTGGAAAAGTGGATTCCGGAGGTGCTGGGCAGCGAGGAGTTGCAATCAGCAGTGGTTCTGGAAAAAGCACATCGCATTGGCCCACGGAGAGATAAGGGACCGCCGAGGACCTTAATTATGAAGTTTCTTAACAACAGAGACAGGATGAAGATCTTCAACGCTGCACGAGCTAAAAAAGGAGAGATTAAACACCAGGACCAGCAGGTGCGGTTCTACCCAGATTTGGCCACAGGAATCCAGCAATTGAGGAAGCAGTTTGATCCCGTACGTAAGGAGCTGCGCAACCTTGGGATTCGTCATGGTGTAATCTATCCTGCGAGACTGCTGACCACGTATGAGGGCAGAACCCACATCTTCAAGACCCCAGAGGAGGCGCAGGAGTTCATCAAGAAGATCAAAGAAGAAGAAGAGACTGGTGGGAGCTAAGCATGAACAAAATATAAGGTAGAATAATTAAGCATTTGCACAGGCATCTGACTGACTTGAAGTAAATAGTAAGTTTACAAAATATAGATTGTATTATATATTAAAAAAACAAAACAAAAACAAAACAAACACAAAAAAAAAAAACTATGATGTACAAAGTTGTTAAAAATTTTGGAGTTAAGTTGGAAAACTACAGAGGAGAGTTAATGTTACGTCATTAAAAGCAGTAGAGTTAGGGTGATTGGGAGGATGAAGAAGGAGTGGCTTAGGCTGTTCCCCGTGGGTGTGGAACGGTCGATGGCTATATCGGGAGACAGAATTTTTCTTTTGATTTTGGGGGGTTTGCCACAAGTGTGGGAAGGGGAAATTTGTTTGTGTGTAGTTTGTAGGATGAATGTTCAACCACTCATGTTTTTGCTTCTCTGTATGAGCATGTTTACACTGCAAGGTAATCCCAAACTCTCTATTGATCATGGACCAAAGTGTTAATCTTAATTTAACTTCATGGAATTGCAGAGGTCTACAAAATTTAAAAAAACTTAAACAAGTTATGAATAAAATAAAGGACATGGGTTCAAGAATTGTGTTTTTACAAGAAACTCATCTGATAGAGGAGGATGTTAAAAGAATTAGGAGTAGATGGCAGGGAAGTGTATTCACCTCTTCATTTTCATCCCGAGCCAGGGGAGTTATGACTCTCATACATAAATCAGTTCCTTTTCAAGTGAAAAATGTAATTGGAGACAAATTTGGAAGATATGTAATCATTCAAGGTTCTTTGCTATTAGAAAATATAAATCTTGTGAACTTATATGGTCCCAATATAGATGATCAGAAGTTCTTTGCTAATTTATTTCTCATCTTATCATCACTTACAGGGCAACATATAATAGCAGGGGATTTTAATTGTACATTGAATCCAGGTGTGGATAGATCAACAGGACTGGATTGTACGCACATTGGATGTAGGATGACTATTAATCATTTTATGAAAGAATTGAGATTGTTAGATATATGGAGAGAAATGAAACCACAAGTTAAAGCCTATTCTTGTTATTCCAGTACCTACAAGACATTCTCACGTATTGATTATTTTTTGATTTCCACAGAATTAAGGTCCAAGATTCAAAACTGCTTTTATGATAACATCGTGATCTCTGATCATGCACCCTGTTGTCTAATATATGTAGATAAAAAATTGACAAAGGAATCAGGTAGATGGCAATTTCAGCATAAATGGCTTCAGGATGAGGAATTTGTCAAGTATATAGAAAAACAGATAGACGAGTTCTTTGACATCAATACTACACAAACATCAGCATGTGTAAAGTGGGAGGCTTTCAAAGCTTTTATTAGGGGGCATATTATTAGTTATACAGGATCAAAATCTAAGAAGACTCGAGAGGAGAGAGCTAAATTGGAACATAAAATAAAAAATCTTCAGGAAAAAGTGTATGCAGGAAGTGACCCAAGGTTGGAGAATGAATTACTGATTTTGAGAGCTGAATACGACAAAAAATCAGCGAATAGAGCTGCCTCGAGTCTTCTAAGATTGAAACAATCTTTTTATGAACAAGGTGAAAAATCAGGAAAATTATTAGCATGGCAGATTAAACAATTGGAAATTAAAACACCAATTACCAGAATTATAAGTAACGGACAGGTAGTTATAGATCCTTTAGAAATTAATAGAGCCTTTAGAGATTACTATGAAAAATTATATGATACCAAAAATGAACCTGATTTAACAAAACTAAATGGGTTTTTGAACGAACTATCTATACCGTGTATTCCAAATGAAAACAGGGAGATATTGGAGTCTAAAATTAGTCAAGAAGAAGTTGGGCTAGCCATTGATAATATGAAATCAGGAAAAAGTGCAGGACCAGATGGTCTTCCAGTTGACCTTTATAAAAAATTTAAGAATAAATTAATAAAACCTTTTTTGGAAATGGTTTTAGAAGCATTTCAAAATAATAATTTACCATCATACATAAATAATGCCTTAATTATACTGCTGCCAAAACCAGGTAAGCCCTCTAATAAATGTGAAAATATGAGACCAATAAGCCTATTAAACGCCGACCTTAAGATAATCTGTAAAATTTTAGCAAGACGAATACAAGAAATTTTACCAAATATTATTAATCGAGATCAGAATGGCTTTATAAAGGGTAGACAAGGCTTCCATAATGTAAGAAGACTATTTAATATTATCTATTTTAATAAAGAAGCACCGGATACAGCTCTCCTATCATTGGACGCCGAAAAGGCCTTTGATAGAGTTGAATGGCCCTTTCTTTTTGAAGTCCTACAAAGGTTTGGACTTGGAAATAATTTCATAAAATGGGTTCAAATAATATACAATAATGCTACAGCAGAAATCCTAACAAATAACAATATTTCAAAACCAATAAAAATCAATAGAGGATGTCGACAAGGCTGTCCACTCTCACCTTTACTGTTTACTATGGCAATTGAACCTTTAGCGATAGCGATACGTTTACATTCACAAATATATGGAATTAAAGTTGGACCAACAGAACATAAAATCTCCCTGTACGCCGATGATATAATTTTGTTTATGTCGAATCTAAAAAAATCAATTCCAACCTTGTTGAATTTAATAAAGAATTTTGGGGAAATATCAGGATATAAAATAAATAAAACTAAATCTTCAATATTAATGCTAAATGAGACCCAGAGAAATTACCCAGCCCCTGAGGTAAATCAATTCAATGTTGTAAATCAGTTTAAATATTTAGGAATCCAAATTATGCCTAAGCTAGAATCAGTCGCCAGTGTCAACTATGAAGCCTTAATGTCAGATATCAGTGAGTTAACTCAGAGATGGATGTCACTACCAATGTCGATGATCGGGAGAATCAATATACTTAAAAGTAATATTTTACCTAAAATACTTTATTTATTTCAATACATTCCCTTATCACCACCTTTAGATCTATTCTCAAGAATAAAAAAAAAGTTAGTGGAATTTATATGGAACAACAGGAGGGCTAGATTACGTCTGTCTTTATTATATTTACCATTTGATCGTGGAGGTCTGAAATGTCCAAATTTTATGTTGTATTATTGGTCGGCACAACTGAGGTCTATGACATATTATTTTTCATCAAATGATCTCCCTCACTGGACTGAAATGGAATCATACAATTTACCTTTACCTCTTCCCATATTCATATACTCAGATTCGGCAAAAAAAATTACAAAAACAAGTTAAAAATCCATTTGTAAAGCATATGATCAAAATATGGTGTGAAGCTAAAAACTATTTAAAAGAACCACAGTTATTGTCACAATTTAGTCCAATATGGGGTAATCAATATTTTAAACCAGGGAGAGCGGACGCTGTATTTAAAGTATGGAATTTAAAAGGGATACAAAAGATTCAGGATTTATATTTGCCATGTGCAGACAACATAATGTCTTTTGAAGAGCTGAGGATCAAATTTAATCTCAATAGAACACATTTTTTTAAATATCTTCAACTTAGAAACTTTATTCGATCAAATCAAAATAAAGCTCTCACTCGACCTATTTATTCATCCTTGGAAAAAATGATGATGAAAGATAGTAAAAGAAAGGGTATTATTTCAGAGTTTTATAACTCATTGACACTATCTTCAAGTGAAAATTCACTGAAAAGATTAAACTACTGGAAAGAAGATCTGCAAATTGAAATTTCAGAGGAACAATGGGAATTGGCTTGTACAGAAGCTCAAACCAAATCAATAAATGCACGCCTTAAATTGATACATTTCAAATGGTTAATGCGGATGTATGTTACACCGGAGGAGTTAAATAGATATAACAAAAATATACCAGATACATGCACAAAATGCATGGAAAGTAAAGGAACCCTATTTCATTGTTTATGGGAATGTAGATTAATAAGAATGTTTTGGGAAGAGGTGAGGGTAACAATTGAAAAAATAATCTCAAAACAAATCATATTGAATCCTAAACTGGTTTTGTTGGGTCTGTACCCAGAAAAGCATAATTTCAATAAAAGTGAAAGAACATTCATAGACCTCAGTTTGCTTAATGCTAAAAAATGTATTGCACTATTATGGAAAAAGACTCATAGACCAGATGTGACTCAGTGGTTAAGACAGATGTTAACAAACCTTCCATTAGAAAGAATAACATATATACTGAAATCAAAGGAAATTGTGTTTGAGAATATATGGAGACCTTTTATTGATTATGTAAAAAATTTAAACATAACTCTTGAAGAAGAAGGTGAATGATGTGTGTGGACCTTGTAAATTCCAAACTGGTGAACATAATATGTATACTTATGTATTGGATTGTCTAGACTAAACAGAGGAGCATTGTTGAAGACTTGATTTTGTTGGTGGTTGTTGGTGTTTTTAGTGCATTTTTTTTTTTTTTTTTTGTAGTACTTTAGTGTTAGTGTTTGATTGTTTGTATCATGTTTGTTAAAAAAAAAAAAAAAGGTTCAATAAAGATATTGTGGAAAAAAAAACAAGTTTTTTTTTTTTTTTTTTTATTAAAAAGACTTATTTGTTTCAAATATTATGACTGTTCCATGAAATGTTTTACCACATGCTGAATACGCATCTCCTTTAATGTTTGTTACCTTGTATGAGGGGGGTTGGATGTGCAGATTGACTCAAAAAAAAAAAAATGGTCGCTATTCCAACCTGAAAACGGCCAGTTTATCCGCGACGCTCTGGCGCTGGGTTTCCCGCTGCTGGCCCGTGGATTTTGAAGGTCTCTGTGTTGTCCATGTTTGCGCTTTGATCTTCTCACTCGGGTCTGCTGCGGGTTTAAATACCGTTACCGGGAGCCCTCTTCTCGCCATGTCAGCTGTTGCTTCTTCCGCCGAATTATAGAGACATGTTTCTTCGCTGTAGAAGACCCTTAACTTCGCAGGAAATGGCGTCTGAAAGCGCAGTTTCTTCTCACGTCGCACCTTTTTGGCGTCATTGTATTCCCTGCGCTTTTTAAGGACCTCCGGGGCGTAATCGTGTTCCACGAAGACTTTTCTCTCCTGGTGCATAAATCCTTTTTTCTGCCAAGCCAGTCTTACAACCTCTTGTTTTATTTTGAAATTGGAAAATCTTATCAACACCGAACGTGGGGGCGCTTCCGCCGCTGGCCTAGCGGCTAATGAACGATGTGCCTTTTCTATCTTCAAGTCGGTGGTTTGTGGAATATCCAATTTCTCTCTTAGTAAAGATTCCACGCATTCTGCCATTGAGTTAAAACCGTTTTCGGCTCCTTCTATCAGACCATGAATTCTTATATTGTCTCTTCTCTGTCTTTCTTCTTGGTCGGTTAGCTTAGCCTCTATAGATGCTTGTCTTTTGCGTAGGTCCAGCACAGAATCTTCGAGCACTTTTATTCGTTCCTCTGCTTCCAAGATTCGGTTCTCGGCCTGGTCCACTCTGCTGTTTGTCCTTTTTAATTCGTCTCTGAATTCCCGAAATTCGGCCGTAACCTCTCGGCGAAATCGTCGTAGCTCTTCAAATAGCAATTTCAAGCTAACCTTTTTGTTAGCTACAACCAGTTCCTCGTCTTCTGAACGGAGATCTTCCAGTTCAGATTCTCCGGCCGATACGTGTCCTGGCCTGGAAAATTTCAGTTTCTTCTGTTTTCCTTTAGACATGATGATTTTGTCTTTTGATTTTCACTCCTCCAAAAATCCGTTAAGTTTGATTTTCAAGGTATTTTCTTGGATTGGGTCTGAGAGCTTCAGCGTTAAGCTGCAGTCGCCATGGCGTCCAGACCGGAAGTCCTAAAGAATCGGGATTTTAACAAGTTTATTGACAATACACAGAAGAAATTCAGTATTACACTGAACTCCATCACTGAACAGTGTTATAAACTAAAATAATTATAATGATGACTGAACAACTCCCATTCCCCAAAGTGCAAGATACATTATTATCTTGAATATAAGTGATAAAAGATCACACAAATAAGTGATCTGACAAACAAATAAAAAAGGGATCTGAAACAGTCGCTAATACTGGATGTCCCATTCATTTTCAATCTTTAGGTATTCTGTAATTAATATTCACACAATCAAATAAATCTTAGTGCCATTTACTCCCTTTTATATTTGTCAGAGTCTAACATGTGATTGCCTACATATTGACATAATTATTGGCCCAGGAAACACGCACAGAGGCTCAGGCAAGATTCAACAGCTTTATTCAACAGCAAGGAGTGTTTGAGTGCGTGTATGTGATATGTGTATGGCGTGTGGGTGAACGATGAGAGTCGGGAGCAGAACAGCACGGCGTGCAGCCAGGCAACCCTATGGGAAGAGCAAAGACAGTAATATGAGCTGGGCTTCACCATACGGGAGAGATATGCTGAGTGTTGCTTACTTGCAGATGGGAAGGTGGCTGGCGTTGGCCAAGGATCTTCGGCCTGGGAGACAGCGCCCTGCTGCGCACACGACGAGGCGTGGAGATGAGGGGAGAGGAGATGGCGAGGATGGGAGAATCCGCCGCCAGGGAATCCACCTGTGCACAGGGGAGAGACTGGTAGACAGGTAAGTGGCAAAGCAGCTTACGTGCTGAAGTGAAGAGCAGCAGGACGGGAAGAGACAATCCTGCTGAGGGTTTGAGAACGTAGAAACACAGACAGCTCCAGACCGATGCTCTGGGCCGAGTGGGCTAAATAACCCGTGATTGACGAGGCGCAGGTGTGCGCGCAGCTGAGGTAGATGACAGGGAGCGGCGAGTTGTGACAGTACTCCCCCCCCTAGCAGCGCCTCCTGGCGCTGGCTTATCCGGGTGCGCCCGGTGGAACTCCGTGATGAGATCTTTATCCAGCACAAAAGAAGAGCGCACCCAGGATCTCCATTCCGGGCCATATCCCTCGACGCCGGGAGTCCAGGATGGATGCAACCCCCCATGCCGGGTGGCCGTCGATCATCATGGGAGCGGGCGGTGCCCTAGGGGGCGGACAGAGTGGGTTAGAGATCACGGGCTTGATCTTAGACACATGAAACGTGGGGCACACACGCAGGGAGGGGGGAGGGCCAAACGCACAGCCACCGGGTTAACAATTCTGGAGATGGTGAAGGGACCGATGAAACGTGGAGCCAGCTTCCTCTTCTCGGCCTTAATATTAATGTCCCGGGATGATAGCCAGACCTGTTGGCCCACCTGGTAACCGGGGGCTGGCTTCCTGTGGCGATTAGCCGTGGTGCTGTCGTGCGCCGCCGTTGATAAAAGCATCTCGCGCGCCCTGGTCCACAGGCTCCAGCAGCGTCTCAGATGCACCTGGATGGAAGGAACGGCCAACTCACTCTCCTGCTCGGGGAACAAGGGGGGATCGTAGCCCAACGACGCCCGGAAGGGGGACATCCCGGTGGCCGATGACTGTGTCGCATTGTGGGCATACTCCACCCAGGCCAGGTAAGAGCTCCAGGAGGATGGGTTCGAGGAGGTGACGCAGCGTAGGGCAGCCTCCAGCTCCTGATTGGCGCACTCACACACATTGGCGTGCTCTGATTGGCGCACTCACACTGCCCGTTGGATTGAGGGTGGTGACTGGAGGAGAGACTCACCGTGGCCCCCAGGGCGTTACAAAAGGACCCCCACACTTGTGACACGAACTGGGGCCCCCGATCGGATACGACGTCCACTGGGATCCCGTGCAGCCTGACCACATGTTGGACAAGGAGGTCGGCCGTCTCCCGTGCCCAAGGGAGACCCCGGAGCGGCACAAAGTGGGCGGCCTTGGAGAATCGGTCCACAATAGTCAGAACAGTGTCGTAGGAGTTGGAGACAGGGAGGCCGGTAACAAAGTCCAGGGCGATGTGTGACCAGGGCCTGCCCGGGACCGGCAGGGGCTGGAGTAGGCCCACGGGGGGGGGGGGGGAATTTGGGGTCTTGCTAGTAGCACACTGGGGGCAGGCCCGGACGTAATTGGCGACGTCCTTCTGGAGACCGGGCCACCAGAAAGAGCGTTGAAGGAGATCCACCAGTCGGGAGGCGCCAGGGTGACAGGCGAGTTTGGACGTGTGGGCCCAGTGAATGACATCCCCCAGCACTGCCGATGGAACAAAGAGCTCGGTCTCCTGCGCCCTGCGGATCTTGTCCCTGATGGACCAGGAAACCGCCCCCACAACACACGAGCTGGGCAGGATGGTGTGATCCAGCTCCTCTGAGGTTTCAGGGGCAAACTGTCTGGACAGGGCGTCGGGCAACCCATTCTTGGAGCCTGGACGGTAGGTGATTGTGAACCGGAACTGAGCAAAGAACAGGGACCAGCGCGCCTGGCGGGCATTCAGACGTCTGGCTGACCTCAAAAATCCAGGTTCTTGTGGTCTGTCCAGACCAAGAAAGGCTGAGCTGCCCCCTCCAGCCAGTGACACCACGCCTGCAGCGCGAGCTTAACAGCCAGCAGCTCCCTGTCACCGACGTCATAGTTGCGCTCAGCTGCCGATAGGCGCCAGGAGAAGAAGGCGCAGGGCCGCTTGACTCCATCCACCGGTGAACGCTGGGAAAGCACCACCCCCACCCCCGTGTCAGACGCGTCCACCTCTACCAGGCACTGCAGCGCGGGGTCCACCTGGGTTAGGACCCAGGAGGAAGAGAACTCCGTCTTCAGGGTCTCGAACACGGTCGCTGCCTCCTCAGTCCACTGGAAGGGCACCTTGGGTGAGGTGAGGCGGGTCAGGGGAGTGACGATGGCGCCGAAGTTGGGAACAAAGCGACAGTAGAAATTGGCAAAGCCGATGAACTGCTGTACCTGTTTCCTGGAGGTAGGCGTGGGCCACTCGACCACCGCTTTAACCTTAGCGGGGTCGGGGAGGATCTGGTTATGGGAGATGACAAAACCCAGGAAAGAGGTGGTCTTGGCATAAAACTCACATTTCTCCGCTTTGATGTAAAGTCTGTTCTCCAACAGCCGCTGCAGAACCTGCCTCACGTGAGCCTGGTGCTCCTCCCGAGACCTGGAGAAGATGAGAATGTCGTCAAGGTACACGAAGACGAAGAGCCCTAGGAAATCTCGCAGGACATCGTTGATGAGCCACTGGAAGATGGCGGGGGCGTTGGTGAGCCCAAACGGCATAACTAGGTATTCAAAGTGGCCGCTGTGCGTCCGAAAGGCCGTCTTCCACTCATCGCCCTCCCGGATCCGAACGAGATGGTAAGTGCTGCGGAGGTCTAGCTTGGTAAACCAGGTGGCCCCCTGGAGGGAATGGAAGGCAGTGTCCATGAGAGGCAGGGTGTATCTATCTTTCACCATGATGTCGTTGAGGGCTCTGAAGTCGATGCACGGGCGCAGGTAACCGTCCTTCTTAGAGACGAAAAAGAAGCCGGCACCGAGTGGGGACGAGGAGGGCCGAATGATCCCAGCGCTGAGCGACTCCCTGATGTACGGTGGGGTAAAAAATATTTAGTCAGCCACCAATTGTGCAACTTCTCCCACTTAAAAGATGAGAGAGGTCTCCAATTTTCATCATAGGTATACTTCAACTATGAGAGACAAAATGAGAAAAAAAAAATCCAGAAAATCACATTGAAGGATTTTTAATGAATTAATTGGTAAATTCCTCGATAAAATAAGTATTTGGTCACCTACAAACAAGCAAGATTTCTGGCTCTCACAGACATGTAACTTCTTCTTTAAGAGGCTCCTCTGTCCTCCACTCGTTACCTGTATTAATGGCACCTGTTTGAACTCATTATCAGTATAAAAGACACCTGTCCACAACCTCAAACAGTCAGACTCCAAACTCCACTATGGCCAAGACCAAAGAGCTGTCAAAGGACACCAGAAACAAAATTGTAGACCTGCACCAGGCTGGGAAGACTGAATCTGCAATAGGTAAGCAGCTTGGTGTGAAGAAATCAACTGTGGGAGCAATTATTAGAAAATGGAAGACATACAAGACCACTGATAATCTCCCTCGATCTGGGGCTCCACGCAAGATCTCACCCCGTGAGGTCAAAATGATGACGAAAACGGTGAGCAAAAATCCCAGAACCACACAGGGGGACCTAGTGAATGACCTGCAGAGAGCTGGGAACAAAGTAACAAAGGCTACCATCAGTAACACACTACGCCGCCAGGGACTCAAATCCTGCAGTGCCAGACGTGTCCCCCTGCTTAAGCCAGTACATGTCCAGGCCCGTCTGAAGTTTGCTAGAGAGCATTTGGATGATCCAGAAGAGGATTGGGAGAATGTCATATGGTCAAATGAAACCAAAATAGAATTTTTTGGTAAAAACTCAACTTGTCGTGTTTGGAGGAGAAAGAACACCATACCTACTGTGAAGCATGGGGGTGGAAACATCATGCTTTGGGGCTGTTTTTCTGCAAAGGGACCAGGACGACTGATCCGTGTAAAGGAAAGAATGAATGGGGCCATGTATCGTGAGATTTTGAGTGAAAACCTCCTTCCATCAGCAAGGGCATTGAAGATGAAACGTGGCTGGGTCTTTCAGCATGACAGTGATCCCAAACACACCGCCCGGGCAATGAAGGAGTGGCTTCGTAAGAAGCATTTCAAGGTCCTGGAGTGGCCTAGCCAGTCTCCAGATCTCAACCCTATAGAAAATCTTTGGAGGGAGTTGAAAGTCCGTGTTGCCCAGCGATAGCCTCAAAACATCACTGCTCTAGAGGAGATCTGCATGGAGGAATGGGCCAAAATACCAGCAACAGTGTGTGAAAACCTTGTGAAGACTTACAGAAAACGTTTGACCTCTGTCATTGCCAACAAAGGGTATATAACAAAGTACTGAGATGAACTTTTGTTATTGACCAAATACTTATTTTACCGAGGAATTTACCAATTAATTCATTAAAAATCCTTCATTGTAATTTTCTGGATTTTTTTCTCTCATTTTGTCTCTCATAGTTGAGGTATACCTATGATGAAAATTGGAGACCTTTCTCATTTTTTAAGTGAGAGAACTTGCACAATTGGTGGCTGACTAAATACTTTTTTGCCCCACTGTAAGTGTCCATAGCCTCACGTTCAGGGGCAGAAAGGCTGCAGAGGTGGCCAGATGGTTACGGCGCCCCCAGGCGGAGGTTTATGGCACAGTCATACGGGCGGTGAGGAGGAAGAGACATCGCCTTGGACTTGCTGAACACGAGCCTCAAGTCATGGAACTCCGGGGGCACCAGGGTGAGGTCCGGAGGAGAGGAGACCAGAGCAGGCCGAGGAGAGGATGGGGCGCAAGCCGCAGACTGGAGACAGGTGCCCATGCAGAAAGAACTCCATGAGAGGACACTCCCGGATTGCCAATCAAGCACGGGATTGTGAAGGCGCAGCCACGGGTAACCCAGGATGACGGGGGCCGCTGAGGATGACAAGACATACAGGCTAAGGTCCTCTCGGTGGTTGCCTGATACAATAATTGGCACCGGCCTGGTGCGATGTGTCACTACTCCCAAGGGCGAGCGAGAAAGGGTGACGAGGTTAAGGGGAGCTGACAACGGCTGACAGGGGATGCCCAAACGGGTTGCCAGGCTCTTGGAAATGAAGCTTTGTTCTGCCCCCGAGTCCACCAGTGTGTGAGTGAGGTAACTGGTGGAGTTGTGGCAAAACCTAATGGGCAAGGAGCAGTTGGAGAGGGGATTTGGCCGGTTGGTGTCCGCGAGGCCCCCTACAGTGACTCGGACCCCCCCGTTAGGCTTGATCGGGCAAAGCTCCACGGTATGCTGATTGCCTCCGCAATACATGCAGAGGCCCAGCTCCCGGCGGCGATGTTTCTCCGCTAGGGGGAGCCTGGTTCACCTGACCAACATAGCCTCTGGCTCATCGGCGGACTCCGGAGCGGGTAACGCCAGGGGGCGAGACTGAGAGGCGCGGGCAGGAAGTCCGCACGAGCAGCTGAAGGATTTCTGCTCGGCGGACCACTCTCGCAGCCTGTTATCTACACTAATGGTCAAGGAAATTAATTCGGAGAGCCGCCCCGGAAGGTCCCAGCCCGCCAACTCATCCCGCAGACCAGAACTGAGGCTGCGAAGGAAGATGCTGCAGAGAGAAGCCTCGCCCCCGCCAACCTCCTCCGCTGCCACCCGGAAGTCAACAGCGTAATCGGCCGCCGACTGGCTACCCTGTTGAAGGCTAAGGAGCCGGTCGGTGAGGATGCTGTCGCTACGCGAGTGGTCAAACACCTCCCGAAAACTTCGCACGAACTGGTCATAGGAGAGGTTTGCGTAGCTGGGCTTCACCATGACAGCGTAAGCCCAAGCTAACGCTCGCCCCTCCAAGAGGTTAGCCATGTAACCAATTCGGCTGTGGTCTGAGGGAAAATCCCTGGGAACACGCTGAAACACCGACTCACATTGTAGGATGAACCCCCGCGCTTCACCGAGCCTCCCGTTGAAGCGAGCGGGAGTGGGGATTGGAGTGAGCCGGGTCGGCGCTCCCGAGCTGGGCTGGCCAGCCGCGGGGACAGCCGAAGCTGATCCGCCATGATGAGCCGAGGGGAACTCCTGCTGGGGGTCAAGACGGTCCAACCGGTGAGTCATTGTGGTTAATTGATTTAATATCACTTGCTGCTGATGAGCTATCAAATCCACCCAAGCCTCGAGGGTGGAAAGACGGCGTGCGAGCCTGCTGTCCGCTGGGCCGCCCTGCTGGAGCCATACTGACATAATTATCAGCCCAGGAAACACGCATGCAGGCTCAGGTAAGATTCAACAGCTTTATTCAACAGCAAGGAGTGTTTGAGTGCGTGTATGTGATATGTGTATGGCGTGTGGGTTAACAATGAGAGTCGGGAACAGAACAGCACGCCGTGCAGCCAGGCAACCCTATGGGAAGAGCAAAGACAGTAATATGAGCTGGGCTTCACCATACGGGAGAGATATGCTGAGTGTTGCTTACTTGCAGATGGGAAGGTGGCTGGCGTTGGCTAAGGATCTTCGGCCTGGGAGACAGTGCCCTGCTGCGCACACAACGAGGCATGGAGATGAGGGGAGAGGAGATGGCGAGGACGGGAGAATCCGCCGCCAGGGAATCCACCTGTGCACAGGGGAGAGACTGGTAGACAGGTAAGTGGCAAAGCAGCTTACGTGCTGAAGTGAAGAGCAGCAGGACGGGAAGAGACAATCCTGCTGAGGGTTTGCGCACGTAGAAACACAGACGGCTCCAGACCGATGCTCTGGGCCGAGTGGGCTTAACAGCCCGTGATTGACGAGGCACAGGTGTGCGCGCAGCTGAGGTAGATGACAGGGAGCGGCGAGTTGTGACACATATAGGCTACACCTCTTTGTATTCCACTTTCAAACACAGACTACATTTGGGCCTGGAAAGCCTGATTGGGATACCTGTTTCAGACAGGAATACTTGCGTTCTACAGACATGCACTAGTATGTTGAATGAGGAAAATGTTGACGTGTTCAATACTTATTTTCCCCGCTGTATACACACAGTATATACACACACATGTACATAACCTAGGCCTACGCAAAGTTGAAATTAAACCTAGCTTGTCGTTATAATTCAACTAGGAGACAAAGCGGATGTGGAAGAGGACAGCTCCTGAAAATCTAGAAGAAGTGGATATAATTCAACTAGGAGGAATGGAGGTGGGAAGCGGGGAAGAGGAAGTTTGGAGCTCGGTGGAGTCTAAAACAAGCAAACATTGACGTAAAGAAACTCAATCAAGACAGTTATCAAGTGCTGATGAATCAGAGGATGAACGATCCCGGAATAAACAGAAGGAGTGTAAAGTAATCATTAAACTTACTCATGAAGGGGCATTGTTTCATGAGTGGAACCCAATTAAGCTCATAAATGCAATTAATGGGTTACTTGGAGAAGTTTTAAATGCAAGAATTCTTCGTAGTGGTTTGTTACGAGTTACATGTAAAGATAGTGTTCAACAAGGAAAAGCAATCAGAGTCAATAAGCTAGAGAGGGAAAATGTGTAGTATTCAGTAAGGAAATAAGGCAATGATATCAGGCATTTCATCGGCTGTCTCAACTGATGAAATAATGAAAAACTTAACTGGAGCAAAAGTGACAGAGGTATATGTTGGATCCATAATTGGGCAAAAACGAGCAGAAGGTAGTTACTGTTAATGGAGCTTTATTACAATAACTATGGACAATACCCTCAGGCGTTCAGCACCCTCCAGCAAGCTGTGTCCCACGACGAAAGAGGACTAGCCTCTTCTGCCCACATCCTTTATACCTGGAGTGGCGTCACCACCGGAAACTAGTAGATGGCCACCCCTGCTCATTCCCCATCCAACCTGGCCACCATCTTACTAATACCCCTATTTCCATAAATAACACTTCCCCCCTTCAAAAAAAAAGCCGTGCGCACAGATAACCCACCCAAATTTGTCACCCGACTCACACTCTAAGCATAAAGACATGTACAAAAAGAAACAAACTACCTATCCACTCATACAACTAAGGCTGAGGGGGCCAGGTAGACTGCCAGCGCCCCCTACACGGCTAGGCGGGTTATTCCACTTCCATATCTAAAACAGTCCAACATAAAGAAGGCCGTGTTTCTAATCAAAATAATCCCATCAAACAGATCCACATATTCACAAAGAACAACAATCAGTAAAAACACAATATACTGTATGTTAACAACACTACTGGCGGCTCCCCACCCAATACACCCACCCCACATTCGGGCATTACACAAACATATTGTAAAACGATGGGTAAAATAAACACAATTTCCGTTATTCCATCATACCTTTTAAATGATCAACTCAGTGATCATGGTTTGCTACCAGCCAAAATGTACTTTTTTTTTTAAAACCAATACCATCAAAATTACTCAGTGTTCCCAAAACTCCCTCTTAAACTTAAACATCACTTCTCAATTTCCAGATCATCATATAAAACAATGTCACTTTACCATATAAACCAAATTAAGCTATGAAAAACCTCCTCTCATTACTTTTTAAACTAGTGCATACCCGTGCATGCCCGTAGAAACCCATGCATGCCCGTAGAGGGGACATTATGTGTGACATCATAAAAACAAATCGTCCTATGATCTCTGTGATCTGTGTGACATCATAAAGACACATTTGTCGTCCTATGATGCCTGAGATCATAGGACGTCCTATGATGTTCAGGCAGAGATCATAGGCCATCCTATGATGTCCTATGAAGCGTGACACACAGACACACACACACACACAGATTTCTTGCTTTTATAAAGTGATGCACTAGTGCATACCCGTGCATGCCCATAGAAACCCATGCATGCCTGTAGAGGGGATGCATTGGAACAGAATTCTTGCCAGTTACAGGACAGTTGGTACAGCAACACAGCACTAAGTGGCAATCACATGTGACGGCTTTTATGTGCAGCAAAGCATAAAAATCACACAAAATATGCCCTGCCATCTGGGGCTGTTTGCCTCTGCTTGTTACTTCTTCTGCCTGTCACTGTTCTGTGTTATGTTGCTTACCTGTGTCTATATACAGTATATGTCTTGTAGGGAGTCATGTGCTCTGTCTATGTGCCGTCATATAGACATCATCTGGTGGGTCTTCTTCTTTGTTCAGACCACTGAAGGGTCTCCTGTCTCAGACAGCTGTGTTGTTCAGTCATGCCTGCGGAGTACTGGTGGAACCTGAGGTGTTTCATGTTCACGGCATCCTTTCTGATGTGCAGCAGTTCTCATTCTATTGCTCTCCATCTCATGGGTGTTCTTCTTTGTTCAGACCACTGGTTGAGGGATAGGTGTGTCGTAATTCCAGTTCATGGGCACAATCCTGAAAAAGTGGCTTTCAACCCTGTTCAGGAAGGCCTGTGCATGCCCGTAGAAACCAAGAAACTGGAGCATTCGGAGAAAATCAGCGCTTTGCTTGGCATTTTACACATTTGTAGTGTAGACTGGCATTCGTCAAGGTTACACATTTGCCGTCATATAGGCATGGCAAGTCGTCCTATGATGCCTGAGTTCATAGGAGGCGCTATGATGATGAGGTAGAGATCATAGGTCGTCCTATGATGTCCTAGAAACGTGCTTTAAAGTCTATCGTACCCTATGCTGGTGAAGGGTGTCCTCCTGTCTCAGATGGGTGCAATGTACTGCTGGAACCTCAGGTGTTTCATCTTCATGGCATCTTTTCTGACATGCAGTAGTTGTCATCATTCTATTGCTCTCCTCCTCCTCCACCTTCTCCTCCTCCTCCTCCTCTTCCTCTTCTTCCTCTTCTTCTTCTTCTTCTTCTTCTTCCTCTTCTTCTTGACCACTGGTTGAGGGATAGGTGCATCGTAATTCCAGTTCATGGACAGGATCATGAAAATAGATCTGAGCAAAAAGAGTTCATAGGATATCCTATGATGTTCAGGAAAGAGATCATAGGCCATCCTATGATGTCCTATGAACGTGACAGACAGACACACACTTCTTCTTCTTTTAGATTTGATTGGCAGTTGGCAACCAGCTAACAGGTGCATTACCACCACATACTTCACTCTATATCATCACTCTATCTCTTCTTCTTTTAGATTTGATTGGCGGTTGGCAACCAGCTTACAGGTGCATTACCTCCACGTACTTCACTCTATCTCTTGTCTAAGGAGTTCTTATAAGGAGTTC
Source organism: Pholidichthys leucotaenia (assembly GCA_020510985.1). Classification (NCBI taxonomy): domain Eukaryota; kingdom Metazoa; phylum Chordata; class Actinopteri; order Cichliformes; family Pholidichthyidae; genus Pholidichthys; species Pholidichthys leucotaenia. Next base: position 341,204,421 of record CM035843.1, read on the forward strand.
TGAACACTTCTTCTTCTTTTAGATTTGATTGGCGGTTGGCAACCAGCTCACAGTTGCATTATCACCACTGACTTGATTATCATCACTCTATATCTTTGTATAAGGAGTTCTTATAAGGAGTTCTGAGCAACTCCTTATGTGTGGAAAAAATGATCCGTCCTTGGACTGTGTCCTCAGCGGCGTCAATAGCTGTGCCAGCCAGCCAGGCGGCCGGCCAGCCATCTTACAGGTGCTTGTTTAACACACACAGCTTTCTTGCTTTTATAGAGTGTGACATCATAAAGACACATTTGTCTATGTGTCCTATGATGCCTGAGTTCATAGGACATCCTATGATGTTCAGGCAGAGATCATAGGCCGTCCTATGATGTCCTATGAAGCGTCACTCACACACACACACACACACACGCACACACACACACACACACACACACACACACACACACACACACACAGATTTCTTGCTTTTATAGAGTGATGGTATGTTATAAAATTTATCCTATAAAATTTCACCTTTAAATTAAGATAGAGATAATTCTCAGGGCACAGACACAACAGTATTTAACTATATACAACAGGACCTGGATAGGAACTAAAACACATCCTCAGTCCTTCGATGGGTCCCTCCCCTCGCCAAGCGCCTCCGTTTCTTGACCTCTGGGCTCGCGCTGTGCCGTCTCCTCTTCTCCACTACGTGGCGTAGCTCATTTGGATGCCTCCAGGTCTTGTCCGACAGGCCTAGATACCCATCACTCCGGGCAGCCTCCACCTAGAACTGCCTCTGGTCATCATGCCGCTCGCGTGACCCATAATCCCTTCTCATCCGGGCCTCAACCCTGGGCCGAACCTCATCTCCACCCCACAGAGAAGCCCTCTTTTTCTTCTCAGGATTACTTTGGTGTTGACTGGCCTCCTTCACAGAACCAGTCGGCTTGTGGGTCTGGTTCACCATCCTCTTGGCAGGCTGTCGTTATGAGCGCTTCAAAACTGCGCCTTCTGGTCTCGCCCCCTCAGTCTCCAGTGCGGTCTCACCCAGCGTGCCATCCAGTTCTCACATCAAGGGCAACGTGGCTACTGGCATCAGGTCCGTCCTGGGGCAGCATTGCGTGGCACCAAGCGTGCACCCCACCTGTGGTCTCCAGCCAGTCTAAGTCCCACACGTCCTCATTCTCCACCACCAGAGCGGGTCGGCCCCACAGTCCACAACCCGACCACTCCTCACCGGTGACATTTGTGATGGAGAACCTCAGACCATGAAATAGGTTGCACCCCATTATGTTTGTACCCACAGCGGTGACATAAATGCGGGCATTGGGCACCACCACAGACTTGTACCGTGCTTCCATCTCTAGAAACCCCAAAACGGCCAATCTGTTCAAACAATAACCATAATAGGGGCTCTGCTGCTTCCTGATCTGTTGGTGTGGAAATAGACTCCTCATGGTCGCCAGGTTCAATAAGGAGACCACAGCTCCCGTATCCACCAAAAGAGGAACCTCAACGCCATCAAGCGCTACCTCACAGCGGATTTGTCCCATGGTCTCCGGGGAAACAGTATGGATGATCGTGGGAGCCTTCTGTGAGGGACCCACCTCATGCTGTCGGTCCTTACACTCAAAGTTAGCGCACGCTCTGGCAAAGTTGTTCAACAGTCCACACTTCCCACAACGCTTGCCTTTCACCGGACACACTCTGGACTTATAGCGGTGACTTGGGGATCCACAGCCATAACAACATGGCGTTCCTGGGGCGGACCTAACTTTCACCATGGAGGCATATTCCTCCTCTCTGCTGTTTTCATCCTCAGGGTCCAATGACAGTGCCTTAAAATGAGGCTCGCCCTGGGTAGGAGCGGCTCCCTCACTTAGGCATCTCGCTATTGTCTCAGCTGCCTTGAATTGCTCAGTGAGCTCGATAGCAGCAGTCAACGTCAGCTCACCTGGGTGGGTCAGAAGCCTGGACTGGGCTGCTGGACAGCGAATGTGTTCCGCTAACTGGTCCCATATCATTTCATCTTCCAGGTTTCCGAATTTGCATTCCCTCGCCAGCTTCCGGTGATCTGCAATGAATCTTTTCACAGGTTCCCCCGTCCGCTGGTGGCGCTGTCAGAACTGAATGTGCTGGACAGTGACGTTTTACAGGGCATGAAAGCAGCGCACCATCAGCTCCACCACTTCATCAAAACTATCAGCTCCTCCTAGATTTTCCAAGATCCTTTGCCCCTCCATGCCCAAATTATGAACTAGGACAGCCCTCGCGCGAAGCTTCTCGAGTTCGCTGAGGTTCAAAACTGCCAGATAATTTGTAAATGCGGCAAACCACCAAGGCCAAGGCATGGGTGGCTCGCCCGGGGTTTCCAAAAATGGCCAAAAACTAGCAACGGACCTCTCCATAACCGCTTTTACCTCGTCTCCAAATATTGGATCCATAATTGGGCAATAACGAGCAGAAGGTAGTTACTGTTAATGGAGCTTTATTACAATAACTATATTGTATTATATAATACAATTATACATATATAATTATACAATAACTATATTGTACAATAACTTTCAATAGCGATGAAAAGAGAGACAAGAGAAGGAAACGCGGAAGGCGTGGAGGCGTAAAATTAAATCTGAGAAGGCGTCAGTTAAATAGCATTCCTCTTCCTTCCATGATTTTGGTGAACGTACAATCCCTGAAGAATAAAGTAGATGAAATTCAAGGGAATGTACGCTACCAGAAGGACTTCAAGAACTGCTGTGTCATGGCCTACACAGAGACGTGGCTTACAGCGCATGACTGGGACGTGGACCTGTGGATTGACGGCTTTGGAGCCCCACTTCGCTCGGATCGGCAGGAAGAGGTAACGGGGAAACGTCAGGGGGCGGCATATGTTTATATATTAATAAACAGTACTGCACATCTGTCTGTACACCCGATGTGGAGCTTCTGTCCGTATCGCTATGCCCCTTTCATCTGCCCTGCGAGTTCCTCCAACGTTTCATCACAACTGTGTACATTCACCCGAGGGCAGACGCTGACTCCGCCTCCAGCACCGTCTTTGATGTGGTGCAGCGGCTGCAGTCAATTTCTCCAGAGGCACCAAACTTTATTCTTGGGGATTTTAACCATGTTTCTTTAAAGAAGACACATAAAAACTTTTATCAGTATGTCTCCTGCCCAACCAGGCGAAAAAAGACATTGGACCTGTGTTATGGATCCATTGAGAGGGCCTATAAATCACTTCCCCTTCCCCCTTTAGGATCCTCAGATCACAACTGTGTACATTTGCTGCCCACATATAAAATTGCTCTCAGAAGAGGCAAGGTGAAGACCAGAGACACAGACGTGTGGACAGAGGATTCAGTGCAGTGCCTCCAGGAATGCTTTAACTGTACGGACTGGGAGGTTTTCACACTGTCCTGCGGGGATGATTTGGACTCTTTGGTGGACGTCACATGCTCATACATGGCTTTCTGTAAAAATATGATTGTTCCACGTAAACGTGTCAAAATATATCCCAACAACAAGCCATGGGTTACAAAATCAGTTAAATCCTGCTTACAGAGGAAAGCACTTGCCTTTAAATAGGGGTCTGTTTCTGAGCTACAGGTTGCCACAAAAGAGCTGAAGTCCGAAATTTTAAGAGCAAAACAGAATTATAAAACAGAATTGGAAAGCAAGATGGCAACAAAGAAACTTGGTTCAGCCTGGGGCAGTATGAAAACTATTGCAGGCCTTCAGAGCACAGAGCACAGTAATTGTGTGTTTTTAGATGGTTTTAGTTCAGATACAGAGCTGGCTAATGCTCTTAATTGTTTTTATGGTTGCTTTGATTCCTCTGATTTTAGCACAGAAACCCAAGATTTGAAACAGAAACTCAAAGACAATCAGCACTTTAATATTAAGGGCTGTTTTTGTAATATTGATTACAAAAATATTAATACTGTTTTTGTAATATTGAGGGCTGTAGCTGTAAAAGTGAACAAAAGTCAGGGCCCTGATAATATATGTGGGCGATTGGTAAAGTCCTGTGCACATGAACTGAGTCCTGTATTTCATTACATTTTCAATAAGTCCTTACAGACACAACATGTGCCTAAGATCTGGAAAGATGCCGTGGCTTTTCCCGTTCCAAAATCCAGCTGTCCTAAAACGGTAAACGACTTTAGACCAGTTGCTTTGACTTCAATTTTAATGAAAATTTTTGAAAAACTGGTCAGATCTGAGGTCCTAAAGCAGACTGAACATGCATTGGATCCTTTGCAGTTTGCATATAGGCCTCACAAAGGGGTGGAGGACGCCACTGTCACTCTGTTTAACATGCTTTTTAAACATCTGGATGTTAATGGGACACATGCCAGACTTTTATTTGTGGACTTTTCCTCCACCTTTAATACAATCCAACCTCATATTTTAGTTGAAAGGCTCCTGCAACAATTTGATTTGAGCAATAATCTGGTGGGTTGGATTCTGGATTTCTTAACCAACAGGACACAGAGAGTAAGGGTCAATGGTACATTGTCTGACCTAAAGTGCTCTTCTACTGGCTCTCCTCAGGGGTGTGTGTTGTCACCACTACTCTTCATCCTGTACACAAACATGTGTCGGAGCAGACATGACAACAGACACATTATAAAGTATGCTGATGATTCAGTTATTGTCAGTCTCCTCCAGGATGGTGAGAATGGCCACGGCCCAGTAGTTGATGATTTTGTTCACTGGTGTGAGGATTCCTACCTGCAGCTGAATACGACAAAAACTAAAGATATGATTATCGACTTTAGGAGGAAAACTCCCAGGCACAAAGTCACCGTACTAAAAGGCCAGACCATTGAATGTGTACAATCCTACAAATATCTTGGGACGATTATTGATAGTAATTTAAACTTTGAAGAGAACTGTGAAAGGGTGTGCAAAAAGGGTCAGCAACATTTGCATTGTTTAAAGGAAACTTGCACGCTTCCAAATTGACCAAACCATAATGACAATGTTTTATCGGGCTTTTATTGAATCTGTTTTATCCTTTTCTTTAGTGTCATGGTTTGGTAAGATAAAACTGAAACAGAGGAAATCCTTGGATCAGGTAGTTAGATGGTCCAGTCATTTGCTTGGTGAGTCACAGCTGAGCCTGACATCCCTGTACACCAGACAGGTACAGAGGATTGCTACCGCCATTTTAAATGATGACTCCCACCCTTTGCACTGCCACTTTCAGCTTCTTCCCTCAAGACGGAGGTTTGCTGTCCCAAAAAGTAAAACCCAGAGCTACAAAAACAGCTTTGTTCCTGCTGCTGTCAAAGAACTGAACAAGTTGTAACAATATATTGCACATAATTTAGTTACCTATTTATTAACTCCATTTTATATTCACTTATTTTTGTAGGATTTTTATTTGGGTTCTAAATCTTTTATTGGATTTTAGACCTTTGAGTTTTTAACCTCTTTGACTAGTCTTTAACTTTTTAATATGACCCTTCTCTCGTATCTCTGGTTTTCCTCTCATCTCTTTGTCTTTATATCCTGATTGATGGAGCCTTGAGTATTTTTGCCATGTTTATAGTCAGCTTCATGTGTGCCTGTGTTTGTGTTTATGTTAATTGTAACTGTGGTTTGTAAATATGGATGTCACCAGCCTGCAAAACAAATCTACCTACGGGTACAAATAAAGGAACCTGAACCTGAACCTGAACCTGAATAACTATGGACAATACCCTCAGGCGTTCAGCACCCTCCAGCAAGCCAGGTGTCCCACAACGAAAGAGGACTAGCCTCTTCCGCCCACATCCTTTATACTCGGAGTGGCGTCACCACTGGAAACCAGTAGTTGGCCACCCCTGCTCATTCCCCGTCCAACCTGGCCGCCATCTTACTAATACCCCCTATTTCCATACATAACAGGACAAAGATTGTAAACTAATAGAAATGGCAAAAAATGTGATAGTCTGTCAGTAATGTTTAAATTTGATGAAACAAGACTGCCAAGTAAGGTGTATACTGGCTACATGAGCTATGAAGTCAGACTTTACATTCCTCCTCCACTCAGATGTTTCAAATGTCAAAAGTTTGGTCATGTAGCAGTGATATGCAAAGGTAGACAACAATGTGCCAGATGCTCTAGTGAACATGAATATGGAAAGTGTGAAAAAGGAGCCAAATTAAAGTGCTGTAACTGCGGTGGTGAACATAGCTCTGCATATCGAGGTTGTGAAGCCAGCAAAAGAGCAGCAGAAGTTCAGCAGATAAAAGTCTCCCAGGGACTAACATATGCAGAAGCTGCGAATAAGGTGCCAGCTAAAAAAGTGGGAGTGGACTCAAACAGGGAAAGTGTGCAGGCTTGCAGTGCATACAGCAGAATTAAGGAAGATACTCTGATTTTGAAGGAAAATAATTTTGTCTTATTTGTGGTAGATGTGATAAACTGCACTGCGCAGACTTCCAACAAAACAGAAAAAATCAAAATCATTGTGAAAGCAGCAGAAAAATATCTTGGCATTAAGGGGCTACATGCTACATGCACTGCAAGGCACTTCCGCCCTCCAAAGAGAGCAGACGCTTTTCTTCCCCGCTCCGGCTCCCTATCTCTCTCTCCCTCCCTAACTGACTGGATCCCAGCTTGCTATCGTCTATGTCTGTGTGTCTTTACTGCTGATTTATCTAACGAAATTATGGATTTAATAAGCTGGGCTTTGAACGCAATTGACACTGTTTTTTCAACGAGGAAATCGGGCCCGGGGGAGCCTATCTGTCCTGCAGGAACTGCTGCTGCGGGTTATTTAAAGGACACAAGCAATTGGAAACTCTTGTGCCTGTGTGATCTTTCTATTGAAGATATTGAAGATTTATATCTTTTCGGAGCAATGGTCATCGGAATTCTACTGATTGGCTTTGGGATTGTTCTGGTGCACCGCAAATTGAAGAAGATGGACAGAGCTTATCAAAAAGTGGACCCGGCGAAGCTCACTCATCAAATTGACCAACTGGGCAGGACTCTGACAGCGGCCAATGGAGAACTGTATAGGAAAATGGATTACATCACGATCACGCTGAGAGCTGTTCACGAATCGATTTCAATGCCTGGCCATGATGGAATTGGAGCACTGAATCCGTAAGAGAATAGAAAGTTTTTTCTCTGAAGTCAGTGCTATTCGACCTGTTTTTTTCGGCACCCCTCAGCATTCAGTCCTCCTGATAATCAACAGTATAACTGTTTTTTCATAACATTGGCGGGCAGCATCTGACTCTCAAGGACAGCTGTCTGGCTCAACTATTCCATCTGCCGTGCTCAAGGACACATGCCTTTGCTTCAGACTGTAGTCATAACATCTGCTGAGGAAGAGACTATTGTTGTCCACCTAACTGATTTGCCACTGATTGCACCCAACTCACACATACTGATCCATTTATACTGACTGATGAAGACATTCATTCACTGCTCTCTTTGTGTCATTGTGTGGATTCTATTGTCTGCTAATTGTGCATTGAGAGTTTTTTTCTTGTAATCATAATATCGGTCATATATGAACTTTATTCTAATCAACAATGCTTTTTTCTCTCTCCTAGTGTGTCCACCCTCCCCCTTCCCCCGACTGCCTACTGTTCCCCTCCTACTGACAGGCGCCTCCACGGCTCGCCGCGTCATTGAGAATGTCATGTATGACGTTTTCAGTGTCAAGTCAAATTCCTCGTATATTTACCTGTTATTTACTTGTAAATGTGCTTGGCAATAAACTTATTCTGATTCTACATTGGGAAGCAGTTGAGGAATTGTTAAGTGGGGGATCTTTAAGTTCAAAGACATCATGGGCTGGTGGATCAACCACCAATCAAGTCTAAAAGAAGAAGAAGAAGAATGAGATAAGACGCAGATATGGACTACAGCTAGAATGATAATAATGAGATGAGACGCAGATACGAGATTAAAGAAGAAGAACATCACAAAGCTATGAGTAAAACGTCACAAAGCTATGAGTAAAACATCACAAAGCTATGAGGAAAACGTCACAAAGCGATGAGGGAAACGTCACAAAGCTATGAGGAAAACATCACAAAGTTATGAGGAAAAGCACACAAAGTCAGATAGTGTGTGGTGGTAATGCACCTGTAAGCTGGTTGCCAACCGCCAATCAAATCTAAAAGAAGAAGAAGAAACCTAGCTTGTCACCTTGGACCGGGGCAGAACCTGAATGTAGGGCCACCTGAGGAATGATCATTGTGTGTGAGTTTAAAGGTGAACTGAAACCACCTTTTTGCGCAAAAAGTAGAATAGCAGATTAATTCCTTATTACCTATTGTATTTTTCAACACATAAAAGAAAATTTTTAGGCCGTGCGATGGCCAAGCTATAAGCCGATAAACTTTTGCCTCTGGCTGGCAGTGCCAAACAAACCGGAAGTAGTGCAGACGACGCTGCATGACGTCACGAGTGTGACCCTTATCAAAACAACAATGGCAGATGATAGCAGTTCCAGCAGTCAAGAAAACCAGAGTTTTCAGAGTGAAGAGGCATTCAGGATCGGTGACGAGACAGAGGAGGATGCAGGAGTGTCAAGTGAACAGGAAGAGAGCGAGGGAGGCATCGAACCGTACAGATTCGAGCCAGAATTCCAAATAAGGGAGAAACGATATCACTTCAGAGGAACAAGTATACAGTGATCCCTCACTTATCGCGTTTAATGGGGACCAGAACCGACCGCAAAAAGTGAAAAACCGCGAAGTAGCGTCATCCCCACCCCCACCCCCAAGGGCGTCACAAGCATTATTTTGCACAAAAAGGCACAAGAGAACAGCGAAAAGTGCCACTAAACAACACGAGCGATAAAGAACAATGAATGCGGTCTTCCTTCGCTGGGTATGGGCGCTCGGCAGGAAATGAAGCTGGGTAAAACGTCTCGGCCAATCAGCTTGCGAGATTCCCGAGCGGTGAAGAGGTGGGCGGAGAGGAGTGGAGCGGTGGTCAGAGAGGTGGATTTTGAGTTGTGCGGGCTCTCCATGTTGATACCTGATGTTCTAATGTAGTCTCCCTGCCTTCTGCTAGCGCCCGGGCAACTTTCGTGCCATTTTTTCTCAATTTTGAATTTTTGATGAATCACTTTTGATCACTGTACAGTGATCCCTCGCTACTTCGCGTTTCACCTTTCGCGCCCTCAGTGCATCGCAGATTTTTCAAAAATATTCATCAAAAATTCAAAATTGAGAAAAAATGGCACGAAAGTTGCCCGGGCGCTAGCAGAAGGCAGGGAGACTACATTAGAACATCAGGTATCAGCATGGAGAGCCCGCACAACTCAAAATCCACCTCTCTGACCACCGCTCCACTCCTCTCCGCCCACCTCTTCACCGCTCGGGAATCTCGCAAGCTGATTGGCCGAGACGTTTTACCTCGCAAGCTGATTGGCCGAGACGTTTTACCCAGCTTCTCTCCCTGCCGAGCGCCCATACCCAGCGAAGGAAGACCGCATTCATTGTTCTTTATCGCTCGTGTTGCTTAGTGGCACTTTTCGCTGTTCTCTTGTGCCTTTTTGTGCAAAATAGTGCTTGTGACGCCCTTGGGGGGGGGGGGGTGATGCTACTTCGCGGTTTTTCACTTTTCGCGGTCGGTTCTGGTCCCCATTAAACGCGATAAGTGAGGGATCACTGTATATCTAGAAACGCATCGCTTCCCGGTCGCTTTTCCTCCCCCTTTCTTTTCTTTCGTTGCCATGACAGCTTTCCTTGGCCACTGAACAGATCTTCCCAGGTGTTGGAAGTGTTTTGTAGTCGACTATCACGACAAAATGCACCAAAAACGACCAGTGTCGACGTGCTCGCAATGGTAAACATGAGGACTGGGTCCCATTCGTGACGTCAGGCGGAACTCCGGCTGCACTTCCGGATAATCGGCGGATTCGTAGGATTTTTCAGGGCGGGAAATTTAAAATCGCGATTTTCTCCAAGATTCCGGGATTGGTGGAGGGGGTGCCAATGATAAATTATCTTTATAATTGTATGTACTATCACCCAGTGCCGTTCAATGCCGTTCACTTCAGTTCACCTTTAATGACCATGGCGATTGCCTAGGCAGAGTAGTGGTTCTTGAGAATTGCGGCTGGACGGATGGACAATGGACACAGCAATATAGCATTAGCTCATTTCCCCTTCACCAGCTGGAGAGCAGCAGAGACAATGTTCCGTTTGTGTTGTAATGAACCTGTTACGACCCGAGCGCTGGGTTCTGTTCGCGCTCGGGCTAAGCTCAACTCGCTGCCGGCCTTGACAGCTGTGGGCTGTATTCTGGCCTCACCAGGCTCTTATTGTGAAGGTGCTCGGTGGGGCTTCTGCCTGTCAAGGCTGGTCAGCTGTGTGTCATTACTGTTCGTTAGTGTTCGCCTTCATAAAGTGGGCACTAGCGACAGTAATGTTGCAGGAGTATGGTCAACATCTTGTCAGATCGTCAGACTTTGTCTAAGCCTCGTTAAGTATTGTCAACATTCCTTGCCAGTGCGTCGTTTGACCTTCATGTCCGGTTCGTTATCCCTTGTCATGTCACAGTTTAGCTCGTAGTGGCTGGGGGCAGCCCTGCGAGCCCAAGTATTGATTTATGTGTGTTTGTGCCGAGAACGGCTCACAGTCTTGTCCTGTCTCGTCTTGTGTTAATAAACCATCATCGCAAAACTCACTGGTGGACTCTTGGTGTCTTATGGTGATCCGCGAGGATCACCGCATGACAGTATACTCCTGCCAGGACGTCTGAACGGAGACACCACTCCGAGACGCCTTTTCACCGTGAGTTTGTGCCTTAATTAGACTGTTGTTCTTCCCTGTCTGGGTGTCTATTGCTGGGAGAATGTCGTCATCCAGGGGCCGCAGTCGGCGCCTGGGCAGAAAGCAAGCGGAGGCTCTGGAATATGTGGACGGTACTCTATTCACCACTACGCTGTACGACACTCCCAGCAACATACGCTGGCACCTAGACTGCGCTGAGGATCTCCTGGACAATCTTCCCCTCCATTATGACGATTACCCGGAGGTGATTATGAGGAGGGAAGAACTCGCTACGCAGCGCGAGGCACTTCGTGGGCTGGAGGAGGAAGAGAGCAGGAAGCAGAGGAGGAGGCATCCTCACTCCCCACGTTGGAGTCCCATTCCCATCCCGGAGCTGGTCCAGGAGTGCGCGCCATCTGGGGGCCGACGACGATGTCGGCACAACGGCCCAGGTCACCCTCAGCAGAATCCCCGGCTGGACCTGCTGCCGGCGAAGCCCGTCAGCGAACCGCCGAGAGCGGCCCCACCTCATCCATCCAGGGGGCCCTCTGTCGCCATCCAGCGGGGAGAAGGAGGAACAACGTCCCCTACAGCAGGAACCATCTCTTCCCTGGGAAAAAGGCAAGTGCATGATAATTTATTACATCTTGATTATAATCTGCCTTGTCTGACTCCTGGGGGCGGAGTTCGGGACTCGCAGCCCTCCGAGCTTCCTCCACCTGCTGTAGAGAATGTAACTAAACCTGCTGCCTCTGTGTCCCCCCCCTGTCGAGCGGTCCACGACGCCAGGCCAACGTCGTCGGATGAAGAGGGGGTATGCAGTGCTGGAAAGCCTGGATCCGGCCCTGCAGCCATGTCGTGGACTGAGGAGAAAAGCGGACTGCGGCCCGGAGCCTGAGCCGACGAAGAAGCGTCCCCTGGTCTCCTCGCCGGAGCAGTCCGAGCCAGTGGGTCAAGGGTCCCCTGCCCCCACGCCTTACGGGTCATCGGCGTGGACAGCAGCGTGGGAGGAACCTCAGGCTGCAAATGACATCCTGCCAGCTGCGGAGCCCAACGCAGCTGAGTTCGAGCCTGCTGACGAGAGTCGCCGCCCTGAACCTGGATCGTCGGAGTCCTGGGTGGCAACAGAACCCGAGTGCAGGCAAGTGCTCCCTCTGGTGTCTCTGTTCCCTGTGTTGGAGCATTTTTGCCTGCCTCTTGGGGAGGCGAGTGAGGAGCAGCCGCCTGCTGCGCCCGAGCTCGTCTCGCTGGGTTCTGTTGCTACCGGTGATTCTGATCCCGGTTTTCTTGTTTCTGAGCCCTGTTGCAGTGTCGCCGGCGTGGAACGGGTCGGAGTCACTGGGTTGGAGGTCCCAGGTTCGGGGGTGGAGATCGTCAGCGGAGCTGCACCTACCCAGTTGGGGTCTGTCGTGGAGGCTGCTGTGGCCCAATCGGGGTCCGACGTGGGTGCACCAGAGGCCCAATCGGGGTCCACTGCAGGTGCGGTTCTGGCCCAATCGGGGTCTGCCGCAGGTGCGGTTCTGGCCCAATCGGGGTCCACCGCGGGTGCGGATCTGGCCCAATGGAGGTCCACCGCGGGTGCGGTTCCAGCCCAATCGGGGCCCGACGTGGGTGCAGCTGGGACCCAATTGGGGTCCAGCGGAGGTGCAGCGCCAGCGTGGTCCGCGGACGGGGGAGGAGCTGCAGACCTTTCACCGCAGAACGGATTACAGGCTCATCCTGATCATCTGTCCCCTCTGAGTCACCGCCCCTGTGCTTCATCGTCGGGGGCCGTGGGGGCTCCTGTTCGCTCACCCCGGCTCTCCCGAGTTTTGTCCTCGTCAGGGAGGCCGCCACGGGCTGTTTTTCCCCGGGACTGGTGGCTGAGGGACACGGGTCGGCCGCCTGAGGAACTGTTTCGCCGGTTCGGCGCCTCGAGTCGGCCACCCGACATGTTGTGTGTGTCTTCGGGCGACCTGGTTCGACCACCGGAGGAGCGGACGTGCTGGGCGTTAGACTCTGGTGAGCCACCTGGTCATGTTCCGCCTCTTGTGACCACCCGCCGGCTGTTGGATGCGGGGAGACCACCTCAACTGTTCCTGTGGCGCTTGGTCTCCGCTGGTCAGCATAAACTGTCGGGGGGGTAGTGGTTTTTCTGGGTTAATCCGTCAGTGATTGGTCTGTCTTTTTTTTTCTTGTCCTTGCTGTTCTGTGTATTTTGTGTTTTGGTTATGTCTTGCAGTTGCCCTAGTATGTGTTTTGTTCTGCTGTTGCCTTGTTTTTTTTCTCTGTGTATTTTGTCTGATTTTGGAGTATTTGGTTTTTTGTCATAGTCTTGTGTTTAATATTTCTGACCCAGTAGTTCTGTTTTTTTGTTTTCTCCATGCACATTTTTTTTATTCTGAATAGTTAGTCTTGTCATTGTCCTGTATGCCGTTTTTTCTTGTCTCTGTTTTGTCTTTGGGTTTGGTCTCTCTCCCTCCGCTCCTACCCCCGGCCACCCACCCTGGGGGGTGGGGGGGGCAGGGTGGTCCTTGGGGCGTTCTGAGCCTGCCCGTGGAGGGAGGGTACTGTTACGACCCGAGCGCTGGGTTCTGTTCGCGCTCGGGCTAAGCTCAACTCGCTGCCGGCCTTGACAGTTGTGGGCTGTATTCTGGCCTCACCAGGCTCTTATTGTGAAGGTGCTCGGTGGGGCTTCCGCCTGTCAAGACTGGTCAGCTGTGTGTCATTACTGCTCGTTAGTGTTTGCCTTCATAAAGTGGGCACTAGCGACAGTAATGTTGCAGGAGTATGGTCAACATCTTGTCAGATCTTCAGACTTTTTCTAAGCCTCGTTAAGTATTGTCAACATTCCTTGCCAGTGCGTCGTTTGACCTTCATGTCAGGTTCGTTATCCCTTGTCATGTCACAGTTTAGCTTGTAGTGGCTGGGGGCAGCCCTGCGAGCCCAAGTATTGATTTATGTGTGTTTGTGCCGAGAACGGCTCACAGTCTTGTCCTGTCTCGTCTTGTGTTAATAAACCATCATCGCAAAACTCACTGGTGGACTCTTGGCGTCTTATGGTGATCCGCGAGGATCACCGCATGACAGAACCCAAGGAGCAGCCACAGTGTATTGCAACAGCTCCTTTGGCAGCCCCACTATCTCCACTGAGTAACGAGAAAGATATTTGGCTGAAGCTACAACATGATTTCAGAAGAAAATCATAATGGAGGTAAAGCATCTGGTGGGGAAAGTCTGAGGAAAGTTGAGGGTGCAGGATGTAATATCCAGGGCAATCTAGCAGTCAGATTTCAAAATGCACCTAATTCACATTTTATCAGTCATCACCCACTTCCAAAGCATATAGGAGAACTGGCAGAAGCAATTTGCTTAAACTCTTGGAAGGATATGAGGGTGGTGCAAGATAGGGACGTAGCCAAAAGAGCCTGGGAGCCTGTGACTTGTTCCTGCTTCTGGAAAATCAAATCAAATCAAACTTTATTGTCATATTGCTGTACATACAACTGTAGTGCAGGCAAGATGAAATTGCGTTTCTCTCGGCATCCATATAAATAGAAGCAGCATGAGTTAAGACACACTCACACATAGCTTCACCTGCCCCCCCACCCCCACCCCCCCATCCATTCACACATCCCTGAGACATACTTGGGAAAAAACTAACTAACTATAATATACAAATAATATACAAAATGTCCGTAGGTGCAGTAGTGTGTATGAGAGATTCCGGGTCAACTGTTCAGCATCCTGACAGCTTGTGGAAGGAAACTGTTGATCAGTCTGGTGGTTCTGCCTCTGATGCTCCGGAATCGTTTACCAGATGGAAGAAGTTCAAAGTGTTTATGCAGAGGGTGAGAATGGTCCTTGACAATGTTCAGTGCCCTGCTCCTACAACGGTTCTGAAAAAGTTCTTGGACAGAGGGGAGGGAGACTCTAATTACCCTCTCAGCCCCCTTGACAATCCTCTGCAGGGCTTTTTTGTCTGACATACAGCAGCTGGAGTACCATGTAGCAATGCAGTACGTCAGAACACTCTCCACCACACCTCTGTAGAAGGTCCTGAGGATGCAGATGGGGAGAGAGGCCTGTTTGAGTTTCCTCAAGAAGTGCAGTCTCTGCTGAGCCTGCTTCCTGATCCCCAAGGAATTCTTGCTCCAGGTCAGGTCCTGCGAGATCTGCACTCCGAGGAACTTGATGTTCTCCACTCTCTCCACTAAACGGCCACCGATGCTGAGGGGGACGTGCTCAGGCTGTGACCGCCAGAAGTCGATAATCATCTCCTTCGTTTTGTCCACGTTGAGCACCGGATTGTTCTCCCTGCACCAGCCCTCCAGGTCTCTCACTTCTTCCCTGTACATTGATTCCTCATCCCTCTGAATAAGTCCCACCACCGTGGTGTTGTCTGCAAACTTAATAATCTGGTTCCCCTCGTGTCTGGATACACAGTCATGTGTTAGAAGTGTAAACAACAGTGGACTGAGTACACAGCCTTGAGGGGATCCGGTGCTCAGCGTGACAGAGTTGGAGATGTTGTTTCCAACCCAGACAGACTGAGGTCTCTCAGTCAGGAAATCCAGGATCCAGAGACATGTGGCGGTGTTCAGACCGAGAAGGAGTAATTTCTCCATCAGTCTCTGGGGAATAATGGTGTTGAATGCTGAACTGAAATCAATGTACAGGAGTCTGGCGTAGGTGTCTTTCTGGTCCAGGTGGGTGATGACAGAGTGTAGGGTGGTGACTATAGCATCCTCCGTGGAGCGGTTTGAACGATATGCAAACTGGAGCAGGTCATGTGATGCAGGGAGGCAGGCTGTAATGTGTGGTTTGACAAGCCGTTCAAAACACTTCATCACAATTGGTGTCAGTGCAACAGGATGATAGTCATTCAAACAGGACACAACTGGTTTCTTTGCCACCAGTACAATGATAGAGGTCTTGAAGCATCTGGGAACGATGGCCTGACTCAGGGAGATGTTATAAATGTCAGTCAGGACATCCGCCAACTCGCTCGCGCAGTCTCGGAGCACACGTCCCGGGATGTTGTCCGGACCTGCAGCTTTACGTGGGTTGACTCTAGTTAGGGTCCTCCGTGTGTCCGCTGTGTTGATGGTAAAAGCTGGTCCGACCGATGGTGGGGGTGGGCCAGCCCTCCCTCTGATTGTCGAGTTTGATGCTTCAAAACGTGCAAAGAAGTCGTTAAGCCTGTCTGGAAGCGAAGCGTCGTCATCATCGACCCCCTGCCTAGACTTATAGTCCGTCAGTGTCCGAACTCCCTGCCACATCTGCTTGGTGTTCCTAGTGTCACAGAGGTGTCCCTGGATTTTCTCCGCATAGGCGCGCTTTGCCGCCTTAATTCCCTTTGAGAGCACAGACCTGGCTGAGCGGAGGGCGATCCTGTCCTTCGCTCTGAAGGCTGCATCCCTGGCTGTAAGCAGCGAGAGCACCTCTGCAGTCATCCAGGGCTTATGGTTACCCCGCATAGTGATGGTCTTCACTGTAGTGACATCCTCTGTGCACTTCACGATGTAGCTGGTGACCGTTTCAGCATACTCCTCCACATCTGTCTTGTCTTCCTGGGAGGCTGCTATTTTGAAGACCTCCCAGTCTGTGTGCAGAAAACAGTCTTTCAGTGCAGAGGTTGCACTCTCTGGCCAAATTCTGATTTGTTTCACTGCTGGCCTGCTGCGCTTCAATAAAGGTTTGTAGGCAGGCAGCAGCATCACGGATATGTGGTCAGAAAGGCCAAGATGGGGGCGGGGTATAGCCTTATATGCATCTGTGTTTGTGTACACTAAGTCCAACATATTCTCTCCTCTGGTCTTAAAGTCTACACATTGTTTAAACTTGGGGAGCACAGCCTTTAAGCTGGTGTGGTTAAAATCCCCCGCAACCACCACAAAACTGTCCGGGTGTGAAGTTTGGATTTCACTAATCGCATTGTGCAGTTCCCCGAGTGCCTTCTTAGCATTAGCGTTAGCGTTAGCACTCAGCGCTATGTAAACAGCCGCTACAAACACGTTGCTGAATTCCCTCGGCAAATAATATGGCCGACAATTTACAATAAGGAACTCCGCCAACGGAGAGCAGTGTTTAGACACTAACGTGGCATTAACGCACCAGTTCTTGTTAACATAGATGCATAGCCCACCCCCCCGGCTCTTACCGGAGCTCGCTGTTTCCCTGTCGGCACGGAACATCGCCATATCTTCCAGTTGAATGGCCTCCTCAGGAACGTTGTCGTGGAGCCATGTCTCAGTGAACGCAAGCGCACAGCAGTCTCTCCACTCTCTCCGGGTTTCTCTCAGCAGACGCAGCTCGTCCAGCTTGTTTTCGAGGGAGCGGACGTTAGAGAGAATGAGCGACGGTACCGCTGGTCTGGAGGGGTTAGCCTTTAGCCTAGCATGGATCCCGGCCCTTTTTCCACGCTTTTGCTTGCGTTCGCTCCGCTTACGCCTCCTCCTGTCTCGGGTAGCTTCCAGCGGGGACTCCGCCAGAATTCAATGCTGGCGTAGAATGTCCAAATCACAACCGATCGCCGCGATTTTTGCAGCGTGCAGTACCTTGATGTTTAATAAGGTCTCACGGTTGTAAGTTTTACAGAATGTACGTCTGGGAAGATCAAAACACTCAAAACTCTCACACTCGCTGATGCCAAGAGGGGCCGCTGCGTCCATGCGCGCTGCCGCCATCTTAATAAGGTGTGAGCAACCAGGAAATCCATTGTTCAGACAACTTTTGCATGTGTAAATGGTCATGGATGATTTTTCCACAGACCCCAAACTGATTTTGACATCTTGGGCTAGTTAGTGAATGGTTATGCAGCAATCCTCCAAAATGGTGGCCTCCACTTGTTGGATGATGCACTGTGGTCACCTGGAGATGGGTGTCATTTCTACCAATGTCAGACCACACTTGAACTGTCGGCCAGTGCTGGATTGCATCATAGAATTGTGCATTCTCTCCATCAGTGAACGCCATTTACTTTATAAGGTTCTAGAACGAATCCGTAGTAAAATAACCACTATGGAGTAATAAGTTTGGGCTAAAATCTTCCGGAACGTCCACTAAAACAAGTTTTAGTCACTTTTCTCTTAGAGATGCAGAGCTTGTGTAAGGATCCTGCTGTTAACTCGCTCAAGTCTGCAGCATCTCCTCTATACATAATTTGCTGAAAGACAGCTCTGGCAGGAAATGGAGCTGGAATGGATCAGTGAGGCTGGCCAATAAGAGCGCAGTGGGCACATATCAAGACTGGGTTTACTATTTTATGTTTCAAAGCAAACCTGGAAGAGTTGAAATGTCTTCTCAGACAAAAAATGATATACAGGCTGTTGTTTTTTTAAGAGAGAAGTGAGTGTGTTGATATATTTTTTGATAATCAGGTGACCAATACATGAATTTAAGAAGGTTAAAACCTACAAAAACATCCCTTTAATGCTTCAGCTTAGTAGGATATTCTGGACGATTTTATGCTTCACACTGTGTTGGAACAGATTGGGAAAGGCCATTTTTGGATGAGTTTGGTGAGGAAGAACTTGACTGACTTACAGCCCTGACCTCAAACCTATCCAACTCCTTTGGGAGAAACTGGGCAAAAATACCCACAGATGCACTCCAAAATCTTGTATACAGCTTTTTCAGAAGAGTGGAAGTTGCACTCCACATAATGTCTATGGGTTTAGAATGGGATGTCATAATATAATACGTATTTTGTTCATATAGTGGATTTTGCCAGGGAATTTCCAGGCACAAATTATCTGAAATCTTTAATGAATCAACAGATGCTACTGACATGAAGGGAGGTGACTGGCCAATGTACTGTAAAACCAGGTCTTAACGTGAGGTCTGAAATTCCTGCATGGCAGCACTCTTAATTTCATTTATCACGCCTCAGCACGCATCAAATCAAACATGGACGCTTGCTATTCTGCCACCGGTGTGCAGGTTCTGAGTGAGCGATTGGTGTTGGGGGAGGGTCAGAGATGCAGCAAAAGAAACATTAGTGGTGGTTCAGTTTGATTTTCAGTGTTGTGGTGGTCTCCAAGTGGAATGAATTGAGCACGCTACAGCAGTGGAAAGAAGGTGGAAACACAGGGGAGGACTGAGGATAAAAGGAGGGAATGACAGGTGCAGAGATGCAAAGGCTTTAGTGGAAGAGCAGGGAAGGGAAGCCCAGGGAGGCAGAACAAATTCTTTAACATGGGTATTGTGAGCATGCAGTTCTCAGAATGGTGACATTTAAGATTGGCTTCCTAAAAAGCTTTACAAGTTAAATCTTAATGTTTAACCTTAAGACACAAACATACTGTGACAATGTGTGCTTTTTAAATAATGCACAATTTCTAAAGAGTGATACATGGACAGCAATGAGTGAATGTGAAATGTTTGTCCACATCAAGGTATGAGGCAACAAAGCAAATACTTCAGTGATACTTCAGTTTAGTAACCACCAAACTGTGGAAGGACCAGTAGTTCTCAGAGTAGAGTTCGTGATGTGGTGGATGACTAAAAAAAATAATGGTGGCTCCCAGTGGTACCCCTCAGCCTCTGTTTGTTGCTGAGTTGTAGTTTACAGTGGTGTGAAAAAGTGTTTGCCCCCTTCCTGATTTCTCATTTTTTGTATGTTTGTCACACTTAAATGTTTCAGATCATCAAACAAATTTAAATATTAGGCAAAAATAACACAAGTAAACAAAAAACGCAGTTTTTAAATGAATGTGTTTATTATTAAGGGAAGCAAAAATTCAAACCTACATGGCCCTGTGTGAAAAAGTGATTGCCTCCTAAACCTAATAACTGGTTGGGCCACCCTTATCAGCAACAACTGCAATCAAGCATTTGCGATAGCTGGCAGTGAGCCTTTTACAGTGCTGTGGAGGAATTTTGTCCCAGTCATCTTTGCAGAATTGTTGTAATTCAGCCACATTGAAGGGTTTTCGGGCATGAACCACCTTTTTAAGGTCATGCCACAGCATCTCAGTCGGATTCAGGTCAGGACTTTGACTAGGCCACTCCAAAGTCTTCATTTTGTTTTTCTTACGCCTTTCAGAAGTGGACTTGTTGATGTGTTTTGGATCATTGTCTTGCTGCATAACCCAAGTGTGCTTCATCTTGAGGTCACAAGCAGATGGCCGGACATTCTCCTTCAGGATTTTTTGGTAGACAGCAGAATTCATGGTTCCTTTCACCACAGCAAGTCTTCCAGGTCCTGAAGCAGCAAAACAGCCCCAGACCATCACACTACCACCACCATATTTTACTGTTGGTATGATGTTCCTTTTCTGAAATGCTGTGTTACTTTTATGCCAGATGTAATGGGACACACACCTTCCAAAAAACTCAACTTTTGTCTCATCAGTCCACAGAGTATTTTCCCAAAAGTCTTGGGGATCATCAAGCTTTTTTCTGGCAAAACTGAGATTACCTTTTGTGTTCTTTTTGCTCAGCAGTGGTTTTTGTCTTGGAACTCTGCCATGCAGGCCATTTTTGCCCAGTCTCTTTCTTATGGTGGAGTCATGAACACTAACCTTAACTGAGGGCAAGTGAAGCCTGCAGTTCATTGGATGTTGTTGTGGGGTCTTTTGTGACCTCGGATCAGTTGTCACTGCGCTCTTGGGGTAATTTTGGTCATCCAGCCACTCCTGGGAAGGTTCACCACTGTTCCATGTTTTCACTGTTTGTGCATAATGGCTCTCACTGTGGTTTGCTGGAGTCCCAAAGCTTTAGAAATGGCTTTATAACCTTTTCCAGACTGATACATCTCAATTATTTTGTTTCTCATTTGTTCCTGAATTTCTTTGGATTGCAGCATGATGTCTAGCTTTTGAGGATCTTTTGGTCTACTTCACTTTGTCAGGCAGGTCCGATTTAAATGACTTCTTGATTGAGAACAGGTGTGGGAGTAATCAGGCTTGGGTGCGCTAGAGAAATTGAACTCAGCTCTCCAAAGATGTGATAAACCACAGTTAATTTATGTTTTAACGGGGGGAACAATACCTTTTCACACAAGGGCATGTAGGTTTGGATTTTTTTACGCTTAATAATAAACACCTTCATTTAAAAACTGTATTTTGTGTTTACTTGTGTTATCTTTGTCTAATATTTAAATTTGTTTGATGATCTGAAACATTTAAGTGTGACAAACACACAAAAAAATGAGAAATCATGAAGGGGACGAACACTTTTTCACACCACTGTATATGGCATTTTGACCTTGCAATCCCGATCCCATAGGCAGATGTCAAGGTGAAGGGGTGAATCTGTGTACAAAGTTTGGTGACCCTAGCTTTACTCTTTCTATAGCAGCATATATATGTAGGGCATAGGGGAAAGTAACTGTGACCTTTGACCCCAAACCCAAAGTGAGACATCAGGATCGCAGAGTGAACCTGTGTACAAAGTTTGGTGAACCTAGGTTTCCATTGTTGTTGATCTATAGTTTATATGGCATTTTGACCTTGACCTCTGACCCCAAAACCATAGTTGTGGGTGATGGTCCCATGGTGAACCTGTGTACCGGGTTTGGTGACTCTAGCTTGCTTTGTTTTTGAGTTATAGTTTAAATAGCAATATGACCTTCACCTTTGACCTTGCAATCCCAAAACCATAGTCAGAGGTCAGGGTGAACCTGTATACAATGTTTGGTGATTCTAGCTGTATTTTGTTCTATAACAATAGGGCATAGGGGAAGCTAACCATGACCTTTGACCTTTTGACCCCAAACCCATAGTGAGAGGTCAGGGTCTCAGGGTGAACATGTGTACCAAGTTTGGTGACCCTAGTTTTACTCATTCTAGAGTAATAGGGCATAGGGAAAGCTAACCATGACCTTTCACCTTTTGACCACAAACCCATAGTCAGAGGTCAGGATCCCAAGGTGAACCTGTGTACAAAGTCTGGTGACCCTAGCTTTATTCATTGTTAAGTAATGGGGCATAGGGAAGGCAAACCTTTAACCTTCTGACCCCAAACACAGAAGTCAGGGTGTAAAGGCCATTACATACTCCGCAAGAACAGAGAAATTTTTTGTCTCTTCCAGGGCTGCAAGAACAAAACGTCATTTTGTTCTTGCAGCGCTGGTTTGAGAGTTCTTGCAGCTTGTTCTTGACACATCATCGTGGCAGGATTTTTTTTCCTGTGTGGTGTCCTATACGGGGGGGGGGGGGGGGCTGAAAAGTCCATAGGCTGAAAAGTTCATTCATTCATTCATCTTCTTCCGCTTTATCCTTCGGGTCGCGGGGGTGCTGGAGCCTATCCCAGCATCTTTGGGCGAGAGGCAGGGTACACCCTGGACAGATCACCAGTCCATCGCAGGACCAACACAGAGAGGCAGACAACCATTCACTCTCACAGTTGTACCTAAGGACAATTTTAGAATCCCCAGTTTGATGCCAATTAACCTAACTTGCATGTTTTTGGCATGTGGGAGGAAACCAGAGAAATCCCGGAGTAAACCCACGCAGACACAGGGAGAACATGCAAACTCCACACAGATCACTGTTGGTCGGGGGCAGGGATCGAACCCAGGATCCCTCGGCAAAGGGTGAGTTGCTGTGCTGCCACAGTGCTAACCACTCCTCTACCGCACCGCCCCAGCTGAAAAGTTCATAGTGGTCAAATTTGACCAAATGTGGTTTATTTTTCAACACAGTCTCACCTACGGGCCACACACTTCTTCCATCAGCGGATCTCTGCGATTGAAAAATAAACCACATTTGGTCAAATTTGACCACTATGAACTTTTCAGCCCCCCCCCCATACTTATTGTGTGATTGGTTAGAAATTTCAATTTCCAAGGAGTTCTGCACTTGAGTTTCTTGTGAAGTATGAAATGTCCTGGCCAGAAAGAACTTTGTTCTTGCCACCTCAAGAAAAAGAAAAAAAATTCTCTGATCTTGCGGAGTACAGTGGATATAAAAAGTCTACACACCCCTGTTCAAATGCCAGGTTTTTGTGATGTAAAAAAATAAGACCAAGATAAATCATTTCAAAACTTTTTCCACCATTAATGTGACCTATAACCTGTACAACCCAATTGAAAAACAAACTGAAATCTTTTAAGGGGAAAAGTAAAAAACTTACAATAACCTGGTTGCGTAAATATGCACAACCTCCTATAACTCATTG
The DNA here is from genome assembly GCA_020510985.1 of Pholidichthys leucotaenia. Lineage (NCBI taxonomy): Eukaryota > Metazoa > Chordata > Actinopteri > Cichliformes > Pholidichthyidae > Pholidichthys > Pholidichthys leucotaenia. Next base: position 341,227,254 of record CM035843.1, read on the forward strand.
CTTAAAGGTATCAGTCAGGAGAAGGGTACAAAAGAATTTCCAAGGCATTAAATATACCATGGAACTTAGTGAAGACAGTCATCATCAAGTGGAGAAAATATGGCACAACAGTGACATTGTGGAGAGTTGTGAAGGACGAGACTGAGTGTATTCCTCAGGTTCAGCTTTATTCACAATGACATTCTCCAACATTCAAAAGCAGAAAAAGAGGATGAATCTTCTCACATCTGTCCTTTTATACCAGGACATCAAACATACAATCACATGGTGCTTAATCAAACATACAGTCACATGGTACTTAATCCCAGTCACAATGTAACTTCCCCCGATCTTAACACCAGCCACCTCCTAGTCTCCGGTGGTCAGGAAATCTCTCAAGGCCATCTCCTTGAAACAAAAGGCCAGATCTCACACCCTCCCGTTACCTCTGGAAGGCTCAGTCCCTTTGTTCCCCTGAGACGTGAAGTATACAATAAGCATACAGTGATATATCTGTGGAGTATCTGAAACCAACATATGTGCATATATGTGTGCCACATGACCCCCCCCCAAACGTCTAAGATGGAACAAATGTAATACAGTTTGCAAGTCATGGTCACATTATTACACATCAGTCCAAATGTTGCTTGGGCCTCAGTCGCCTTCCATATCTGCTGTAAGCGGGCTTTACCACCCCCGCGGCGTCTTCCCGCTGTGGAGCTGCTGTTTGAGGATTAGAACTGTTAGTCAATCTCTGTGGGTGTTCTGGGGAATGCTCTCTAGGGGGTCTGCCGCGCCGAGGAGCCCTCACCAACTGCACCACTTCGTCAGCCAGCACAAAAGCGGGTTTGAGCCTGTTTATACAAATCATTTCTTTCCTGCCCCCCAAATCTAGCAAAAAATGCTTGTCCCCTGTTTCCAGCACTCTGTATGGTCCGTCATAAGGTGGGCGTAAGGGTGGGCAGTGTGCATCATGTCTGACAAAAACAAACTCCGCATTTTTTAAAGCTTTAGGCACAAAAACGCGCGGGAAGCTGTGATGAACTGGGCCAGGAAGCGTGCTCGCTCCCGTGTCGCTCTGCAACTGCTGAGTGGGGGGGCACTCTGGCGCAGGATTATCCGGGAGAAACTCCCCGGGCAGCCGGAGTGGCTGCACAAAAACCAACTCAGCTGGGGAGGCTTTTAAATCCTCTTTCGGTGCAGAACGCAACCCCAATAAAACCCATGGTAGCCTGTCCACCCAATTTGCATCTGTAAGCGACGCTCTGAGGGCTGCTTTCAATGACCTATGGAAACGTTTGCATAAACCATTAGCCTGCGGGTTGTATGCGGTAGTGCGGTGGATCGTTATCCCCAGGCTGCGGGCCATCGCTGACCAGAGCTCGGAAACAAATTGAGGACCTCTGTCAGATGTAATGTCCGACGGAACTCCGAAACGCGCTACCTATGCTGTTAGAAACGCACGCGCCACCTCCTCGGCTGTGGTTGATGCCAGTGGGACCACTTCCGGCCAACGCGTGGTGCGGTCCACCATTGTCAAAAGGTGTGTGCACCCCTGTGATGGCGGGAGGGGGCCTACGAGGTCGACATGCACGTGATCGAATCGCTTAGCCGGGATGTGAAAAGGCTCCAAGGGAGCTCTAGTGTGTTTGTGTATTTTGGCTCGCTGACAAGCCACGCAGGCTGTTGCCCACTCCTTGACTTGCTTGCGCAGGCATGGCCATACAAATTTCTCTCCTACCATTTTGACCGACGCGCGCACCCCCGGGTGCGCCAGAGAATGAATAGAGTCAAAAACGCGGCGGCGCCATGTGGTCGGCACCACGGGGCGCGGTCGTCCCGTGGAGACATCGCAGATTAGGGGGGGCATTCCATCTTGTAGCACCCTGTTCTCCAGCCTTAACCCTGTTGGTCCAGACTGGAGCGCGCACACGTCCGCGTTGGTAACTTGATCCGCGGCCATGGCTGCATAATCTATCCCTACGCGGACTGGGGCCACGGGCACTTCCGCATCGCTAACCTGGTCCGCGGCAATGGCTGCAAAATCTACCTCTGTGCGGGCTGGAGCCACCACGGCGCACGAGAGGCAGTCCGCCACTACATTAAGTTTACCCGCTACATGCTGGATATCGGTAGTAAACTCCGAGATGGCGGCCAGCTGTCTCTGCTGCCGGCCCAACCACGGTTCTGTAATCTTGGCCATCGCAAAAGTCAGCGGCTTGTGATCCACGAATGCGGTGAAACTGCATCCCTCCAGCCAAAACTGGAAATGGCAAATGGCCATGTGGAGAGTTAACAACTCCCTGTCGAATGCGCTGTATTTTCGTTCACTATCGCGCAAGGTCCTGCTGAAAAAGGCGAGCGGTTGCCAAGCTCCTGCTACATACTGTTCCACGACCGCTCCTATGGCCACATCTGACGCGTCAGTAGTGAGCGCTATGCGGGCCATTGGGTCTGAATGTGCCAACAACGCAGCGTTTGCCAGGGCTATTTTGACTTCAGCGAATGCGCGCTCCCGCTCCGGAGACCATTCGATTTTGTTTGTGGGTTTTTGTTTTTTAGTGCAGCATACAATGGTTGCATGAGCTGCGCTGCGTGAGGGAGGAAACGGTTATAAAAATTCACCATTCCCAAAAACTCCTGTAACGCTTTGACCGTTTGTGGTTGGGGAAAATTTGTTATTGCGCGCACTTTGTCGGGCAGAGGAACAGCTCCTTCTGGAGAGACGCGATGCCCCAAAAAATCAATCTGCGCCACCCTGAACTGACACTTCGCTGGGTTGATTATTAACCCGTGCTCTGCCAACCTCCGAAAACTACTGTGAGGTGGTTTTCGTGTTCGTCTTCAGACGCGCTGGCTACCAATATGTCGTCCAAGTAGACGAACACGAAGGGGAGGTCGCGCAGAACCGTGTCCATCATGCGTTGGAACGTCTGCGCTGCGCCTTTAAGCCCAAACGGCATGCGCAAAAACTCAAAAAGCCCGAAAGGAGTTATTACCGCTGTTTTGGGTATGTCCTCAGCGCGCACTGGAACCTGGTGGTAACCGCGTACCAAATCTATTTTAGAAAAAATGCGCGCCCCCGCCAAATGCACCGAAAAATCTTGGATGTGCGGGATCGGATAACGGTCGTGCGCTGTAGCGTTATTCAACCTGTGGAAATCACCGCAAGGTCGCCACGAGCCATCAGCCTTTGGGACCATATGGAGCGGTGAAGCCCAGGGGCTCTTCGACCTCCTGATGATGCCCAGTCTTTCCAGGTTGGCGAACTCCTCGCGCACTATGGTCAGTTTAGCTGAGTCCAAACGCCGAGCTTGTGCAAAAACGGGTGGGCCGGTGGTAGTAATAAAATGTTCCACCCCAGGTTTAGCCACTGTCGCCGAAAACGTTGGGACCGTGAGTGCTGGGAACTGAGTGAGGAGTGTGTGGAACTTACCACCCGCAGCTGTGACGTTGGCTTGTGCAGTTGGCGGGGCCACTCGAGCTGTGCAGGGAATAGAATAAAAGGAGAGTGCATTAACCAGGCGTCTGTTAGCAAGATCAACCAATAAACCATGTGAGCACAAAAAATCAGCCCCTAACATGTTGAAATTGACTGCCGCTACAACAAAAGTCCACTCGAATGTACGGCCCTGCAAAGACAGAAGCAGAGTCCTCTCACCGAAGGTCTTAATTGCTGAGCCGTTCGCTGCTGTCACCCAGGGACCACTGGAAGGCGCCAGCTGGTCCGCGTAGGAAGGCATGATGAAGCTCAGCTGTGAGCCTGTGTCCATGAGGAATTGCCTCCCCGAGCATGCGTCCTTCAGGTAGAGCAGCTTGTTCTCTTCTCCGAGGGCAGCGGCTGCTACCGACCCCCGGCCTTGGCGTTTCCCGAGTGCTTGAAGTGGCACGGTGGGATGCACTTGCGTGCCCTCTCTGCAAAACGGCGATGGTAGAAGCAAAGGACGTCGTCCGCTCCGTGTCGCCTGGCCCTTGCTGCTGCCGTCGTCGGTGAGTCTGGTGCTGCAGTTTCTGGCCCCATGCCGTCTCCGGACGTCGCGCCTAGCTCTGCTGCTGCGGCCGAAGCTGTGCTCCGTTTGTGGGCATCGATGAGTCGCTGCGCCTCCTGGCTCAGCTCGTGGTAGTCTCGTCGGGCCAACAAGGGTGAACTGGCCAGGGTCACTCTCACCGCTGACGGTAGGGTCCTGAGGAAAAAGTGGGTGAAGATAAAGCCGTCATCATCGGAGTCTCTCAACCTCAGCATCTTCCCCATCAGGTCTGCGGGTCTGTCTTTCTCAAACTCTGTCAACACCAGGAGCCCCTTTGCTCGCTGTTGCACCGAGGGGGTGAAGTGGCTGATAAGCGCAGCCTTCAATGTGCCGTACGTGTCGCTGTCCGGTGGGTGGTTGACCAGGCTCTCCACCCTCTGGACTGTGTGGTTGTCCAGCTTCGCCACCACATGGTAGAATTTTGTGTCGTCTCTCGAAATTCTCCCGAGGTTGAACTGCGCCTCGACCGCGCTAAACCAGGAGCGTGGACTGTTCTGCCAGAAGTCCGGCAGCTGGAACGTGGTGGCATTCGTCAGGCTGGCTTCTGACGAGTCCGGCTCGGGAGAATTACTTCTGCTCATGCTTCGTCGTAAGGTCACCAGTGTGGAGAGTTGTGAAGGACGAGACTGAGTGTATTCCTCAGGTTCAGCTTTATTCACAATGACATTCTCCAACATTCAAAAGCAGAAAAAAAGGATGAATCTTCTCACATCTGTCCTTTTATACCAGGACATCAAACATACAATCACATGGTGCTTAATCAAACATACAGTCACATGGTACTTAATCCCAGTCACAATGTAACTTCCCCCGATCTTAACACCATCCACCTCCTAGTCTCCGGTGGTCAGGAAATCTCTCAAGGCCATCTCCTTGAAACAAAAGGCCAGATCTCACACCCTCCCGTTACCTCTGGAAGGCTCAGTCCCTTTGTTCCCCTGAGACGTGAAGTATACAATAAGCATACAGTGATATATCTGTGGAGCATCTGAAACCAACATATGTGCATATATGTGTGCCACAACATTACCAAAAACTGGACGTCCCTCCAAAATTGATGAAAAGACGAGAAGAAAATTGGTCAGGGAGGCTGCCAAGAGGCCGACAGCAACACTGAAGGAGCTGCAGGAATTTCTGACAAGTACTGGCTTTATAGCACATGTAACAACAATCTCCTGTCTTCTTCATATGTCTGGACTATGGGGTAGGATGGCAAGACAGAAGCCTTATCTTACGAAGAAAACATCCAAGCCCGGCTACATTTTGCAAAAAAGAGTGGGCAAATATTGCCACATCAAGATGTGCCACGATGATGGACTCCTACGCAAAAAGACTGAGTGCTGTAATAAAAGCCAAAGGTGCTGCAGCAAAGTATTAGTTTAAGGGTGTGCATATTTATGCAACCAGGTTATTGTAAGTTTTTTTATTTTTTATTTTTCCCCTTAAAAGATCTCAGCTTGTTTTTCAATTGGGTTGTACAGGTTACAGGTCACATTAATGGTGGAAAAAGTTTTGAAATGATCTATCTTGGTCTTATTTTTTTACATCACAAAAACCTGGCATTTAAACAGGGGTGTGTAGACTTTTTATATCCACTGTATGTACAGGCCTTAAGGGTGAACATGTGTACAAAGTTTGGTGACTCCAGCTTTACTCGTTCTATAGTAATAGTGGAAAGGGAATGTTAACATTGACCTTTGACCCCAAACCCACAGTCAAAGGGCAGGGTCTAAGCCACCCAAGACTCGTCTTACACATGATAATATTGATTTGAAAAGGCTACATCATTCCTTTATGTAGTTTTTGCATTACAAGATTTAGGGAAAACTGACCTCTGGGGTCATCCAAAGGCCAGAGGTCACCCAAATTCAAACTCGTCTGAGATTTTTCATAGATACAGCCATGGTGTCAATTTGAAAAGACCACATCATTTCTTCCTGTAATTATTGCATTCACAAGGTAGGCGTTGATGTTGCCGCCAATGCTGCTGCCACCCATCTGCCCACCAGGGTGACGACAATACCCCTTTAGCCTTTAGAGACTGAGGAATAAGAAAATAAAATAAACACAATGTATCAATCAATTCCATGTCCCACAAGCCAGTTTAGGAAGCCTGGGATCAGACCGCCAAGGTCTCTGCCTTCGACTGCAACCTGAACCACATTGTACAGGACTCCAATGGTCCCTCCTGCTGGTAGTGAGCCCACTGGAGGGCGGACCCATGTAATTCTTTCGGGCTCAGCCTGGCCGGATCCCATGGGCAGAAACTCAGCCACCAGGCCCTCCCCCAGGTTTGGCTCCAGGGTGGGGCCCGGTAACCCCACACCGGGCAGGGTACACTGAATCCTTGCTTTTACATTCATCATGAGAGTCTCTTGGATTGTTCTTAGTCTGGCCCTTCACCCAGGACTAGTTTATCTTGGGTGACCCTACCAGAGGCAAATTGCTCCGGACAACATCACTCCTGGGATCACTAGGGCATGCAAACTGCCTACCACAATAAGGGTTGGGGACAAGCTCCTGCCCCAAGTGGAGGCGTTTAAGTATCTCGGGGTCTCATTCATGAGTGAGGGGAAAGTGGAGCGAGAGATTGACAGACGGCTTGGAGCAGCATCTGCAGTGATGCGGACGTTGTACCGGTCTGTTGTGGTGAAGAGGGAGCTGAGCTCTATGGCAAAGCTGTTGATTTACTGGTCAATCTACGTTCTTACCCTCACCTGTGGTCATGAGCTTTGGACAATGACCGAAAGAATGAGATCACAGATACAAGCAGCTGAAATTGTCTTTCTCCGTAGGATTGCTGGACTCACCCTTAGAGATGGGGTGAGGAGCTCAGTCATCCTGAAGAGGCTCATAGTAGAACCGCTGCTCTCCTCCACATTGAAAGGAGCCAGTTGAGGTGGTTTGGGCATCTGATCAGAATGCCTCCTGGACGCCTTCCACTTCCACTTTCACTGAGAAGAGACCCCGGGGCAGACCCAGGACTCGCTGGAGAGACTACGTCTCCCAGCTGGTCTGGGAACGCCTTGGTATCCTCTCTGAAGAGCTGGAGCAGGTGGCTGGGCAGAGGGAAGTCTGGGCTTCTCTTCTTGAACTGCTGCCTCCACAACCCAGACCTCAGGAAAAGCAGTAGAAGATGGCTGGATGGCTGTATCAGTCAATTCCTAGAATAAGGCACTGACCTGGCAACTATAAAAGGCCACCCACTCTGAATTGGGTTTTAAATGTTGTGTAATCAGTCACCATTTTGGAGATGTTGCTGGCTGTATGCAGCCCCAGTTATGTAATTTCCATTGCTCACTGTCCAATAAATGTCCATTTCCAACATAAAACTGCACATTTTAAAGTAGCCTTGTATTAAGTCCAGCTTTTTCTTTATCTGTATTTTACTTACGTATTATATAAATTTGTAAAAAAAATGGGAGGTAAATGTTGCTTTTATACAGGCATATGCAGATAGACCCCAGGTGGCACTCTAGCACCTGTCCCTCTGCCCTCTGCAGAGCCTTTTTTAAGGTATTATAGATTTTAATTTTTCCCCAGGGAGACACCAATTGCTGATAAAATGTGTTTTAATGTCCAACAACTATATTTTGATTCCAATTAATAGTGCTGTAGTCAAGACCTCTTCAAGACCAGTCTCCCAAGACCCACATACACAGTGGTCTTGGTCTCCGCATGAACTTAGTCGATTCTGGTCTCGGTCTAGTCTCAACTACAACGCTACCAGCTAATTGTGTGACCTATGCATAAGTCCCACCTGCAGACAGTTTATGGCATGACACAAAACAGACGCATTACTATGGAGCTGGCCACCAAACAATGGAACCACTAGTAGGTCATTAGAAGTCTAATATTTAGGCTGCGTGCCTAGTGTATTTTTTCCACTGTGGCCAGCCATTTTCTGTTAATTTTCTATGTAGTCCAGCATTTAATGCACTCAATACTCCTGGTGCAAAACGCTCTTAGCAGCATTTTGCCCACAGCGCATATAGTTGAAAAAAATTTCAACTCGTGAGTGGCAAACCTTTCAAATCAGCCAATCAGAAGCAGGCTAAAAGGATACTATGATCAATATTTAACAGCAAAACTTGGGGAGGATGTACGTTTCCTGAGCAATTTGTTGCAAATTAGTTTCCGTAGTACAGTTTTGGGACAAATTGCGTGAAACACCAAAGTGAGTGACAGGTCAAGCAGTTGCCAGGACACAGGGCTGACGCCATTTTTTTTTTTAAAGAGTGTCTGTGAAGCACCCTGAAAAATAGGCACCCCCAAATCACCATAAACCTTTCTATATCATGTTATGTAAGTGAATAAAATGCATTTAAAGCACCAATGCGAAGCATAAAGGCATTTTTTCCTTGAAAATTTGCAGCTTTTCTCATAAATGTAACTTTTTCTCATTTACATTTGTAAATATACAACTTTTTACTTGTAAATTAACTATTTTTTGCATCTTGTAAATTTGCATTTTTTTTCCTCATAAACTTGACTTTTTTCTTGTAAATTTCCCATAACTGTACATTTTTCCTCGTAAATTAGTGACTGACTATCCTAATACTTATAGTGTCCCCTCACTATTTACTCTAGAGAAAATGTTCTGTTTATTATCCCCCTAAAGGGGAAATTAAATATCCACCCATGAGTCCAGTGTTTTTACACTGGAGACACAGCCTTATTTGTTAAAATTCAGGGTACTCTGAAGTCTGTGTTACAATTACGCTACTACAGGTTCACTTTTCATGTTGGCTTTCTGAAGTGGAATATATGCTGGAAATGTAACATTTTATGTGATCAAGATATTTGTTGGCAAATGTGAGACAAGCCTTTGTGTTCTTTTTGGTCATCACTGGTTTTCACCTTGGAACTCTCCCACAGATGCCATTTTTGCCCAGTCACTTTCTTATTGTTGAATCATGGACCATTGTCCAAACTGAAGCAAGGGAGGCCTGCAGCACTTAAGATGTTGTTCTGGGTTTGTTTCTCATCTGTTCTTGAATTTCTTCCGATCACAGTCTGATGTGTTGCTTTTTGAGATCGTTTAAGCCAACTTCACCTTGCCAGTGATTTCTTGATTCAACAGGTCTGATAGTTATCAGGCCTAGGTGTGGCAAGTGAAACTGAACTCCGCTTTCCAAAAAAATGTGGTTAATCACAGTTAATGCATTATGCAACAGAGAGGTGGGGGCAATTACTTTTTGACATGTGGCTAGATAGGTTTGGATAACTTTTTTCCCCCTCAGTAAATGAAACCATCATTTAAAAAACCTATTTTATATTTACTTGGGTTATTTTTTGTCTATTATTAAAATTTGTTTGATAGCCCGAAACATTAAAGTGACACTCATGCAAAAATATTTTTCACAGCACTTGTGTGTTTTATCTGTTGTGGTAGAGAAACTGTCATTCTGCCATAACGAAACATGTTTTAAGTGGAAAAATACAAATCCCACTGTGAAGTATAGCTATAGAACAAAGTATAGCACTATAGAACAAATCTGTCCTCAAATCTCTGAGAATGACACACAAAAGGCAGCTGTGTGTGAAGGGGGAGGGGATACTAAAGGAAAGACCTTGGAAGATTGTGGGCAGCAAACTATGATTGTAGGGAATTGCTTCCTGTCAACTGAATTCAAATCTGCATGGATGGGTTTACAGGTGCATCTCAATAAATTAGAATGTCATTGAAAAGTTGATGTATCTCAGTAATTCAATTCCAAAAATTCATTACACAGTGATATTTTTCAAGTGTTAATTTCTTTTAATTTTGATGGTTATGGCTTGTAGCTCATGAAAACCCCAAATTCAGTTTCTCAAAAAATTAGAATATTACATAAAATTAATTAAAAAAATGGATTTTTAAAAGAAATGTTTGCCAAGTGAAAAGTATGTCCATGTACACACTCGATGCTTGATCTGGGCTCCTTTTGCATGAATTACTGCATCAATGTGGCATGGCATGGCGGCGATCAGTCTGTGGCACCGCTGAGGTGTTTTGGAAGCCCAGATTGCTTTGTTACTAGCCTTCAGTTTGTCTGCATTGCTGGGTCTGGTGTCTCATCTTCCTCTTGACAGTACTCAACAGATTCTCTATGGGGTTTAGGTCAGGTGAGTTTGCTGGTCAATCAAGCACAGTGATACCATGGTCATTAAACCAGGTATTGGTACTTTTGGCAGCATGGGCAGGTGCCAAGTCCTGCTGGAAAATGAAATCAGCATCTCCATAAAGTTTGTCAGCAGCATGAAGTGCTCGAAAAATTTCCTGGGAGAAGACTGCGCTGACTTTGGACTTGATAAAACACAGTAGACAAACACCAGCAGATGACACTGACTGTGGAAACTTCACACTGGACCTCAAGCAACTTGGATTCTGTGCCTCTCCACTCATCTAGACTCTGGAACCTTGATTTCCAAATGAAATACAAAATTTTCTTTCATCTGAAAAGAGTTCATCTGCTGGTGTTGGTCCACCATGTTTTATCAATTCCAAAGTCAGCACAGTCATCTACCAGGAAATTTTAGAGCGCTTCATGTTTCCCTCTGCTGACAAAGTTTATGGAGATGCCGATTTCATTTTCCAGCAGGACATGGCCCCTGCCCACACTGCCAAAACCTGGTTTAATGATCATGGTATCACTGTGCTTTATTGGCTAACAAATTCTCCTGACCTAAACCCCATAGATAATCTATGGAGTATTGTCAAGAGGCAGATGAGACACCAGACCCAACAATGCAGACGAGCTGAAGACCATTATCAAAGCAACCTGGGCCTTTGTAACACCTCAGCAGTGCCACAGGCTGATCACGTTAATGCTACGCTGCATTGATGCAGTAATTCATGCAAAAGGAGCCCCAACCAAGTATTGTGTGTGTACATGGACATACTTTTCAGTCGAGCAACATCATATTAATACAAGGAATCTGCGTGTGTGTGTTCTGCACGTATCTCCCAAACTGTTCGTCAGACTGGCCTCAGATTTTATATGTGCTTTGCTGAGGTTACGAGGGTGTGTATCCCCGAATTTCAGCTTCCCTAGATATACGGAAGTTTAGGAGGGGAAATCTTGCAAGAACGTCCATAGGAGAGCTATGGGCATTCATACAGTAGCTATGACATCATAGATGCACAGATGTTGCCATGGTTACTGTTGCCAGGCAGACACATCAAAGACCAAAGGCAGCCATCACTGAACGAGTGGTAATGTCAAAGATCAAAGGCAGGAATCACCATGGTTACTGTTGCCATGGTAACAGTAATTTTCTACAGGCATGCAGAAATACTTGCTGAAACTTGTTTTCTATGGGCATGCACAGGTATGCACTAGTTTCTAATAAAAATCCCATTTTTTTAAATCAATTATGTAATTTTCAAATTTTTTGAGGAACTGAATTTGGGATTTTCTTGAGCTATAAGCCATAACCATCAAAAGTAAAAAAAAAAAATAAAAAAAATAAACAATATATCACTGTGTAATGACTAATATACACTACCGTTTCAAAAATTTGGGGTCACTTAGAAATTTCCTTATTTTTGAAAGAAAAGCACTTTTTTTCAATGAAGATAACTTTAAACTAATCAGAAATACACTCTATACACTACTAATTTGGTAAATGACTATTATAGCTGCAAATGTCTGGTTTTTGGTGCAGTATCTATATAGGTGTATAGAGGCCCATTTCCAGCAACTATCACTCCAGTGTTCTAATGGTACGTGTTTGCTCATTGCATCAGAAGGCTAATGGATGATTAGAAAACCCTTGTGCAATCATGTTAGGTCTGCAATGCTGTAATTGCTGCAAATGGAGGATTCTTTGACGAAAGCAAAGTTTGAAGGAAAAAATTATTTCAAATACAAATCATTATTTCTAACCTTGTCAATGTCTTGACTATATTTTCTATTCATTTTACAACTCATGGTGGTAAATAAGTGTGACTTTTCATGGAAAACACAAAATAATTGTCTGGGTGATCCCAAACTTTTGAACGGTAGTGTAGAAATTTAATTTTTTTGAATTATTGGAAAAAAAAACTTTTTGATGACATTCTAATTTATTGAGATGCACCTGTAGTCTCAGGGAAGCTGTGATTTTAAATACACTACTCAAAAAGTTAGGGATATTTAGCTTTCGTGTGAAATTTCGACCTTCTCGAACCTTTTGAATGCACATGTCCAACGTTTCAGTACTTTTAGCACAACTTGCTGTTCTCTAACAAGGTGCTTAACGGCAAAATTCCCAACAGGTGTTTGATCCATGAATCGACCAATAAATTTTCTGGTTCAATTAGAATTGGTATTTAAACAGTCCTCTTCATCATGCTGTTCACATTTTGACATCATGAGACCAAGATGACACCTAACAATTGATCAACAGTACCTCGCCATTGTGAGGCTTCAAACAGGATGTTCTCAGAGGGAAGTGGCCACTGAGCTTACAGTCTCACAGATTATCATCAGCAGGTTGCAACAGAGATAGAGACTGGAAAAGTCACAGAAAGGCATAAAAGTGGACATCCTTTGGCCACATCCCATGCTGATGATTGTGCTATTGTGAACAGTGCCCTGTGGGACCAGATGATGAATGTCACTCAACTCCAGGGACATTTAAGGGAGGTGAGAGGCACCCAAATGTCATGTCAGACCATTTGAAACTGTTAACATCAGTGTGGTCTGCGTGCTAGACGACCTGCAAGGGTACCTGACCACACCACCAGGTACAGGCGTCATCTTGCATGGGCCAGGGAGCATTTATGCTGGACAAGGAACAAGTGGGCCTCAGTGGTGTTGTCTGAAGAAAAGTCAACTCACTTTGAGCTTTTGCTTTTAAATGATTGTCATTTTTACCTGTCTTGTTTTGTACTTTAGCTGTATTTTATGGTCTTATTTTATTTTGTTTTACGTCTTTCATATTTTATTTCTCTCTGATGTACAGCACTTTTGTCAGCTGTAGTCATTTTGAAAGTGCTTTTGAAATAAAGTTTGATTGGATTGAGCAGAAATGATGGCCGCCAACGATGTTGGGAGATGTCGAGGAGGGCACTATGCATCAGCCACAGTCATCACCAGACAAGCCTTTTGGTGGCGTAAGTCTGGACAGGTGTGTCTAGTCAATACAGAACTGCCCTACACCTTGTGAGTGGTACAGTGACAAGCCGAAACTACCTGAATAACATCATTAATCCAGTCATTGCGCCCCTGCATGAACAACACAGGCCTAATTTCATCTTCATGGCTAACAATGCTCCAGCTCATTGAAGTTGCATCATAAGGGAATAGCTGCTGGAAGCTGGGGTACCTCAAATGGAGTGGCCTGCACTTTCTCCAGACCTGAATCCCATAGAAAACCTATGGGATCAGCTGAGTGGCCGTGTAGTGGCTTGTAACCCGGCAACCCACAACCTCAATGACCCAAGGGCCACCCTTCAAGAAGTGTAATGCCATGCCTCAGCAGACAATAAGTTGACTTGTAAACAGCATGAGACGTCGTTGTCAAGCTGTAATTGATGCTCAAGGCCACATGACAAGTTATTGAGACACTGACATTTTTTATTGTGGTATACCAACCACTGTTGGCTTTTGTTTCAATAAGTTGAGATGAGGAAATCACCATTGCATGCTTCTACTTAAATGCCCTACTCTCATATCACTGTAGCGTGAACTTTCACATTTTCCATAAATTTCACCCAAAAGCCAAATATCCTTCACTTTGTGAGTAGTGTACATTTTCCCCCCTTAAGATATTCCTTTTTTCCTATCCAACAGACGCTGTTTTTAGGACACTCTGAGCCAATTTTATTTACCGGTAATATGTCCAAGTACCAGCACCTAGATGTAGGAAAAGAAAAACAAATGCAATGTACAAAGTTGGAATTAAATAAATACCACTTAATCCTTTTTGGGTTGCAGGGGGGCTGGAGCCTATCCCAGTATCTTTTGGGCAAGAGGCAGAGCAGACCCTGAACAGATCCATTACAGGGCCAACAGAGACAACCATTCACAATCTCATTCATACTTAAGGACAATTTAGAATCCCCAGTTGATACCAATTAACCTAACTTGCATGTCTTTGGCCTGTGGGAGGAAACCAGAGTACCAAGACAAAAAACCCACAGACACAGGGAGACCATGCAAACACCACACAAAACAGTCAGGGGCCAGAGGGTGGGATCAAATCCACGACGACCTTGCTGTGCTGCCACACTGCTAACCACTGCTTCACTGAGCTGCCCTTTTTATGAAGTTTAAAAAAAAACAAAAAAAAACACAGAAAATCTAAAAATTTACTTGTCATTAAAACTGCTTATGAACAGCATAATTTAAAATTATTAGTTATACAGTTGTGCCTTTTAAGTTCAACTTCAGGGTATGTAAACCTATAGGCACAACCGCATGAATAGCACTGACTAGCAGTGGTTAAAATATGACTGCACCCATAAATATGCATACACTGGAGGTATGTAAACTTAAAAGCACAACTGTATATCAGGCTTTACAGATGTTCTAATAAAAATGGACCAAATTTCTCAAATTCCAAAAGGCTCATATACATAAAAATCATCTCTAACAAAATGCATAAACATTTAAAACATATCTATGCTTTTTGATATTTCAACTTGCTTTCAACCTGCAAGAAAAAAAAAAAAAAACCATTTATGTATTTAAATAAGCCATACCTCTCTAACAACCACTTTACACATCCCTTTTAAACAGAGGCCAAAAGAATAATGCGCCATTTGATTGAAACTAAAATAAGTTAGTTTTTAGGCAAAGCTGATGAAACCCATTTGGCCGCCAACTTTAAAATAACCAGTGTTAAGATCTTTAAAATCCTATACTTGACAATAAAACATGTTATTCTCATTGGTAAAGAAAGAAGGAAGGGTACTGTTTAGAAGGCATGTGGGGTCAGTGTCAGTGATACCAGCCCTCTTACTTCTAAGGAAGCCACTTTACAGTGTCCAGCTATAGTATGAACTGACATATCTGACTGATGACATGAATGCACTGTAAATAATGGTTAAAAACATTGTTGGAAAAAGACAATGAACTCAAGTTTATGCATTTATTCATGTAGTTATTCCACTCTGATTCAAAGGCTCAAGGCTGGGTCAACGATTTAATAGCCAAAAATACTCTAGAATTTAAGATTTTTTTTTTTGTTTTGTTTTTAAATCTCCTTCAGGTTATCTCTTCGATTTTTGTACCATCCTTAAAAATGCCACAAAACTTTGAAAAGTGCATTTTTTGTTAATATCTTCAAACCTTTTCAAGTTTTTTCCACATACCCCCCATAAAAATGTTCCCCGTCATCAAGGCTTGTGAGGTCACAAATTTGCAACAGGAAACCACCAACATTTTTCCCCAAAGGTTTTATAACCATCCTATTCAAACATTCTTTTTTCTTTTTACACAGCCAAAGAACAAAAAATATTGAACATAATAAACTCCCAAACCTTTTGTACAGAGAAATCAAACTAAATGAAGAAAACATCTCTTATATTAGTCCATGTTTATCCTTTGAATCCCCTTCTTGCATTCGGCATTAAATTGGGAAGGGAGACACAACAGTGTCAGAATGAGGCTCTCTGCATTGTACTCGATGTCAAATCAGTCCATTTAACTTGCTGGTTTTATCGGTTTTATATGGAATAGAAACCAGCAAGTGCAGGCCATTCAACGAGTAATCCAGTAATGTCTATGATGAGGTGTGTGTGAGTGTGTGCGTTCAAAGGTTATCTGTGTGAATGTGTAGGCTGATCTAAATTAAGTGAATGCATGTCTGTGTGTTAAAAAAGTCTCAGTTTAAGCCAGTCCAAATCCCTCTGAGCATTCCTGAATGGCCAACAGCAGCATATGTCTCAGTTTCTCGTAGCTCTCGTAGGCTGGAAGGTCCAGCTGGTTAAAGCTGATGGTGGAGAGAAAGAGAAGAGTTACATCTGTACATTTTCTCCCTTTATAAATGTTGACATTTCTGACTCAAAAAAATTGCTTCACGCTTACCAAGTATGAGCAGATGGGAGGCGGTCAGTAGATCGATCATCACGGTGGATCTGGAACTTCTGGATGCCATTCATGCCTTCCAAAGCTGCAAAACCCTGAAGAGGGACCTTTGACGTGCCAGTGACAAACTGTAGAAACTTAGCTCGGTCTGCCTGATCAAAGGACCGCAAGGCCCTCCAGAACCACTGGATCTTAAAAAAAAAAAAAAGGAAAGAAATAAGTCGAGTTATAGGCCAATGCACTTATTCTCTCCTCTTGTGCAGGCACACTAAGCCTCAAAGAATCACTGGTGTCCTCAGAAAGCCCACAAATTTGAAGTAAACTGTAAATACCAAGGTACATAGTGACTGCCCAACCTATGCAGCATCAAATTCACAGACTAACAATGAGCTAACAGAATTCATATATGAAATAACTGTTGGGTACTGTTATTCAGAACTTCTACAACCTTGGTTACTCAGCCACAGGGGGTGCATAAGCCAGTGTACTCCCTGTGCTGGTCCCAAACCTGGATGAATGGGCAGGGTTGCATCAGAAAGGGCATTCGATGTAAAAATCCTTGCCAAATCAACATTCGGATCATTGCAATATAAGGTGGTGATATGCTGTGAAGACCCCGAAGGAGAGTAGCCGAAAGACAAAATAAACAAATAAAATGAAATGAAAATAATAATAATAATAATTCAGAACTTCTACAACCAAGGGATTAGGAATTAACTTTGAACAGGTGGGAACAACACATATGAACACTGGCAAGGAAGTTTGGAAAAAAGAAGAAGCAGCCAACTTTGTCATTCAGTCCATACAGCCAATCATGTACAGTAGAACGAAATTACATTTCTCCCATCTACAATGTTAATCACATCGAGAATCAGAGGGGCCACTGCCATGCAAGGCGCTGCCACAAACAACTTTTCCTTCCCCCATTCCATTATGCTGAGCACCAAGCTAGAAGGTGGGAAGTACCATTTTTTTTAGCATGGTCTCTGATATGACCCGGTTGGGGCTTGAACCCATGACCTCCCGGCTGTGGGGTGGATGCTCTACCATTAGGCCACCACTCCGGTGGTCTAGTGGTAGAGCTCTACTGGTACAGCAAAAAAACCAAACATTTTTGTATTTAGATAAACAAAAAGTTAGGGATATTTGGCTTTGGGGTGAAATTTCAGGATGCACCTAAAATGCACTATAACCTTTACAGGTGAACTTAATTTGACCTTCTCTAACCTTTTGAATGTACATGTCCAACTATTCAATGTTTCAATACTTTTTGCATAACTTGCTGTTCTCTAACAAGGTTCTTAATGGCAAAATTCCCAACAGGTGTTTGATCCATGAATCGACCAATAAATTTTCTGGTTCAGTTATAATTGGTATTTAAACAGTCCTCTTCATCATGCTGTTCACATTTTGACATGATACCAAGATGACCCCTAACAATTGATTAGCCATTGCAAGGCTTCAAACAGGATGTTCTCAGAGGAGAAGTGGCCACTGAACTTACAGTGTCACAGATTATCATCAGCAGATTGCAACAGAGATACAGAGAGACTGGAAGAGTCACAGAAAGGCAGAGAAGTGGACATCTTTTGGCCACATCCCACGCTGGTGACTGCTTCATTGTGAACAGTTCCCTGCGGAACCGGATGATGAATGGCAGTCAACTCCAGGCACATTTGAGGGAGGTAAGGGGCACCCAAGTGTCACGTCATTACAGTTAGGCCCAGAAATATTTGGACAGTGACACAATCTTCATGATTTGGGCTCTGCATGCCACCACATTGGATTTGAAATGAAACAACTACAACGGAATTGAAGTGCAGACTTTAAGGTTTAATTCAAGAGGTTGAACAAAAATATATGATTAAACATGTAGGAATTTTAGCTATTTTTATACTAACGTTCCTCATTTCAGGGGCTCAAAAGTAATTGGACAAATAAACATAACCCTAAGTAAAATGTTACTTTTCAATATTTTGTTGAGAATCCTTTGCAGGTAATGACTGCCTGAAGTCTGGAACCCATGGACATCACCAAACGCTGGGTTTCCTCCTTTGTGATGCTTTGCCAGACCTTTACTGCAGCTGTCTTCAGTTGTTGCTCGTTTGTGGGTCTTTCTGCCTCGCAAGTGAAATGCATGCTCGATTGGGTTGAGATCTGGTGATTGACTCGGCCATTGCAGAATATTCCCCTCCTTTGCTTTAAAAAACTCCTGGGTTGCTTTTGCAATACGTTTTGGATCACTGTCCATCTGTACTGTGAAGTGCCGTCCAATCAACTTTGCTGCATTTGGCTGAATCTGAGCAGAAAGTATATCCCTATACACTTCAGAATTCATCCGGCTGCTTCTGTCTTTTGTCACATCATCAATAAACACAAGTGACCCAGTGCCATTGGAAGCCATGCATGCCCATGCCATCACACTGCCTCCACCATGTTTTACAGAAGATGTGGTGTGCTTTGGATCATGGGCTGTTCCAATTCTTCTCCAAACTTTCTTCTTCCCATCATTCTGGTACAGGTTGATCTTAGTCTCATCTGTCCAAAGAGTGCTGTTCCAGAACTGGGCTGGCTTCTTCAGGTGTTTTTTGGCAAAGTCAATTCTGGCCTTTCTATTTTTGAGGCTGATTAATGGTTTGCACCTTGTGGTGAATCCTTTGTATTTACTCTCATGAAGTCTTCTCTTTATGGTAGACTTAGATACTGATAGTATCTGATACTTAGCTCCTGAAGTTTGCGGACGACACCACAGTCATCGGTTTGATCCGGGATGATGATGAGTCTGCATACAGGCGGGAGGTGGAGCAGCTGATCCTCTGGTGCAGCCAGAACCATCTTGAACTTAACCCAGCCAAAACGGTGGAGATGACTGTGGATTTCAGGTGACACCCCCCTTCATTCCCCCCACTCACCATCCTCAACAGCACAGTGTCCACTGTGGACTCCTTCAAGTTTCTGGGTACCACAATCTCCTGGAACCTGAAGTGGTCCTCCCATATAGACACTGTCCGGAAAAAGGCCCAGCAGAGGTTGTTTTTTCTGCGTCAGCTCAAGAAGTTTGATTTGCCTCAGGAGCTGCTGGTTGTCTTCTACACCGCCATCATCCAATCTGTCCTCTGCTTTTCCATCACTGTCTGGTTTGGATCTGCCACTAAACAGGACAAGCCCAGACTGCAGCGGATCATTAAGTCTGTGGAGAGGATCATTGGTACTGACCTACCCTCCATTGAGAACTTATATCGGTCCATAACCAGGAAACGGGCGGGAAACATCTGTGCTGACCCATCACACCCCGGCCACAAACTGTTTGAACTTCTATCTTCTGGTCGTCGTTACAGATCACTGAAGGTCAAAACCACCCGTCACAGGAACAGTTTCTTTCCTCAAGCCATCACTCTGATGAACTCCTAACATTCACCTAGTCCTACCTGTTGCTGTACTCATGACTTTTCATCCATTATTACATTGCACATAACTCACACTGCTTTTTACTTCATTCACATTATATCACTGAATCCGAGTTCACATTGAAATACTGTGTGACTGTATATTTTTTCATATATTTCTGCAAAGTGTGGTTAGTCTGAGTAAATAACTGCATATATTCCTGTATATATTTGCATCCTTTTATAGAAACGTGGACAGACTGTAATTTACTGTACATACTCTGTTGTCATTGAATCCTTATTTAAATCCTCCACCTGAACAATGAGAGCAAGTTTTTAGCCAAAGTCAAATTCCTTGTATGTGTTGTGCATACTTGGCCAATAAAGCTGATTCTGATTCTGATTCTGATACACCTACTTCCTGGAGAGTGTTCTTCACTTGAGTGGATGTTGTGAAGGGGTTGTTCTTTACCATGGAAAGGATTCTGCGATCATCCACCACTGTTGTCTTCTGTGGACGTCCAGGCCTTTTTGAGTTCCCAAGCTCACCAGTGCACTCTTTTTTTTCTCAGAATGTACCAAACTGTTGATTTGGCCACTCCTAACATTTCTGCTATCTCTCTGATAGATTTCTTCTTCTTTTTTTTTTTTCAGCCTCAGGATGGTCTGTTTCACCTCCATTGAGAGCTCCTTTGACCACATGTTGTGTGTTCACAGCAACAGCTTCCAAATGCAAACGCCACACCTGGAATCAACTCCAGACCTTTTAACTGCTTAATTGATGACAGGTTACCGAGGGAAGAGCCCATGCAGCCTTGTTAATTTTTTTTTGCAGCCTTCTGAGTCAATTGTCCAATTACTTTTGGTCCCTTGAAAAAGAGGGGGCTACGTATTAAAGAGCTGTAATTCCTTAACCCTTGCTCCAATTTGGATGTGAATACTCTCAAATTACAGCTGAGAATCTGCACTTTAAGCCCATATTGATTATATAATTGTATCCTGAATATGTTTTTGTAAACAGCTAAAATAACAAAACTTGTGTCACTGTCCAAATATTTTTGGGCCAAACTGTACATCAGCATGGTCTGCAGGCTAGACAACCTGCAAGGGTACTTTACCACACCAGCAGGCACAGGCGTCATCATCTTGCATGGGTCAGGGAGCATTTACGCTGGACAAGGGACCAGTGGGCCTCAGTGCTGTTCTGTGATAAAAGTCAATTCACGCTGAGCAGAAATGTTGGCCGCCAATGATACTGGTGATGTCAAGGAGAGCACTCTGCATCAGCCACTATTGTCACTATGTTACAGTCTGGGCAGGTGTGTCTAGTCAATAGAGAACTGCCCTACACCTTATGAAACACTTTAATATTGAGGTGCAGGATGTTAAAAGGGAGTTCTGCGCTGTAAAAGTGAACAAAAGTCAGGGCCCTGATAACATATGTGGGCGCTTGGTAAAGTCCTGTGCACATGAACTGAGTCCTATATTTCATTACATTTTCAATAAGTCCTTACAGACACAACATGTGCCTAAGATCTGGAAAGAAGCCGTGGTTGTTCCCGTTCCAAAATCCAGCTGTCCTAAAACGGTAAACGACTTTAGACCAGTTGCTTTGACTTCAATTTTAATGAAAATTTTTGAAAAACTGGTCAGATCTGAGGTCCTAAAGCAGACTGAGCATGCATTGGATCCTCTGCAGTGTGGAGGATGCCACCGTCACTCTGTTTAACATGCTTTTTAAACATCTGGATTTTAATGGGACACACGCCAGACTTTTATTTGTGGACTTTTCCTCCGCCTTTAATACAATCCAACCTCATATCTTAGTTGAAAGGCTCCTGCAACAATTTGATTTGAGCAATAATCTGGTGGGTTGGATTCTGGATTTCTTAACCAACAGGACGCAGAGAGTAAGGGTCAATGGTACACTGTCTGACCTAAAGTGCTCTTCTACTGGCTCTCCTCAGGGGTGTGTGTTGTCACCACTACTCTTCATCCTGTACACAAACATGTGTCGGAGCAGACATGACAACAGACACATTATAAAGTATGCTGATGACTCAGTTATTGTCAGTCTCCTCCAGGATGGTGAGAGTGGCCACGGCCCAGTAGTTGATGATTTTGTTCACTGGTGTGAGGATTCCTACCTGCAGCTGAATACGACAAAAACTAAAGACATGATTATTGACTTTAGGAGGAAAAATCCCAGACACAAAGTCACCGTACAGTCTGTTTCCCACTAGCCCAGCACACCTCGGTACGGCTCGATTCACTTCAGTACGGCTCGGAATGCTTCTGGTCTCCATTAGCACGGTGTTGTGCTTGTGCTGTGATGGTTTGTGTTAGGAGGTTTTAGAAGCGAGGCGGCGCCAGATTCCCAGCGAGGCGGGGCCACACTCCCGTGACGTTACGCACCCAACTGAGTCCTTATTTACACGAGACAAAAAATGGAGGATCCAAGGATTATTGCCTTGCTCGCTCTGTGGTTTTATCTCACAATTAATTTTATCTCATAATTAAGCTGCAACAACACAAGTCACTTTTGTTTTGAATTAACTGCCAAATGACCTAGAAATAATGAGCTGAAACTTGTTTTTATTCGTATTAAATAATGAGACAGTGGCACACTGGCCAACACCAAATTGTATTATTTTTTACATCCTAGGGCATTTTGGATGTACTGAATAAAAAAAATTCATGTTTTTCACCTTCAAGTCAACGTTTGGAACAACAGTATTATTATTTTCCGTTTAGATGATGCTACACTCCTTCTAAAGTATTGTAATTCTCTGAATTTGGAATGCCGATAGAACATTCAATTTACATATACTTGTACCTACTTTGACTTGGTGCTAATTTTTTATGATATTTCAATAAAAAGAACAGAAAGCTTACAAAAACATTTGTTTTTTGGCCTAGTTAAAAATTACATTACCTTTACAATGGCTGACCCCTGACAGGATGATCAGCATGATTTTGATCAGACTAGGCAATGGAATTTCTATGTAATTATACTGTTTTATAATTCAGTGTTATAACAGACAAACCACACTTTCCAAAACAATTCCATTTTATTATATACAAAATATTAAAATAAAAAAAAAACGGTTAATCGACATTTTATACACGCCGACCACTGAGTGCCTCTACACCAGCTTCCCAAACTGGGTCAGGAAGGCTCGGTTGAATGAATCCGGGCGGGCTGTCGCGGCGGACGCGTGGGATGATTCTACAAGGAAAATGCACACAATAAAATACAGCACGAAAGTGCAAGATATACAGAAAAGACAATAGTTTTTAACAAGAATACATAAGCTTATTTCAGCGTATTGTTCACATGAATAATTAAAATAAAAGCTTTAGTCCGCAGTGTGCTGCAATAAAGCAGCGATCATCATCCACAAATAAACAGCTTTTTTTATTGCATAAATAAACTGAGCGTCTTACCGAATATATTTGCGAAAAAACGCACAATAAAAAAAAAATTAAAACTCACCGTTAAAGGACTCCGATGTCGAGACCTCCCGGTATATTTTTTCATTCCGGGTGGCTCCGTCTAACTCGCGCTGGATACGTTCATCTGACAATGCAGTGAGCAGACACTGCACCTCCTTATTGGTCCATGGAACACCCTTATTACGCGAAGCCATTTTTGATAAAGAATAAATGAAAATAGCACAGCAATACACTGAAAAGAAACCGCCAACAGTGGTTGCGTGCTGAGTAATGGCGGTCGTGAAGATTCTTTTTTTTTTTTTTTTTTCAAAAACTTTATTGAGAAGGTCGTGAAGATTCGGTAGAAGAGGAGGAGGAGAGGGGCGGTTACAACCTGACCAATCAGCGCCGGTTACGACCTGACCAATCAGCGGCGACCAGTATGTTAACGTCACAACACGGCACAGCTCAGCACTGCTGTACCCTGCCCTGGAGCGGGGCTGAGAATCGCGGCTGTTAAACCGTGTTGGGGCTTGTGGAAAAGCGTACAAAGCGTGCTGAGCCGTCCCGTGTCGCGCTAAAGCGTGCTAGTGGAAAAGGCCCTTAAAAGGCCAGACCACCGAATGTGTACAATCCTACAAATATCTTGGGACGATTATTGATAGTAGTTTAAACTTTGAAGAGAACTGTGAAAGGGTGTGCAAAAAGGGTCAGCAACATTTGCATTGCTTGAGAAAACTTGCACGCTTCCAAATTGTCCAAACCATAATGACAATGTTTTATCGGGCTTTTATTGAATCTGTTTTATCCTTTTCTTTAGTGTCATGGTTTGGTCAGATAAAACTGAAGCAGAGGAAATCCTTGGATCAGGTAGTTAGATGGTCCAGTCGTTTTCTTGGTGAGCCACAGCTGAGCCTGACATCCCTGTACACCAGACAAGTACAGAGGATGGCTACCTCCATTTTAAATGACTCCCCCCACCCTTTGCACTGCAACTTTCAGCTTCTTCCCTCAAGGCGGAGGTTTGCTGTCCCAAAAAGTAGAACCCAGCGCTACAAAAACAGCTTTGTTCCTGCTGCTGTCAAAGAGTTGAACAAGCTGTAACAATATATTGCACATAATTTAGGTACCTATTTATTAACTCCCATTTTATATTTACTTATTTTTGTAGGATGTTACTTGGGTTCTAAATATTTTATTGGGTTTTAGACCTTTGAGTTTTTAACCTCTTTGACTAGTTTTTAACTTTTAATATGACCCTTCTCTCTTACCTCTGGTTTTTCTCCCATCTCTGTCTTTTTATACCCTGATTGATGGAGCCTTGAGTATTTTTATCATGTTTATAGTCAGCTGCATATGTGCCTGTGTTTGTGTCTATGTTGAATGTAATTTGTGGCTTGTAAATATGGATGTCACTAGACTGCAAAACAAATCTACTTACGGGTACAAATAAAGTAACCTGAACGGTACAGTGACATGCCGATACTACCTGAATAACGTCATTAATCCAGTCATTTTGCCCCTGCATGAACAACACAGGCCTAATTTCATCTTCATGGCCAACAATGCTCCAGCTCATTGAGGTTGCATCATAAGGGAATGGCTGGTGGAGGCTGGGGTACCCCAAATGGAGTGGCCTGCACTTTCTCCAGACCTGAATCCCATAGAAAACCTATGAGATTAGCCGAGTTGCTGTGTAGAGACTCTTAACACAGCACCCCACAACCTCAATGACATGAGGGCCGCCCTTCAAGTAAAGTGGAATGCCATGCCTCAGCAGACAATAAATCGACTTGTGAACAACATGAGACATCGTTGTCAAGCTGTAATTGATGCTCAAGAGCACATGACAAGTTATTGAGACATTGACATTTTTTGTTGTGGTATACCCACCACTGTTGGCTTTTGTTTCAATAAAGTGTTTGAGATGAGGAAATCACCATTGCATGCTTCTACTTAAATGCTGTACTTTCATGATATATCACTGTTGTGGGAACTTAACATTTTCCATAAATTTCACCCAAAAACCAAATATCCCTAAATTTTTGAGTAGTGTATGTGCTCAAACATAACTCAATACCAAAACTCAAAAAATGCTTTCCATTGATCGAAAACAAAATTTTCAGCAAATCATTGATCAAAAGTCCTAACTGTAACCTGCTTACCAGCAAATACCCTGTGCCTTTTCACCCATGCTTTGCTTGCAGACTTTAATTTTAGTTGTAACTGTATTCATTTGTTAACTGTGGTGTCATATTTATCACAGGTGGTGTTTAAACTAATTAATCACAAGTCTTGTTCAGCTTCTAAATCTTGATTTTTGGCAGACTGTCACTTTAAAACAAAGGAAAAGGAAATTCAGAACCCAAGTTTTTCTTCTTGATAACACAGCTAACATGGGTATGACTTATAAGACATAGCAAGAGAAAAATTACTCAAATGTCTCATGTCTGTTTTTTTGCGTTAAAGCTTCACTTAAGCCCCACCCCCTGAGAAAAGGTGAGTTTTGACTGAGTGTTTTCTGTGATGCAACCAGGGCTTGACGTGATTTTCCAAAGTTACTTGCCACTAGGGCTGTCGTGGTAGAGGAATTTCCCCTGCGGTGACAGTGGACGGCTCAACACCGTGGTATGCGGTGTTGTTGCAAATGTTTTTAGGACCCTGTGGTCTCGTAATTTAAACAGGGTTTATAACTTATGTGGCAAACAACGGAAGCTGTGAGAGACTCGCTGCAGCTCCGCCCTCAACTTTATGTGCGTATGTGACAACTGTGCAGCGCTCCGGTCTTTCTACAGGCATGAACCGCTGATTCTGTTAAAAAACACTATCATTTTCATAAAGCTGTGGCAGTAACTATGGGGTGTGTAGACTGGAGACTGCATTGACATTCAACTTATTTAAGCAGGACAGCCTCCATACAGGACCTTGCATGGCTCTTGTCTCCGTGATTTCTGCCGCTGTTGGGGGGTGGGGGGTGGAATCACATTCAAACAAGTTGCTTGGCTCTCGGAGCTCATACACAGGATCATACACACTCCGCTCAGAAGGAAACAACACGCTTTGTGCCCTTTCAGTGCTTAATGTCACGGCTGTATTTAGCAAGGAGTCCAAATGCTTTCACCACTAACTGCCTGCTTGAGTCCGTCTGGAGACAGTGTGCCCCAAGCGGTGCTGCCGCTGCCAAGGTGCTAGGGAAGTTTCCAGAGTACCGGGTGCAAACATGCTGTTGGCAATAAAAATGCACTTCATTTAACAATTTATTTAATAATCAATAGGGGCACATAAGTGAACAACGAGATATAGCCACACACAAAAACGTGAACACCGCAGTTGTTGTGGTTGCTCGTTTTCCTCCGCGGTAGGCGTGTCCATAGCGCAGTATTACGTAACTATGATTATTGCCACAGCCCTACTAGCCACTCAGCCTCTTCACTAGCCACAATTTTATGGTTGGAAAATCCCGCTTAATATGATCAAATGAGTATTACATGCTAAAATTTACTTGAACTAAATTTACAATCATTTTAAATGTAAATGACCCTTATACATACACAAAATAGCAAGAGAAACACTGCTGATTTATTAACCGCAGTGAATGCTGTAGAACAGTGTAGAAAATTATTTGCATTATGAAAGTGAAGTACAGGTAGATTTGGGGTCTATCCCAATTCTCATTTGTATCCCTATCTCTTCCCCTTTGCCTACTCCTGCTCCTTGGGCCTTTATAGAGGTTGAAAATGACCCCTATGAATTGGGACACATGTTCAGGGCTACATGAGGTCATTAGTAATTGCTGATGGATTTAACCTAAATCAACGCTACCTGTTTTCACCAGAAAAAAGGAAGAAAAAAACTGATGAGGAAAAAAGTCTCATCTTAAGGAGAAAAATGTCTCAAATTTACATGACCAATTCTAATTGTCAGAGTCTAAAAGTCAGAAATTTACGAGAAAGAAAACTGCAAATTCAGAGAAAAACTTGGACCCCTGGCAGACCATTTTTGGTCCATGGGCCACATGTTTGACACCCTGGACCAGCACATTAAAAATACATAGAGGTTTTACTTCAATGAAAAAGTTGCATATTACAGATATATCAGATAATTACAGATAAAAGTTCACCTCTGAAAAAGCTTCATTTGCTCTTTACAGCTACATATCAAAGTGCAGTCACTTTGTCATACTAGACAGTAAACGGGAGCTTCTTGCTCTAAAAATAATCATATTTAACCACAGAGGCAGGAGCTGATGTGGGGTAGAGCGTAGTTTATTAACTACTCAAAATGTAACAACAGAGGATCAGGTACAATTCCCCTGGTGATCTGACTGCTGAGAGCAGGGACAGGCATGTTCTGCTGGCTGGCCTGCTGTCAGTTCAACACCGTTTCTGGCCACAAAATAAACCGACCTGCAGAGCACAGCATCTGTGGTTTCTCCTGTTCTCCAGCCTGGAGCAGTCCTGTGTACCACACTGGAATTTGAGCCAAACCACACTCATGGCAATAGTTGGATTAATGAGAATACACTGTGTGTGTATTCAGTAGTGCTCATGGGAGTTCAGGGTTTCCTCTGGTAATATTTCTCCGTGGCGGCCCGCCGCGCCAGAAATTTTACCACCACCCCAAGGCCATATGAATTTATTAAGAAAAATATATGAAGCAATGACTTTCCGCAAGCATGCACACGAACAACGCGTGCGGCCGTCATCTGCATGGAGTCTAGAAGCGTCCCGCTCACACGAGTTTTCCAGTCAGTCAACAGTGTCTCGCTAAGCATGACTGTCTGACAGAAACATGAGTTTTTTTTAAAGTACTTTAAATGCGGAAAAAAATCACAAGAGGTATGTAAGCACTGGCGTTTATCATGGTTTTAACCCTGCTGCAGCAGATGAAAAAAAGACCCGCAGGAAGAATCGCCACAGCTCCAGCAGCACGGAGACCACCCACAAGTGTGACCTGTGTGACAGGGTCTGCCAATCGCGCATCGGCCTGTTCAGCCACAGGCGGTGCTGTTCCAGCAGAGTAGATGTTTAGGATTCTCTTCCATGGTCATCATAGACCGACGGAGGCCGACTGTATGACTGACTGTAACCCGCTAGAAACGGGGGCAATAATGGAAGAGTCACTTGGCTAAGAGATGTGGTTAGAATTCATATGCAGCCGGCTTCATATGAAGGGAAAGGCAAGGGACTGATGAATTGTTCAGGATATATTTCACCAGCCACTACACTATTATGTTCTGTAGGAATTGCAGGAATGAAGAGACTGGCAATTTCTCTTTTCTCGCACGAGCAGGCGTGCCGTTTTTATTCTCCAGCGGCAGTGACAAAAAAGCAACAGCTAAAAATGCTAGCTCTAAACTGAGGTCCTTCAGCGGCTGCCTAGAGAGGTGTCTGATGAGAAAGCCTGAGCGCACAACTGCCTAAACAGATCATTCTGTACATGAACACATATTGTGGTGAATTATGTCTTTAGAGTCTGCTACAGTTCCCTATTATGTACCTGGCAGGTTAAGATGACCGAAATTCACGAAGTCAGTGACTTTAATCTGTCAGCAGCCTTCAGACAAACTAAACGTGTCATCCAATTTCAAAATAAGGGAGGTTTTTCCTGCTGTCTGGGTGGTGAGATTTCTAAAAAAAAAAACAAAAACAACAAAACTATAAATATAAAGAAATATTATAACAGAAACAATGGCATCCTTGGTCATTTAAGTTAATGTATTTCATTAAATACAATTTTATTAATATTTTTTCTTTGGAATCAGAGTTAAATTATTGTTCTGTTCTGATCGCAAAATTATAGTCAAAAATGTAAACTGTTATAAGGAAAAAGTAAAAAAATTACCATAGTCTGTTTCAAATTTATCTAAAAAAACAGTAATTTTATTTTAAAAGACAAAAATTAGTCATAAAATAACCCACAAATTTAATAAAGTTTCAAATGTACAAGAAAAGTCAATTTTACAAGAGGAAATTACAAATTTGAGGAACATGGTTTCAACTTCAGATTTACAGAAAAAGGTAGAAAACAGTAAGAAAATTGTTATAAATTTTTGAGAAAAACCTCAAACCTTCAAGACTGAAGTCATTACTCAAGTTTTTAAGTGGGTGCTCTTTGTACCCTTAACTCAATTGGAAATTTTTGGTTGCCTACTTTTAATTATTAATTTCAAAGCACTGCTTTTACATGAGTAGAATTTCTGGTTACTATACCCACCTGATCATATAATTTAAGTATGCATGAGTACATTATTATTAAGAATGTTTCTTTCCCTTCCCTACTCTCTCAATGGAAAAAAAAAACACTAGAATAAAAATACAAAAAATACACATATTTTTGTCATTTATGTAAACTATGACACAAAAATCCTGCAGGACAAAACATGACACTTGATATTTTCTAACTTGTTTGTATACCACCATAGACAGAGAGAGAACCTGAATTAGACGGAGCTCAGAGAGGGCAAGATGAGAGAAGAGAGGAGCCAAGGAGAGGGAAGTGTTCAGGCAGAGGAAGGAGAGAAGGATAACACCACTAAAAAGTCTAAACACAGGATGTCTGAGTGGGATCCCAACTGGCCCAATATTTAAGCCTCGCTTGTACAGTACTTCAAATGGTAAGTTCCATATGCAATGTTACTGTGTAAAATTTTAAAAAGAAATAAATAGTATAAAATTAACATATTCCGGTATGTTTAAACCCCCCCGGGGGGGTGGATATGTTGCCACCGCGCCAAGGTCTTTAAGCCAGAGGAAACACTGGAGTTGTAGTTTTATAGTCTCACACTGCGATCAGCTTATTACTCATATTTAGATGTTGCTTGAGAAAAAACCTCAACCCGCCAAAGTGGCTAATAAGAGTGGCTGCCTTACTTGCCACCACCAAGTACGTGGTGGTAATGCACCTGTAAGCTAGTTGCCAACCGCCAATCAAATCTAAAAGAAGAAGAAATCCTTAATGTCAAGCCCTGGACGTAACTATATATGGCGCTGGCACAGCCGTAGTGTTGAGCCAACAAGGACACACTGGTCTAACTGAAGTTAGCCTTCAGGCCAATTGGCACTTTTGAACAGCTACTTTGAAAACTTCACCCAAATTAAGATGAGTTTTACCATAAAACTGCTTTTAAGGACCGATGCAGTTTCAGTCATTATCCTGTGCCGCCGTGCATACAACTGGGCATGTCCTTCAACCTGTAAGTCTTTTTATCACAAGATTTATTCTGTTTAATGTAGTGCTAGTCACTATTACCCTTGTGGTATGTGGGTTGGGCCTAGTCACTGATCCTAGCGTTTGAAGGAGCAGGGTAAGTGAAAAGACTGACACAAAACTGTAAGACAGTGAAAGGTTTTGTTTGTAGAAAAAAAGGGCATTAAGATACCATTGCAGACAATGTAGATTTGTTTTCCTAGGGGATTTATATCCACTAAAGTGTGTCTTTAACTAGATTTAACACTTTAAACACAATTAAGTGTGATTACCCCGATTAATATGACTAATCTGATTAAAATTTACGTGATGAAACTTGTCAATCTATAACTGTACTGAGAAAGGATATTTTCTGTTAGAAATACCCAAGAAGTTTAAGGTGTTTCCAAACTTTTTCTTGCGAGTGCACATACATTTTTAATCTGCCTGTTTTATTCCATTTGTGAGTGGCTGTTGTGCATATTTCTGGCTGCTGCTAACATTGTAACAAAGTGTTTGTGCTGATGTATAACCTTTACTGCAGCTTCTCTTGGTTATTACCATTATAACAAGTGTTTGGAAGTTACTTGGTTAAAGGCTGAGCAGCCTGTTTACATACTGAACAAAATTGTTTTATGGAAGAAAACAGTTATACAGTGAGTCAAGAACTATGTATTAGAATGAGGCTTATATAAAATAGAATGAAGCTAAATAATCAGCATGTGCTCCAGTGTTGGGATCAGAATAGCTGGATGGCACAGAAAGTGGTTAAGACGTTATCGTGTCACAGATTTGGATCTCTGCATTGCTTTTTAGACAGTCTGGTTTTTGGTGAAGGCTGTTTACTATGAAAGCGAACCCTTCTGGCACTGCTGCCTGTAGTAAACAGTTGGAAATCGATGTTAATCTTTGCTAAAATGTCATGTGTTGCCCCAGGAGCAACAGGTTGTTGGCATATTGCCTCTCAAAAATTCACCTAATTGTCTAAAATTTCAACAGTATTCATCCTCGAGTCACCAACCATGGAGACCGGCAGTCTTGTCAATCAATAGCATTTAGGTCATCACATGCTCAATATGCAACATCAATTACCTATGTCCCCATGTGTTCCTGAAATTGTTTTTAATCGTTTCTACCCCTGACAGAAAAAAAAGCTGGTAGAATTAAAGCTCTGTGAGACAAACCACTTTAATCTGCTACTGAAAATAATGTGCAAGTTTGTGTACAAATACCTGGATGGAGCTTGACTGGTATTTATGATATTCAGTGTTTGCCTTTAGGTCGTCAATGTCAATAGTTGGCAGGCCAGAGATGAGCAGTTCCAGTTCCTGCTCAGTGAAGATAGAGATCAGTCTTTTGGGGATGATCTCGTAGAATCCCTCGAGGAAGGCTGCCAGCTGCTTACGGATTGCACCTAGAAAGCAAGTTGGAGATCATTTGGAGATCTTCTGTGGGTGTGACATGCATCTTATGTTATTCTATTGAAATACCTTGTCCAGTTAAGGAGCTGAAAATTAAAAGCATTACTGCTTTTGAGCAGCAGCTGCACTTTATCAGACCCAAATACATTACTGCCACCTAGAGGTCTCATTCAGAATATTTCAGATTGAAAATGGCACAGATTCAAATAAACCACTTTCACTGATTACTTTTGTCAGTGACTCTTGCTATTAAGACACTTATTGCATAAAGGAATTTAAATCTTACCTGTCATCTTCATCTGGCACACAAGGTGAACATACTCTTTTTTGTTTTCCTCCGTGACAAGAATATTTGCTCCATTTGGCTTGAGGTCTCTCACTTCACAAACCCCAAACTCCTGGACCTGTAAGAATGGTGTGTAAGGCAGTCACAAACAATTCTAAGAAGAGCAGAGCTAAGATTTTAGAGTGTTGGAGGAAGAGTATAGCACGTGTGGGACTAATATGTTGTGGCCAAATACGATAATGAGGATAAAATTACAACATGCTGTTCCGGTCTGGACACCATGGTGATAGCAGCTTAACGCTGAAGCTCCCAGAACCAATCCAGGAAAACATCTTGAAAATCAGACTTAACGGATTTTTGGAAGAGTAAAAATCAAAAGACCAAAACATCATGCCTAAACAAAAACAGAAGAAACTGTCATTTCCCAGGCCAGGACACGCATCGGCCGAAGAAACTGAACCGGAGGATCTCCGTTCAGAAGACGAGGAGCTGAACGTAGCTAACAAGAAGGTTAGCTTGAAAACGTTATTTGAAGAATTACGACGATTTCGCCGAGAGGTTTGGGCCGAATTTCGTGAATTCAGAGATGAATTAAAAAGGACGAACAGCAGAGTGGACCAGGCCGAGAACCGAATCTTGGAAGCTGAAGAAAGAATAAAAGTGCTTGAAGATTCCGTGCTGGATCTACACAAAAGACAGTCAAGATTGGAAGCTAAGCTAACCGACCAAGAAGGAAGGCAGAGAAGAGATAACATTAGAATTCACGGTCTGAAAGAAGGAGCCGAAGATGGTTTCAACACAATGGAGGAATGTGTGGAATCTTTACTGAGAGAGAAGCTGGATATTCCCCAAACCACTGATTTGAAGATAGAAAAGGCCCATCGTACATTAGCCGCTAAGCCAGCGGCGGAAGCGCCCCCATGTTCTGTGGTGGTGAGATTCTCCAATTTCAAAATAAAACAAGAGGTTGTAAGACTGGCTTGGCAGAAAAAAGGATTTATGCACCAAGAGAGAAAAGTCTTTGTGGAACACGATTACGCCCCGGAGGTTCTTAAAAAGTGCCGGGAATACGACGACGCTAAAAAGGTGCTACGAGAGAAAAAACTGCGCTTTCAGATGCCATTTCCTGCGAAGTTAAGGGTCTTCTACGGTGAAGAGACATGTCTCTATAATTCGGCGGAAGAAGCTACAATTGACATGGCGAGAAGAGGGCTCCCGGTAACGGTGTTTAAACCCGCAGCAGACCCGAGCGATAGGATCAAGGCCCAAACGTGGTCCACACAGAGACCTTCAAAATCCACGGGCCAGCAACGGGAAACCCAGCGCCAGAGCTCCAAGGATAAGCTTGCCGTTTTCAGGAGGGAATAGCGACCTTTTTCCTTTTTTACTTTCTTAGTCATTCTGCACATCCAACCCCCCTCCTACAAGGTAACAAACATTAAAGGAGATGCAGAATCAGCATGTGGTAAAACATTTCATGGATCAGTCATAGTATTAGAAACAAATAAGTCTTTTTAATAAAAAAAAAAAAAATTAAAAAAAACAACTTGTTAAAATAGAAATGTGACAATGATCCACATGTTCTCCCCACACTAACAAATACTGTATAACGTGAATGTTTGCTGTGATGGGGGTGGGAGGGTGCACACAATTTCATAGGGTATAGGCATAAAAAAAAAAAAAAAAAATCATTACAAGTTCGGATTGGGATCTGAAATTCACGTTAAAAACATGGGACAACTTACAGGGGTAAGAGAGGGCCCTCAACACGTAACAGAGTTTGAGGAATTTCCCTCAGAGCCTACACTCCATCAAGGCTCTTCCAGGGTCTTTAAAAAGACCTCAGCTCAGGAAGTTCTTTTGTCAGTTTTTTGTTTTAAAGTTTTGTACACTATGTTCTTAATGTTTTTCATATTCTTAATGTTCTTTCAGTTTCTGAGTAGCATAAAAGAGGGCCACCACACTGTTATACTAAATAAGACAATACAATGGAGATACAGGGTGTAACCAAAATAGTCTCATATAATGTAAAAGGGATCCTGAATCCAGTTAAAAGATCCAAGATTCTAAGCAAAATGAAAAAAAAAACAAAGCAGAAATAATATTTTTACAAGAAACCCACCTAACAGACGTGGAGCACACTAAACTCAATAGACAAGGGTTTAAAATGATCTCTTCATCTTCATATAAGTCAGGGAGGAGGAGGGGAGTAGCGACATTGATATCTACCAAAATTACATTTGAAAAAAAATCAGAACACAAAGATAAAGAAGGGAGATACAGTTTGGTAATTGGGCGGCTAGAGGGAGAAGATATCACCCTGCTGAATGTATATGCACCTCCAGGTGCTAACTGGAAATTTTATAAAAATGTATTTGACCTAATGATAACTAAAGCCCAAGGTTTAGTGATATGTGGTGGAGACTTCAATCTAAGACTGAATCCATACTGGGATGCATCAGGTAATTCTCCACATCAAAATAACACTCAAAGTAAGAAAACTCGGATGCTACTAAAAGAAATGGGAATCTGTGATGTGTGGAGGGAATTCAACCCCAGTGTAAAAGATTATACATTTTATTCAACGCCACATTCATCTTACTCAAGGATTGATTACTTTTTTATGTTTAATAGAGACATTGGAAGAGTAAAAACATGTAAAATAGGACTGATGGATCTCTCTGACCACAGTCCGATCTATATGGACTTAAGTATCCAAAATTACACAAATAATACATTTTCTTGGAGGTTGAATTCAAATGTCCTGAAAGGACCACTGAAAGATGAACTGGAATCAGATATTCTCAGATATTTGGAAGAAAACGATAATGGAGAAGTATCCCCTTTCATACTGTGGGATGCATGCAAAGCTGTTTTAAGGGGAAAGATTATTGCAAAACTGGCAATCCAAAAGAAACAGACAAGAAAAACTAATCACTTTAGAGTCAGAACTTAAGAACTAGAAAAAGAACACAAAGGCAACACTCATTCTAATGACTCGCTCAAGATTAAGGAAATTAAAAATCAAATAAATGAGATCTACACAATTGAAATCCAGAAGAAACTTACATTTCTGAAACAAAAATTCTATGAAGCAGGCAGTAAATCGGCAAAATTACTAGCCTATAAATTGAGGAAACAACAAACAGAAAGAGCAATCTACAAAATCAGAGACCCAGTATCAAAGGAAATAAAATTCAGAATATTCTTAAAAGCTTCGAGAACTACTATAAGAACTTATACTCCCTCAAAAAACATAAAAACACATCCGAAGCATTCCTAAACACATTAAACCTTCCCCAACTTACAGAGTCTCAAAATAAAACACTACTGTCAGAAATACAACCTAAAGAATTGGAAAAAGCAATTATGAAACAAAGCTAACAAATCCCCAGGAGCAGATGGCTATACAGCAGAGTGGTACAAAACCCTTAAACAGCAACTATCTCCTCTCCTCCTGAAAACATTTAACTATGTCCTCCACACAGGGGAAATCCCCCCCCCTCCTGGAGAGAAGGGGTCATTGCAGTTATACCTAAACCTGAAAAGGATAAACTAGATTGCTCCAACTACAGACCAATCAGTGTATTAAATCAGGACTACAAGCTTTTTACCACTATCCTTGCCAAAAGGTTAGAAAATATACTGACAGACTTAATTCATTTAGACCAAACAGGTTTTATAAGACAAAGACAGACACAAGACAACATTAGACGCACTTTACACATAATTTATCATATAAAAAAATATAACTTAAATGCAGTCATATTGGGATTAGATGCCGAGAAAGCATTTGATTCGGTTGACTGGTCTTTCCTATATAGAATCTTATCCAGTTTCAATTTTCATAACAACTTCATTAGAACTATCCAGGCACTATATAAAAAACCAACAGCTAAAATAAGAATTAACGGTAATTTATCATCATCTTTTGAGCTGGAAAGAGGATGTCGTCAGGGATGCCCCTTGTCTCCACTGCTCTTTGCAATCTTCATAGAACCTCTGAGCCAATGGATAAGACAGAATCAAAAAATTCAGGGTATTACACTTGGTCAGAAGGAACATAAAATAGCACTCTTTGCTGATGACATTTTAATATACCTGGGGCAGCCAGACACCTCTTTACCAGAATTAATCTCAGTTTTTTCAGAGTATGGAGATTTATCGGGGTACAAATTAAACATGCATAAAACCCAAGTTTTAACATTCAGCTATGACCCAAATCATTATTCACTAAGCAAACTCAAAACTAACTGGGAATTGGAATCTATGAAATATCTGGGGGTCAATATCCCGAAACAACTCAACAAAATTGTAACACTAAACTATGATCCTCTGGTGGCAAAAATAAAATCTGACCTAGCAAGATGGAATATGATACCATTCTTGGGTACTGCACAAAGAAACGATGCAGTCAAAATGAATATACTTCCACGTCTTCTATACCTTTTCCAAACAATACCGGTAGAACCTCCCAAAAAAACATGGCAGGAGCTGGACAGAATGATCTCAAGATTCATATGGCAGGGCAAGAGACCTAGAATCAGATATAGAACCCTACAGCTAAACAAAGACAAAGGTGGGCTTGCACTGCCAAAAATCAGGGACTATTTTAAAGCCGCACAAATTAAAACTTTAGTAGAGATATGTAACCCAGTCTACACTGCACAATGGAAGGAGATCGACTGCCAAATAACAAGTGACATCCCCCTACAGGCAATAATAGGGAACAATGCCTTACCTAAACTTTTGAATAGCACTAACCCGTGGATAGAGACCCCGCTAAAAATTTGGTTTAAGATAGTCAGAGAGAATCAAACTAAAGAGCTCTATCGATTTCTGCAATGGATTGCCTATGATCAAGACTTTACTCCTAATAAAACAGACACTAGGATTTAAAAAGTGGAAAGAGAACGGACTGATAAAATATTATGATTTTTTTAAAGGGCAAATTTTAAGAAGTTTTGAAGATTTGAAAAAACAAGGTCTAATAAATCAAGACCTTTTCAGGTTCT
The DNA here is from genome assembly GCA_020510985.1 of Pholidichthys leucotaenia. Taxonomy (NCBI): domain Eukaryota; kingdom Metazoa; phylum Chordata; class Actinopteri; order Cichliformes; family Pholidichthyidae; genus Pholidichthys; species Pholidichthys leucotaenia. The sequence continues at coordinate 341,263,991 of CM035843.1, forward strand.
TTCAGCTTAGACACCACATAAAAAATATACTTAAAAAGGAGGACGTGGAAAGGGCCCAGTCAGGTGTTCTGAATGTCTTCTTAATGGCATATAAAGGGATCCCAGGGATCAGATACATTTCTAAAATATACCAAGGTCTTCAAGACTTGAAAGGAGACAACACATCACATATAAAAGAGAGATGGGAAAAAGAGGGGAATTTCACTTTACAACTGGAAATATGGGAAAAGCTAAATAAACAACAATGGAAAAGTACTTCATCCCTGCAGTGGAGAGAATTTGGATGGAAAAATTTGGTAAGATTTTTCAGAACACCTGCACAAAACAAATTTACTCATAAGGGGTTGAATTGTTGGCGCTTGTGTGGTGAAGAGACTGCAAATCATTTTCATGTGTTTTGGTCATGCCCAGTTATCCACCAATATTGGACCAATGTACAGACAATATTGGGGAAAATATTCAAAACAACAGTCCCCTTTTCTTTTGTAACTTTGTATTTGGGTTTACTACCGGACTCACTGGAAAGACGAGGAGAAAAATACTTATTCACTGTTTTAATACTGGCGAGTAAAAAAGCCCTAACTAAAAAATGGATGTTGAAGGACTGTCCCACACCTGAAGATTGGATTAACGTGATCCAAGACATTTACTCAATGGAAAAGTTGACATTCGCACTGAGACAGGACATGGATGGGTACTTGAAATTTTGGCAACCCTGGATCGCATATGTGTCTTCCATTAGATCTAATCTTTGACAAATACCATTTCAATAATGGCTCTGCTCTTTATTCCAACGCTACTCAGATGCTCTTTTATTTTTAACTATTTGTTTTTATTTTTCTGTTTGTTTTTTGCTCTTTTGTTTTGTTTTTTTTATTTTTTTTAATTTCACTTTTTCTTTCACCTTAAAAAAAAGGGTGTTGTAATAATTATTCTTCCAATGTTGTCAAATAGCAAAAAGTAAGGGAACATGTGATGAAAATGTAAACAATGCAATGCTGTAATGACCTGTATACCCTTTACAAAAACTTAAAAAAAAAATAAAAAAAATTACAACATGCTGAATATAAACTTTAGAGAACAAAAACAAACCTCTGTGCTGAATGTCAGCTCATAGCCAAGTGTGGACACATCATTTTCCAACAAGTACACCAAGCCCTGGAAGAATGGGTAGTCTTCACTTTCCATGTCAGTGTATCTGGTTAGAACAGAAATTCACCTGTCATTCATCTATTCAAGAAATGCAAAGACGTAATCTGTCAGTTTGATACAATCCGGTTAAAACAACTCAAATACCTGACACTCTTGCCTAAGATGTGCTTGTAGAAGCTGCGGGTGAAGTAGCACTCCAGTAACCGGTTATCATAAACTGCCTTGGCAACAACACGGCCCACAAACTTGAAGTAGCTGAGGTGATTCGGATTGCAGTGGGATGAGGGGTTGATGGTATAGGTGACACGGTCTCCTGGTGAAGTGCGGAAGAGTGCGTACATGGGGTTGAACATCTCCCGGGAAATGATCATGTACCACTCCCTCAGCAGGCCACCAGCATCCTGGCCCTCCTCCCCCTCAAAAACAATGTACCTGTAAAAGAAAGGGAGTAGAAGATGACAGATTCTTAACTGAAGGGACATGCAGAAGAATAAAAGGGTATAGGATACTTACAGCCTGTTTTTCATGTCCTCTGGGCTCTTGCGATGCAGCTCCCTGTACGAGTCCTCAAACACATGATCTCTCCTCACATGCACAGCCATGTCCTCCTTTCTCAGGCCTTCATCCAGTCGTTCCAATTCCTGACGGAAATACCTGCAGGGATGGGCAGAAAGAACAGCATTTAAGTCATAAAATCAAATAGAAGGATCAACTATGGAGCAAAAGCTGATCTCATTTCCCCCTACTTCCTCTTAACATCAAAATCCAGGATGCGTATGTAGTCAACCAATACTGCAAAAGGCCCATCAGCCAAATGAGTGGTGGACTGGCGAAGGATCTGGTTAAGGACAGTTCGATGGGTTTCTAAAGTAAAAGGAAAGTTAAGTTACACAGTATACATTAAAACAAAGTTTTAGGACTTTTCACTCAGCCTCTACAGCTTACCTGCAAAGCGAAGGAACTTCTGAGTGTCTGGTGGTAGATTTGAGGAGATGTGCATTGAAGATGGTTCCCTGGAAAAGAATGGGTCTAGGGACGAAGGAGTGGCAGGTGTAAGAGGAGCTGGGGACAGAGGTGGAGGCTCATCTTTGATGTGAGACAGCTGGCTCTCCCGTGTATCCCTCACAGGAGGTTTGCTCTCTCTTTCCGTGGCATGGACTAAAAAGAAGGCCTCTACAGCAGGCTGGAGGACTGAAGAAACAGTTCACAGAGACACCACTTAATCATCCTGCTTCATCTGACGATACTGCTTCATGAGTATGGCATTAACAAATGTGTTTAAAAAGGCTTCTACAAACCCAGTACAGCATGCTGGTCATGAGACTCTTCTAGTTCTTTCAAGCACTCCCCAAGCATGTCCCACAGTTCATCCAACAACAGCTGCTCACTGAGCAGAGGGAGGTCTGGAAGCCTCTCTTCACTCTCAGGTTGACCATTCCCTTCTTCATCTAATTAAGAAAACCAAAATAGACTTTATCATTGCATCAATTAGGGTTTCAACTGGCTAAAATGAGGAAACCAAAGACTTAGCTTCTGTTTGTCGACCAATAATAAAGGTGCTGCCCATGTAATAATTACTGTTCATCACAACTTATAGTTCTAATAGTATCATTGATAACTTCATACTATGTAGTTCACTGTGAAAGAACAGCAACTGCAGGCGCATGCTGACTGGCACTAGAGCTTATTAAACAAGCCAGTTAGAGGCTGGGCACGTTTGCCCCTGGGAGAAAAAAGATGAACCATGAGGTATTTTAAACTCGACTAATAGCTGTACAGTGACACATACCCAGAGGGGCTGGGTCCTGCTCAAGAGGAGATGGCTGGTCTACATCCATTGGAGAATCATCTCTCTGTGTTGCCTGAGCTTCTGAAGCTGGCTGTACTTCAGACTGCATATTTAGAGAAAGAAAGGAGGAGACATAATAGCAGAAAAGAAAAAAAGATGTAAATGCCCACTTGGAGAAAATTTAATTACAATGATTTATTAGAAATTAGGGGTGCACCAGTTTCAAGCTGAAGATAATTCTGTGACAATGGACAATGTATTTTCTACGTTTTCTCGTCCCTATTAATTGAGAGGCATGAATGCATTCAATTAGAGAATGTTTATGAAGAAACAAGTTTTAGAACATCTTCCTTGTAACACAAAAACATGAATTAACCAAAGAGGTGGTCAATGTACAGGTGGAAAAAGAACAAACTGAAATAATTCAACAAGGTGTTAAGTTTCCATTTTACACACCGATAATAGAATAGTAACAAAAGCTAAACTAATCTGTAGAGAACTGAACTCATCACAGATACCCTCTGTGTGCCTTCCCCCAGTTTCCTGAAAATAATGCATCAGACTGTAATCCAAATACTATTTATACAAAGTCTCAGTGGCCTGTACTCTCATATTCCAAGACAGGAAATACCATTCTCAGAATGAACCAACAATGCCCCCCAAAAATGTGTCATCCAAACTGCTACAGCTGATGTCTATCGTTCCGGGATATTCGGAGCACCCCTAATATCTGCCCTGCTTGACACAGTATGCCGTGCAAAATGAAATCCGTATGAACCATTGGGAAACAGCCAGTAAGGGAAGTGGGGAGGGGTGAAAGCATGAAGCATTATCAGCCAGCAGACAGACATCAGTTGAACAGGAGCAGGCAATGCATTCACATTTAGAACCATCAACAGAACACAATGTGATTTAAAAAAAAAAAAATAAATCTGTAACTACTGGCACATCTGCCACTCAATGTGGCCATAAATGTTCATCATGATAAGAGTTACTGATATGCCATAACCCACTACAGGATGAATGCATATTATGTATTTTGCAAATATAATGCAAGAAAAAAGCTAATGTTTACTTACAAGTTATACAGCACAAATATAAATTTAGTTGCATATGCCAGTGTCTAACATTTTCTTCAAAGCATTTCTAAATTTCATAACCATATTTATGTGTGACTACCATAGTAGTCAAAACATAAATATACCAGGAAGGCCATACTGTGTATAAAATATTTCTTCGGTTTCAAATGGTTTTCTACTGTGAGTTTATGCAGTGTGTTAGAGTATGCCTGCTGTCAATGCAGCCCATGCTAACCGTAGCAGCAGCCGTGCCAGCAGGGGGGGCAGCCCCAGTGGGAGCATGGGGGGCAGCCGCTGAGGATCCAGCAGCGACGACAGCAGAGGCAGAGGGCGCGATGGGTGTGGAGGTATGCAGAAGGCGGCGTGCACGCTGGCCCTCTCTCACCATCTGGATGATGGCATCAGCCTCAGCCTCAAGCTGGCGCACTGCAGCCTGGATGCTGCTAGCCGAGCCCAAACTGGTGGAACCTACCATAATGAAGAACAGAAAGTTGTTTTTTTGTTTTCCCAACATTTTACAGTTAGATCAAGAATACTGTACATACATAGCATCTTCTTACCTAATCGCCCTGTTTGCTTGGCTTTCTTGTTGGCGCGTCTTGTGTCTTCACGGAGCTGGATAATAACCTGCAGCACTCGCAAGAAAAACTTCTGTGTTGATGTCTTGGAGGTTAGTGAACTCATACAGGGAAGTTGTAATTCCCGTCCCCCCAGTGTGCGCTTCTGTGCAGCCACTATCACCACGCTCTCTGACCCATCAAACCTGTACACATAAGAAATGCACGTTTCATTGGCCAATGTAAAATGCATAATAAGAGAACTTCTCGTCAGTGATTATAACCCAATTTGTCTTGGCAACCAAGACTGATCACAAACTAACCTGCTGGTCATCTTGCCCTTCAGTCTAGCTGATATGGAGGAATCCTCAGGAGGGGCATCTGGGGAATGTGAATCAGCTTGTGCCCGTCTCTGCTGCTCCAAGTTGTACTCTCTAAGCTCAGCCAGTAACGTTCCTAAAATGAAATTATGACCAAAAATTTGTCACGACAATTATACTTGCTTAAAAGCCAAGCTCACAGTGAGGAATTCTGGGCTATCCTGGACAAAAAAAAAAAAAAAACAGTGTGAGATGATCTCTTTGGTTGTAACAAAAAACTGTAGTTCTATTCCACACAGAGAGGTTCAATATCAACCGATCTAAAAACAAAATTGGCCTTTGACAAAATTCTGTCAAATCGCAATGCTGCTACAACCTCCATCCAGTAACTTGCCAATATGGATACTGCATTAGGCTGCGTGTCCACCAACTGCGGTTTTCAGCTCTGGGCGGCTATTTTCTCCATTCATTCTCCACGTAGTCCAGCGTTTACAGCGCTGAGCGCCCACGGTGCTGAAACGCTCTTGGCGGTGGCTGTTTTTTGTCACGGCGCTCAGAACGCTCAGAGTTGAAAAATTGTCAACTTTTCAGAGACTGCAGCTGAGCTCGTGAATGTCAGACCTTAAGCAGTCAATCAGAAGTGCTGCGTGGGCGGGACATAGGACACCAGTACTAGTCTGTACTCAGACTCCTGTTTTCCGTGTCATCATATTTTACATTCAGAGCTGCTAGAAAACATTTCCTGTCCATTGTTATTTAGAGACTACTATTAAAAAAAAATCTGTAGAAAGTCTGACAATAGGAAAAGCAGGAGTGATGAGCTGAGAGTGACAAGCTGTTGCAGGGATACAGGGCACAGACTTTTTTCCCCCCAGAGCGCAGTGTACAAATGCTGGGGGGGGGGAAAAAAAAAAAAGGCAGCTCAGGGCAGTCGGGCGACAAAAAATTCGTTTGGTGGACACGCAGCCTTAAATAGCATGCTGATCCATGTGACACATGTAGATTTGTGGGGAATAAGGTGGTATATCTTCCAGCTAATGTGCTAAAAAAGATGTAGCATGCTTCCATCTATAAATAACAAATGCTGATGTTTTGCATTTGTACACTGCAACATGGTGTCCTGAAAAATGATCAGATCTACAGTGTATATAAAAAGTCCACACACCCCTGTTCAAATGCCAGGTTTTTGTGATGTAAAAAAACGAGACCAACATAAATCATTTCAAAACTTTTTCCACCATTAATGTGACTTATAACCTGTACAACCCAATTGAAAAACAAACTGAAATCTTTTAAAGGGAAAAATTAAAAAAACTTACAATAACCTGTTTACATAAATATGCACACCCTGTTATAACTGGGGATGTGGCTGTGTTAAAAATTAACCAATCACATTCAAAACTCATGTTAAATGGGAGTCAGCACACACCTGCCACCATTTAAAGTGCCTCTGATTAACCACAAATAAAGTTCAGCTGTTCTAGTAGGCTTTTCCTGACATTTCTGTCGCCACATCTTACAGCACAAGCCATGGTCTGCAGAGGGCTTCCAAAGCATTAGAGGGATCTCATTGTTCAAAGGTATCAGTCAGAATTTCCAAGGCATTAAATATACCATGGAAAACAGTGAAGACAGTCATCATCAAGTGGAGAAATTATGGCACAACAGTGACATTACCAAGAACTGGACGTTTACGGATATAAACACAGTTTTATGAATGAAAGTGATTCATAAAACTGTGTTTATATCCGTAAACACGGATTATGAGGATTATATGAGGATTAATTTGGATTATACCAAATTAATCACACCTGTGGATGCACACCTTATACATATACACACACACATATATATATATATACTGTATATATATATATATATATATATATATATATGTGTATAAGGTGTATATATATATATATATATATATATCCCTTGCATCCACCCATTCTTCCTCTAGCAACTGGGAGGAGCCTGCCTCCACCGACAAAGGACAACGAATGGTTACAGTTCACTTTCATTCATAAAACCGTGTTTAAATCCATAAACATACAATGGGGCAAAAAAGTATTTAGTCAGCCACCAATTGCGCAAGTTGTCCCACTCAAAAGATGAGAGAGGTCTCCAATTTTCATCATAGGTATACCTCAACTATGAGAGACAAAATGAGAAAAAAAAATAAAAATCCAGAAAATCACATTGTCTGATTTTTAAAGAATTTATTTGCAAATTATGGTGGAAAATAAGTATTTGGTCACCTACAAACTAGCAAGATTTCTGGCTCTCACAGACCTGTAACAACTTCTTTAAGAGGCTCATCTGTCCTCCACTCGTTACCTGTATTAATGGCACCTGTTTGAACTCGTTATCAGTATAAAAGACACCTGTCCACAACCTCAAACAGTGAGACTCCAAACTCCACTATGGCCAAGACCAAAGAGTTGTCAAAGGACACCAGAAACAAAATTGTAGACCTGCACCAGGCTGGGAAGACTGAATCTGCAATAGGTAAGCAGCTTGGTGTGAAGAAATCAACTGTGGGAGCAATTATTAGAAAATGGAAGACATACAAGACCACTGATAATCTCCCTCGATTTGGGGCTCCACGCAAGATCTCACCCCGTGGGGTCAAAATGATCATGAGAACAGTGAGCAAAAATCCCAGAACCACACGGGGGGACCTAGTGAATGACCTGCAGAGAGCTGGGACCAAAGTAACAAAGGCTACCATCAGTAACACACTATGCCACCAGGGACTCAAATCCTGCAGTGCCAGATGTGTCCCCCTGCTTAAGCCAGTACATGTCTAGGCCCATCTGAAGTTTGCTAGAGAGCATTTGGATGATCCAGAAGAGGACTGGGAGAATGTCATATGGTCAGATGAAACCAAAAAAGAACTTTTTTGTAAAAACTCAACTTGTCGTGTTTGGAGGAGAAAGAATGCTGAGTTGAATCCAAAGAACACCATATCTACTGTGAAGCATGGGGGTGGAAACATCATGTTTGGGGCTGTTTTTCTGCAAAGGGACCTGGACGACTGATCCGTGTAAAGGAAAGAATGAATGGGGCCATGTATCGTGAGATTTTGAGTGAAAACCTCCTTCCATAAGCAAGGGCATTGAAGATGAAACGTGGCTGGGTCTTTCAGCATGACAATGATCCCAAACACACCGCCCGGGCAATGAAGGAGTGGCTTCGTAAGAAGCATTTCAAGGTCCTGGAGTGGCCTAGCCAGTCTCCAGATCTCAACTCCACAGAAAATCTTTGGAGGGAGTTGAAAGTCCGTGGTGCCCAGCGACAGCCCCAAAACATCACTGCTCTAGAGGAGATCTGCATGGAGGAATGGGCCAAAATACCAGCAACAGTGTGTGAAAACCTTGTGAAGACTTACAGAAAACGTTTGACCTCTGTCATTGCCAACAAAGGGTATATAACAAAGTATTGAGATGAACTTTTGTTATTGACCAAATACTTATTTTCCACCATAATTTGCAAATAAATTGTTTAAAAATCAGAACGTGATTTTCTGGATTTTTTTTTTTCTCATTTTGTCTCCCATAGTTGAGGTATACCTATGATGAAAATTGGAGACCTCTCTCATCTTTTAAGTGGGAGAACTTGCACAATCGGTGGCTGACTAAATACTTTTTTGCCCCACTGTACGTTTTATTTCATTTCAGTGAACCTGTAACCATGTGGAAACTGTATACCAAATGAGTCCTTGAGGAGAATGGAGGTGGCGTCACCCACAGGTCGAATGAGCACAATGCCCCAAACACACCATTAAGCACAAACAACCAGATGAGTTTGGCTCCCTATTGCAGTTACCTGAGTACGTACAAGTTAAGCCGGTTCCTCCAGGTAACCAGAGCTGAAACAAACCCTTTCGAGCACAAGGCACACATGCCGGCTCACGAGGGAGACCAAGATGCAACTTAAGAACCTGCTCCAACCCCCAGAACAGATGAGGGGACGACTGATGAGGCCAGGTTGAGCCTATAGGACGGAACACGTTGAGGAAGAAGCCCAGCCAGCGGCTGTGCATACATCCTCCAGGGGTGCACTCTTAACAACGCCCACGTAGCGGCCATTTCCCGAGTCCAGTGAGCCACAAGCCTATCTGGTGGTTCCGCTCCAACCTGCACATATGCGAAAGCAATCAGGTCAACTATCCAATGGGACAGGTACTGCTTCAAGATAGGCCTGCCCATCATGGATTCTCCATAGGACAAAAAAGCTTGTCTGAGAACGGACAGACCTCGTACGGTCAATATAAAGCTTAACCTCTTGCACTCCGTTGTACCGCGGGCGGGCAAGTGCGCTCTCGGACGCATGACGCATGATAGAGATACTGATGGTGGTGATTTAGTTGGTGTTGGCCTCCAAGCGCCACTGAAAAAAAAAGCTGCAGACACAGCCGCGAACAGATTAGTTCATCTGATTGACCTCTCATTCGACTAATAAGAGCCTTGAATTGGGTTTCTGAAACCTTGAAGAACCAATGAATGAAAACCTAGGAAGGAGGACCCGCCTACTGTGAATGCAGGAGCCAATTGAAGCACAGAAGTTCGGGCTGGGTGAAGAGAGATTTACTGTTCCAGCAGATGAAAAAAAAAAAGGACGCTGGACGAACCTGCTACAGACCCAGCAGCATGGAGAACACCCATAAGTGGGACCTGCACTCATTCCAGCAGAATAGACGTTTAGGATTCTCTTCCGTCATCATAGACCGACGGAGGCCGACGACAAAGGTCGTAAATCATTCACCAAAACCACAATATTGGAATTATGTTTTGACCGGGATCCACGAGCGGACCAGCGTTGCGTTCGTCTGACAATGGGGAAGAGAAGTTCGCCAGGACTCTGCTGCTGTGAAGAGGTAAGGTGTTATAAGCTAAATTATTATTTCTCCCTGAAAATTGTAATCCAAAAATGACTTTTGACCGATCGGTAAATTACAACTGTACGGCGCACAAAGTATGAAGTGCGTGCGCCGTGATAAACGGTTCATTTGCCGTGTTCGGACTGTGAACTGCAGAAGAGGAGTGGGGGGGGGGCGTTCACGGTCCGAACGCCCCCCGGTCCGCGGGGGGAAGCCGCGCTGACTGCGCAGTGGTCGCCACATAGCCATATGAGTCTATTCCGTCATGTAGCGATGGGCGTCCTCTGTAGCGAGGGGGGGGACAACCCCCCCCCCCCACACACACACACACAGTAGCGAGGGGGGGAAGCCGCTGTGACAGCGTTGCTGTGGAAACATGCAACGAGTGTAATCCGTCATGTAGCGAGGGCCGAACGCCGTCCTTTGTAGCGGGGGGGGGGGGGGGGGGGGGGCCCCCCCCCCCCCCACACACACACACACACAGAGACACAGCCCTGAATGTGACCTTTTATTAGAGCCCAAAATGAAGATTCTACATTGAATTATTCAAAAGTTACAGACGTTTTTCCAAACTGTGCCATTTGGCACAATTTGGCACAGTTCCAAAACGCCTGGGAACAGCCTGAGAACAAAGCTGTGTAATATATTCATTTTTTGTGGTATTGTTACCAAATTTGGACCTCAGCTGGATAACACTTGGTTCTACATTTCTGTTGCATTTTCCAGCTGGATCGGACAGCTGTGTGTTATTTGCAAGCATTTGTATCCAAAAAAACACCGTGGCCAAATTTATTTTCCTCAAGTTCAGTATGTTTAGATGACTGTAACTCAGTGGCCGGAGCACGTAGAGAGATTATGGTTTTTTTGCCAAAAAATTCAAAGTGTTTTCTTTTAAATGAGACCAACCCCATGAAGATGCTGCAAAGGGTTGAAGAACAGCTTTCGATTTACTTTGGGCACGTTATTTTTTGGCGTTTTTAGGAAAATTGCCCGGAGTGCAAGGGGTTAAGGGTCCTTAGTGGGCACAAACTATGGAGCCTCTCAGCCTCTGAAGAGGTGTGTGGGGGAGGGTCGAAGGCCTCAAGCACAACAGGGTGGGAAACAAACCCAATAGCCACCACCTTGGGCTGAAAAGCTGGGTTGGGCCGCAGGTGAACCATCTGATCGCCACCAAACCTAAGGCATGCTTCATCCACAGAGAGCGCATTCAGTTCATTTGAGATGGACGGCTCCATTTCACACCTCTCAAAAACTGCTTAGCCAAGGGATGCGCCCCAGGAGACAAGCCATCATATTTTCCATGGGCAGTTGACACTGCTGCCAGGTAGCCTCCGATAGCTGACTCCACCCAACCTCGGCGAGGAGGTACTGGAGGAAAGGCAAGATAACAGATGTGATATGTCAATCCCTTGACACACCCTCACACGTCTCACATGCGTCTCCATGTGAGACGCACTCTCACATGGAGAGAGGGAGACCCCAGTTCGTCCCGCTGGTCGATGTACGACACCACAGCTGCGCTGTCCGTCCATACCAGAATTTCTCTGCACTGAATGACTGGAAAAAAAAGCCCCAGAGCCAAATGCACCACTTCCATCTTGGGATGGTTTATATGCCAAGACTGCTGTGCTGGAGCCCAGTATCCCCAAACAAACCTGCCCTCCCAGACTGCACCCTAGCCTGCTTGGGAGGCATCGGTTGTAATGGTCACCCTACAGCCCTCTTGGCCCAGGGGAACACCATCTTGGACTGCTGATGAGTGTCTCCACCACCAGAGAAGCATGAGGTTCCTTCAGAAGAACTAGCCTCCTCCTCTTGCCTCTGGGCAAACCACCTTCTGAAGCGTGAACCACCGCTGAAAAGGACGAGTGCGTAAAAGACCCAGTGGCACCACCTAGGCAGCTGCAGCAAAGAAGCCCAAGATCCTCTGGCACTCCTGCACTGATACAGCCCTTTGTGAAAAGCAGCTCTCGATGCATTCCCTGATAGCATGTCCTCTCTTGGAGTCAGGGATGCCCTCATGGCAAACTGAATCCAGGGTGAGCCCCAAGTACTCAACAACCCTGGTTGGAACCAGGCAGCCTTCACCACATTCAACTGCAACCCGAGTGCCACCAGGTGAGCCAATATAGTTTCCCTATTGCTCCTCACTACAGCTTCTGATGGCACACAAACCAGCCAATCGTCCAGACAATTGAACTCGAATGCCCCTATGCTGCAGTGGGGTGAGAGCAGTGTCCCTGCACTTGGTGAACGTCAGAGGCCAGGGACAGGCCAAAAGGCAGGACGTCACAACCAATGGCTTGTCCTGAAGGGATGAACCTGAGGAACTTCCTGTGGCCAGATTTATGGGAATATGGAAATCAGCATCGTGAAGGTCCACTGCTGTGAACCAATTCCCTGGCCCTATGGCCTGAATAATGTCCTCAGCCTGAGCAATGGACAAGGAGCACCTTGAGATACCTGCTCAACCGCGTCAGGTCCAAAACCGGATGGAGACCCCCGGTTTGCTCAGTTAATTCCCTCCCACAGCACGTGGGACACCATATGGTGTATAGGGCAGCGCCTATCCTGTTCTCTAACCTTAGGCTACACAGTCACTGTAAGTAGCAAAAACTACGGGGGGGGGGGGGTCAGTCCTCGGGTAGCTCTGTGCGTCCCGCACCCATCCACTTGAAGACAAGAAATAGGCAGTGTAAAAAGCCTCGCCTCTCTTCTCCTGGAGAGAGAAACCATTTTACGTTCTTTCCCAGCAGGGCAGAGACCTCGCTGCCCAGAACCGCAGAAAGAGTGTCCTCCTACTTTTGCTTCCAGAACCCCTCGAAGTTGGGGAATGAGATCTGAATTGTAGGTGGTATCCACACTCCAGTGCATCGATCACCCATGGACATGAGGTACACCGACGCCAACTGATGAGGTGCGCTGTGGAGAAGGTTGACGTCAGGGGAAGTGTACCTTGAGAGATGCTGGCAGGGCTTGGCAGGACCACGGCCTACACGCTCCTGAGAACGTGGACGTGAGTGCTACTGAACCTGCACCCGCTGCCGGGATGCCCTCTGCCTCAGGTGACCTGAGCTCTGAAGGAACCTGGCTCTGTGAAACGAACCGCTGTGGGTTCTCACCCCTTCACGAGGTCTCCGGATGCTCGACTTGGATGGTCCTGGCTGATTAAAGGACTGCATGCGCAGTCTCACCTTCTGCCTCATCCAACACCGCTTCTACTGCAGGTCCAAAACCTCGCCAGGTGCTATCGCAGCCTCGTCCATATCCACCAATCCAGACTGGCTCAGCCCCACATGCCGCCGGGACCTGGTCAGCCAGGTCAAGGAGTACCCAAGTGCTGTAGTCTGTGAACTAGCTCCTTGAATCACAGTGTCCACCATGCTCACCAACTCCGGAAGAAGGTCAGTTCCGCTTTTTGAGTTCAGGTCTCTTATCAGGCCTTCTAAATACACTAAAAGAAGTGTATTAGTATTCGCCAGCCTAAAGGCCATAGCCACTAACCCATCAGAGTGCACCAAGCACAGGAGCGCTCAATACCCAGACAAAGAAGATGTCTCCTGTTTTGTTTTTTTGTTGTTTTTTTTTTTAAAGACAACTGTCAGTTGAGAAAAAAAAAACAATACAGAATTAATGGCAAATTGTACCATGCTGTTAACAGTTAAGCAATTCGTCCTTGACGAAGGTAAAAATATATCACATATCCCAAGCAGATAAAGCGTATCACGTGCTGTTAAGCTGTAGAACAGTTCTTCTGCCTGAAGAAAAGACACAAAACACAACACAAACCTTAAGCAGGTAAGGGTAGTACATACCTCACGCTGCTAAACTGTTAACAGTTCCGGCTGAAAAGAAGGCAAGTGTATATTACATACCTCAAGCAGGCACAAACAGTGCACGTCATGCTACACAGCCGCTGCAAACCTTCTCTCTTTCAACAGAAAAACAATTTTATGACATAGCGATGGGGTACCCAGGGTAAGGCAGCCCAAACAGCACAAAAAACACAATGTTGAACAGATGGTATAAGCTCTTACTGACCAGGAGGATAGAAAGAGGAAGAATGGGTGGATGCAAGGGATATATTTAAGGTGTGCATCCACAGGTGTGATTAATTTGGTATAATGCTCCTGTCCCGAGGATCAGACGTCATGTGGTTACAGGTTCACTGAAATGAAATAAAACTGGATGTCCTTCCAAAACTGATGAAAAGACGAGAAGAAAACTGGTCAGAGAGACTGCCAAGAGGTCGACAGCAACAATGAAGGAGCTGCAGGAATTTTTGGCAAGTACTGGCTGTTTACCTTTTGTTCTTATTAAAGACAAAAATAGAAAGGAGACGTTTTTACCTTCTTTACATGTTTCGACTGTTCACTGCAGCCTTCGTCAGAAGCTGACTGATTGCTGTCAGCTGTTGGCAGCAATCAGCTGACACTTCTGACGAAGGGTGCAATGAACAGTCAAAACATGTAAAGAAGGTACAAACATCTTTCTATTTTGTCTTCAATAAGAAAAAAGGTAAATAATTAAAAGAAGACAAAATGAACCTACTTGAGCTAAGTATTGGCTGTTGTTTAGTACATGTCCCATCTAAGGTGGCAAGACAGACGCCTTATTCTTATGAAGAAAAACATCCAAACCTGGTTACATTTAGCAAAAATGCATTTGAAATCTCCCAAACACATGTGGGAAAATGTGTTATGGTCCAATGAAACCAAGGTTGAACTTTTTGGCCATAATTCCAAAAGGTATATTTGGCACAAACACAACACTGCTCATCACCAAAAGAACACCATACCTACAGGCTGTTTTTCTTCAGCTAGAACTGGGGCCTTAGTCAAGGTGGAAGGAATTATGAACAGTTCCAAATGCTTCTGCTAGAAAGCTGAAGATGAAGAAGAACTTCATCTTTCAGCACGACAATGACCCAAAGCACACATCCAAATCAACAAAAGAATGGCTTCACCAGAAGAAGATTAAGGTTTTGGAATGGCTCAGTCAGAGTCCAGACCTGAATCCCATTGGACATCTGTGGGGTGATCTGAAAAGGGCTGGGCACAGGAGATGCCCTCGCAATCTGACAGATTTGGAGCATTTTTGCGAAGAAGAGTGGGCAAATATTGCCACATCAAGATGTCCCACACTGATAGACTCTTAACCAAAACGACAGTGCTGTAATTAAAAATCAAAGGTGCTGCAACAAAGTGTTCGTTTAAGGGTTTGCATATTTATGTAAACAGGTCATTGTAAGTTTTTTATTTTTCCCCTTAAAAGATTTCAGTTTGTTTTTCAATTGGGAAAAACAGGTTATAGGTCACATTAATGTTGGAAAAAATTTTGAAATGACTTATCTTGGTCTCATTTTTATACATCAAAAAAAAAATCTGGCATTTGAACAGGGGTGTGTAGACTTTTTACAGCCACTGTATGTCACACAGCGGAGCTGGCAATGAACTTGTAAAACTTCTAAAATGGCACGGTGCAGAGCCTTAAGTGACATCTGTGTCATTCCTGAAAACTGACCAATCTGTTTGCACAGAGTGTATCCGAGGTGTCTTGCTCCACTAAGCAGCAGCCTGAGCACAGTGTCTCTGGTGGAACTATCGCCTCTAGATAGTTGCAGTAGAATGTTTGCAGCATCTTCCAGACCCTCCTCTGAACAGGAGTGAGAGGTCAACACCTAGAAAGGAGATAGAGTTGTTAACATTAAGAAAAAAAGGGGGGATTATAAATCACTGCTGAAATGTGTAAAAGCAGAAAAGCGGAGTAAACAGTACTGACATCTTTTGTCAAACTGTTTACAAAGTTTAACAAGTGGCATTTAAAAAAAACAATTTTTTTATGCCTACATTTCCAATTAATGTATTCTTTAAAGATTTGGCCATTAAGAAATGTGCAATACACACACACACACACACACACACACACACACACTATGTAAAAAGAAAACTGTCAGGTTAGACTTAGATTTATGCTGATTCTCACCTACCAGAACATCTTTTTACTATTAATAATGAAAGCACCTTTGTGAACAAGCTCATTTAATCCACACATCCCTATATCAGAGTTCTTGCTAATAACCTAATGCCCTTATCTGATGTAAATATAAACCTGGCATGTAGCCAAAGGAAATAGTGCCTGTTTTAATAGAAAAAAAGTTCATATTCAAGTTATTTTAGTTGTTGGTTAACTCTCAAACTGGCCCAAGGTACTGATGAGTTAAAGCTTCTGTACAAATTTGAAGTCAATCCGAACAGAAATGTAGACGCTATACTGGCAACAACAGAAAATGTCAGACAAAAATGCATAGATGGGTCAAAACATTATACCCTCAACTTTGTGGTGTGGGGTATAGTTAATGACACTTTCTCCTTACCCAGGGATGGCAACAGGAAATTCTGATTTCAGCTGAAATCTAAATTGGTCGATTGATTTATGGGGGGGCCGGGGGGCGCAGCCTCCCTGAAGCTGGGAGGTTTTCAGTAAAAAAGAAGTAATTTAGACTGAAAAAAATGATTAAAAAAAATGAAATACTAGACTTAGATAAATCATTAAATTTAATGAAAAGTTAACTTACTTTTTCTTCAATGTTGTCTCACTGTCTTTAGTCCAACATTTTTAACAGTTCTATAAGAGTTTATTACACTATTTACACTGGTCACCAAGTCACTTCTAATGTGAAACTTTCTTCCTTTTGGCAGCAAGCTGTCAGTCTCTGAACTTCATCTCCTTTTCTGGTTTCTTCAGAAATTATCCGAGTGTTTCTGTTACCTCGTCGAACTTTGAGCCAATTTTCACCTTTACGTCACTTTTCTCTCAAGCCAATTCCATCGGAACTTATTTTTGACACTTTCGTCTATTTCTAGCACTGATGGCTCCTGATCCTTCGATAAAAATCTCGTAATTCCGCTGAAAACAATACCGAAAGCTCAGAATTCCAACACGAACCACCGATGTGATTTGGGGGTTGGGGAAATTATCTGAAAATTCAGCAGGGGGTCTGGGGGACATAGTCCCCCAGCGGTGTCCGGCGCAGAGCCCCGGTGGGGGGTGGGGCAAGGGGGGCAAAGCCCCCCGAAGCTCCTGGGTTTTTATGATTTTTAAGTACCAGAACTGTGCTTAAATGACATAAAACAAATAGCTGAATGAACAACTGAATGCCACTTATTACTGTATAATATTGACTTATGTTCCAAGAAGATAGCATTCCTAAAATATTCCAACAAGCATTATCCATCACATGCTTTAACACTTGATCCATACCTGCCAACTTTTCAAACCTGAAAAGCCTAGTAGCTAGCCGGGGTCCAGGGACCGATGCTAATGCTAATAATGCTAATGCTAATAATAATAATGCTAATATTTGCCAAACAAATATTAGCATTAAATCTAGTTAAATGTAGCTAACAACCTCATATTTCTTCAACTTTTAAACCTGAAAAGCCTAGTAGCTAGCCGGGATACAGGGGCTGCAGGCCCCGGTAGGTCCAGGACAAAGTCCTGGTGGGGGGGGGTTCAGGGGGGGCAAAGCCCCCCCGACGCCAAACAAATATTAGCATTAAATCAAGTTAGAATGTAGCTAACAACCTCATATTTCTTCAACTTTCAAACCTGAAAAGCCTAGCAGCTAGCCGGGGTCCAGGGGCCGCAGTGTCAAACAAATATTAGCATTTGACATAGAAGTCACATATTAATTATATTAAAGGTAAAATATCTAAATCAATTGCAATACTACACAGAGCGAAATATTTGCTGAATCAACCCACATTATATACTTTGTATCATTCATTAATACTCCCATACATGACATATTGTACTGAAGTATGGGGAAATACATATAAAACAAACATATATCCAGTCTTTATGCTTCAGAAAAGAGCTATTAGAATAATAAACAAAGCTGCTTACAGGAAACCAACAAATCCACTTTTTCTTAAATTAAAAGCTCTCAAGTTGAAAGATCTGGTTGACTTTAAAACTGCAGTAATAATGTTTAAAGCTAAGAATCTATCACTGCCCGCAAATATCCAAAAGTTGTTCCAAATAAGGGAGAAACAATATCATTTCAGAGGAACATGTATATTTCAAAAACCTTCAGTGAGAACTACCACCAAGCAACACTGTGTTTCAGTGCAAGGAGTCAGATTATGGAACGATTTTGGACCTGAATTAAAATCATGTACAACGCTTTGACAATTTAAACAAAAACTAAAGGAAGAAATACTCCAAACATATATACAAGATGACATGTAAAATCACATAAGGATTGTCATATCCAGTCTGTGTTGTGTTACTTAGGTTTTTTTTTGTCACATTTTGTCTTAGCTTTGTTCCGAATTGTAATCACTCTTGTTTTGTTTTTCTTTTGAATTCTTGGATGGAATATGGGTGGGCAATATAAGCTGCGGCTTCAGCCATCACCCATTTCAGATAACTTATGTTGAACTGTATAATCAGAGGAGTTCTTGTTTAATTTGACCGTGTTGGATTTTTTCGCCTTTGTTATATTATTCTGTTTCTTTTTAATCTTTACTTTTAATCTATCTGAAATAAAGATTCATTCATTCATTAAATTTGCATTCAAAAGACTATCTTAACACTGCATAGAACTTTGAAAAGGCCAGATGTGATGCATTATGAATACTAGAAAAGCACTCAGAGCGCAGACCTCCGCCAAGCGCCACAGTTCCCCCCATACAGTGTTTAACATCATAAATAAAATATTGAAAATGGCCCTCTCTCACAATGTTAAATAAAAAAAAAAAAAAAAGGATCCTTTAAAAAATTCCTGGATCCAGACGGTGATCCGGATCACCACCAAAATCTAATCATCTGTAGGATACCCCATTTCTGACAATCTGTGAAAATTTCATGAAAATCCGTCCATAACTTTTTGAATTATCTTGCTAACAAAGAAACAAAGAAACAGACAAACCAACGCTGATGATCACATAACCTCCTTGGCGGAGGTAACTAGAAGACTAGAAATATCAGCAGGGTATACTAGCACTGTATAACACACGTGCGTAAATGACGGCAAAATCGCTCTGATATTTTATGTGTTTACATGATACACCAAGCATGACAAGGCTTGCAATTACACAGCACATGTTCTTCAGAATCTTAGGCATTATATAAAATGTATTCTCCCTTTAGATTTCGAATCCATGGTTCATTTGCCAGGATTGAAGTGCAGTCGCGAACGTCTGCAGCAGTTTACATCGTGTTTACATCTCGCCATGTACGCACGCCTCTCCGGGATTTCGCGCGAGAATAGAAACCTCAATAGCGATAGCGTTAGCTTAGCAAATGCTTCAGGTAAAGCGTAGCAGCGAACCACGAAAAGAAACGCTACTCAGTTTACTCACAGAGCACGGTGAAAGGCGAATAAAGGGGTATTTCTACTTCAAAAGCTGGTTCAACCAAGGTGGAAATTCAGCCTGTGCGTGTGCATCACTAATGTTGATCCGATATTCGCTGTTGGTTATTTTAGTGGCAAAATCAGCAACTTTGTCTCAGCACTGAAAAAGTGTGACTATCCCGGCCGCCATCACGTGTTGCTCTGTTCTAAATTTAGATACGATTCCTAACGATCTCGTGTTTGGAATTGCTTTCGGGTTTTTTTTACGAGTTAAAATTTTTGACAGAATTTTTAGTGAAAAACCGTAATTTTGATTAATAAAACCGTAACCCGGAATGGGGTCTTGAAAACCGGAACCATTACGGCAAAACCGGAGTAGTTGGCAGGTATGTTGATCAAATCAAAATCAGTTAATTTTATCTATTCCATAATAGAAATAAAATTCCAACATACCATTACTTTTTATAATTTCAGCATTCATTTCAGATCACCAGTTTCAAGCTCCATTGAGTCTTGAGCAGTTCATTTTGCACAATCACTGATGTAGCCAAGTCTTAGAAATATTCAAAAGTTGTGAGTCAATGTCCACTGTGCACTGTCAATTTCAAACTGTTTGGAATCATAAAAGGGGATGGTTAACTTTTATTACCATTTCCTCCCCCCACACCCAGCTCATACAGCTGTTGTACGCCGCCAGTAACAAGAGAGTTAATGACTCTCCACCTGGCCATACGCCACTTCCAGTCCTGCCTGAAAGGGCGCAGCTTTACTGCGTTCGTGGACCACAAGACGCTAACGTACTTGACGTACTTTATCTTCCTGGAAGATAAAATAAAGCGGAATTCGGCGAATTAGCAGAAAATCAAATCCCTGAGAACACGCTGCCATGAATCTTTGAAAAAGCATACAACGAGCCATTTGATTGGTCCAATCGTTTGCAACTATCCACTCGCAGGGCTGTCAAACTACTGCAATACAGCAGTAGCTTGAACACAACACATCCGGTTTATTGCGGGAGACGACTTCCGGGGAAGCGCCGAGCGCTTATGTAATCGTGTTGATTTTCGCTAAAATCAGTAACAATAAGGTACCTTACCCCCCTAAAATTTTCTCAACGGATTTAGACGATTCACAGAAATGATCAATTTGAAAATAAATCGGCGGAAATCCGCGGATTGGCGGAAAATTGCCATCCCTGCTTACCTCCACAGCAAGTTGAAGTTGTTTCTCTGTGAGTCCAGCAGAAGCCATCTTGTCACTTTCTGTATTATTTGCAGTGCCCCTTTGTTTCCCTGTTTTAAAAAAAAATAAAAACAAAACATTGCCCAAAAAGCAAAAAATTTTTTTTATTTTTTTTTAAATTTGCTTTCTTAGATATCAATATAACCAACTAAAAATAAGATCTGGCTTTGAAACAAAACAATACCAGCAGAGGTTGTTCCAGTGGACGCGGGTATAGAAACTGTTGCAGAGGACGTCTGGGATGTTGCTACACTTGTCCCTGAGGATGTACTCGGGGCTGCAGGTCCAACAGAGACACCTGGGCCTGCCACAGTGGGCTGAACAGAGCTCACGGACACTGTCGTCACTGAAGCTGTGGCTCCTGAACTAGTTGCTGCATTGGGGTTGGCAGCCTGTGCAGTGGGGTGTCCAGCAGGCACCTCTGTTGCCTTGTTGTCAGGTAGGGCAATGGATATGAGGGACAGGAGGCGGAGCAGCTTTTCAGTGAGCAGCGAGCTCCGTCTGATTACAGGATGGGACAGCATATTCATCAGCTGGCCTAGAGGGGAGGTCTCTAAGCTGAACTGAGCTCCCTCAGCCTCTGCACTGCCACCAAGAGGCACTGTCTTCATTGAGGCTTTGCCCTTACGGCTGACATTCATGTTGTCAAGCTTGACCAGCAGGTCCCAAAAGTCAGTGGAGATTCCCAGAGACTGAGGAGTAGCAGTAGAAGACCCCAAGGAATTTTGGGTGCTGGAAACATTAGGGTTGCTCTGAGCTTGTGACCCTGACCTAGAACCCCCACCTCCACCCCCAGAGGATCCAGAACAAAGACGTGAATCCAGGTCCGAAGATGAGGTCGATAGATCCTTACAGCGCTGCTGGGTAAAATGACTCGGGAATACCTTCAAGGACAGATCAGAAGGAAAAAAACATGTTTTCAATTAAAATGACTGCTGAGAATGGACAGATGAGGCAGATGCTGATGAGAAATAGGTTGACCCTCACCTTGGCTAGCTGGATAAGTGTGTCCAACACATGACGACAGACCACCGGAGCAGCCTGGGGATGGATGTGAACAGTTGAGCCTCCACCTCCAGCACATGTCACACTTGCAGGAGTGCCTGACACTCCTCCCAATGTCCCAGAGCCTGTAGAACTACCAGTTGAGTGTCGGTCAGCATGCTTCCTACCTGATGCTCTCTGAATCTGGAAAATATTAGTCCTGCAGCCCAAGGCGGCATCCATAGAAACTGAGAGCCAAGAAAGCTGACTGGAACTACGAGACTCCACTCTATTCAGTAACTCTAAGGAGGATGCTGAGGATTTAGAAGATGAGGAAAGCGAAGATGTCGCTGAGCCTTTTCCTCCATAGCCTCCCTGTGCACTTCTTTTTCCACGAGAATCTTCTAGTCGTGAAGTTTCCACACATACTTCACTCTCACTGCTGCGCTGCAGGATAGATAAAAGGCTGCGAATGACCCACCCACGTGTTTGAGAATGGTAGCAGAGGTTCCTGAGGACACGGTGCAGACGGCTGGTGTTAAGCTTTGGTTCATCCACAAAGAGCAAAACGAGCAGGCAGGACAAGGCTTCATGGTCTAGGAGCAAACGTCCACGCAGGCGCAATAAGGAGTCCACACTTGAACTGGATGGTCTATGGAAACAAGTAAGGCACATTTAGTTTGAGCATGACAACACTGCTGCATCCTTCGACAGATGTGTTGCATTTTACTTTATCCAATTGAAAAACTGTTTTCAAAACATTTTCTCGTTACCTGTGATTTGTTCCTCCCCCCATCTGAAATGTGCCCCCTCTCTGTACAGCTAAGCGGGTGTACTGCACGCCACGATTGCTTCCTAACCGACTGGTGAAGGCCGGTGACCTCAAGATGGCCGATAGTGCTGAAGATGAGCTATGACCAAAAAGTCTTTCATGCATCAGTTGTCTCTGGCGTGCCTCTTGCTCTCTTCGCAAAGCAGCGGCTTCAGCAGCAATGTCTGGGGGCATGACAGCCAGCACACTGTCCTCCATGTCTTCAAGGACACTACGGCGGAGTTCTGAGGGCAGTGTCTGAATGAAGGTAACAGGATCCAGAGGGGTATCTCCCTGTGGAGGCTGCTGGGCTAGCTCTCTACGCTGCTGTTCTGCTCGCTGCTGGGCAAGAACCTAAGATGGCAAATACGATTATTTTAGAAAACTGTTTTGCTTAGAAACTGTACCTAAAAGTAAACTTCCCTACTGTAATATATGATTCATTACACTCACCTCCTCCTGGATGGCAGGTGGCAATGCTGCCAGGAACTCAGGGCTGACCTCTGTAACCCCTGGCCCTCCCAGGACAGGTGCAGCAGAGGAGGGTAGGATTGGGGCAGCAGGCGGGCGGGAAGGTGGCCTGATGCCAAGCTGATTTTGCAGTACCTCTCGGCGAATGTCCTCAGGAAGAGCTGCCAGGAAGGATGGATCTACACCTTCTGGCAGACTGATACCTGGCACAAAAAAAAAAAAAAAATAAATCTTGATATACCAAACAGAAATCTGACCTTCAATTTACATTTTCATCATTTATGTGAGTCAAGACACATGACCTGTGTGTGATACAAAAAGTGAAGTCACTATAAAATTTATATTAGTTACAAAAATCTCAACAGTTCACCTAGTACTAAAGTGAATGGTTGGGCCAATTTTAAACAAAATCCCTCTTGGCTTGTAAGACATCATGCTCACAAAAATGGGACAAGGAAAACCCACCCGCATGTCAGGATTACCACTAACAAAGTGTCCTTAAACTATCAAAAACTACAGAAAAAGTATCAGTCCATTTTACCTGCCAACGGATCCTCTTCCTCATTGCTAGTAGATGGTAAGGGCTCTTCCTGGATGGCCTGAGACTGACTCTCAGCACTATCACTTCTTGGCATGGTTTCACCAGGGGATGACACAGAAGTGGACCTATAAACAAGAAAAATAATTGTTGCACTAAATAATACTGCACAATGACACTGTCCCTCCAGGATTTCGCGGGATGTTTTTATGGTTTTTGCAGCCCAAAAAGCCTGAATTCGCATGAGCTTTTTAAAAAGTTGCGATAAAAGTTGTAATGTTTTTAAGAGTGTTTTTGCACTAAAAAATTGTGGGAAGAATTGCAAATTTTAAAGCAGATTTTTTTTTTTCAAGTTTACTGCACTGATATTCTATATAACAATTCAAGAAAAGCACACAATTGTCAAAAATGTCCTATTACAGCAATTTGTAAATTAAGCAGAAACTTTTGCTATACAGAAAAACCCTTTTGTGCAGCAGCAAATACTTCAACGCAATATCCATTACAACAGCCAAATTGCATTGAATGCATGTTAAAGAGTATAGATTTTGAAATTATTGGCAGCACCTTCATTTGAAAACTCCCTACGGTCCCCAATCACTCGGTACCGAGCGAAGAGGGGAAAAAAATAATTTATTCTGTTGCTCTGTATTGTCTATAGGAGTCTGTTTTTCTGGGAAAAAAAGTTAGACAATATTCTCTCCATTTCTATACCTGACTCCTACCTGTCTGTCTGCTGCATGTTGGTCTTGATACTGACACACACACGTCTCTTCAGACACAGACCTTCCATTTAGGGCGGGACTGTGGGGGGGGGGGGGATTTGTCCATCCAGACCAGAGATCTCCAGCTTTAAAGCTCATTGACCAGATGTAGTAATGATTTTACCTCTAAAGATGTATAAAATGTTCAAGCACTGGCTGTAGTGTTAGATTTGCTCGTACGGTGTCTCTCCTCACGCTCTGCCACAGGGTGCTTTTAGGGCAGGCGGACGTTTTTCAACACAAACCCAGCGCTTTGTACACGCGGTCAGGACGGAGATGTGGCGAGATGTCCACCGGCAGCCTGGGGGAAACTGAGGAAGGGACGGTGTTGGAAACCTCGCGGGTGAGGTATTTTTGTTTGCTTTTTTTTTTTTTTTTTTTTTTTTTTTTTTTTAAATCACACACTCTGTTTGCTGATGTGTTCCGTTAAAACTCACTGTGAACACAGGAAGTGAATGCGGTGTAGCGATGCATTTGATTGGTTAGACTGAGCATTTCAGTGCCAGTCAAAGACAAATTTGATTGGTGAAATTTGCCAAAGTTGACAAGGATTGGCCAAAATTGCGGTGACTGGCCAAAGTTGAAAGGTCGCACAATAGTTGCACTGACTGGCTGATTTTGCATGAATTGATGCGATTGCAACATCACAAAATCCTGGAGGGACTGGCATGTTAGTGAGTAATAAACTCTGTATTTAGATAAATTAATTTTCTTAAACCTTCACTGCATTATGTGACAAGACAACCATCAAGTGAGTATTCATATATTCCTTTACAAAGATTAATTTCCATTTAATCAAGAAATCATAAGTAGATCCAAACCACTCTCTAATTTAGGTGAGAGATGATTTGTCAAGCTACAACTCACCCAGTGTCGGCATCCGTCTGCCTGTCAGTTAACCCACTCTCTCCACTGCCTGACAGCTCCTGAGACAATTGGGTGGGTTGGGCTGGGTTAGGAGCGGCTTCTTCTTGAGTGGCAGAGGCAGGGCTGCTGGTGTCCATAGGTGACCCTTCCAGTTGTGACACACCAACAGCTACTGGCTCAGCAGTCTCCACAATGTCTGGACTTAATGGGGCTGAAGAAAGAAGAGATATAATGGTCAGGATTAGGAAATTATGTCATTCAACTGCAGCAAAAATCTTGGGTAAATCACTGGTTTAAAATCATGCCAGGGTGAATTCTACTTTCAACCCTCCAATATCACAAATGTTACATATCAGTCCTTACTGTTGGCCAGACTAAATAAGTTTCCAAAGTTAGTCTACCTTCCCTGCCTTCATCCAACGCTCCTCCACCTCCTCCGACTCTCTCACCGATTGTGGGTGCTGGGGACATTTCCATCTGAGATGTCTCTGCTTCGCTGTTTGGCCTCTCAACTGCCGACAAGGGAGGAAGGCCAGCCCCTGCCAGAGCAGCCAGTGAGCTGGCAGGCGAGTCTGCCAGTAGCAGGTCAGCAATTGGCTGTTGGACCTGCTGACTAATAGCAGTCTCCAGGGAAACTAGGGCCTGTTCGTGAGTAGCAGGTGTGGTCGGAGTGACCTCTCCAGATGGGGGGGCAGTGAGGAAACCCTCTGAGACCCTGGGTGGGTCAAGACATGACACCGTACCACCCTGAGCTTGCTCACCCTCTGTAACATTCAAAGACAAAATTTTTGTAAACACAAGCATTAAAATAAAAAATAAAATCAGCGACCAGATTAAACATCTGAAAGACACTTCAACAAAACTGATACATGTCCAACACTTTAAACTTTCTCTCTATTCACAACTGTTTCAGACAATGTCTACAAAAATTTTATATGTATTAAGGACTAATATTCAGAAACACTACCTACAGAAAAAAAATCTGTACAGATGCCAAAGGCCTCTGTTGAGGAAGGCAGTAAGTTGTATAGTTATCTCCTGAATGGGGTGCACAATCCTGATCCCCAACAACAACACAACTTACTACCTCACCACAGCAAAGGCAGACACAAATGAAAGAACCTTTGTGAGCAAGCTCACATACCCCACACACCTGCATATCAGGGGCCCCTAACGAGAACTGTGATCAACATAGAATGCACTGGAAAAATATAAGTCCCCTTGCCCAAAAACTGAATCCCTCATTTCAGTCAAAGCTTCTGTACACATATGAAGTCAATCAGAAAGGTAGATAGGGGTGACAACAGGAAAAAAAAACCTCCCCAAAATAAATAGAACCCCTCATTAGATGGGTCTGAAAATAAAACGCGTACAAAGTATTGAGGAGTTAAAGCTTCTGTATAAATTAAACTACAGTGGCAACAGAATGCTGTCTTGTCAAATGAATGGACAGACGGGTGGGTCAAAAACATTATATATACCCTATGCAACTTTGTTGAGTGGGGTTTGATAATTAAAAAAAATACTACAAGTGCAGCAACATTGTAAATCACAGATACGTCAAAGTATGATATGTAAATATGTAAAATAATGTGCCTTTGACAGTTATGGAAATCATGCATCGTCACTCACATTCATTTCATTAACATTTTTAACAGAAAAGAGCTCTTTTGTAAAAGGTGAAGATGTCAAGGTGGTATGGCGTTGCCATAAGAAAGACAGTAGACTGTATAGTTATCTCCCAGATCTGGTGTGATCCTAAAACTATACAAACTACTACCTCATCCCACAGCAAGCACAGCAAGCAGGCTCGTTGCCTCTAGTTGTCTTTCATTCAGTTGTTCAATCCAGACGGGTGAATCAATTTTAATACTGAAAACAAAATTAAACCAAATTTTATGTAACCATCAGTACCTGCGGTGTTCTCTGCACCATTGGCTGTCCCCAGTCCAGGACCCTATGGAGAAAAGGGGAGAAAAAAAAAAAATCACCTATATTAGTAAAACTACTATTGTTTTTAGAGTAATGACGATGACTCATACACAACCAACATTTATTTTCAGCCTACCTGCATGCTCTGTTCTCTGGCTTGTTCTGCTCCTGAAGCCCTCCTCTCATTCTGTTTGGATGACTCCTCCTCAGCCAGTTGCCGCCTTCTCTTTTCTCTACGCTCCTCCAACTCTTCATCTCGCAGTGTCTCCAGATGCTGCAGAATAGGGATCTTTACCACTGAAAGCAGACACGGGTGTTAAAATTGATAATCGTGTTGCTTAAACTTAGTGCAATAAGTCCCCAAGAAAGAAGGCAGTTTGATAAATTTAATTTTACCAGTCGCTAATATTTTGGAAAAATTTATGTTATACTACTTTAATGAAGGTTCTCAGGTACTCCTCAGTTTTGCTAGTAGTAACATAGCACCATATTATTTAAAAGTAATTATACAGCCGACTACTAGAAAAGTCAACAGCATAATAACATTTTGTGTTACTGTTTTGTCTCGCATGTCAAGTCATCAGGATCCCAAAAACACCATTTTTCAAAACTGACTTAAAAAATGCTGTAATGTCTACTGTTGATTATGAAATACAGCTTTTCTCCTAGAGCAGTGCTTCTCAATTATTTTTTGCAAAGCCCCCCCTAGGAAAGAGAAAATATTTCGCCCCCCCCCCCCCACTCAACCGCGGTGACTATAAATAAGATCATTATCTATAAAAATTGTATAAGTATACCTAAAATTGTATCCTTTTTAACATTAACAAAAGAAAAAAGCAATATAAATCAACTTTCAACAAATATTAACTTTATTTTGCCACACAGAAACCCTGTTATAGTCTAAAACAGAAAAAAAACTTAAGTGCATCAAAGTGCCTGAAATAAAAAATATGTCAATCCTTATTTAAACTAGAAACATTTTTGACCAACTGAACCATTTGATGCTGAGAAAAATAATTCAATCAATAAATAATATTAAATGTAAATTGATCTGGAACATTAACACAGGAGCACCAATATATTTAACATTTTAGTCTGAAGAAAAAGGTAGAAAAAGGCAGTATCAACTCCTCTGCAATTGTGTGGGGTTTTTTGCACTGTGCAATTTGGTACGCCACTTTAAATGATGCTAAAAGTGCTCGCTGGTTTACTGATGTAGCATTCACAAAGTGGGATGATTGTTGGCCGTACTCCGCACGTTTTCGCTGAAAAAAATCAAGCGGCTTAACGTGTTGAGGATGTAATGTCTGTAGGTGACGTCTTAATTTATTTGGCTTCATGCTGTCCGCTGCCAACATTTTCAGACACAGTAAACACACCGGTCTTTCTCCTGCTGCCGTGGATGTGCAATTACACTTTACACGGCAAAAGCAAAGCCTGTTCCCCGGGGTCATACGCGACCCCCCTGGCATCGCATCGCGCGCCCCACTATTTGAGAAGGACTGTCCTAGAGGCACAGAAAATGGCTCTACAGCACAATACTGCAGCAAACATTTTTTCAGTGTCATTCCAAGAAGTCTCGGGTAAAATTTACCTGCAACACAGTCATGCATACTTTCGGCATCCAGCACTTTACACTCATCTGTCCACCTAGTTAAGGCAGTGGGAATACTGGAGAGGGTGCCTACAGAGAAAGTATCGCCACATCAGAAATGTATCTTAATGGTCAAAATCAACTATTATCATGTGCCCTTAGTAATGTATACCTGCTTGTCCTCCAGTGCTGCTCTGCTCATGGAAGAAGTCATCTAACAACTCATCATCCGAACGAGCAATGATGTGTACATCCTCATTTCCTACTAAAAGACGGGCCCGACCACGGGACTGCAGAGGCAGAGAGCTGGACAGCTGTAAAATGTCCGCTGCTGCACTGGGGCCCAATAATCTAAAAGTGAAAATAGAAAAGGAATTAATGAGGAAAAAAAAAAAAGGTAAATTAATGCTACAAAACAGATGTGCAGTTATGACAAAAACAAACCTCTGTAAGATTAGTGGAGGGTTGGGCTGGCGATTGTGGGGGTAATGGACATGGATGGTGTGTCCACTGTTGGCAGTAAGCTGGCGCAGAGTTCGTTGGCTACGCCCCATGCCCTGTGTTAGGCGGCTGCTAGTGCCCGTCACACCTAGTGTGAGGGAACTGTGGTCAGCATGGCGCACCATCAGTGGATGGGAGCTAGGGATGTTGCCTGGAGAGGGAGGGATGTCAGCTGATAGGGGAAGAAAAAAAAACCAGGCATACATTAGAAGGAGAAATCTCACAACCCATTAGAGGTTTAATATTTATGTTAGAAAAAAAATATGCATCAAGAATTGATTCTGGCTCAAATCATGAGGTGTCTAAAGATTCACACCCTTACTAAGTATTTCCAAGTTGTAAGAAATTCCTATTAAACAGTGATTTGTAAATTAAGCAGAAACTTCTGCTATACAGAAAAACTTATGTGCAACAGCAAACACAGACTTTAACACGATATCCATTACAACTAAATTACACTGAATGCATGTTAAAGAGTATAGATTTGGAAATTATTGGCACCTTCATTTGAAAACTCCCTAACTGCAGCGGTCCCCAACTACTCGGTACCAAGCACAGAGGAAAAAAGAAAATTTATTCTGTTGCTCTGTATTGTCTTATCAAAATCTGTGTTCTTCTGAAAAAATTACTGAATATTCTCTCTCTTTCTGTGCCTAACTCATACCTGTCTGTCTATCTGCTGCGTCTTGACACACACCTGTCTCATCAGATACTCATCTTTCCTCTACTGGGAGTTGGACCGCGAGGAGGGGCTCTTTGCTGGGGCGCGCACTGGTCTGTGTCCAGACTGGAGACTCACAGCTTTAAAGCTCATTGACAAGATGTAGTAATGATTTTACCTCTAAAAATGTATAAAATGTTCAGACACTGGCTATTAGTGTTAGATTTGCTCATTTGTTTGTGGTTTTACGGTATCTCTCCTTACGCGCGCTCCCACTTGTGGGTGGTTTTCAACACAAACATGGCACTTCGTACACGCAGTCAGGATGGAGAAGTGACGAGATGTCCACTGGCAGGCCGGGTGAGACTGAGGAAAGCACGGTGTGGGAAAACTCGCGGGTGAGTTTTTTTTTTTTTTTAATCACCCCTTTTTTGCTGATGCGTTCTGTTAATACTCACTGTAAACACGGAAGAAAGCATGGTGCAGCAACGTATTTGACTGGTTAGACTGAGCATTTGCGCACTACTCAGGCACAAATTTGAGTGGCAGAAATTGACGAGGACTGGCCAAAATTGCGGGAAAGTTGTGGTGATCAAACAAAGTTGCAAAATAGGTGTGCTGATTGGCTGATTTTGTGTGAATTCACACAATCGCAACATCGTGAAATCCTGGAGGAAATGATTTGTATTTTTCAGTATGCCACCCACGGTACGGTACAGAGGCATACCGACGCACTATATTAGGTGACAAAGTGTAACTGTCATATTACACCACCTCCTCCACTCTGTTCCCCAGCTCCAGCAGCGGACCTTTGCTGCCCTCCAACACGGGGACGAATGACTTAAGTTGGGCTACTTCTAAACACCATACCGGTAAGGTTAGCGAGTTTTAACAAGTAAAGCAAGCACTTCTTATTTTCAATGAGCGACTGTCTCAGGTTTAGAAAACTGATTAAACTGTTAGCATGTGCCAACATTACCTGTTGGACAATAATCTCTCTTGGATAATGGCTGCTGAGGGCTGAGCTGTTTCAGTTCTGCTGGTAATGTTAACTGCAGTAAATGAGTGAATTACATCATTACCTTTCTCTTTTTCATCTTCTCATTATCGCGGTAATGTAAGCCCTCATTCTGAATATTAGTGCATCTGAGGAAATTAGAATATCATGATTTGTAATTTTCTTTTGGTCATTACCCAAAGCTCATGACCACAGGTGAGGGCAGGAACGTAGATTGACTGGTAAATCGACAGCTTTGCCTTAGAGCTCAGCTCCCTCTTCACCACAACAGACCGGTACAACATTCGCATCACTGCAGACTCATCTGTCAATCTCTCGCTCCATTCTCCCCTTACTCATGAATAAGACCCTGAGATACTTAAACTCCTCCACTTGGGGCAGGAGCTCATCCCCAACCTGGTTCCTACCCTCATCTATGGTCATGAGCTTTTGGTCATGACAGAAAGAATGAGATTGCAGATACAAGCGGCTGAAATGAGCTTTCTCCGTAGGATTGCTGGACTCACCCTCAGAGACAGGGTGAGGAGCTCAGTAGGGGTGTGCCATATCATATCATTCACGATAATAAACTTAAACTTTATTTATATAGCACCTTTCATACAACAAAGTGCAGCTCAAAGTGCTTTACAGTTAAAAACAGTTCCAAATAAAACACAAACAAAACAATAAAAAGACAAAGAGAGCCCTCCCCCACTCTCATCCAAGCCATACATCCACCTGACCCCCAACCCACCCCCTCCCACCCTGTTCCACCCCACCCACAAGTAATAATAGGCATAGTTAAAACATGGCTGAGGACCAGAGTGAGGACATGCCCTCATGGAGAGGACCATCAGCACCAGGAGCTGGTCTCAGCCCACAGCTGCAGCGACACTGCCACAGGGGCCACCCCGGCCCAGGCAGACAGAGGAGTCCACACTACAACCAACAGGCTGTGACTGGACTCCCCCATCCCACTAAGCCAGGGTCACCAAAGCAGCAGCATACCCACCGCCAGAGCCAATTACAGTTCCAAGTCCCGAGAGCCTCCCAATGAGGAAACACTAGAGCTACAAATACCATAAGATAAAATACAATAAGAAGCAGAATAAGATCATAAATAAAAAGAGAATAAAATGGTAAAAGGAATAATAGGAATAATAAACCCATATATATATATATATATATATACGTATATATATATACACACAGTGGGGCAAAAAAGTATTTAGTCAGCCACCAATTGTGCAAATTCTCCCACTTAAAAGATGAGAGAGGTCTCCAATTTTCATCATAGGTATACCTCAACTATGAGAGACAAAATGAGAAAAAAAAATTCAGAAAATCACATTGATGGATTTTTAATGAATTGGTAAATTCCTCAGTAAAATAAGTATTTGGTCACCTACAAACAAGCAAGATTTATGGCTCTCACAGACCTGTAATTCCTTCTTTAAGAGGCTCCTCTGTCCTCCACTCGTTACCTGTATTAATGGCACCTGTTTGAACTCATTATCAGTATAAAAGACACCTGTCCACAACCTCAAACAGAAACTCCAAACTCCACTATGGCCAAGACCAAAGAGCTGTCAAAGGACACCAGAAACAAAATTGTAGACCTGCACCAGGCTGGGAAGACTGAATCTGCAATAGGTAAGCAGCTTGGTGTGATGAAATCAACTGTGGGAGCAATTATTAGAAAATGGAAGACATACAAGACCACTGATAATCTCCCTCGATCTGGGGCTCCACGCAAGATCTCACCCCGTGGAGTCAAAATTATCACGAGAACGGTGAGCAAAAATCCCAGAACCACATGGGGGGGACCTAGTGAATGACCTGCAGAGAGCTGGGACCAAAGTAACAAAGGCTACATCAGTAACACACTACGCCGCCATGGACTCAAATCCTGCAGTGCCAGACGTGTCCCCCTGCTTAAGCCAGTACATGTCCAGGCCCGTCTGAAGTTTGCTAGAGAGCATTTGGATGATCCAGAAGAGGATTGGGAGAATGTCATATTGTCAGATGAAACCAAAATAGAACTTTTTGGTAAAAACTCAACTTGTCGTGTTTGGAGGAGAAAGAACACTATACCTACTGTGAAGCATGGGGGTGGAAACATCATACTTTGGGGCTGTTTTTCTGCAAAGGGACCAGGACGACTGATCCGTGTAAAGGAAAGAATGAATGGGGCTATGTATTGTGAGATTTTGAGTGAAAACCTCATTCCACCAGCAAAGGCATTGAAGATGAAACGTGGCAGGGTCTTTCAGCATGACAATGATCCCAAACACACTGCTCGGGCAACGAAGGAGTGGCTTCGTAAGAAGCATTTCAAGGTCCTGGAGTGGCCTAGCCAGTCTCCAGATCTCAACCCCACAGAAAATCTTTGGAGGGAGTTGAAAGTCTGTGTTGCCCAGCGACAGCCCCAAAACATCACTGCTCTAGAAGAGATCTGCATGGAGGAATGGGCCAAAATACCAGCAACAGTGTGTGAAAACCTTGTGAAAACTTACAGAAAACGTTTGACCTGTCATTGCCAACAAAGGGTATATAACAAAGTATTGAGATGAACTTTTGTTATTGACCAAATACTTATTTTACCAAGGAATTTACCAATTAATTCATTAAAAATCCATCAGTGTGATTTTCTGGATTTTTTTTTTCTCATTTTGTCTCTCATAGTTGAGGTATACCTATGATGAAAATTGGAGACCTCTCTCATCTTTTAAGTGGGAGACCCGCACAATTGGTGGCTGACTAAATACTTTTTTACCCCACTGTATATATCAGGGGTGTCCAACCAGGTGCCATGGAGAGCCAAGACCCTGCAGGTTTTCTCTTCTACCCAGTCTCTTCAGCAGGTGTTTTCACTTATCAGCAATCAGTGGGAAGAAGTTCACAGAAATCTGCTGTTGAAGACACTGGTTGGAGGTAAAACCTGCAGGGTCTTGGCTCTCCATGGCACATGGTTGGACACCCCTGGTATATATAAACAGTGGGGTAAAAAAGTATTTAGTCAGCCACCAATTGTGCAAGTTCTCCCACTTCAAAGATGAGAGAGGTCTCCAATTTTCATCATAGGTATACCTCAACTATGAGAAACAAAATAAGAAAAAAAAATCCAGAAAATCACATTGAAGGATTTTTAATGAATTAATTGGTAAATTCCTCGGTAAACTAAGTATTTGGTCAATAACAAAAGTTCATCTCAATACTTTGTTATAAACACTTTGTTGGCAATGACAGAGGTCAAACGTTTTCTGTAAGTTTTCACACACTGTTGCTGGTATTTTGGCCCATTCCTCCATGCAGATCTCCTCTAGAGCAGTGATGTTTTGGGGCTGTCGCTGGGCAACACGGACTTTCAACTCCCTCCAAAGATTTTCTATGGGGTTGAGATCTGGAGACTGGCTAGGCCACTCCAGGACCTTGAAATGCTTCTTACGAAGCCATTCCTTCATTGCCCGGGCGGTGTGTTTGGGATCATTGTCATGCTGAAAGACCCAGCCACATTTCATCTTCAATGCCCTTGCTGGTGGAAGGAGGTTTTCACTCAAAATCTCACGATACATGGCCCCATTCATTCTTTCCTTTACACAGATCAGTCGTCCTGGTCCCTTTGCAGAAAAACAGCCCCAAAGTATGATGTTTCCGCCCTCATGCTTCACAGTAGGTATGGTGTTCTTTCTCCTCCAAACACGACAAGTTGAGTTTTTACAATAAAGTTCTATTTTGGTTTCATCTGACCATGTGGCATTTTCCCAATCCTCTTCTGGATCATCCAAATGCTCTCTAGCAAACTTCAGATGGGCCTGGACATGTACTGGCTTAAGCAGGGGGACACGTCTGGCACTGCAGGATTTGAGTCCCTGGCGGCGTAGTGTATTTCTGATGTAGCTTTTGTTACTTTGGTCCCAGCTCTCTGCAGGTCATTCACTAGGTCCCCCCGTGTGGTTCTGGGATTTTTGCTCACCGTTCTCATGATAATTTTGACCCCACGGGGTGAGATCTTGCATGGAGCCCCAGATCAAGGTAGATTATCAGTGGTCTTGTATGTCTTCCATTTTCTAATAATTGCTCCCACAGTTGATTTCTTCACACCAAGCTGCTTACCTATTGCTGATTCAGTCTTCCCAGCCTGGTGCAGGTCTACAATTTTGTTTCTGGTGTCCTTTGACAGCTCTTTGGTCTTGGCCATAGTGGAGTTTGGAGTCTGACTGTTTGAGGTTGTGGACAGGTGTCTTTTACTGATAACGAATTCAAACAGGTGCCATTAATACAGGTAAGGAGTGGAGGACAGAGGAGCCTCTTAAAGAAGAAGCTACAGGTCTGTGAGAGCCAGAAATCTTGCTTGTTTGTAGGTGACCAAATACTTATTTTCCACCATAATCTGCAAATAAATTCTTTAAACATCAGACAATGTGATTTTCTGGATTTTTTTTCTCATTTTGTCTCTCATAGCTGAGGTATACCTATGATGAAAATTGGAGACCTCTCTCATCTTTTAAGTGGGAGAACTTGCACAATTGGTGGTTGACTAAATACTTTTTTGCCCCACTATATATATATATATATATATATATACACTGTATATACATACACACACACACCACCGTTCAAAAGTTTGGGGTCACTTAGAAATTTCCTTATTTTTGAAAGAAAAGCACGTTTTTTCAATGAAGATAACTTTAAACTAATCAGAAATACACTCTATACATTGCTAATGTGGTAAATGACTAGTCTAGCTGCAAATGTCTGGTTTTTGGTGCAATATCTACATAGGTGTATAGAGGCCCATTTTCAGCAACTATCACTCCAGTGTTCTAATGGTACAATGTGTTTGCTCATTGCGTCAGAAGGCTAATGGATGATTAGAAAACCCTTGTGCAATCATGTTAGGTCTGCAATGCTGTAATTGCTGCAAATGGAGGATTCTTTGACAGAAGCAAAGTTTGAAGGAAAAAATTATTATTTCAAGTACAAATCATTATTTCTAACCTTGTCAATGTCTTGACTATATTTTCTATTCATTTTACAACTCATGGTGGTAAATAAGTGTGACTTTTCATGGAAAACACAAAATAATTGTCTGGGTGACCCCCAAACTTTTGAACGGTAGTGTGTGTGTGTGTGTGTGTGTGTGTGTGTGTGTGTAGTAATGCAAAACTGGATTGAAATAATCTAAAAATATAAAGATATATAAATAAATAAAATAGCCAAATAAGTACATAAACATAAATTATACAATTACTTAGATAAAAGCTAAACTAAAAAGGTGAGTATTGAGCCTCTTTTTAAAAAACATCAATGCTCTCTGCAGCCCTGAGGTCCTCTGGCAGGCCGTTCCAGAGACGTGGGCCGACAAACTCAAATGATGCCTCACCGTGGGTTTTTGTCCTAACTTTAGGTATCATTAAAAGGCCAGTACCAGAGGACCTCAGAGCCCGCGAGGGCCGATATGGTGAAAGCAGATCAAATAAGTAAGAAGGACCAAGACCATTAAGAGTTTTATAAACTAATGAAAGAACTTTAAAAATCGATTCTATAACTCACAGGGAGTCAATGCAGTGATTCTAAAACTGGTGTAATATGCACTTTTTGGTCTTCGTCAGCACACGGGCTGCTGATTTCTGTAATAGTTGTAATTTACTGATTGTCTTTTTAGGAAGACCAGAAAGGAAAGCACTGCAATAATCAATACGACTTGAAATAAAAGCCTGCATTAGCATCTGTGTTTTCTCGAGAGAGAAACTGGTGTTGTCATCTATATTCTTTAGATGACAAAATCCAATTTTTAAAATATTAGCATGCGGAGTAAAACTAAGCTCTGAGTCAAAAATAACGCCCAGGTTTTTAACTTGTTTTGGTGGAATAAGACACAATGTTTGTAATCTTGGTAAAAGTTTCTCTCTCTGAGCTTCAGGACCGATAACTAAAACTTCAGTTCTGTCCTGGTTGAGCTGTAGGAAATTCTCTGCCATCCAGGACTTAATATCTAAAATGCAGTTAAAAAGGACATCGATTGGTGGTGGGTCATCAGGAGAGATGGAAACGTAAAGCTGGGTATCATCAGCAAATTGTGGAAACTAATTCCATATCTCCTGATGACACTGCCTAGCGGCAGCATGTACAAATTGAAAGGAACTGGACCAAAAATCGAACCTTGAAGAACACCACAATCCATGTTGTATCTCTTTGATGAGAGTTCACCCAGGGCGACAAAATTCTCTGTCAGTGAGGTAGGATTTAAACCAGTTAAAAACGGTGCCCGACAAGCCGATCATATGGCGCAATCTGTTTAAAAGAATATCATAGTCTACTGTGTCAAATGCTGCGCTTAAATCCAGTATACCGGAATTTCAATACCAGTATAAATTTTGATACTGGTGTAAAAGTTAATATCGCGGTATTCGGGGTCTGCGGTGTGACATTGACATAGCAGCGGGAAACTGCAGGTCCCAAGTCAGACTGTCATTATCTACTGCTGATACCCTCACTACATTTCGTGATAATTGGTCTAATTTTCTGGTCACCCTGGCTCCTGTCCAGCTCCGAGTCGGTGAAGCAGCACACCAACGTGTTCTACCTTCATCCAGAGTCTCCAGTTGAGTGGAAATATTTAAGTTTCACTTTCTGTTTCAGACTGCTGTCATGTTTTGTTTTTTTTAAAAAAAAAGGTGCAGCAGTTCTGCCTGCATTTTTGCCGCACGTCAATACCGCTGAAGCGGTTATTAATGTTGGACAATGTGCCACTTGAAGTGGCTGTATTTTACTTCCATTTTTATTAAACCATCCGAAGAGAGAGAGAAACAAAAAAACATCCATTCAGTGCAAGGAGAGCCAAAAGCCCCGGGACAGGTCCATGCAACAGGAGCAGGTCAAGTGATTCACCATAAAACCCGTCTGTGTGCAGTGAAGATGTATTAGTTTATTTTATCGTCTTGTAATATTTGATCCATCCATCCAATCCATCTTCTACCGCTTTTCCGGAGGTCCGGGTCGCGGAGGCAGCAGTTCAAGCAGAGAAGCCCTGACTTCCCTCTCCCCAGCCACCTGCTCCAGCTCTTCAGAGAGGATACCAAGGCGTTCCCAGACCAGCTGGGAGATACAGTCTCTCCACCGAGTCCTGGGTCTGCCCTGGGATCTCCTCCCAGTGGGACATGCCCGAAACACCTCAAGTGGGAGATGTCCAGGAGGCATCCTAATTAGATGCCCATACCACCTCAACTGACTCCTTTCAATATGGAGGAGCAGCAGTTCTACTCTCAGCCTCTCCCGGATGACTGAGCTCCTCACCCTATCTCTGAGGGTGAGTCCAGCAATCCTACGGAGAAAGCTCATTTCAGCTGCTTGTATCTGCGATCTTGTTCTTTCGGTCATTACCCAAAGCTCGTGACCATAGGTGAGAGTAGGAACGTAGACTGACTGGTAAATCGACAGCTTTGCCTTAGAACTAAGCTCCCTCTTCACCACAACAGACCGGTACAACGTCCACATCACTGCAGATGCTGCTCTGATCTGTCTGTCAATCTCTCGCTCCATTTTCCCCTCACTCGTGAATAAGACCCCAAGATACTTAAATTCCTCCACTTGGGGTAGGAGCCTGTCCCCAACCCAGAGAAGACAATCCACCTTTTTCCGGCTGAGGACCATGGACTCAGACTTGGAGGTGCTGATTCTCATCCCAGCCGCTTCACACTCAGTGGCAAACCGTCCCAGCAAGAGCTGTAGGTCATTGCTGGATGAAGCCAACAGGACAACATCATCTGCAAACAACAGAGATCAGATCCTGTGGTCACCAAGCATGACACCCTCCATTCCCTGGCTGTGTCTAGAAATCCTGTCCATACAAATTATGAACAGGATCGGTGACAAAGGGCAGCTCTGGCGGAGTCCAACTCTCACTGGGAATGAATCAGACTGAGTGTTGGCAATATGAACCAAACTTTCACAACGGTCGTACAGAGACCAAACAACTCGTAACAACAAGCCCGATACCCCGTACTCCCGAAGCACCCCCCACAAAAAACCACGAGGGACGCGGTCAAATGCCTTCTCCAAGTCCACAAAACACATGCAAACTGGTTGGGCAAACTCCCACAAACCCTAGAGAATCCTCGAGAGGGTAAAGAGCTGGTCCGATGTGCCACGGCCAGGACGAAAACCACATTGCTCCTCCTGAATCCGAGGTTCGACCAACGGCTGGACTCTCCTCTCCAGTACCTTGGCATAGACATTCCCAGGGAGGCTGAGGAGTGTGATCCCTCTAAAGTTGGAGCACACCCTCCGGTCCCCTTTTTTGAAGAGAGGAACCACCACCCCGGTTTGCCATGCCAAAGGCACTGCCCCCGACCTCCACGCAATGTTGTAGAGGCATGTCAACCATGACAGCCCTACAACATCCAGGGCCTTGACGTACTCAGGGCAAATTTCGTCTACCCCCGGGGCCCGGCCATCAAAGATTTTTAACCACCTTGGCGACCTCAGCCCCTGTAATAGGCAAGTTGTCCCCCTCATCCACAAGCCCTGCTTCTTGTATGGAAAGCGTATCAGTGTGATTGAGGAGATCCTCGAAGTATTCCTTCCACCGCCGGACGATATCCCCACAGTTGAAGTCAACAGCGCCCCATCCGCACCATACACAGTGTGGACAGGGAGCTGCTTTCCCCTCCTGAGCCGCTGAACAGTTTGCCAGAATCTCTTCGAAGCCGACCGAAAGTCTTGTTCCATGGCCTCACCGAACTCCTCCCATACCCAGGTTTTTGCTTCAGCAACCACCCGAGCTGCACGCCGCTTGGCCTGCCGGTACACCTCAGCTGCTTCGGGAGTCCCACAAGCCAACCAAGCTTGATAGGACTCCTTCTTCAGCTTAATGGCCCCCCTCACCACTGGTGTCCACCACTTCGTTCGGGGGTTGCCACCACGAGATGCACCGACCACCTTGTGGCCGCAGCTCTGGGCCGCCGCTTCAACAACAGAGGTGGAGAACATGGACCATTCAGACTCCATGTCTCCAGACTCCCTCGGAATGTGGTTGAAGTTCTTCCAGAGGTGGGAGTTGAAGACCTCCCGGACAGGGGCCTCAGCCAGACGTTCCCAGCACACCCTCACTATACGTTTGGGTCTACCAGGTCTGAATGGCTTCCTCCACTGCCATCGGATCGAACTCACCACCAGGTGGTGATCAGTTGACAGCTCTGCACCTCTCTTTACCCGGGTGTCCAAGACATACGGTCGCAGGTCTGATGACATGATAACAAAATCGATCATCGACCTGCGACCTAGGGTGTCCTGGTGCCAGGTGCACATATGGACACCCTTATGCTTGAACATGGTGTTCGATCTGGACAAACTGTGGTTAGCACAGAAGTCCAATAACTGAACGCCACTCGGGTTCAGATCGGGCAGGCTGTTCCTCCCATTCACCCCCCTCCAGGTTTCACTGTCATTGCCCACGTGTGCATTGAAGTCCCCCAGTAGGACAATGGAGTCTCCAGGAGGAGCACCCTCCAGCACCCCAGTCACAGCCTCCAAAAAGGGTGGGTACTCTGAAACATCATTTGGTGCATAGGCACAAATGATGGTCAGGACCCGTTTCCCAACCCGAAGGCGCAGGGAAGCAACCCTTTCATCCACCGGGGAAAACTCCAATATAGAGGCAGCAAGGTGGGGGGATACAAGAATACCCACCCCTGCTCGTCGCCTCTCGCCCGGAGCAACTCCAGAAAAGGCCAAGCTCCAGCCCTTCTCCAGGAGACTGGTTCCGGAACCGGAGCTCTGTGTTGAGGTGAGGCCGACTATATCAAGCCGGTATCTCTCAACCTCGTACACCATTTCAGGCTCCTTCCCCACCAGAGAGGTGACATTCCACGTACCAAAAGCCAGTTTAGAAAGCTTGGGATCAGCTTGCCAAGGTCTCCGCCTTTAACCGCCACCTAATCCACATAGCACCGGACCCCCATGATCCCTCCTGCAGGTGGTGAGCCCACTGGGGGGTAATATTTGATACAGAACTAAGAAAAAATTAAACTAAATATGAGCTGCTGTTTATAAAATGGAGAAATAAGAGTTTTTGTTTTGTTTTTCCTGAATATGCTGAAGCTAAATAATGTTGGCCTGTGAAACCGTCCTTTTTGCATAAATTTAGAAGAAGAAAAAAGCCTGCATTCTGCAATATCGTGAAAAATATCATTACCGTAAAAATTCTCAGAAATATTGTGATATCATTTTTAGGCCATATTGCCCACCCTTAGAACTCAGTCATCCGGGAGAGGCTCAGAGTAGAACCGCTGCTCTTCCATATTGAAAGGAGCCAGTTGAGGTGATTTGGGCATCTGATCAGGATGCCTCCTGGACGCCTCCCACTTGACGTGTTTCGGGCATGTACCACAGAGATCCCGGGGCAGACCCAGGACTCGCTGGAGAGACTACGTCTCCCAGTTGGTCTGGGAATGCCTTGGTATCCTCTCTGAAAAGCTGGAGCAGGTGGCTGGGGAGAGGGAAGTCTGGGCTTCTCCACTTGAACTGCTGCCTCCGTGACTCGGACCTCCGGAAAAGTGGTAGAAGATGGATGGATGGATGATTTGTAATTTAATAATCATAAAAAAGAACCATAATTACACAGGGTTACAAAATTTTTTTTGTAAGATGTCTGTGTTTTTTCAACTGATTTAAGACAATTTTGCACCGCTGAATCCAAAAATTACATCCATTTCTCTCGATCAGGTGCTAAGTAAAAACCTGTACTTACTTAGTACTGTACACGTACTTACCTCAATATAAAGGCAAGTACATGTAAATTGACTGTTACGTCATCATTGTTCAAAATTCAGAGAATTTCAAGACAAAAAAGAATTTTGCATCATATAAAGCGAAAATACCTGTACATGTACACAAAAACGTATAAAACAACATGTGGCCATAATTCAAAAAGTTGACCTGATTGAGCAAAACCAATCTGATTTTTGGATTCAGCGCATCAAAATTGTCCTGTCCTAAATCAGCTAAAAAAACCAGACAATAAAGTTGGTGTTGACCAGTGTTATCACAAATTAAAACAGCTTAACCCTCATGCACCACTATGGACATTTTTGTCCAAATGGGCAATTTTTTCCCTTTCATCTGCTCATCATTTTGGTTGTTAGTGCGTATGGCACAATTTTTTTTGTAACAAAGCCTCTCTCCAGACAAATTTTGGTATTCAAGTTTTATTTTTTCTAATACACTAATGGAACACTGAAACAAATGTACTACTCTTTTCAGTCATTAAGGACAAAAAAGTCCACTTACAAAAAACTACTATAAAAATTTTACAGATTATTTTTTTCTGCATAAATCTCTTAAACAAC
This sequence comes from Pholidichthys leucotaenia, assembly GCA_020510985.1. NCBI lineage: Eukaryota > Metazoa > Chordata > Actinopteri > Cichliformes > Pholidichthyidae > Pholidichthys > Pholidichthys leucotaenia. Next base: position 341,305,844 of record CM035843.1, read on the forward strand.
TTCAGCCCTGCTCAAAAGTACCAAACGGACTTCCGGTTATGGCTGCCACGTAGGACGGACGTGTCTCGCTCTGCTCTGCTCCTGGAGAAAAAAAATCGGCAAATAACTCTCTCATTTGGGACAGAACGTATCCCAGCATTTGGGCGAGGATATGTCGGCGAAGCCTAAGGCTGGAAAACCAGGAAAAGGAAAAAGCGAGCCGTCGAAACAGTCCAAATTAACGGACTTTCAGGTCTGTGACGCAGCAAACAAAACTCCATATATGGCGGAGGAGGCTGGCAACGGTGCGATTTCTGCGGGGAATGGCGCAGATGCGCTGATGGCTGCCATGAGTTCAATGAGAGCGGACTTTTCCTCTAGATTTGATGGGATTATGACAGCGTTGGAAGGAATAAGAAAGGAATTGGGTGACTGTGTAGAACGAACGGCGCAGATGGAGCTCCGTCTCGCTAGTGCTGAAGATGACGTCACCCGTCTTCAATTAAAGGTGCGCACTTTGGAAAAAAAAAATAAATCTCTGGAAGATAATATTTTGGATTTGGAATCTCGGTCGAGACAGAATAATTTGAGGCTGGTGGGTCTTCCAGAGGAATCAGAAGGTCGGGACGTATGTTCCTTTCTGGAAAAGTGGATTCCGGAGGTGCTGGGCAGCGAGGAGTTGCAATCAGCAGTGGTTCTGGAAAAAGCACATCGTATTGGCCCACGGAGAGATAAGGGACCGCCGAGGACCTTAATTATGAAGTTTCTTAGCAACAGAGACAGGATGAAGATCTTCAACGCTGCACGTGCTAAAGGAGAGATTAAACACCAGGACCAGCAGGTGCGGTTCTACCCAGATTTGGCCACAGGAATCCAGCAATTGAGGAAGCAGTTTGATCCCGTACGTAAGGAGCTGCGCAACCTTGGGATTCGTCATGGTGTAATCTATCCTGCGAGACTGCTGACCACGTATGAGGGCAGAACCCACATCTTCAAGACCCCAGAGGAGGCGCAGGAGTTCATCAAGAAGATCAAAGAAGAAGAAGAGACTGGTGGGAGCTAAGCATGAACAAAATATAAGGTAGAATAATTAAGCATTTGCACAGGCATCTGACTGACTTGAAGTAAATAGTAAGTTTACAAAATATAGATTGTATTATATATTAAAAAAACTAAACAAAACAAAACAAACAAAAAAAAAAAAACTATGATGTACAAAGTTGTTAAAAATTTTGGAGTTAAGTTGGAAAACTACAGAGGAGAGTTAATGTTACGTCATTAAAAGCAGTAGAGTTAGGGTGATTGGGAGGATGAAGAAGGAGTGGCTTAGGCTGTTCCCCGTGGGTGTGGAACGGTCGATGGCTATATCGGGAGACAGAATTTTTCTTTTGATTTTGGGGGGTTTGCCACAAGTGTGGGAAGGGGGAATTTGTTTGTGTGTAGTTTGTAGGATGAATGTTCAACCTCTCATGTTTTTGCTTCTCTGTATGAGCATGTTTACACTGCAAGGTAATCCCAAACTCTCTATTGATCATGGACCAAAGTGTTAATCTTAATTTAACTTCATGGAATTGCAGAGGTCTACAAAATTTAAAAAAACTTAAACAAGTTATGAATAAAATAAAGGACATGGGTTCAAGAATTGTGTTTTTACAAGAAACTCATCTGATAGAGGAGGATGTTAAAAGAATTAGGAGTAGATGGCAGGGAAGTGTATTCACCTCTTCATTTTCATCCCGAGCCAGGGGAGTTATGACTCTCATACATAAATCAGTTCCTTTTCAAGTGAAAAATGTAATTGGAGACAAATTTGGAAGATATGTAATCATTCAAGGTTCTTTGCTATTAGAAAATATAAATCTTGTGAACTTATATGGTCCCAATATAGATGATCAGAAGTTCTTTGCTAATTTATTTCTCATCTTATCATCACTTACAGGGCAACATATAATAGCAGGGGATTTTAATTGTACATTGAATCCAGGTGTGGATAGATCAACAGGACTGGATTGTACGCACATTGGATGTAGGATGACTATTAATCATTTTATGAAAGAATTGAGATTGTTAGATATATGGAGAGAAATGAAACCACAAGTTAAAGCCTATTCTTGTTATTCCAGTACCTACAAGACATTCTCACGTATTGATTATTTTTTGATTTCCACAGAATTAAGGTCCAAGATTCAAAACTGCTTTTATGATAACATCGTGATCTCTGATCATGCACCCTGTTGTCTAATATATGTAGATAAAAAATTGACAAAGGAATCAGGTAGATGGCAATTTCAGCATAAATGGCTTCAGGATGAGGAATTTGTCAAGTATATAGAAAAACAGATAGACGAGTTCTTTGACATCAATACTACACAAACATCAGCATATGTAAAGTGGGAGGCTTTCAAAGCTTTTATTAGGGGACATATTATTAGTTATACAGGATCAAAATCTAAGAAGACTCGAGAGGAGAGAGCTAAATTGGAACATAAAATAAAAAATCTTCAGGAAAAAGTGTATGCAGGAAGTGACCCAAGGTTGGAGAATGAATTACTGATTTTGAGAGCTGAATACGACAAAAAATCAGCGAATAGAGCTGCCTCGAGTCTTCTAAGATTGAAACAATCTTTTTATGAACAAGGTGAAAAATCAGGAAAATTATTAGCATGGCAGATTAAACAATTGGAAATTAAAACACCAATTACTAGTATTATAAGTAATGGACAGGTAGTTATAGATCCTTTAGAAATTCATAGAGCCTTTAGAGATTACTATGAAAAATTATATGATACCAAAAATGAACCTGATTTAACAAAACTAAATGGGTTTTTGAACGAACTATCTATACCGTGTATTCCAAATGAAAACAGGGAGATATTGGAGTCTAAAATTAGTCAAGAAGAAGTTGGGCTAGCCATTGATAATATGAAATCAGGAAAAAGTGCAGGACCAAATGGTCTTCCAGTTGACCTTTATAAAATATTTAAGAATAAATTAATAAAACCTTTTTTGGAAATGGTTTTAGAAGCATTTCAAAATAATAATTTACCATCATACATAAATAATGCCTTAATTATACTGCTGCCAAAACCAGGTAAGCCCTCTAATAAATGTGAAAATATGAGACCAATAAGCCTATTAAACGCCGACCTTAAGATTATCTGTAAAATTTTAGCAAGACGAATACAAGAAATTTTACCAAATATTATTAATCGAGATCAGAATGGTTTTATAAAGGGTAGACAAGGCTTCCATAATGTAAGAAGACTATTTAATATTATTTATTTTAATAAAGAAGCACCGGATACAGCTCTCCTATCATTGGACGCCGAAAAGGCCTTTGATAGAGTTGAATGGCCCTTTCTTTTTGAAGTCCTACAAAGGTTTGGACTTGGAAATAATTTCATAAAATGGGTTCAAATAATATACAATAATGCTACAGCAGAAATCCTAACAAATAACAATATTTCAAAACCAATAAAAATCAATAGAGGATGTCGACAAGGCTGTCCACTTTCACCTTTACTGTTTACTATGGCAATTGAACCTTTAGCGACAGCGATACGTTTACATTCACAAATATATGGAATTAAAGTTGGACCAACAGAACATAAAATCTCCCTGTACGCCGATGATATAATTTTGTTTATGTCGAATCTAAAAAAATCAATTCCAACCTTGTTGAATTTAATAAAGAATTTTGGGGAAATATCAGGATATAAAATAAATAAAACTAAATCTTCAATAGTAATGCTAAATGAGACCCAGAGAAATTACCCAGCCCCTGAGGTAAATCAATTCAATGTTGTAAATCAGTTTAAATATTTAGGAATCCAAATTATGCCTAAGCTAGAATCAGTCGCCAGTGTCAACTATGAAGCCTTAATGTCAGATATCAGTGAGTTAACTCAGAGATGGATGTCACTACCAATGTCGATGATCGGGAGAATCAATATACTTAAAAGTAATATTTTACCTAAAATACTTTATTTATTTCAATACATTCCCTTATCACCACCTTTAGATCTATTCTCAAGAATAAAAAAAAAGTTAGTGGAATTTATATGGAACAACAGGAGGGCTAGATTACGTTTGTCTTTATTATATTTACCATTTGATCGTGGAGGTCTGAAATGTCCAAATTTTATGTTGTATTATTGGTCGGCACAACTGAGGTCTATGACATATTATTTTTCATCAAATGATCTCCCTCACTGGACTGAAATGGAATCATACAATTTACCTTTACCTCTTCCCATATTCATATACTCAGATTCGGCAAAAAAATTACAAAAACAAGTTAAAAATCCATTTGTAAAGCATATGATCAAAATATGGTGTGAAGCTAAAAACTATTTAAAAGAACCACAGTTATTGTCACAATTTAGTCCAATATGGGGTAATCAATATTTTAAACCAGGGAGAGCGGACGCTGTATTTAAAGTATGGAATTTAAAAGGGATACAAAAGATTCAGGATTTATATTTGCCATGTGCAGACAACATAATGTCTTTTGAAGAGCTGAGGATCAAATTTAATCTCAATAGAACATATTTTTTTAAATATCTTCAACTTAGAAACTTTATTCGATCAAATCAAAATAAAGCTCTCACTCGACCTATTTATTCATCCTTGGAAAAAATGATGATGAAAGATAGTAAAAGAAAGGGTATTATTTCAGAGTTTTATAACTCATTGACACTATCTTCAAGTGAAAATTCACTGAAAAGATTAAACTACTGGAAAGAAGATCTGCAAATTGAAATTTCAGAGGAACAATGGGAATTGGCTTGTACAGAAGCTCAAACCAAATCAATAAATGCACGCCTTAAATTGATACATTTCAAATGGTTAATGCGGATGTATGTTACACCGGAGGAGTTAAATAGATATAACAAAAATATACCAGATACATGCACAAAATGCATGGAAAGTAAAGGAACCCTATTTCATTGTTTATGGGAATGTAGATTAATAAGAATGTTTTGGGAAGAGGTGAGGGTAACAATTAAAAAAATAATCTCAAAACAAATCATATTGAATCCTAAACTGTTTTTGTTGGGTCTGTACCCAGAAAAGCATAATTTTAATAAAAGTGAAAGAACATTCATAGACCTCAGTTTGCTTAATGCCAAAAAATGTATTGCACTATTATGGAAAAAGACTCATAGACCAGATGTGACTCAGTGGTTAAGACAGATGTTAACAAACCTTCCATTAGAAAGAATAACATATATACTAAAATCAAAGGAAATTGTGTTTGAGAATATATGGAGACCTTTTATTGATTATGTAAAAAATTTAAACATAACTCTTGAAGAAGAAGGTGAATGATGTGTGTGGACCTTGTAAATTCCAAACTGGTGAACATAATATGTATACTTATGTATTGGATTGTCTAGACTAAACAGAGGAGCATTGTTGAAGACTTGATTTTGTTGGTGGTTGTTGGTGTTTTTAGTGCATTTTTTTTTTTTTGTAGTACTTTAGTGTTAGTGTTTGATTGTTTGTATCATGTTTGTTAAAAAAAAAAGGTTCAATAAAGATATTGTGGAAAAAAAAAAAAGTACCAAACATTCATTCATTTTGAAAAATTTAAAATCCTGATTGTTATTCAATATTTGATAGTTTTGATTAGAACTGAAGTTGATCAAAAGATTTAAGCCAAAAAAAAGCAGGAAAAAATATGAATCTACACTATTTTTATAGCAGGTTTTTGTGGACATTTTTGTCCTTAATGACCACAGGGTAGTATATTTTAAATATGATGTTACACAAAAACTAAATGCATCAAAGTCAATATTTTGAATAATCTATGACATATCTAAGACTGATTTTTTTTATAAAAATTCCTGAGCCACCCAACATTAATTTTATGGAAAATAACTCATGTTTTGGTTTTTTTTTTTTTTTTCCCCCAAGAGTAATAGTGACATCAAGTAATCAAACTGGCATTTGAAGGGTTAAACCCTCCCCCAAACCTAGAGGAAACACTGGAGTTACAACAGCAGCTGTGGCAGAAGCAGACGCTTGAGTTTTATTTCTTTATTTTTTGGGTTAAAAGGCTGAAGTTGAATGTTTTATTTAATTGTGTTGCTACAAATACTTAAGCTGTCAAATTCAAGTTTCCAGCTCATGCTTTATGAGTTCATTATTTGACTTAGCTATGGGAACTTTTTACAATCGGCTGTTCAAACTTCTATTGTTGCACTTATCTGCATCGTTCATTTCCTAAAAAGAGAATTTATTTTATTTCTATTTTGTTTGAGAATATTTTACTTATTGGAGAATTTACTGCTGGCAGTTTGCAGTTTTTTTGTCAAAGCCTTTCCCGCTTATACAAAAGATAAGCGGTTTCATGTTTTGCATTTTGTTTCATTATTGTACCGAAAATGAACCAAACCATGACCTTAAAACCAAGGTATGTACTGAACCGTGATTTTAGGCATACCGTTACACCCCTACAAGACACTGAACCCCAAGTTGATCCTGGTGGGTCAGGCCAGCACCTTGCATGGCAGCTCTGCCACTATCAGACAGTGAATGTGTGTGTGAATGGGTAGATAGGAGGATCTATAAAGTGCTTTGGTTATGAAGAGATGAGAAAAAAAGTGCTATATAAGTGAACGTCATTTACAAGCAGCTTGTTTGTGGGACAAAGAGAAAAAAAAAAAATTCCAATGAACTGAGCACTGCCACTATCACACCAGCCTTAGTACAGGGTAACAGAAATGACCATCGCTAGCTTAACCTAACTGGTTAGCAATGACTAAACTTCTGCAAGTACGAATATCAAATTCATAGTATCTTTTCCCCCAACAAATGAAAAATATGCAACAAACTATAACAGTCATGGCAGTTAATATACCTGTGCAGCCAGCAGTGGTATAGTCTGTCAGAAAAACTGCCTGTTTTCCTTATATATGGACAAGTTAAAGTGTTTGCGGTGAAAACGCTCTACTTGTGTCATTAGCTGGATTGTTATTAAAAGACATTTTTTTTCCAGCAACCAAGAACCTCAAGTGCTCAACAACTTAATAACCGATACTGTGGGGGTAAAGGAGAAGCTTCTACTGCTTACCACTATTAGAGAACATGTTGTCAAACTCAATGATGAGGTCATCATCCCGATCAAACCTTTCAAAGCGGATGTGTGGTGCAGCATTAATGTCAGGAAAATCTTCATCCAACTCCATCTCAGAACCTTCATCATCATCATCTTCATCGCCTTCTTCATCATCCTTAAAACAATAGCCCCCCATGAGTTTTTTTTTTTTTGCACCAAAGCAACAATACAGATTTCTTCAGTCAACACCAATTCATACCTGATCCTCTTCTTCCTCCTCTTCTTCTTCCTCCTCTTCATCCTGACTGTCCTCGTCGTCATTACTTCCACTGGAGTCCTCCTCCTGTGTGTGCTCCTCATCCTCAGGCTCCAAGATGTTCATGGAGTCTAAATGAAGAAAAAGACATTCCTTACAAGAAAACTAACACAGAAGCTGATGGTAAAACAAACCAGTTAACTGTCAAGCTTATTATGAACACATTAATGTCTTACCTTCTCGGTTGGCTTGAAGAGTAGATGTCTGACTAATATTAGAGGGGGCCTCATCCATTAACACATCCTCTTGAGATTCATCTTCACCAGTGCGTCCCACTGACCAACAAAATAAGTGATGAAATGATTCTACACCATCTTGCATACATGCAATACAGTGAGTGTCTAAACTACAGAAACATATATAACTGACAAAAAAATCTAGACACTTCTAGTGCAATTATTTAACTTTACACATTGGGAAGACAATGGTGTGATAAAGTGCCCCCTTCCTGATTTCTCTCTTTTTTGTATGTTTGTCACACTTAAATGTTTCAGCTCACCAAACAAATTTAATTATTAGACAAAGATAATACAAGTAAACACAAAATGCAGTCTTTCAATGAAGGTGTTTATTATTAAGGGTAAAAAAAAAAAAAAAAATCCAAATCTACATGGCCCTGTGTGAGAAAGTGACTTCCTCCTTGTTAAAACACAAATTAACTTTGGTTTACCACATCTTTGGAAAGCTGAGTTCAATTTCTCGAGCCACACCCAGGCCTGATTACTGCCACACCTGTTCTCCATCAAGAAATTACTTAAATAGGACCTGCCTGACAAATTGAAGTAGACCAAAAGATCCTCAAAAGCTAGACATCATCCAAAGAAACTTAGGATCAAATGAGAAACCAAGTAATTGAGATCTATCAGTCTGGAAAAGGTTATAAAGCCATTTCTAAAGCTTTGGGACTCCAGTGAACTACAGTGAGAGCCATTATCCACAAACAGCAAAAACATGAAACAGTGGTGAACCTTCCCAGGAGCGGCCGGCCGGCTGACCAAAATTACCCCAAGAGCGCAGCGACGACTCATCCAAGAGGTCACAAAAGACCCCAAAACAACATCCAACGAACTGCAGGCCTCACTTGCCTCAGTTAAGGTCAGTGTTCATGACTCCACCATAAGAAAGACACTGGGTAAAAATCGCCTGCATGGGAGAGTTCCAAGACGAAAACCACTGCTGAGCAAAAAAGAATAAAGGCTTGTCTCAATTTTGCCAGAAAACACCTTGATGATCCCCAAGACTTTGGGGAAAATACTCTGTGGACTGACGAGACAAAGGTTGAACTTTCTGGAAGGTGTGTGTCCCATTACATCTAGTGTAAAAGTAACAGCATTTCAGAAAAGGAACATCATACCAACAGTAAAATATGGTGGTGGTAATGTGATGGTCTGGGGCTGTTTTGCTGCTTCAGGACCTGGAAAACTTGCTGTAGTAAATGGAACCATGAATTCTGCTGTTTACCAAAAAATCCTGAAGTAGAATGTCCAGCCATCTGTTCATGACCTCAAGCTGAAGTGCACTTGGGTTCTGCAGCAGGACAGTGATCCAAAACACACCAGCAAGTCCACCCCTGAATGGCTTAAGAAAAACAAAATGAAGACTCTGGAGTGGCCTAGTCAAAGTTCTGACCTGAATCCGATTAAGATGCTGTGGCATGACCTTAAAAAGGCAGTTCATGCTTGAAAATCCTCCAATGTGGCTGAATTACAACAATTCTGCAAAGATGAGTGGGCCAAAATTCCTCCACAGCACTGTAAGACTCACTGCCAGTTATCGCAAACGCCTGATTGCAGTTGTTGCTGCTCAGAGTGGCTACACCAATTATTAGGTTTAAAGGGCAATCACTTTTTCACACAGGGCCATGTAGGTTTGGATTTTTTCCCCTCAATAATAAACACCTTCATTTAAAAACTGCATTTTGTGTTTACTTGTATCTTTGTCTAATATTTAAATTTGTTTGATCTGAACCATTCATGTGTGACAAACATACAAAAAAATGAGAAATCAGGAAGGGGGCAAACACTTTCACACCACTGTATATAGAGAAGTACTAAGCCATCTTTCTTGATGGGTATTCTTGCTATTACCCCTGTAGATAATCCAGTGACTTACCTATAATTGTGCTGTTCACAGTACTAGCATCTCTCTCCAACAGCTCATCAATCAGATCAACCAGCTCATTCTCTACCTACATGACCAGGGAAAAAAATAACAAATTATCAGCTATTAATCAAGAGTGACCTGCTATTGGTAATGGTCACTTTTGCATTTCAATCTTAGATGTTACACCTGAGAAAAAAGTAAAGGTGTGTTCACACCAAACGCGAACGGGCGGCGCAAATCCATACAAAGTGAATGGGAAGATGTAAGTATGCACGAATTTGCATAGTCGCATGTTCGCATTCACTAGCTAGCTGCTAGCTTTGAGATTCTGCTGTCACCGGAATAAAATTATCACCACTGCAGAGTAAACTAGTTAGAAAATGAAACTCACTCACCAGGAGACAGGAGGACCAGGAAATCTTTAGCTCAATCGGGATTTTGGAGTTATTTGCCCACAGTTTCTGGCCACGGACGTCCTAGCAAGCTAGCAACGTAAACACCCATCATCCGTGACGTTTTGGAGGCTTGAGACGACATTTTCAGGTGAGCCCCTGGTCGGATAATGTAAACCTAAGCATGGCGTTATTTTAGGTATTTCCACAGCAGGTTGAACACAGCTGCAGAAGTTTTGAAGACAACTTCGCCTGTCTGCATCTCACTATTCATGTCTGTTAGCATGTTTACAATGATTTATAATGTAATCATGCCGTGCGAAAACTTTGCCTGTTCGCATTTGGTGTGAACACACATTAAGAATGATAATAGATTTTTTTTTTTTTTTTTTGCAAAATACAGAGTTAGTGACCTGCATAGCTTGTGTGCTGAGAACTTCCGGCTGACCGGCAATGACCACAGTGTCTCCCTCAGTTTCTCCATCCATCAGGTCATTGTCTGTTCCCTGGACCCTGTGGCTGCCATCCACAGGCTCTGCCTCACCAGAATCTCCTAGAATGCATTCCAAAACCTAACATCACCTATATCTGAAATCACCTACGGGGTCATGTTCTCATACTGTGTGACAATAACGGTATCTTGAATCTTCAAAGTAACTCTGCAGTCTTATATGCATACCTTGGTCCTGAGTGTTGCTGTTGCTGTCCCTGGCTGTGCCCACCGTGTCATGTTCCGTCTTGTTCTTACTGGAGCCTCCTTTTCCCCCAAATAGACTGCTGGGCTGGTTAACAATGCGTGACAGAGTCTCCAAAGGCTTCAGGGCAGCATTCACTGTGTTGGCCATGTTAGGACTAAAGCAAAAAGAAATAAAGTATAATTTATATTTTTATACAACCTAAGAAACCTAAAGCGCACATTGATTTTTAAAATGCATAAAACAGGGATTTAGCCATGTCCAGACAAACTCGGCTATGGAAGCCGTGGCTGAGTTTAAGTTAGCCTTTCCCTGTTTAAACAGTTCCTGACAATGCATATTAAATAGACCTCAATAGCATGCAGCTTGGTCTTAGTTTGTTAATCAATTCCAACCTCACATCGTACCTTTACTCCACTGACATATGGTTATTTATATTAGCCAATTGAATTAGTACAGCATGATGATATACCTGGATAAATCCAAGCTGTGAGGTACACGGGCCAAGTCATTGACCAGCCCTTTCTTAAGAAAGAGCCTTATGATATTATTCATGCCATTATGTTGTGTCTTGGCTGCTGCTGTGCTATAGAAGCTGGATGTAGAGGGGCACGATTCCATGATGGTACTGATAATGCACATGACTGCCTGAAGCCTGAAAAAGCAGATGGAGAAAATGTGCAAAAAAATTAAAGTAAATTCTAGTTCATTAATCAAGGAATATTGCTTCACTGCATGGTCATATGATCCATTTATGCCATTTACCTTGCGTGCTTCTCGGCACCTTCTGCCATTGCTAGTGCTCGACTGAGGGCAGCTTTTACCTCATTCACTAAGGCCACCTGAGCATCAGTGCCTGTGCCAGCAGCTGCTAAACTGGCCAGGAAAAGGCGTGCCAAAGCTGGGGTGTCCTTGTCCTCAGAATTCTGAGTGTGAGGCAGTAAGTGGTCGAGCACAAAGGCAAGAACACTGCAATCCTGTTCGAATACAGACAGGACAAAATGTTATGCTTGATGACAGCCAGATAAGTTAAGAAAATGTGTTTTTTTCCCTGAGTTATTCTCACCTCCTTAATAAGCTCAGACTGTCCAGCAGTGTAGCAGTAGGAGGCAATCAGAGTGGCAATTCCCACATAGGAGCGCACTAGCTCAGCGAGCATTCTCAGGATGCTTGAGGTAGGCAACAGAGGCTTGATTGCCCTCATCTTATTTGCTTTAATCTCATCTGAAGTAAGACCTTTGTCTCCATCCTGTTCTTTCTTCTCTTCCCGCATTTCTTCTGGTGTTGAGGCTGAAGATACAGCAATACAGACCCCCCAAAAAGCAAAACAAAACAGCTTTGTCTTAAACTTGGAACTCAGGTGAAGTCCAAGTTAATTTCATTTTTAACAATCTCTGGCACATGCACACTGTTCTTGTCAGTGTTGTTTTATATAAGCAGCACAGAATGCTATATGCCATATTATGTACAAACAGATTATAAAAAGCACAAGTTAGTGTATTCAAAAGAGCTAATTTACAAAGATTCTTTCCCGACATGAAAACTTTGGCCTTACCTTCTTGTGGTATACCAGACTGTGAAGACTCTGCCACACCTCCATCAGCCGCAAAAACTTGGGTCTAATAAAAGAGTCATTTCCAATATTAACTTTGGAAGGAACAAGAGCATGTTTTAACAATGCACAAGATTTCCATGAGACTAAAAGACTCACATTGATATGGAATGCCGACTGAGAGTCGAAGTCACTGCCCTGCCTGGTAAGTCTGTACTGCTGATAAACATCATCACCCACATCCTGCAGAATCTGGCACAAGTCTTGACCACCAGCCACAGAGGCTCCACGCTCCTCTGGACGTTCAGCTGTAACATGCCAACAAATGCAAACTTAACTTTATTTCAACTTCAAGTACTTAATCAAGTAGCTGGCAGGATGTTGTTAAGATGTCTTACGCTCTTCAGGAGCATGGTAAGCAGCCAAAGCATTGAGCATGTCATAGATGACCTCCTTGATAGTGTCTGGGATTGGTGGTAAGGGAGACAGTTTCAAAGGAGTAGTCTTCACCAGCTGAACAGCATTTGGTCCCTTAATGCGAAGGTTCTCAAACTCGTCATCAGAAGCTGTACACAAAAGAAAAATATGAATAATGTGCCAAAGAGAATGTTTCACTGGGGGTGGGGGGGGGGCTTCAATACTGAGATTTACTAATATAACTGAAAGCTACATGTTCTTGTTTATTTCAAACCTACTTGTGCCAGCTCCACGAGGTGCAGGCAGAGCAATGCGGATACAGCTGCTGGCCGTTTCAACAAAGCATTCAGGGTTACGACAGGCAGCAGGACCCAGAACACGAAGGATGTAGTTGATTTCTCTGGAGCCAAGGCTGCCTGACACAACTCCTGAGGTGGTACTACCTGCTCCACTGGTCACGGCTGATCTCACCACCTGAAGCAACAGAGGATTCAGGAATTGATTAATGGTAGAAAGACAACCTGGATGAATTCTTAATAAAACTTTAGAAATTATCATTTGCTACGAAAACTTTGCTTATGGGGTTTGAGAACAGACCAACCTTCTCCATGGTGTGTCGCAGTGTAGCCGGATCTTCTATTATGTGTCTGAACAGCAGAGTAATAAGTGAGTTGAAGCCAGCGAAGCCAGAGATCTGCCTCAGCCCCAGAATCATTCGTGTGCTCTTTAGCTCAGCAAACATCATTGCATAGTGGTGATTGCGTGTAAGACGTAAACAGAGACGCAGGGTGGCATGAAGGGTGTCTGGGTCCACAGGAACACTAATCATACTGACACATGCCCGAATAAGAACAGTGGTCATGTCAGCAGTCAGGCCTTGTACAACAATATCAGATCCCTGAGTATAGTCAGACTCCTGGGAAGACGAGGGACCAGAGGTCTCCTTCAGCTGGCTGGAATCATCCTTAGGGGCACTCATCTCAGCTGATGCCCCAGAGTCAAGATCAGTCTGGCTTTCCTCCACTTTTCCCCTGTCTCCCTCTTCTCTCTCAGAGTCAGGCACACTACCAGTCTTGGAAGTTTTGGGGACACGAGGCACTCGCTGAACAGTCAACATTACTGGCCTCCTATTACCAGTCTCTTCATTTACCTGTCAGATTAAGTGGTTTTAGGTAAACAAAAAGGGAACTACCAATTTCAGACAATCATTAAGGTTATTCTATGGCTGGAGAAAAGGGCTGTGTGCTTACCTGGACCATGGTGTTGAACTGCACTGTGTAACGTCGTCGTCCAGCTGTGAAGCGAACACTGGTCTCCCCAGCTCTCCATGCTGAGTCTATGGTACTGTTGTTGGATGCACTGTAGCTACACCAACGGCCTGAACGGTCGTCAAACCATCGCCAGTTATTTCCATTAGGTTGTAGATACTGAAAGAAAAACAGAATCATCTAAATGCACTAAAGCAATAGGAGCATCAGCATAACACTATAAAACTCTCAGCTACTTTTACCCCTCCTCTCATCCTAAGCTCACTATCAAGGGATCAGTAGTGTATGGTGGGTCAATCTACCCAACACATCAGGAAAGCTTTATCTGTAGTTTTGATTTTCACCTTATTCATTTGCTCCCTGCGCTTTGAGGAGACTGCCATCTTCTCATAGAAGTCAATGATCAACAGTACTGGTGTGATCCATCTGTAAAAAATATAAACAATAATGTTTTTGTTTTTTTTAAATGAGAAATAAACCCAACACAAATATCTAGTTTCTTGTAATACAAGTTTTAAAAGGTAAAACAGATACTGTATGCAGGGGCTGTGGGAAAACTCACTTTGGGGTCTTGATATCTTTGTGTTCTTTAGCTGCTTGCAGACAGGGCTGAACAACTTCGAGCAGTTTTATCAGCAAATTCAGAATTCCACTATTCTCTACTACTCTGGCACCCAACAGCTTCAATTCCTATCATAAGAGGAAACAATTATAAAAAGATAAAATATACAGGTAGTGGCAAACGCACCCACCAATGGTGATCAACAGTGGTCAAAATCCTATACCCAATTCAAACTTTCCACATGGGATGAGTACAATATATATGTAGCAAGTACGCAATGAAAATTGATTACTGCAGTCTTACTTTTTAAACATGAATTCTCAACATTCTGAAAATTTTCTGAATACATTTAAGAAAATTGTTCATGACTAGATTCTTTTTCAGCAGCCTAAATCCACTTCAGTTACCTCAAAGAGCAATGTGAGAAGCAGAATCCTCGTTGCCAGCTTGGAGGCCTGGGGAAGTGTGGACATCTGCCGGCACCATTCAGATACTGGTTTTGTGTCACTAGTAGTGAGGGGCTCAGCTGCCTTGATTAGCACGTCCGCTGCCTCCCATACCTACACATGACATTCACATTTAGGCCTTAGTTATTTTACACATTTTGAAGTTTTCACATTATAAGATGAGGACCAGAGTCGTGGCCTAATGATAGAGCATCCACTCCACAGCCGGAAGGTTGTAGGTTCATATCAAAGACAATATAATAAAAATGGTACTTTGTGCCTTTGGGCTTGGTGCTCAGCAAAATAGAATGGGGAAAGAAAAGTTGATAAAGAGCTACCAGAAAAAATTTGTCCCCGAGTAGTGCTCAAATGCTCAGTTGAATCAATCAAATGCGTTGCTGCACCGACCGCACTTCCGTGTTTAGATTATAAACGGAACACATCAGCAAAAAACAGTGTGTGATTTAACACCCCCCCCCCAAAAAAAAACCTCACCCGCGAGTTTTCCCCACACCGTCCCTTCCTCCGTCTCCCCACACCTCCATGCTGACCACATGTACGAAGTGCCAGGTTTGTGTAGAAAAAAGTTTGCCTGCTTGAAAAGCACCCCTTCACGAGCGCGCACGTGAGAAGAGACACCGTAAACCCACAAACGAGCAAATCTAACACTACAGGCAGTGTTTGAGCATTTTATACATCTTTAACTAACTAACTACTAACTAACCTGCACTTATATAGCGCTTTTCTAGTCACAAAGACCACTCAAAGCGCTTTCATTAATACTAACCCTCTATTCTAAGGGCCTATAGGAAACAGATATCTAGGGACAATTTAGAACAGCCAATTAACCTAACATGCATGTTTTTGGCATGTGGGAGGAAACCGGAGAAATCCCGGAGTAAACCCACGCAACACGGGGAGAACATGCAAACTCCACACAGATCACTGTTGGTCGGGGGCTGGGATCGAACCCACGATCCCCACAATCCCCCGGCCAAGGGTAAACTGTGCTGCCGCAGTGCTAACCACTGCGCCACCGTCTTTAGAGGTAAAGTCATTACTACATCTTGTCAATAAGTTTTACAGCTGTAAATCTCCGGTCTGGACACGGACCAATGCATGCCCTCGGCAAACCCCCAAGGAGAGCCCCTCCTCCCGGTACGACTCCCGATAAAGAAAAGATGAGTATCTGACGAGACAGGTGTGGGTCAAGACACGCAGCAGATAGACAGGTAGGAGTTAGGCACGGAAATAGAGAGAATATTCAGTAATTTTTTCAGAAAAGCAGATTTCAATAGACAATACAGAGCAACAGAAGAAATTATTTTTTCTCTGCGCTTGGTACCAAGTGGTTGGGGACAACTAAGGGAGTTTTCAAATGAAGGTGCTGTCATATGCCATAATTTCTAAATCTATACTCTTGAACATGCATTCAATGCAATTTAGCTGTTGTAATGGATATTTTATTCAATTTCTCAGCAAGAGTAGCCTACAGTGTTGTAAATTTTTATGACAAATTTATGAGTAGCTACTTCATTTTCAATGGTGTTGAAGTCTGTATTTGCTGTTGCACAAAAGAGTTTCTTTGTATATCAGATGTTTCTGCTTAATTTACAAATAAATCATTGTTTAATAGGAAATTTCTGACAATCCTGTGCTTTTCTTGTGGTGTTATATAGAGTATCATTGTAGTAAACTATGGAAAAAAGCATCTGCTTTAAAATTTGTAATTCATCCCACAACTTTTAGTGGAAAAAAAAACCCTTAAAACATTGCAACCTTTATCACAACTTTTTAATAAAAAAAAGCTCCTGCAAATTCAGGCCTTTTGGGCCACAACAAATATAAAAACAGCCCACGAAATTGTGGAAGGGCTGATATATGTGAGACTATAGTACCAACATGGAATTATCCACTAACCTGGTGAACAACTTGGCCAAGGATGAGATCTCTGTACTCTGGGCCACTCCTTTTGATAGCAGTCATCAGCAGGTCACACAGTCGGTAGACTGTGTCAGGCAGCTCGTCCAAAAGGTGGAAACAGCCAGGTAGCATTGAGTCAGTGAAGGCATGCAGCTCCTGGGGGTCCAGGGGCTCAGCCTCCATGAAGCGTTCCAAGCAGCGTGCTTCCTCCTCTTCTGCCCGCTCCCTTGCTCTTCTGTCTTCTTCCTCACGCCTACGCGCTGCTTCCTGGAGTAGACAAAGAAAAATACAGCAGCTGCTCACCAGAGTTTATTAAAATGAGTGTACACTGCAAAAAATAATTTAAAGGCAAGCTGCTTTTTCAACATAACTTTAGGAATTATATAATAAAACAACACACCTCAGGAGAGTCAGAACGTTGCTCCATGCTGACCTCTTGCCCAAGTGACATGGCAATTGCCCTCATCATCTGGTCTTCTTCAGACATGGTTAGATCCTAGATAATCACAGTCAAATGTATTCTTGTCACGAAAGCTATAAAGTATTATATAGTATATTTTCTTTGTATAAATGGTCTTACTCTTACTGCTCCACCAAGAAGTGGAGGAGGGTGTGTTAGGAGGTACTCTGTGGCCTGCTCCATGGTGCTGGTGTTCAGCAAAGCCTCCATTGCATGTTCTCTTGAAAAACCCATGTCCATTAGCTAAAATGCCACAAAACAAGAAGACCGTGTTTAAGAAACATCACTGCAACCCCATGTCACTTGGGGATGAGGAGCTGTAAGTGTATGAGGTTTAACTTGATAAGACAAAAAAAAATAGGTTAAAAAAAAAAAAAAGTCAAATTCACTTATAAAGAGCAAGAATCCATTACATCACACTCGTCTCATACAATATTTTATGGATTATGGCTGAAAGGAGTGCTGACGCCATCCTCCGGGACCCCACCCACCCCCAGCACAGACTGTTCACACTTCTACCATCAGGCCGGAGGTACAGAAGAGTGAAATGCAGGATAACCCAGACTGACAACACAGCTTTGCATTTAGGAACTCACACACCGGCTGCTAAATTTGCACATTGCTCACCTGTACAGTAGATATAGTCTCACCGGTCTGATGTCCATATCATCTCTGCTGGTACTTACCATGCACAGTCTACTGGTACTACCGTTACAGAAATTAGCACCGGGTACTAATTTGTAATTATACACTGCTTGTTGCACAATGCTCATTTGCATACTGTACATAGGTCTATGCCATCTCAGGTTCACATCAGGTTGCATAATGCTCATTTGCACACTGTACATAGTGTTATTAGTACTCAGTTTTAGTATTTGGTGATTGAGTTACTGTAAGTTACTGTATCTTGACCTAGAATTGCTGTTAGTGTGTCATGACCTTAGAATTGTTTCTGTACCTATTACCTTGACATTCGTTTGGCAAGCAAAGTAAGAATTTCATTGCTCAGGAAATGTAGCATTTCTTAACTGTGCACATGATAATAAAGCCTTTGAATCTATACACATACACTCTCAAAAACATGTAAAACCTTAAGAATATTTTGTTTCAAAGGTATCAATAACCAGATCCAATTTCCTCTCACTGTTCTTGTTGTCTCATCAAGCCACTTCCCAGTTCTAATGGTAGCTCCTATATTCCATTTTACATGCTTTTTGTACTTTGAGACTTTTCTCTGATGGCTCTTATACCTGCTGGATCTCCTGCTGGCAAACCTATGTGTGCCATTCTCTCCCTCTGCATCTTCCCTGTCATAAAACAAATGCTGCTCAGGATTCAGTGCATGCAGACTATTGATGAGAAAGACTCAACTATAGCATCTCTGCTTACATGGCCAACTAAATATGCAATTATGCAAACCACCTGTAATCTCGGAACAGTCTGCAACAGTGGCACAGTAGAGGTGCAGCTCAACAAACTACTATACACTGGATATAAAAAGTCTACACACCCCTGTTCAAGTGCCAGGTTTTTGTGATGTAAAAAAAATGAGAGCAAGATAAATTATTGCAAAACTTTTTCCACCAATAATGTGACCTATAACCTGTACAACCCAAATGAAAAACAAACAAATCTTTTAAATTGAAAAATAAAAAACTCACAATAACCTGGTTGCATAAATATGCACACCCTGTTATAACTGGGGATGTGGCTGTGTTCAGAATTAATCACATTCAAACTCATGTTAATGGGAGTCAACACACACCTGCCACCATTTAAAGTGCCTCTGATTAACCACATATCCACAAAAATAAAGTTCAGCTGTTCTAGTAGGCTTTTCCTGACATTTCTGTAGTCACATTTTACAGCACAAGCCATGGTCCACAGAGAGCTTCCAAAGTATCAGAGCGATCTTACTGTTCAAAGGTATCAGTCATGAGAAGGGTACAAAAGAATTTCCAAGGGATTAAATATACCATGGAACACAGTAAAGACAGTCATCATCAAGTGGAGAAAATATGGTACAACAGTGACATTGCCAAGAACTGGATGTCCTTCCAAATTGATGAAAAGACGAGAAGAAAACTGGTCAGGGAGGCTGCCAAGAGGCCAACAGCAACACTGAAGGAGCTGCAGGAATTTCTGGCAAGTACTGGCTGTTTACTACATGTGACAACAATCTCCCGTCTTCTTCACATATCTTGGCTATGGGATAGGGTGGCAAGACGGAAGCCTCATCTTACGAAGAAAAACATCCAAGCCTGCATACATCTGGCAAACACACATTTGAAATCTCCCAAACACGTGGGAAAATGCGTTATGGTCCAATGAAACCAAGGTTGAACTTTTTGGCCATAATTCCAAAAGGTATATTTGACGCAAACAACACTGCTCATCACCAAAAGAACACCATACCTACAGTGAAGCATGGTGGTGGCAGAATCACGCCTTGGGGCAGTTTTTCTTCAGCTGGAACTGGGGCCTTATTCAAGGTGGAGGGAATTATGAACAGTTCCAAATACCAGTCAGTGTTGGCACAAAACCTTCAGGCTTCTGCTAGAAAGCTGAAGAGGAACTTCATCTTTCAGCATGACAGTGACCCAAAGCACATATCCAAATCAACAAAAGAATGGCTTCACCAGAAGAAGATTAAAGTTTTGGAATGGCCCAGCCAGAGTCCAGACCTGAATCCAATCGAACATCTGTGGAGTGATCTGAAGAGGACTGTGCACAGGAGATGCCCTCTCAATCTGACAGATTTAGAGTGTTTTTGCAAAGAAGAGTGGGCAAATGTTGCCACATGAAGATGTGCCACGCTGACAGACTCCTACCCAAAAAGACTGAGTGCTGTAATAAAAGCCAAAGGTGCTGCAACAAAGTATTAGTTTCAGGTTGTGCATAGAGCTGTGTGATATGACTATATATATCGAATGATGATATAAAAACGTGTATCGTTTCATAGAATACTATCGTTTTTATCGTTATTTAAAATGCAAATACTCCCGTTTATTCACTGAAGCTTCTCACCACTACTTGTCAGTGCCCCATCTCTCCTCTGTAGTGCGTACAGCAGAACAGTGGTGTCGTAGGTGGCTAGGCTTCAGTCCGGTGGATGCCAATACTAACTCCAAACTACCGGTTCAGATAGCTGCTACTCCTGTTTGCCAGGGATGTTGGACTGTTTTCCATCGTGCTGCGTCAGAGAGGATAGTTCGCCAACCTCATTTTAATAGGAGGTAAATAACATTAACATTAACACCATGTCTAATTATAAAACGCTAAATGACTATGCTAAGTTGTGCTAACTGGAAACCGTAGCAGACCATCTGTTTTGGTTTTTTTTGGTTTAAATTACTGCCAAGTTTTTTAGTTGTCTGAAATTTTTTTTATCAAAGTTGCAAAAGTGCATTACGGTGGCACACATGCAAAATAAATAATACACTAAAATGAGTCAGAGGAGCAAGTTGGCTCTTAATGTAATTTATCTGATTTCTAATCATTTTTAATTAGTCAAGTATTGATAAAGAATAAAGTTAAAGTCATCACATGTATTTTATCTGCTGAGTGTGAGAAGTGTCCGTGCAAGAGTGTCAGTCTGCAGTGTGCTGGGTCACCACACGGCTCCCCCCAGAACATTCAGAAGGGGCTGTGACACCCCCCCCCCCCCAGTCGTTTGGGCTCCAGCTCCGGTAGAACTGTCCTGCTGTAGAGGAGTGTCGGAGGGCGGAAAAGAAAAGACAAGTGTGGAAGGGTGGAAAAGACAAGTGTGCTCCGCTCCGAGTTCCAGCACGTTGAACGGCCGTGGATCGTGGGCACACGGGGCCGGTGCGCATCATGTATAATGGAACAAACCGGCGATCGGCTGGCTTTAGGGAGTGAGGTGCGGGAAGAGCGCTGTGGAGGAGGAGGGGGGGTTGGGGGGTGGGAGTAAGTGAGTGCTGGCCCGGGACGTCAAAGGTGTCTGGGCTGCACAAAAATTGCGTGTGGATCTGTGATGGTGAGGGACTTCCCCGGTAAACCTGGTGGTGATCCGCAGCGGCTGTGAAAAAATTAAGTCTCTGACTCCTCTTGCGGCTCAGTCCTGAGAGAATGTGGGGAAGGCGAATGGCCAAATTCCCAGAGGATGCATAACGGCTGTGAAAAAAAAACTGAAGCTGTGTGAGGGACTTGGCGGTTTGGCTTTAGGTGCGGGAGCAGCCCTAAAGTCATCGGGGAAAGCAATCGGTTAAATTCCCATTGTGCGCCGTGGCTCAGAAACTCATACAAAGTCCTGTGTGCGGGCTGCATGTCTGCTTCAGGTGCGTGAGCAGCCCTGAAGGTTCCGAGGATGGCGATCGGCCATGTTTCTCAGGCATGTGCGGTGGCGGAGGACGATGTATCGGTCTGTGGAGCCGGTTTGTCCCTTGTGCGTGGTGCGCGCCTGGTGCAGTTACCACATAGCTGGAAGTTGCGCTGTCCTCGTAATCCCACGTTGTGCGTGCGGGGCTTCTGTGCACAGGAGGTCCGCTGTCAGGAGTGAGTCAGGGTCGGGGAGCTTGGTGGAAATCAACACAGACGGCGCCAATGACCTTCCCCGTTCAGGCTGCTTCCTTCGGTTCGCTCCCGTCGCTGTTCATGGTGTGTGTTGGTCTCAGCGCTGCCCGCTCCGGACAACGCGCTCCGGTGTGGATGAAAAGGATGCAGGCGTTCTCTGGTCGTCTACAATCCACAGCACGGTGAGAGGGAGTAGACGGTCATTCTCTCTTGTCAGATCACCAGTGTGGAGAAAATGGCCGAGTCGAGCGACGCACCATGCACGTCCAGGGTCACCAATGTGGAGGTAAAAGATCAGGCGAGACGCGACGAGCTGAAAGGGTGCGAGGGTTTATTTCCTCCAACATAATGAGACACACTTTGTAGCTCTGTGAGCTACTGTGCTGCTGAGACATGTGTCACCAGCTCTTTTAGCCAGTGATACAGACAGAGAATGCATGGCACATTAGCATAGCTATTGTCATCTAATACACATTGGTCAATACACATGATTAGCATGACATTGGTTGGCTCGAGGACACATGCATACAGTCCCGTCTGACTGCCTCCCGTGGCTCTCTGTCCGTCTGTGAATTGTCCTCTGTATGTAAATTGTCCTCTGCTTCCTCCAGACCTGCTGAGTGTGAGAAGTGTCCGTGCACAGTGTCAGTCCGCAGTGTGCTGGGTCACCACACTATGAAAACTAGAAAAGCACTCGGAGAGCGCAGACCTCCGCCAAGCGCCACAGTTCCCCCCCATACAGTGTCTGTGTGTACGTTTTCAGATTCCTTGACCATGAAAACATATGACTAGCAATTGGATTCACAATGATAGGATTAGTGGTTCAGTAGTAAAAGCATTACCTCCTTGGCGGAGGTAATAAACTGAAGTGTTGCTGTTGTGTCCATCTCCATACTCCCAGGCTGCGAGCGTTGTAATTCATTGCACAACCGCGTACAACCCACAGGCCAATGGGTTATGCGAGCGTTTTCATAGATCACTGAAAGCAGCACTCAGGGGTTCACTGACGGATGCAATTTGGGTAGACAGGTTGCCGTGGGTTTTATATTGGGGTTGCGCTCCGTGGCAAAAGAGGATTTGGAAGCTTCCCCGGCAGAGAGCTTGTTTTTGCGCAGCCACTATGGCTGCCCGGGGAATTTCTGCCAAATAATCCCGCGCCGGACAGCTGCCCGTCTCAGCTTTTGCAGCGTAGCGCCAACACAGGCACGCTGCCGGGCCCGGCCCACCACTGTTTTCCGCATGCTTTTGTGCCTAAAACTTTGAAGAATGCAGAGTTCGTGTTCGTCAGACACGACGACCAGCGCCCTCCATTGCGCCTGCACACATGTTGAAAATGGCCGTATCTCACAATGTTAAAGAATCCTTTAAAAAATTCCTGTATCCAGACAGTGATCCGGATCATCCCCAAAATTTAATCAGTTCTTCCTTGTACCATTTCCAACAATGCCTGAAAGTTTCATTGAAATCCGTCCAAAACTTTTTGAGTTATTTTGCTAACCAACAGACAAACAGACAGACAAACGCTGGCAAAAATATAACCTCCTCCTGGTCTGCGGCCTGGCGGAGGTAATTAACCAATGAAAATCAGACAATGCTTTTGAATTGTGGTTCAACAGAATTATTTTAAAAAACAAACTCATGAAACAAGCCTGGACAAAAATGATGGTACCCTTAACTTAATATTTTGTCGCACAACCTTTTGAGGCAATCACTACAATCAAACGATTTCTGTAACTGTCAATGAGACTTCTGCACCTCTCAGCAGGTATTTTGGCCCACTCCTCATGAGCAAACTGCTCCAGTTGTCTCAGGTCTGAAGGGTGCCTTCTCCAGACGGCATGTTTCAGCTCCTTCCACAGATGTTCAACAGGATTTAGATCAGGGCTCATAGAAGGCCACTTTAGAATAGTCCAATGTTTCGCTCTTAGCCATTCTTTGGTGTTTTTAGCTGTGTGTTTTGGGTCATTATCCTGTTACAAGACCCATGCATGACCTGTGACTGAGACCAAGCTGTCTGACACTGGACAGCACATTTCTCTCTAGAATACCTTGATAGTCTTGAGATTTCATTGTACCCTGCACAGATTCAAGACACCCTGTGCCAGATGCAGCCCCAGAACATAACAGAGCCTCCTCCATGTTTCACAGTAGGGACAGTGTTCTTTTCTTGATATGCTTCATTTTTGCATCTGAACAAAGAGCAGATGTGTCTTGCCAAAAAGTTCCAGCTTTGTCTCGTCTGTCCATAGGACATTCTCCCAGAAGCTTTGTGGCTTATCAACATGCAGTCTGGCAAATTCCAGTCTGGCTTTTTTATGATTTGTTTTCAACAGTGGTGTCCTCCTTGGTCGTCTCCCATGAAGTCCACTTTGGCTCAAACAATGACGGATGCTGCGATCTGACACTGATGTACCTTGACCTTGGAGTTCACCTTGAATGTGTTTAGAGGTTGTTCTGGGCTCTTTTGTTACCATTCGTATTATCCGTCTCTTCCATTTTTCCTCCTGCGGCCACGTCCAGGGAAGTTGGCTACAGTCCCGTGGATCTTAAATTTCTGAATAATATGTGCAACTGTAGTCACAGGAACATCAAGCTGCTTGGAGATGGTCTTATGGCCTTTACCTTTTAACATGCTTGTCTATAATTTTCTTTCTAATCTCCTGAGACAACTCTCTCCTTTGCTTCCTCTGGTCCATGTTTAGGGTGGTACACACCATGTCAAAAAACAGCACAGTGACTACTTGTCACCCTTTAAATAGGCCGACTGATTACAAGTTTGTAGACACCTGTGATGTTAATTAAGAGGACATCTGGGTTGAACATGTCCCTATGGTCACATTATTTTCAATCTTTTCTAGGGGTACCATCATTTTTATCCAGGCCTGTTTCATGAGTTTGTTTTTTAAAGTAATTCTGTTGAACCACACTTCAAAAGCACTGTCTGATTTTCATTGGTTAATTTTCATAGAATTTTTAATTATTACCACTTTTGTTAGATTCAAGTTATTTCTGTGACCATTGTGGGTTTTTCTTTCATTAACAGAGGGGTACCAACAATTTTGTCCACGTGTGTATTTAATTAAAGTGTACAAGTGCACAAAAAAGGATACTGGAAAAAGACGATTTGTTTATATTTTCGCTAGGTTTAAAACTTGTGTTCGTTCGGTCGGGAGTTGCATCTTCCGCAAAACCTTATGTATTTTTAGAAAGTACGTTTTCTAAGCTTTCCAATGATGCCAGGCACTCATGGGTTTTTTTTCCCCCTGGGACTTGCCGCTAGCAAACAGAGTCATCATTTATGATTTCTCCTGCCTGCAGCTCGTAATGACGATGTGCTCATTACGACTCATTTTGCCAGCACGGGTCACATTTATGCAACCAGGTTATTATGTTTTATTTTTCCCCTTAAAAGATTTCAGCTTGTTTTTCAATTTTGAAATGATTTATCTTGGTCTCATTTATTTACCTCACAAAAACCTGGCATTTGAACAAGGGTGTGTAGACTTTTTATATCCCCTGTACGGTGAAAATTTACCATTTTCCGTATTTTATTTCAAAAAATGAAACTTTCATATAGTTCAGATTCTTTACATGTAAATAGAAATATTTCAAGCCTTTTTTGATTTAAAGTGACACTCCGGCAAAACTCAAGTTTTTTTCTGTTAACATGTCTAACATGTTTTTTGTGACTACAAGACATATCAAGCACAAAATCTCACCACAGTCCCAAGTCTGTTTTTTGCTGTGAATTTCCAGTTTGGTTATGCCCCCCTGAAACAGGCAAGTTTGGACAGACCGTTAGTAGCTATGTAAGCATTCCTGCTTAGCCTGGTTGGTTATAACATTAACCAGTCAGATGGATACTTTTGGCTGCCTCGGGGGAAGAGGAAGGGGCCGAGGAGCAGCAGGACTGAGGCAGAGCGGGTTGGGGTAGCAGCACAGAGAGAGAGCGGAGAGAGGCAGAGAAGCAGGGGGTGATTTGAATGTGGCTGTGCAAGGCCAAATTGAGCTGCTCTTGGCTCTCTTCACCAACAGACAGGGGTGGAGCCACACTGTGAGCCAAGAGCAGTCACATTCAAATTGGGTCTCCCCCCTCACTGCTCAATTGCCGGCAGATGGGGAACTGACTGTTAGTAAAAAGTAAACACATATTTGGCACTTACACATTTATGTCTCACCTTGACCGTTTTCAGAAAGATGTTTTGCTTTTTACTTTTGAAGATGGAGGCAAAACTTTGACGTCTGGAAGCAATGACGTACATATAGCTAGACCGCTCACTGGCCGCTGAGAGGCGGCAAATAGGAGCTGACTTCCGGTACTGGCAAGACGCGGTGTCAGATTCGAACGAAGTGTCTGTGAGGAAGTCCTTTACTAAAACAGTTCTATTTAGAAATCAGTGACTTCCAATATCCGTAGTGTTTTCAGCAATGCCTATAAATTCCTGTATTTTGTGCAAAAACTCCTGTATATTTTGAAGCCTTTGGACGCACTGAAAATTAGTAATTTGTTCACTTTGTGAAAATTATGTAGAAAAGTACACTTTTGGTGAGATTTTTAAAAAGCAATGCATTTCATATCGTCAAAATGCTTTTCTTAAACAATTTTGGCATGCTATTTCTGGGAAAATAGGCTACTTCATAAGTTTCAAACATTTTGTTTTTGCCCTAAAGCTGGCATTTTATAGCAAATTGTTCATGAAATTTCATTGTGAAATATATATTTCCTACAGTACTCCTGTACTGTAGTACTGCTGGCAACAGTACCGAATTAATTAGACACCCAGAGTCCCAGACCTGGCATGCCAGTTGGGAAGATGGCTGTGCGGGGAATCGAACCCGGGTCGCTGGCGTAGCAGCCCAGCATGCAAACCACAGCCGAAACACCAAGTCCCTGTACTACACCACCAAGTCCCTTGAGGTGAATTTTCTATCCCTCTTTACACTAAAACATAATTTGGAATTTTTGATTACTGCATGTGCTGCTTTTTAAGTCCAACTGAACAATTTGAATTGGAGAAAAATTGTTTAAAAAACAAAATTTCTTATTTGGCATTGGTTCGAATATTTTCTAGAGCCCATGAAACAGGGTAAGTGAAACACTAATGTTGCAGAAAGTATGAAATGTTTTTATTGACACAATCACTGCATCAGCATTCAGCAATCATTATGCATGTGTCATTGTGTGGTGGTCTCTGTTTGTTGTAGCCTCATGTAGGCAGAACGTGTGAAGAGGCTAAATATGAAGGATATTGGAGGCTCTGTGTTTGCTATTATATGAGTGTGATTGTCATAGAAAGATGCCTTGTGCTTTGTTTTTATCTTTTTCAATCAGTTGGTGTGATGAAACAACACAAAGCTAAACACTGTTTGGAGACTTTGAAGTTAATGTGTTTTGAAAGGATCAAAGGGCGCGCCATGGCTTGTCTGTGAGGGCTAAACAACGCTGTGATTGCCATGAAAACGTGCCTAGGGCAGAGATTTTATTGTCTGCTAACGGTAAAAGCCATAACATAACACATATTGTCCCATCAGTGATGACAAGCAGGCCTTGAGGTTGGTGTATTCACACAGGATCAAATAGCGCGCCACAGCTTCTTGCCACTACCGGAAGTCAGCGCCGATTGGCCATGGCGACGCTGTTGTCCGCCAACCAGTGAGCGGTCTAGCTTTATGTATGTCTATGTCTGGAAGCATCTTGAACAGACAAGCAGCCCACCCACCAGGAGTCGCAGCGACCAATCACCTGCAAGCCCTGCAGGCTGCTAATTAGAATAGTCACAGATCTGCACATACCTCAAGTAGGTGCAAGATTTAAAGTCTCTTTCCATGCAATTCTAAGGCAATGAAAGTTTTTTTTTTGTGGGTAAAAAGCCACAACATACTATTTTGGGCAATACATATTTGGTTTTTGAGGCAGTTTTAGAGCCACTGGAGTGCACCTTTAATTTTGATGATTTACACCTCATGAAAAAGAAATCTGGTATCTGCAGTTACAGAATATTTTGTTAAGAGTTTGGACTAAATTACTATTCAAACAGCATAAATACCACATATCTCCCTGACCAGTTCAGCACAGACATCATTCATGTGAAAGATTACAAACTTCTACTGACTGCAGAAGACAATCACTGACGCACTCCAAGCAAGCAACAGAAAGCCATTGCTGTGTCATTAAATATGCTTTGATACACAGTGCTGTACCAAAGGACTGACTAGAAGAAAAACGTGGTTAAAAAAAGGTGCATGAACAACACTGATGACTCTTGTCTTGAGGGAACTCAAGAAAAGTTGATTCAAGAACTTGGGGGAGCTTCACAAAGACTGAACAGTCTGGTGTCAGTGCATCAACAGCCACCATGCACAGACATTTTCAGGGAAAGAGCTACAATTGACATGTTTCTAATACTAAACCACGTCTGAACCAGAAACAACATAAGCATCTTAAAGGAGTCACTGACTGAACTTTTTCCACATTTTAACAGCTGACATCTTAATGAAATGTGACATTTTGTTCAAATTTTCTTTAAATATTTAATTATTGCAACAAATGTGTTACCCCCCTCCCAGTCTTTCTCAGAATTCTTCATTTCAGTGTCGTCACTAAAATCCCTGACTGTATTCAGCTCTACCCTCCCTCTTATGCCACCATCGCTAATATCAGTTGCTCATAGCTGCCTAGCTTGGAGCCAACTAACATAAAATTTAATACAAGAATAAATGAAATGATGCATCACTGGTGAGCATGGGTGTGTGGTTTCAGAGGTTGATGGGATATGACCAGTCCCTGGAGTACAATATGCACAGAAACATTTGCAAATGAGTGTGTAAAAGGCTAGCTTCAGCTAGCCACCTTTGGTCATGGTTACAGATAATACTACCAAGAAAATAAACTAAAATAATGTCTAAGAATGATGTATACGGTCAAGTGTTGTTAAATGAACAAGGCTTCCAGTGGGGTATAATAGAATTTATAGAAAATAGTGATCAAAACAGGCCAAATCGAGAGTTAAGCCAACACTAGGTGGCCTGTCTGTCACCTCCTCCCAGCAGAGGCGAACAATATCCAGTTACATGGATTGACTCAAACCGCCTAGCATGCTAATGCTAGCAGCTGACCGTAGCATCACGGCGAAAACATAAAGTAAGTCAGAATGAGGCGAGATATATTATCGACTGTGGATTAGTGAACATGGTGAAAACAGGAATGGCTATTGGGGTGACTGAAATCTTAAAATAATATAAAGTGCGCTTATTACAAGCTTTGTAGTACCACTGTTAGCTCAAAAGCCAACACCTTTGGCTCCCCACCCATCTACGTGGCAGACAGTTAGGCTGGCCAATAATGGAACAGTGGCCAGGTATCAAGACTAGTGACGTTTCCCCATTTCTTGACTTACAAGAAAAGAGTCAAAGGGCTTCTTGGAGAGAAACCAGGAGAAAAACAAGATAAAGGCAGTGTGGGGTTTTCTTAATAGAAGTGAGCATTTTGATGTTTTTTGATAGTCATGCAACCAACAGATGCATTTCAGAAGGTTAAAACCTACAAAAACTATTTTTCAGTCTCTGCTCAAGTGGTGACCGATGGTACAGAGAACAGCGCTATCTTTTATGTCTTATGTTTTTTGTTGTCTGTTTTTGATGTCTTATGTCCTGTGTGGTGATCGCTATGCCTTTTTATTGTCCTTTGAAGATAAGTTTTGAAATGAATTGAATGACCCCATTAACTGGGCTAAAGAGAGAAAGAACTGGACTACTGTTCAATATTCCAAATCCTAGTTCCAATTTTTCTGTTGAAGGCAAATTTTGTTTTTCATTTAAATATTAACATACTAGACTTTGAAAGAAGAGTGGTGAAGCACAGAATTCAAGCTGCTTGAAATCCAGTGTTAAGTATCCACAGTCTGTGATGATTTGGGTGCCATGTCACCTGCTGGTGTTGGTCCACTGTGTTTTATCAAGTACAAAGTCATCACTACCGTCTACCAGTAACCAGTAAATAAAATACAACTGGATGAAACAAAAATTGTGTCAGTCTTCATTTAAGGCCACAAAGCAACAAAACTGTGAATATTCTAAAGGGGGTGATTCATTTCTATACCCATGCAACACCAGCCCACAAGCACCACAACTACTATGAAGCTGTTTGCTGACCATAATATTACTGTGATTGATTGACCAGCCAACTCAACTAACCTGAACCCCATAAATTCTCTATATAGTCAAAAGAAAGATGAGATGCACCTAACCCAATAACGCAAACAAGCTGAAAGCTGTTATCAAAGCAACTTAGTCTTCAGTAACACACAGAAGTACCACAAGCTGATCTCCTCCAGGCCACAGCTCAGTAATGCAGTGATTCATGGTAAAGAAACC
The DNA here is from genome assembly GCA_020510985.1 of Pholidichthys leucotaenia. NCBI lineage: Eukaryota > Metazoa > Chordata > Actinopteri > Cichliformes > Pholidichthyidae > Pholidichthys > Pholidichthys leucotaenia. Next base: position 341,335,926 of record CM035843.1, read on the forward strand.
CCAACCAAGTATTGAGTGCATAAATGAACATACTTTAGAATTTGTTCATTTCTGTACTGTAAATCCTTATTTTGGATAGATCTTATGGAATGTTCTAATGATGATGAGATATATGTGACTTTCATAAACTATCAATCACCAAAATTAAAGCCAAACAGGGCTCAAAATATTTCTGTTTATTTGTAAGGAATATATAAGAGATGAACCTTTACACCTGGAATTATGACAAAAATGAAAATTTTCGTGATATTCTAATTTTTTTTTTTTAACTTGTAAGCTGGCCACAGGGAGAACCAAGTTACATAGCACAGTTTTTGTTTTTTTTTAAAAAATGAATACAATATCAGTGCTACACCCTAAAAGGTTTCATGAACAAAGCTCATCAAAAACATCAAATGAAAAAATACCATTATAACAGCCAGCTATCCTGTATACCTGTGTAAGCTGAGCCTGGTTGACTTGTGGCTCACGGCGAGGGGTAGTATTCATTGAATCATCAGCTGATCCTGCTGCCGGACCTCCAGAAGTACTTCCACTTGCTGCTTGTGCCTCACCACCTGCTGAAGATGTCCCTTGGGCTCCGCTAGGTCCTAAAGATCCAGTAGATGCACCCTCATCATCTGGGCGCACTGTACCCTCCTTCTCCTTTGCCAGGCGCTCCTGAATGACGGGTTCCCCTCTTAGTATGTGGCATAGAATAGCCAGCATGGATTCTGCCATCCTTCCTCCATATACTTTCAGTGGCTTTCTATTCCACAGATTGCAGATGCAGTTGAAAGCAGCCTATGATTTAAAAAGAAAGTGTTAATTATTTTTAGCAGTAACATGAACCATTTTGCATGGAACAAGAACTTCAAATAGCAGAAACCACTGATGTGGCAGGGTGGGCGATGAAAGTGCAAATCTTTTCTTTTTTTTGCTAAAACTTGAGTATAACTACTTAAAATGGTGCAATGTGTGACTAATGTTGAACTCACATGGTCTACACATTGGAAGTGTAAAAAAAGACAAGAATTATACAGATGAATTAATATCAAATTGATTTAAAAAAAAGAATAAAGGCAAGTTTATTTGTATAGCACATTTCGTACACAAGACAATTGAAGGTGCTTTACATATAAACATTAAAGCGTTACAGGAAGTTGCAAAAGGAATACATAAGAATTTAAGAGCAAACTAAAAAGTCAATTAAGAGAAACAAAAAAGCTAAAACAGAATACGACAAAATTTACAGTACATTGTAGGAGATTAACAATTGTTCTACTGAAAGGCCATGGCAAATAGGAGCTTTTAACCTCAATTTAAAGCAGCTGAGAGTTTCATCAGCCCTGATGCTTTCTGGAAATCTGTTCCATATGTGAGGGGCATAATAACTGAATGCTGCCTCACCATGTTTGATTCTAACTCTGGGCACAGATAGTAGGCCTGACCCTGACGATCTAAAGGCGCAAATTCAAGGATGCCAGTTAAAGGCATCAAAAGCAAATGCAATAAGGTATGGTAATGTCATCCAAATATAAAACTCGGCATTTCTTTTGCCAACAATCTGTAACAAGCTAATTCAATTACATGCCTGACTGCACATATGATCTATAGTGCCTCAAGGTTGTCTCTTATCAAACTAACAGAATAATATTAGGATTTTGAAACTAAAAAGTGAGAAAAAACATGATAGACTTTCTAGCCGATAGGAAGAGACTGAACAAACTGATTAAGAAAGCTAGCTCTGTCCTGGGGCAGCGCCTTGATCCGATGGAGGAGATAGGAGAGAGAAGGACGGTGGCTAAACTGTCATCTCTGCTGGAGTCCGAGTTCCACCCTATGCAGGACATACTGGATGCACTGAGGAGCTCATTTAGCAGCAGACTACATCATCCCAGGTGCACAACCGAGAGGTTTCGTAGGTCCTTCCTACCAACGGCTGTCAGACTGTACAACCTAAGCAGGGCTGCTCGCAGAGATAGCAAAAAGACGTAACAAACTAATAGTTTTTTGAATGCAAAAGATGCAATAGACTTACACAATGGTCCCCTCCGGCATACAACTAGGAACATACCGGTCGCTACGGAGGGTGAGAATATGTATGGGCACATAATCATACCATGTAGGATAACTAAGTAGACGGTTATGCTGTTTCATCCCATCTAGCAACAATGCTCTGCACTGTGTGTGTTTATATATTTACATATTTATTCCATCTAGCTACAATGCTCCGCACTGTGTTTTTTATATATCTACATATTATTCCATCTAGCTACATTGCTCCGCACTGTGTGTGTTTATATACTTGCATATTTATTCCACCTAGCTGCAATGCTCCGTACTGTGGGTGTTTATATATTTACATATTTATTCCATCTAGCTACAATGCTCTGCATTGTGGGCTGCACGGTGGCGCAGTGGTTTAGCACTGTGACAGCACAGTTTTACCCTCGGCCGGGGGATCGCGGGGATCATGAGATCGTGGGTTCGATCCCAGCCCCCGACCAACAGTGAGCTGTGTGGAGTTTGCATGTTCTCCCCGTGTTGCGCGGGTTTACTCCGGGATTTCTCCGGTTTCCTCCCGCACACCAAAAACATGTAGGTTTAGGGCGCTCGCGCACGCAGCGACCAGCAGCCAGTGGCTTGTCACCAGACTGCAAACCAAGTCTACCTACGGGTACAAATAAGTAACAAAAAAAAAAAAAAAAAAAAAAAAAAAAAAAAAAAATATGTATATTAGCCGCTCTTGCTTGCTTGTTTTTTTCTTGCCTTCTGATTGTTGCTCTGAGTGTTGCTATCCCTGTGCTGTTGCAATCCTGGAATTTCCCCGTCGTGGGACTAATAAAGGCTTATCTTATCTTATCTTATCTTATATTTGATTCAGCCACTAGATGGTGCTTTTTGATGTTCAATATGAAGAGAAGTTGAGTTTGACATGGGTCACAAAGGCTACACAGACCTAAAAAAAACCCATTTCCAGTCTTTTTCAAAGGGGGGGCACCTTCAGTTTAAATTATGTAGAGCAGCTTATGAATTGGATGGTCTGATTTTTAAAGGCTGCTCTTGTTTATAAAGTCCAACTGAGTATACTCCTGAAATTGCAGTGGGACAATACTTAAAGGTCACTGCCAAAATACATTTAGGTTGCATTCAGACCAGGACAGTCTGGGGGTCTCATTCGACTGGGTGGGGAATGCCGAGAATTTTTACAACTATGTTTGGTTTGCATTTGCACTGCAGCGGCCCAAACTGCCTGGACAACGTCACACAGTTACAACTTCTTGTTTGGGGCACTGTAGCCGAAACCACCACTGACAAAGAAGAAAAAAAATCTCTGCAAAGAAGAAAAATCAGGCTCATCGATTGGCCAGGACTGAAAACAGAAATCCATTCCCTTCAGCCGGGTTGTTTGCCCGCCACAAATGAGACATTTAACTTTTCTCCTCAGCTTTCACCAGTAAAAGGACTTCTCGGATTCACACAGTTGTCTTTGTTATTTTCTACCCAAAATGTACTATGGTAAACACCACTTCCTCTTCTCAGACTACGTGTTGTTATGGTTACACAAACAACAAGGGGCACTTCCGCCCTTTGGTCCACTGGATACTCCTGATTCACACTGCCAGCGGAGCACACCAGACTTCATTTGCAAGAGAACTGAGACCCCTGTTTTCACGGGGTCCAGACTTCACTTGCTTGATGCGCACCAGAGTTCCAACGCACGTTCAGATGGCACCAAATGAACTGAACTATCCGCGGAATCCACCGTTTGGTCCTTTGGTCTGGACCATACAGTGGCCATCTGAATGTGCCCTTAATCTATATAAGGAAGTCATCATTCGCAAATCCAGCTTTGGTAACAACCCTTCAATATTCTTCAAAAGGCTCTTTTTTCCATGCAGTCATTATTTGCAATAAGGAAAGGAGGCAGCCTTATGAAACATTTTAAAAACATTTTTCCTCAGAGTCTTTGCACCACCCCATTATGGCTGTACATTTTCAAAATTTATAGTCAGTTAATGCTGCACAAATAAGATTGCTGTTAGTTGATAATATTGCAGAATTTAACTCAAAAAATAACTGAAATCCACATTGGCAGTGAATATTACCTTCTGGGTGACTATAAGAAACCGGAGGGCACTGAACTGGGGTATTGTGGGTGTAACTCCAGGCATTTTAGCTGGCAGTGAGTGTGGCGAGTCCAACACGGTGTTTGGATTAACCATTTTCTCTACAAGCATTAACCAGGCATCCAGGAACTCCCCTGTCCCATCTGGTAGATCGGTATGCTCCAGCCCTTCAGATACTGGCACCTTCCCTCCCATTGACAGAGCCCAGTTAAATGTCCTGCACAAAAGCAATTAAGCCAATTAATATGCAATCAAAATGTAACACTAATTCAGTATCCAGTAGCAATCCATTCTCAGTCACTGTGCAAATGGACAATTTTTCTGCATTTAATGAGTCACATTTTAATCACAAGGCATTTTTGTAATCGTCTTAAAATTTAATTGACGAATGTTACAACTGTACAGATAAGCAATTTATCAACAGTGAGTGTTCAAATAATGCATAAAAGTATGACATTTTAGGAGACTCCAATAATGTCAATTGTGATTATCATTAATTCACTTTATTATTCTATATCAAAACAGACATTTTTGGCTGCAATGATTAGTATTAGAAAGTGCCGAACAGACTTTCAAAATAAAATTCTTTTCAACTTAAATGTCACAGCTTACTCAAATAAGGCATCGTGTCCCCCAGAGCAAAAGAACTTTTGCAACATGAGGTGGTAGGGGTACTTCCTCTCATCAAACAGCATGGGAGATGTGAAACCAACTGAACAGATGAAGAAAGTCAGCCTACCAGGAAAAAAAAATAAAATTCAATACTACTCTGTGTACAGCATATACAAACACAGATTCCAATGAAGTTGGAGCATTGTGTAAAATGTAAATAAAAACCAAATACAATGATTTGCAAATCCTTTTCAACCTATATTCAATACACTACAAATATACTTAATGTTTAAACAGAAACTTTTTGGGTTTTTTGCCAGTATTCACTCATCTTGATTTGATGTCTGCAACTTGTTCCAAAAAAAGCTGGCATGGGCATGTTTACCACTGTTACATCACCTTTCCTTTTAACACTCAATAACTCTTAATATATTATTTCCCAATCTCGCTTGATGTATGATTTCTGTTGCTCAACAGTCCAGGGTAAGGGTCCCGCAACCCGTGGCTCTTCAGCCCCATTGTTGTGGCTCTCTGTGGTTACATCTCAAAATGAAACTGAAATAATGAAGGTCATTTTAATTATTTTATTTTTCAAATATTGTGTATTGGATACATTTTTCAGATGAAACGCATGCTTCTGTAAATGTACAGTATATTTATTTTAAATGTTTTATTATGTTGTCAACTAAAATATGTGCCACATCTGACCAAACTTAAAAGCAGGCTCATGTACAGAGAGGTGCACTGCCCCCACCAGCTGGCTGCTGATCCTCCCAGCTTCGGTAAGATACGGCCAAATCCAGAACAAGAAAAATCACCCAGAAAAATACAAATACAAACTTTTCCAGAACACAGCCTTTGCCGAAAAGTAAAAAAGCTGAACATGAGCCAAAAAAAAAAAAAAAAAAAAAGCGATTTCAGAGCTTCCCAAACTGAGAGATGATGATTGGCTGGAAAAGTTTCTCTTCATTGTGGACATAAATTATCTACACTTGTTGAATAAATGTCTCCAAGGTAAGAGAAGCACAGCTGGTTCTGTTTAATGTTCATGCAGGATGGTTGATTGCTGTACATGACTGAAGATTTATAAAAAAAAAAAAAAAAAAAAAAAAAGAGAGACATCCTGAAATTACTGAATAGCCTACAAATTGGTCTTTTAAAAAAAATCTCTTTTTTGCTAGCCTATAACTATTTTCATTCATTTTTTTCCATTTTCTTCCTCTTAATCCTTTTCAGGTCACGGGGGGGCTGGAGCCTATCCCAGCATCTTTGGGTGAGAGGCGGGGTACACCCTGGACAGATCGCCAGTCCATCGCAGGGCCAACACAGAGAGACAGACAACCATTCACTCTCACAGTCATACCCAAGGACAAGAATCCCCAGTTTTGATGCCAATTAACCTAACTTGCATGTTTCTGGCATGTGGGAGGAAACTGGAGAAAAATCCCGGAGTAAACCCACGCAGACACGGGGAGAACATGCAAACTCCACAGAAATCACTGTTGGTCGGGGGCTGGGATCAAACCCAGGATCCACCGTTATGGTTTATTCATTTCAAAGTGTGCCATCTTCCCCAAATGAGAGGGCATTAAGTGCTGGCCTGCACAGTTTGGATTTCAGTTCAAGGTGCAGTGTGTAATATATTTGGTAATCTAAATTATGAAATTTAATGCAGCATAAAATCATTTAGTTTTCATTGTTTTTCATCATTTTAAGTGAAAACTGTGTTTTTTATATTGTAAGATTACTTTTTTTCTTTAAACACAGGAAGAGGGGTATGGCTCCATGTAGGCGGCCATCTTGGATTACCATAATGCTATATTACACACACGGCGCATAATTCATTCATTCATCTTCTTCCGTTTAATCCTTTTCGGGTCGCAGGGGGGCTGGAGCCTATACCAGCATCTTTTGGGCGAGACGCATAATCTTTATTTTAATGGTCAAATAGCTGCTGTGGCTCTCAGCCAATTCTGTTTTAGTCAGCAAGGGGCAAAATGGCTCTTTGCTTGGCAAAGGTTGCAGGCCCCTGGTCCAGGGTTTCCATCGTCATATTTTGCCCTTAATAATCAGCCATACATTTACAATAGGAGACAGGTCTGGACTGCAGGCAGGCCAGTCTAGTACCTGCACTCTTACTAGGAAGGTACGCCGTTGTAGCACATACCGAACGTGGCTTGGCACTGTCTTGCTGGAATCAGCGGGGATGTCCCTGAAAAAGACACTGCTTGGATGGCAGCTTATGTTGCTCCAAAACCTGTATGCACCATAATGGTGTCTTCACAGACATGAAAGTTACCCATGACATGGGTATTAACAGAACCCCAAGTCGTCACAGATGCGCTGGCTTTTAAACCTGGCACTGGTAACAATCTGGATGTTTTTCCCCTCCCTTTGTCCCCAGAGGACATGATGTCCATAATTTCCAGGTTATGGGCATTCAATGTTGGTTTTTGGCCTGTTTACGTGCAGAACTTTCTCCAGATTATCTTATTCTTTTGATGATTATTGACTGTAGATGAAATCCCTAAACTCCTTGCAACTGTATGTTGAGAAACATTCTTGAACTGATGGACTATTTCCCCCTCGCAGCTGTTAAAAGTGGTAAACCTCACCCCATCCTTGCTTGTGAATGACTGAGCCATTTGGGGATGTTCCTTTTATACCCAGTTTTTTTTTTTTTGGATTTGGTATACTTTATTAATCCCAGAGGGAAATTCAGGGCATCCACCTGTATGGATGAGGCAGCCAAGGTGCGGCGCCAATCCCCTCACCATTCACACACACACATTCACACCTAGGGCCACTTTAGAGTCTCCAGTTAACCTAAGTTGCATGGTTTTGGCCTGTGGGAGGAAACCAGAGTACCTGGGGTTAACCCACGCAGACACAGGAAGAACATGCAAACTCCACACAGACGGATCACTGACAGTCAGGGGGTGGGATCGAACCCATGATGGTCGGGTTGGAATCGATCCCGTGACCTTCTTGCTGTGCTGCCACAGTGCTAACCACTGCACTATCGAGCTGCTCATAATGCCCATAATGACACTCACCTGTTTCCAATTAACCTGTTCACCTGTGGAATGTTCCAAAAGGTGCTTTTTGAGCACTCCTCTACTTGCTGTCTTTTCTTGTCCCGTCCCATCTTTTTTGAAACGTGTTGCAAGCATCAAATTCAAAATGAGAAAATACTTGAAAAAATAAAGTTTATCAGTTCAAACACATCTTGTCTTTGTAGTATATTCAATTGAATATAGGTTGAAAAGGATTTGCAAATCATTGCATTCTATTTTTGTTTTACACAACGTCCCAAATTGACTGGAATTGGGGTTTGTATATTTGTGTGCAGTAACAATGGTAGTGCTAGCAATAATTTGATCTTACCTAAAGCGAGGGGTGGGTGTGTAGGGTGGGGGCTGCCAACTGAGACCCTTGGTAAGGAGCTTGGTGAGAGCAGAAGCAGTGGCCCGGGCAGCAGGAGTTGGGGTAGTGCCTGTACTTGTAGCATGGTGGGAACGTCGCTGGCGCACAGGAGAGCCCACACAAAGCTTTACTAACAAACCGAAAAGCTCAGCCAAAGCCCTACCTAATCGAGATGAGGCTGGAAAGAAATGAAAAGATACTTGGTAAAAAAATAAACTTGGTGGAAACCTAATTCATATGGCATGGAAAGCATCTTACCAGACAGTAGGGGTTTGATTTGTTTGATGCGAGTGGCCATGGCCGGGGTAAGTTTGGACTTTGCTTTAGGGTCTGCTGTAGAAGGTTCATCTGTCTCCATGGGAGCCAAGGTGTCTCCATCTAGACCCATGCCCTCCAAGAGGCCACCAGTAGATGATTCCACAGATGCCGCCTCAGAATCTGCTTGATGAAATAAACGAGACTGAATTATCCAAAAGGTTTGAGAGTTTCAGTTGTACAATCACATAATATGCACATATTACCAGCTCTTCTGGAGCTAGAGGCTGAAGTTGCTGAAGTGCTGCCTGATGGCTTTTCTTCTTTAGGCACCAATTTCTGCATGTCAGCCTGGCCGAACTCACAGCCTGGAGGTAGACTGTCAAGTGCAGAAGTTGTTAAGGATACAGATGATGAAAAAGTAAAAACAAAGAGGGTCAAGTATATCACATTCACCTGTTAGGGGTGCAAAGGGAAAGCAGAACAGTGCTCTCCCACACCAAAGAGCAGTACAGCTGACTGAGTTTGCCGAGAACACTCAAGCCCAATTGGGATCCCCACTGGTTCACTGAGATAGCTCTGATCTCACTCTGTGTATAAACAACAGAAATAAATATAGAAAACCAATCAATTCCAACAACTAGGACAACATCTTTATAATCATTTGTCTATCCACCCCATTCCAGGCTAGTAATGGATTACATAAAGTTCTAATTTGCTACAAAGAGAATTGTGCAAAAATTAAGAAAAACAATCAAATGCAAAAAAAAAAAAAAAAATTGAAGAGTCTTCGTTAGTCTCAATAACAAGCAAATAATTTTTTTTACATTAGGTAGTAAACAGCCTTATCTGACATTAACCATCAAGCACTCAGAACATTTCCTTCTTTTTAATATACCTTTTTTACTTGATAATTTTAACCAAATAGGAAAATGGGTGTCACATTTGGTGTTAAGAAAACATCCATATTTACCTGTCCCACTCTGCATGTATGAACAAACATGAGGATGTAGGCATGTGCTGCAGTAAGGGCATGCAGCAGGGGTGTAGCACGGGCCGACAATGTGGCGTCAGTGACATGGCCAGCATTAGCCAATTCTCTGAGAAGCACAGACCCACCAGGAACCTCAATTGGACGGTGAAGTGGTTCCAAAGATGTTAAAATACTGTCCAGTTGGCAAAGGCCCTCTTGGAGTACCTTAGGCTCATGTGAGAGAGTCTGCAAAGAAGAATTTTGGATTAAAAAAAACACACACACACACACTACTCACAAAAAGTTAGAGATATTTGGCTTTCAGGTAAAATTTCAGGGTGCACCTAAAATGCACTATAACCTTTACAGGTGAACTTAATTTGACCTTGTCTAACCTTTTGAATGCACATGTCTAACTGCTAGGGCTGTTGCAGTAGAGGAATTTTCCCTGCGGTGACAGTGGACAGCTCAATACCAGGGTATGCGGTATCACTGCAAATATTTTTAGGACCCTGTGGATTCGTAATTTAAACAGGATTTATAACTTAGGTGGCAAATGAGGAAAGCTGTGAGAGTCTCGCTGCAGTTCGCTCTCAACTTTATGCATGTGTGTTACAACTGTGCGTTGCTCCACTCTTTATGCAGGCATGAGCTGCCGATTCTGATTAAAACCCCTTGACGCCTGTTGTCGCGAATTCGCATCAATCCAAAAAAAAAAACCCAAAAAACAATATTTTCAATTATGAAAAAAAATGTTCACAATTGGAAATAAATTCAGGTGTCAAGGGGTTAAAAAAAAAAAAAAAAAAAGAATTTTCAGTGTTTCCTCTGGCTTAAAGACCTTGGTGCGGTAGCAACATATATTTTTCCCCCGGGGGGGTGGAGGTAATTTTATACTATTTATTTCTTTTTAAAATTTTACACAGTAACATTGCATATGGAACTTACCATTTCAAGTATTGTACAACCGAGGCTTGAATATTGGGCCAGTTGAGGTCCCACCCAGACATCCTGTGTTTAGACTAGTGGTGTTATCCTTCTCTCCTTCCTCTGCCTGAACACTTCCCTCTCCTTGGCTCCTCTCTTCTGTCTCATCTTGCCCTCTCTGAGCTCTGTCTAATTCAGGTTCTCTCTGTCTATGGTGGTATACAAACAGGTTAGAAAATATCAAGTGTCATGTTTTGTCCTGCAGGATTTTTGTGTCATGGTTTACATAAATGACAAAAATGTGTATTTTTTTTGTATTTTTATTCTAGTGTTTCTTTTTTCCACTGAGTAGGGAAGGGAAAGAAACATTCATAACAGCAATGTACTCAAGCATACTTAAATTATATGATCAGGTGGGTATAGTAACCAGAAATTCTACTCATGTAAAAGCAGTGCTTTGAAATTAATAATTAAAAATAGACAACCAAAAATTTCTCGTAGAGTTAAGGGTACCAAGAGCACTCACTTAAAAACTTGAGCAATGACTTCAGTCTTGAAGGTTTGAGGTTTTTCTCCAAAATTTATAACAATATTCTTAGTTTTCTACTTTTCTCTGTAAATTATCTAGTTGAAACCATGTTCCTCAAATTTGTAATTTCCTCTAGTAAAATTGACTTTAATTGTACATTTGAAACTTTATTATAAATTTGTGGATTATTTTATGTCTAATTTTTGTCTGTTTTTTAAAATAAAATTGGGGGGGGGGGGTTAGATAAATTTGAAAGACTGTGGTAATTTTTTTTACTTTTTCCTTAACAATTTACATTTTTGACCATAATGTTGCAGTCAGAACAGAACAATAATTTAACTCTGAGTACAAAGAAAAAATATTAATAAAAGTGTATTTAATGAAATAAATTAACTTAAATGACCAAAAATGCCGTTATTTCTGTTATAATATTTCTTGATATTTATAGTTGGGTTTTTTTCCAAAAATCTCCTCACCACACCCAGACAGCAGGAAAAAAACCTCCTTTATTTTGAAATCAAATGTTGACACGTTTAGTTTGTCTGAAGGCTGCTGACAGATTAAAGTCACTGATTTCGTGAATTTCGGTCATCTTAACCTGCCAGGTACATAATAGGGAACTGTAGCGGACTCTAAAGACATAATTCACCACAATGTGTGTTCATGTACAGAATGATCTGTTTAGGCAGTTGCGCGCTCAGGCTTTCTCATCAGGCACCTCTCTAGGCAGCCGCTGAAGGACCTCAGTTTAGAGCCAGCATTTTTAGCTGTTGCTTTTTTGTCACTGCTGCTGGAGAATAAAAACGGCACGCCTGCTCGTGCGAGAAAAGAGAGAAATTGCCAGTCTCTTCATTCCTGCAATTCCTACAGAACATAACTTAATATTGTAGTGGCTGGTGAAATATATCCTCAGCAATTCATCAGTCCCCAGCCTTTCCCTTCATATGAAGCGGCTGCATATGAATTCTAACCACATCTCTTAGCTAAGCGACTCTTCCATTATTGCCCCCATTTCCAGCGGGTTAAAACCATGATAAACGCCAGTGCTTACATACCTCTTATGATTTTTTCAGTGTTTAAAGTACTTTAATAAACTCATGTTTCTGTCGGACAGTCACGCTTAGCAAGACACTGTCTGCTGACTGACTGGAAAACTCGTGTGAGCGGGGCGCTTCTAAACTCTACGCGGATGACAGCCGCACGCGTTGTTCGCGTGCGCGCTTGCGGAAAGTCAGTGCTCCATATATTTTTCTTAATTAATTCATATGGCCTTGGGGTGGCGGTAAAATTTCTGGCGAGGCGGGTCACCACCAAGAAATGTTACCAGAGGAAACCCTGATTTTCATAAAGCAGTGGCGGTAACTAAAAGTGCATTCACACCAAACACGAACAGACAAATTTTTCGCGTGACAAGATTACATTATACCTCAATGTAAACACGCAAACAGACATGACTTCCCCTTCTGAATGAGATGCAGAAAGGCGAAGTTGCCTTTAAAACTTCTGCAGCTGTGTTGAACCTGCTATGGAAATTCCCAAAGTAATGTCATGCTTAGGTTTACATTATCCAACCGGGGGCTCACCTGAAAATGTCATCTCAAGTCTCCAAAACTTCACAGAAGATGGGTGTTTTCGTTGCTAGCTTGCTAGGACGTCCGTGGCTGGAAACCATGGGTAAATAACTCTAAAATCCCAATTCAGCTGAAGAGTTCCCAGTCCTCCTGTCTTCCAGTGAGGGATTTTCATTTTCTAACTAGTTTACTCTGCAATGGTGATAATTTTACTCCGTCCGCTAGTTAGTGGACGCGAATGCGCGATGGGGTGTGTGGACTGGAGACTGCAGCGACATTCAGCTTATAAGCAGGATGGTCTCCATGATTTTTGCCGCTGTCTGAAAATTCTCGTTCAAACAAGCTGCTCTCAGAGCTCATACATGGAGCATACACAGTCAGGATCATACATGCTCCGCTCAGAAGGAAATAACATGCTTTGTGCCCTTTCAGTGCTCATGGTTACGGCTTTATTTAACAAGGAGTCCAATCGCTTTCACCACTAACTGCCTGCCTTAGCAATTTATTTAATAATCAATAGGGGCACATAAGTGAACAAAGAGATATAGCCACACACACAAAAAAACTGAACACCGCGGTTGTTGCGGTTGGTTGTTTTTCTCCGCGGTAGGCGTGTCCATACTGCAGTATTACATAATTGCGGTTATCGCGACAGCCCTACTAACTGCTCAATATTTCAGTACTTCTTGCATAACCTGCCGTTTTTTAACAAGGTGCTTAACAGCAAAATTCAAAACAAGTGTTTGACCCATGAAGCGACCAATAAATTTTCTGGTTTCTGGTCTTTCTGGCGTGTATATGTGTGGGTGTGGATATGGGTGTGTGCATGTATGTGTGAACATGTGGGTATGTCCGTTGTGTGTAAATATGCAAGGGTGTGTGTGGGTGTAGGTGGACATATGTGATGTGATGTGAGGGTGGGCGTGTGTGCGTGTATGCGCGCGCAAGTACCTTCAGGTGGATGCATGGGTGTGGAGGGTGGTATGTGAGGGAAAGACCTCGTTGGGCGGCGGGTACTCGGGGGGTGGGGTGGGCCGTCTGGTGGCCAGGAAGGGGGGGGGGGGGGCAGCAGTTCGGTTTCTGCTCTTCCTGGCCGTCCTACTGCTGTGTCCCGGGATGGGGCGCTTTGCCTGCATTGCCTTCGGCTTCTGTGGCACCGGGTATGGGTGTGTGTGTGGGTGTTCGGTGGTTGTCTGGGGGGCTGTTGGCGCGGGTTGGCAGCTGCGTTTCCGTCCATTTGCCCCGGGGCAGCTGTGGCTGCTGGGGTAGCCTGCCGCTGGGGATGTCTGTCTGGTTGTTTGGTCTGAGTAGATGGATGGTGGGTTTGCAGTGGGCACTTTGGGATGTCGTTTGATATGTGGATCGCTGTATCATTATTATTATATACCAGGGGTGTCCAATCATGTACCATGGAGGGCCAAGACCCTGCAGGCTTTACCTCCAACCAGTGTCTTCAACAGCAGATTTCACTGAATTTCTTCCCACTGATTGCTGATCAGTGAAAACACCTGTTGAAGAGACCTGGGTAGAAGAGAAAACCTGCAGGGTCTTGGCCCTCCATGGCACATGATTGGACACCTCTGTTATATACAGTACGTTTGTGTGTGCATACAAGGTGTGTACAAGATGCATGAGAATAAGTTTGAGTGTGGCTGCCCCATCGTGTCCATGTTGCTGGTGAGCGCTGGGATATGACGTTGGTGGGTCCTGGGTTGCACAGCCTGATGCCCTGGGATGGAATCTGGGGGCAGTGGGTGGCTTCCAAAGGTAATTGGGGGGGGGGGGGGGGCTCTCTCTGGGACTGCACCCCCCCAGCCCCCCCCAATTCTGGGTGGATCATACATCTTATTGGATACACACAGGATTTTGGGGTGGGGGGGTGCCATACGGTGTCAGTGAAGAGGATCCCTCCGTCTACTGCATCACGGGGCCGCCCTCACCTCAATTTTAACTGCATTGTAGACACTGAGGGCTTGGGGAGATGAGAGCGCTGCTGCCGATGGCAATGGGTAGTGCCCGATCACACCATTTCCACAATTTTAAGTGCACTTTGGTAGTTCACATACCTGCACCCAGTCACACCACAAAACTAACACTCATCCATCACAATTCAAGCTTGGGGGGTGGGTGGGGGTCTTCCTCCATCCCTGCTGCCCTCCTTCTGCTGGGGGCCTGGCTGGTGACCTGGGGCCCATCATGTTGTCCTCATCCCAAGGCGCTACTGCGAGTGAATAGGTGCAAGCAAGGGAGAGAGTGAGTGAGTGAGCAAGTGAGTAAGTGAGAGTGAGGGAATGATGAATAGAGGGATGGTGGTGGTGGGTCGGATTTGTATGGTACTTTGCATGTCGGGTGGCATCTTGGAGCGCTTGAAGCGGGTCATTCATTTTTCACCCCAGGAACTCTGGTGGCGGTGGGCTCCTTCTGTGGTTGTAGATGCCCTGGGGCAAGTTGGCGGGGGAGTGGCTGCTGGTCCATACTGGCGACCTCCCTGGCCACTGCCGAGCATTGGTGCACATTCATGCCCACTGCACCTGCGGTGCGGCCGCCCCAAGTGTTAAGGGTAAATAAGTGCGAGTGTGTAAGAGAGAGCACAAGTAAATGTGAGTCAGAGCACGAATGAGAGTATATATATGAGTGAGCATGAGTGGAAGGACGTATGTGCGAGTGGGGATGGGTGCAAGTATGGGAGTGGGTGAGAGTGAATGAGTGAGTGCGAGTGACAGTCTGAGTGAGAGAGTGAGTGCATGCGTGTGAGTGAGTGTATGTGCTGGTGGGGGGTGCTGGACTGAGGGGATGACACCTCCTGGTCGCATGGGCTCCCTTGGACGGGGGGTGGGGGGCTCCCCACACCTTTCTGCCACCTTCCCTGGGCATGGGGGCCTGGAGGCTCCGTTCAGGGTGCTGGCTTTGGGTTTGGTATATACTGTATATATTTTAACCAATGTTCAAGATGTGCAGGAACCACAAACTACAGTCATGTTTTGTTGGAGCTGATGTGTGCATTATATTAACAATCCAACAACAGGTGATTTTTTTGTTCTCACCAGAATGGACTTGCAGACACCTGCCACGGCCTGACAGGCAGCTGAAGTGGGAAAGTCAATGGGCAAGTTGGGAAGACCCAGAATAGAGACTAGAGGACACAGCCCCTTCTGGTTGACAAACTCCTGACAGTGGTCATCTGTGGTGTTGTTGCTCAGGATGGATTCCACAAACTTCATCTGGAAAATGTGTACATAGGCAATTATTCAAACTAAGTAACTACAGGTGTTAACTGAATGTGTCTTAATACAAACACAAATAACAATACTGACAAATACTTACCACATTAAGAATATAGTCCATTAGAGGAATGGGTATCCGTTCCTCAGTCCCAACCACCCTGCAAGAATTTATACATGACATCAATCTCCAACAAAAATATTTGAAAATTAAGTCAATCGACTTGGAAATAATGCATCGGTCTGAGCAGCTGTTCTGTTCTAGTGCATTATGAACTCAGAGTCATACAATTCAACTGGCACTGACTGTCTGCTGCTCTCTGGTTCTCCCTGCTGTTGACTGAATGTGTGGAGGGCTTCCTCTTCCTCTTCATCCTCACTTGAAGCTTCTTCAGCAGCATGGCTAGAGCGTGCTGGTGGAACCGTCACTGTGCCATCAGCTTTCTGGATGGACGGTTTCTGGCAAATGTACTCAGGAGCTCGACCCAAGTTGCAGATCTCCTCAAGTAACTGTTTAAACAACTTTGTTTCAATTACACTTACAAACCATGTTCTGAAATTTGACCAAATAAATGTAAATTGTGTCTCATTACAGTAATAGTGTTATATGAATTTGGATTACCTTGATAATGGCAGTTGTAGCATCAGTTTTCAAAGTAGGCTGGTGCCTCATAAGCTCATCCACAGCACTGCCCAAGTTGGATGCAGTGTCGCCTGTATCCAAATGCACAGTATCTTACCTAGACTTGTGTGTACCACAGGGGAATTTACAACACAAACACACCAAATAACTCACCCAAAGGGTCAGAGCTACGGCGCCGTCGCATAGCAGGCAAGTAGTCAGGAGACAAAAGCACTTTGAAGAGGCGTTCAAAGGGCTGGCACTGAACAAAGGAGTGCAAACCCCTTGCATTCAGGCAGAGGGCACTGAACACATTAGGGAGAGAGCCCAAAACCTCACGAGTAGCAGGAACCTGAAAGAGTATTTGATGTTAACTTTTTACCTGATTAAAGACCATGATTATTTTTTTATAACACATTACAAACCTTTTCGTTAAAAAAAAAAATCTGATCTACATTACAGTACTTTCAAAGTTAACAGGTGCAAGAACCTGAACAAGGTTATTAATGCAACCACAAAAAAATAAGATACTGGTCTTTGAAAAAAAAAAACTACTCTTTTCATCCATGTGGACATTACTGATGTTACAATATAATTAAAATGATAAACAGTTCATTGAAAAGTTCCCTTACTGAGTGCAGTGTGAGAAAGCACGGAAACTAAATTTAAAACAAACACTACATGACCTGATATATTAAGACAGAATTACATTGATATTATTGAACTGTTACAGTAAAGAAAAACAGAGCATGCTGTTGAGAACCTACATCTTTGATGAGAAGTGCATGCAGCATGACATCAGTAAGACCATTATCCTGCAGGGAGGAAAGCAGAGATGGCTCCTGGAACACAAACACCGTCACAACCTCCGTCGCTGCAAACAAGACGGGGGTATGTCAGGGAAGAAAAACAATTCAGAACCCCAAAAAAAACAAACACATGTAAACTTAAAGGGCCTATATCATGCATCTCTGAGTATTCCTCCTCAACCCTGCTCTCTGAGCCGCTGCTCCGCCCTGTCCCTGATAATGACTGGGTCCCCATGTTCATACGTATGAACGTGGGTGAGTCGCCCACTCCAGGAAGTGCCTGTGCTGCCAGCACCGCCCCCAGGCTAACGCACACACCCACTTTCTCCGCGCAGCTAACGGAGCAGTGATTGGCAAAACTCGTTCACTTTAGCATTGACACTGTGAAGTAGTAGTTCCTCTCGGACTTAATCTGCTCAGTGACAACAACTGTTTGCTTTTTTATATAAGACAATGTCTTCTAAGTTTTCGTGGGCGGAACCCAGTGACACGCTGCAGCAGCCGGCTCAGGGGTTATGTCATGAAATGGGCGGGAGCCACAAGAAGGAGAGGCGGAGCCTCAGAGATCGAGGCATCTTACTTCCGGGTTGGAAAAGTAGGTCGCGAAAATAACTCATTTCATAAGAAATTCATTCTCCAGTGTACCAAAGATAATATACTATCACATACATGCATATAGTTTACTCTGAAAGGCTTAAAATAGCATGATATAGGCCCTTTAAGTGTAAAACAAAGAGAGAGAAGTCAAAGTTTTGCCCACCCCCCGCCCCATTATGGTGAACTTACCAAGGAGGAACAGTGAGGGGCCATAGTATTCCGCATTACTGATGATGTGCTTGAGCGAGGTAGGCAAGGACCCATCCATTACTTGAGACAAGGTTTAAGCAAAATATGCTAGTTAAGAGCCAGCATTTGCAGAATTAAGTTGTCCACAACATACTGTAGAGAATATACTATAACTTGTTTGGAACGCTTTTGCTCATTGTATTAAATAAGAACTTGAAAACAAAAACTCACCATGACGGATACCGTCAGAAAAAGCAGGATCCTGGATGGCTTTCTTCAAGAAATTTAGCATTGACTTTAACAGAGCTGCTCTTTGTGGGATACATTGCATACCTAAAGAGAACAAGATTAAGTGATGACAACAATGCCAAGAGTTTGTGACATGTTTTTCTGTGTGTCCAGGACGTGTACCTGTACGAGGTGTGTTAGCAGTACTGCTCTGTGCTCGGTGGTCTGGCTCTATTCTGGAACCAGAAGGTCTTGATGGTGCAGGGCTGCTTTCCATTGCAACTTCTGACACTGTCAGAATTCATAACATTGAAAAATCAATGTAACAGTATTCATAAGAGCCCCTTTACACAGTAGGGCTGTGCGATATGACCAAAATTTCATTTGATGACAACGATATACACTATTCACAAAAAGTTAGGGATATTTGGCTTTTGTGTGAAATTTATGGAAAATGGAGAAAGTTCATGCTACAGTGATATATCATGAAAGTAGGGCATTTAAGTAGAAACATGCAATGGTGATTTCCTCATCTCAAACAATTTATCTATCTATAAATACAGCATATCTGTGTGTGTGTCTGTTCCTCACATATCTCTTGAACCGTTCATCAGACTGGCCAAAGATTTTAAACATGCTTTGCATCCTCGAATATGGAGTCGCTCAGTCAAAATATGTGATTTTTATCAATAAAAGTTGAGACACCGCTCTGTCACCTCTGTCTCTCTTCATGCCCTGGCTTCAAGAAGTGCGGGCAGGGTTTTGGATTGACTCTGTGCTAACTGGATAATATGCGGCATCATAACCCGTCAGTCACTACCAGTGTTCCCTGGACAAAACAAGGAAGTGAAAAACATAATACTGAAGATTTAATGCTTAAAAAAATTATACCATAAAGTTGCCGTGATTGCATAGGTCTAAAGAATAATTCGGTATATGTGGAGAACATGAGGTGCGCGAGCAGAGTGGGCGGAGCGTCAGCGGGGACCGGATCTGACAAATCAACACAGAACATGTTGGGAGAAGAAGCAGCCTGACTGGGCGGACCACAGTCCTCTGTGGGGAGGCATGCCCAGTCTGCCCAGTCAGTAGTAGATGGGAGTACTCGCTTCTGCTTCACCCGTGTGGTACCACTGTACTTTGCGGGACTGCTAGTCCCCCCTCCCACACAAGTATCGAAACATGAAAAACTTGAAACGCCATGATTGTGGAGTCGAATGGCCGGAATGACTTAATGACCAAATGCAGGACACAAAAATGCCCAAATAACAAAATAAATCATTTTTAATTAAATATTTACTGAAAAATGGGTAACACTGATGCAACAGTTAGTCAAACAGGTCCTTCTCCTGTGTATAATACACTCACCGGCCACTTTATTAGGTACACCATGCTAGTAACGGCTTGGACCCCCTTTTGCCTTCAGAACTGCCTCAATTCTTCGTGGCATAGATTCAACAAGGTGCTGGAAGCATTCCTCAGAGAGTTTGGTCCATATTGACATGATGGCATCACACAGTTGGCGCAGATTTGTTGGCTGCACATCCATGATGCGAATCTCCCGTTCCACCACATCCCAAAGATGCTCTATTGGATTGAGATCTGGTGACTGTGGAGGCCATTTGAGTACAGTGAACTCATTGTCATGTTCAAGAAACCAGTCTGAGATGATTCCAGCTTTATGACATGGCGCATTATCCTGCTGAAAGTAGCCATCAGAAGTTGGGTACATTGTGGTCATAAAGGGATGGACATGGTCAGCAACAATACTCAGGTAGGCTGTAGCGTTGCAACGATGCTCAATTGGTACCAAGGGGCCCAAAGAGTGCCAAGAAAATATTCCCCACACCATTACACCACCACCACCAGCCTGAACCATTGATACAAGGCAGGATGGATCCATGCTTTCATGTTGTTGATGCCAAATTCTGACCCTACCATCCGAATGTCGCAGCAGAAATCGAGACTCATCAGACCAGGCAACGTTTTTCCAATCTTCTATTGTCCAATTTCGATGAGCTTGTGCAAATTGTAGCCTCAGTTTCCTGTTCTTAGCTGAAAGGAGTGGCACCCGGCGTGGTCTTCTGCTGCTGTAGCCCATCTGCCTCAAAGTTCGACGTACTGTGCGTTCAGAGATGCTCTTCTGCCTACCTTGGTTGTAACGGGTGGTTATTTGAGTCACTGTTGCCTTTCTATCAGCTCGAACCAGTCTGGCCATTCTCCTCTGACCTCTGGCATCAACAAGGCATTTCCGCCCACAGAACTGCCGCTCACTGGATATTTTTTCTTTTTCGGACCATTCTCTGTAAACCCTAGAGATGGTTGTGCGTGAAAATCCCAGTAGATCAGCAGTTTCTGAAATACTCAGACCAGCCCTTCTGGCACCAACAACCATGCCACGTTCAAAGTCACTCAAATCACCTTTCTTCCCCATACTGATGCTCGGTTTGAACTGCAGGAGATTATCTTGACCATGTCTACATGCCTAAATGCACTGAGTTGCCGCCATGTGATTGGCTGATTAGAAATTAAGTGTTAACGAGCAGTTGGACAGGTGTACCTAATAAAGTGGCCGGTGAGTGTAGATAACTGATATTGGGTGTTTTGCAGTTAATTTTCTTGATTACAGTTTTAAAAACCTTTTAATAACAAATTATTGCTAAAATATAAACTGATACACTACAATGGGTCTCAAATATCTGTAAACGTGTCCTGTTATAGTACTACATGAGTTTATTGACGATACACAGAAGAAATTCACTATTACACTTAACTCCATCACTGAACAGTGATATAAGCTAAAAATAATTACAGTGGGGTAAAAAAGTATTTAGTCAGCCACCAATTGTGCAAGTTCTCCCACTTAAAAGATGAGAGGTCTCCAATTTTCATCATAGGTATACCTCAACTGTGAGAGACAAAATGAGAAAAAAAAAAATCCAGAAAATCACACTGAAGGATTTTTAATGAATTAATTGGTAAATTCCTCGGTAAAATAAGTATTTGGTCACCTACAAACAAGCAAGATTTCTGGCTCTCACAGACCTGTAACTTCTTCTTTAAGAGGCTCCTTTGTCCTCCACTCGTTACCTGTATTAATGGCACCTGTTTGAACTCATTAGTATAAAAGAACCCTGTCTACAACCTCAAACAGTCAGACTCCAAACTCCATTATGGCCAAGACCAAACAGCTGTCAAAGGACACCAGAAACAAAATTGTAGACCTGCACCAGGCTGGGAAGACTGAATCTGCAATAGGTAAGCAGCTTGGTGTGAAGAAATCAACTGTGGGAGCAATTATTAGAAAATGGAAGACATACAAGACCACTGATAATCTCCCTTGATCTGGGGCTCCACACAAGATCTCACCCTGTAGGGTCAAAATGATCACGAGAACGGTGAGCAAAAATCCCAGAACCACACCGGGGGACCTAGTGAATGACCTGCAGAGAGCTGGGACCAAAGTAACAAAGGCTACATCAGTAACACACTACGCCGCCAGGGACTCAAATCCTGCAGTGCCAGACGTGTCCCCCTGCTTAAGCCAGTACACGTCCAGGCCCGTCTGAAGTTTGCTAGAGAGCATTTGGATGATCCAGAAGAGGATTGGGAGAATGTCATATGGTCAGATGAAACCAAAATAGAACACTTTGGTAAAAACTCAACTTGTCGTGTTTGGAGGAGAAAGAACACCATACTTACTGTGAAGCATGGGAGTGGAAACATCATGCTGTGGGGCTGTTTTTCTGCAAAGGGACCAGGACGACTGATCCGTGTTAAGGAAAGAATGAATGGGGCCATGTATCGTGAGATTTTGAGTGAAAACCTCCTTCCATAAGCAAGGGCAATGAAGATGAAACGTGGCTGGGTCTTTCAGCATGACAATGATCCCAAACACACCGTCTGGGCAATGAAGGAGTGGCTTCGTAAGAAGCATTTCAAGGTCCTGGAGTGGCCTAGCCAGTCTCCAGATCTCAACCCCATAGAAAATCTTTGGAGGGAGTTGAAAGTCCGTGTTGCCCAGCGTTAGCCCCAAAACATCACTGCTCTAGAGGAGATCTGCATGGAGGAATGGGCCAAAATACCAGCAACAGTGTGTGAAAACCTTGTGAAGACTTAAAGAAAACGTTTGACCTCTGTCATTGCCAACAAAGGGTATATAAAGTATTGAGATGAACTTTTGTTATTGACCAAATACTTATTTTACCGAGGAATTTACGAATTAATTCATTAAAAATCCTTCATTGTGATTTTCTGGATTTTTTTTTCTCATTTTGTCTCTCATAGTTGAGATATACCTATGATGAAAATTGGAGACCTCTGTCATCTTTTAAGTGCGAGAACTTGCACAATTGGTGGCTGACTAAATACGTTTTTGCCCCACTGTATAATGGTGACTGAACAACTCAGATTCCCCAAAGTGCAAGATACACTATTATGAATCTAAGTGATAAAAGATCACACAAATAAGTGCTCTGACAAACAAATAAAGGATCCGAAACAGTTGCCAATATTGGATGTCCCATTCATTTTCAATATTTAGATATTCTGTAATTGATATTCACACAATCAAATAAATCTTAGTGTCATTTACTCCCTTTTATATTTGTCAAAATCTAACGTGATTGCCGACATATAGCCTACACCACTTTGTATTCCACTTTCAAACACAGCCTACAATTGGGCCTGTAAAGCCTAATTGGGATACCCGTTAAGACTGGAATACTTGCATTCTACGGGCAATGCACTAGATGAAATAAAAGCCAACATCAGTGGTGGGTACACCATCCATCCATCTTCTACTGCTTTTCTGGAGGTCCGGGTCGCGGAGGCAGCAGTTCAAGCAGAGAAGCCCAGACTTCCCTCTCCCCAGCCACCTATTCCAGCTCTTCAGAGAGGATACCAAGGCGTTCCCAGACCAGCTAGAAGACATAGTCTCTCCACCGAGTCCTGGGTCTGCCCCGGGATCTCCTCCCAGTGGGACGTGCCTGAAACACCTCAAGTGGGAGGCGTCCAGGAGGCATCCTAATCAGATGCCCATACCACCTCAACTGACTCCTTTCAATGTGGAGGAGCAGCGGTTCTACTCTGAGCCTCTCCCGGATGACGGAGCTCCTCACCCTATCTCTGAGGGTGAGTCCAGCAATCCTACGGAGAAAGCTCATTTCAGCCGCTTGTATCCGCGATCTTGTTCTTTCGGTCATTACCCAAAGCTCGTGACCATAGGTGAGAGTAGGAACGTAGACTGACTGGTAAATCGACAGCTTTGCCTTAGAACTAAGCTCCCTCTTCACCACAACAGACCGGTACAACATCCGCATCACTGCAGATGCTGCTCCAATCCGTCTGTCAATTTCTTGCTCCATTTTCCCCTCACTCGTGAATAAGACCCCAAGATACTTAAACTCCTCCACTTGGGGCAGGAGCCTGTCCCCAACCCGGGGAGGACAATCCACCTTTTTCCGGCTGAGGACCATGGATTCGGACTTGGAGGTGCCGATTCTCATTCCAGCCGCTTCACACTCAACGGCAAACCGTCCCAGCAAGAGCTGTAGGTCATTGCTGGATGAAGCCAACAGGACAACATCATCTGCAAACAACAGAGATCAGATCCTGTGCTCACCAAGCATGACACCCTCCATTCCGTGGCTGCACCGAGAAATCCTGTCCGTAAAAATTATGAACAGGATCGGTGACAAAGGGCAGCACTGGCGGAGTCCAACTCTCACTGGGAATGACTCCGACCGAGTGTTGGCAATACGAACCAAACTCTCACAACGGTCGTACAGAGACCGAATAGCTTGTAACAACAAGCCCGACACCCCCATACTCCCGAAGCACCCCCCACAAAAATCCACGAGGGACGCGGTCAAATGCCTTCTCCAAGTCCACAAAACACATGTAAACTGGTTGGGCAAACTCCCACGAACCCTCGAGAATTCTCGAAAGGGTAAAGAGCTGGTCTGATGTTCCACGGCCAGGACAAAAACCACATTGCTCCTCCTGAATCCGAGGTTCGACCAATGGCTGGACTCTCCTCTCCAGTACCTTGGCATAGACCTTCCCAGGGAGGCTGAGGAGTGTGATCCCTCTAAAGTTGGAGCACACCCTCCGGTCCCCTTTTTTGAAGAGAGGAACCACCACCCCGGTTTGCCATGCCAAAGACACTGCCCCTGACCTCCACGCAGTGTTGCAGAGGCGTGTCAACCATGACAGCACAACAACATCCAGGGCCTTGAGGTACTCAGGGCGAATCTCGTCCACCCCCGGGGCCCGGCCACCAAGGAGATTTTTAACCACCTTGGCGACCTCAGCCCCTGTGATAGGCAAGTCATCCCCCTTGTCCACAAACCCTGCTTCCTCTGTGGAAGGCGTATCAGTGGGATTGAGGAGATCCTCGAAGTATTCCTTCCACCGCCCGACGATATCCCCAGTCGAAGTCAACAGTGCCCCATCCACACCATACACAGTGTGGACAGGGAGCTGCTTTCCCCTCCTGAGCCGCAGGACAGTTTGCCAGAATCTCTTCGAGGCCGACCGAAAGTCCTGTTCCATGGCCTCACCGAACTCCTCCCATACCCGGGTTTTTTCTTCAGCAACCACCTGAGCTGCACTCCGCTTGGCCTGCCGGTACACCTCAGCTGCTTCGGGAGTCCCACAAGCCAACCAAGCTTGATAGGACTCCTTCTTCAGCTTAATGGCCCCCCTCACCACTGGTGTCCACCACTTTGTTCGGGGGTTGCTACTACGAGATGCACCGACCACCTTGTGGCCGCAGCTCTGGGCCGCCGCTTCAACAACAGAGGTGGAGAACATGGACCATTCAGACTCCATGTCTCCAGACTCCCTCAGAATGTGGTTGAAGTTCTTCCGGAGGTGGGAGTTGAAGACCTCCCGGACAGGGGCCTCAGCCAGACGTTCCCAGCACACCCTCACTATACGTTTGGGTCTACCAGGTCTGAATGGCTTCCTCCCCTGCCATCTGATACAACTCACCACCAGGTGGTGATCAGTTGACAGCTCTGCACCTCTCTTTACCTGAGTGTCCAAGACATACGGTCGCAAGTTTGATGACACGATAACAAAATCGATCGACCTAGGGTGTTCTGGTGCCAGGTGCACATATGGACACCCTTATGCTTGAACATGGTGTTTGTTATGGACAAACTGTGGTTAGCACAGAAGTCCAATAACTGAACGCCACTCGGGTTCAGATCGGGCAGGCCGTTCCTCCCAATCACCCCCCCTCCAGGTTTCACTGTCGTTGCCCACGTGCGCATTGAAGTCCCCCAGTAGGACAATGGAGTCTCCAGGAGGAGCACCCTCCAGCACCCCAGTCACAGACTCCAAAAAGGGTGGGTACTCTGAAACATCATTTGGTGCATAGGCACAAATGATGGTCAGGACCCGTTTCCCAACCCGAAGGCGCAGGGAAGCAACCCTTTCATCCACCGGGGAAAACTCCAATATAGAGGCAGCAAGGTGGGGGGATACAAGAATACCCACCCCTGCTCGTCACCTCTTGCCCGGGGCAACTCCAGAAAAGGCCAAGCTCCAGCCCTTCTCCAGGAGACTGGTTCCGGAACCGGAGCTGTGTGTTGAGGTGAAGCCGACTATATCTAGCCGGTATCTCTCAACCTCGTACAACAGTTCAGGCTCCTTCCCCACCAGAGAGGTGACATTCCACGTCCCAAAAGCCAGTTTAGAAAGCTTGGGATCAGCCCGTCAAGGTCTCCGCCTTTGGTGGGTATACCACAACAAAAAGTGTCAATGTCTCAATAACTTGTCATGTGCCCTTGAGCATCAATTACAGCTTGACAACGATGTCTCATGCTGTTCATAAGTTGACTTATTGTCTGCTGAGACATGGCATTCCACTCTTCTTGAAGGGCAGCCCTCACGTCACTGAGGTTGTGGGGTGCAGAATTACGAGCCTCTACATGGCAACTCAGCGGATCCCATAGGTTTTCTATGGGATTCAGGTCTGGAGAAAGTGCATGCCACTCTATTTGAGGTACCCCAGCCTTCAGAAGCCATTCCATAATGATGTTACCTTGATGAGCTGGAGCATTGTCAACCAGGGAGATGAAATGAGGCCTGTGCTGTTCATGCAGGGGCACAATGACTGGATTAATGATGTTGTTCGGGTAGTATTGGCTTGTCACTGTACCATTCACAAGGTGTAGGACAGTTCTGTATTGACTAGACACACCTGCCCAGACTGTAACATGGTAACAACAGTGGCCGATGCATAGCGCTCTCCTTGATGTCTCAAATATCGTTGGTGGCCATCATTTTTGCTCAACGTTATTCGACTTTCAACAGAGAACAGCACTGAAGCCCACTGGTCCCTTGTCCAGCATAAATGCTCCCTGCCCCTGGTGGTGTGGTCAGGAACCCTTGCAGGTCATCTAGCACGCAGACCACGCTGATGTAAGTGTTTCGAGTGTTTCTGATGAGACCCTTGGGTGCCTCTCACTTCCCTTAAATGTGCCTGGAGTTGAGTGGCATTCATCATCCGGTTCCACGGGGCACTGTTCACAATGAAGCGGTCATCAGCAGTGGATGTGGCCAAAGGACGTCCACTTCTATGCCTTTCTGTGACTCTTCCAGTCTCTCTGCATTTCTGTTGCAACCTGCTGATGACACTGTGACCCTCTAAGCTCAGTGGCCACTTCCCTCTGAGAACATCCTGTTTGAAGCTTTGCAATGGTGAGGTACTGTTTATCAATTGTTGGTGTCGTCTTAGTCTCATAATGTCAAAATGTGAACAGCATGATGAAGAGGGCTGTTGAAATACCAATTCTAATTGAATCAGAAAATTTATTGGTCGATTCACTGATCAAGCACCTGTTGTGAACTGTGCCGTTAAGCACCTTGTTAGAGAACGGCAAGTTATGCAAAAAGACAAACATTGAATCATTGGACATGTGCATTCAAAAGGTTAGAGAAGGTCAAATTAGATTCACCTGTAAAGGTTATACAGTCCCTCCAGGATTTCGCGGGATGCTTTTATGATTGTAGCGGGCCAAAAAGCCTGAATTTGTGGGAGCTTTTTTAAAAAGTTGCAATAAAAGTTGTGATGTTTTTAGAGTGTTTTCTACACTAAAAGTTGTGGGAAGAATTCCAAATTTTAAAGCAGATGATTTTTTCCAGTTTACTGCAGTGATATTCTATATAACAATACAAGAAAAGCACAGGATTGTCAAACATTTCCTATTATAGTGATTTGTAAATTAAGCAGAAACTTCTGCTATACAGAAAAACTCTTGTGCAACAGCAAATACAAACATTAATACAATATCCATTACAACAGCTAAATTGCACTGAATGCATGTTAAAGAGTAGAGATTTGGAAATAATTAGCAGCACCTTCATTTGAAAACTCCCTATGGCTCCCAATCATGCGGTACGGAGCAGAGAGGAAATAAAAAATTATTCTGTTGCTCTGCATTGGCTATTGGAGTCTGTTTTTCGGAAAAAAAAAAAAAAAAAAAAAAGAATATTCTCTCTCTTTCCATGCCTACCTGTCTGTCTGCTGCATGTCGGTCTTCACACAAACACCTCTCATTTACAGCGGGATGGCCGGGGGGGGGGGGGGGGGGGGGGGGGGATTTTGTCCGTCCAGAGTCTACACCAGATATTAACAGTTTTAAAGCTCATTGACCAGATGTAGTAATGATTTTACCTCTCAAGATGTATAAATGTTCAAACACTGGCTGTAGTGTAGTGTACTCTCCTCATGCGTGCTCCCGCAATGGGGTGCTTTTGGGGCAGGCGCATGTTTTTCAACACAAACCCAGCGCTTCGCACAAGCAGTCAGGACGGAGACATGGCGAGGCGTCCACGGGCAGGCTGGGGGAGATGGAGGAAGGGACGGTGTTGAAAACCTCAAAGCTTAGTGTTTTTTTAAAATCACACACTGTTTGCAGATGTGTGCCGTTACTCACTGTAAACTATAAACTCACTACTCACTGTAAACACGGAAGTGAACACGGTGCAACGATGCATTTGATTGGTTAGACTTGAGCGTTTCAGTGCCAGTTAAGAGACAAATTTGATTGGTGAAACTGGTGGAAGTTGACGAGGATTGGCTAAAATTGTGGGAAAGTTGTGGTGATTGGACAAAGATGCAAGGTCATGCAATCGTTGCACTGATTGGCTGATTTCACGTGAACTGATGCGATCGCAACATCACAAAATCCTGAAGGGACTGGTTGTAGTGCAGTTTAGGTGCATCCTGGAATTTCACCCAAAAAATGAATATCCCTAACTTTTTGTGAGTAGTGTATATCACGATATACAGTGGTGGGAAAAAGTGTTTGCCCCCTTCCTGATTTCTCATTTTTTTATATTTGTCACTCTTAAAATGTTTCAGATCAAACAAATTTAAATATTAGACAAATATACCATAAGTAAACACAAAACAGTTTTTTAAATGAAGGTGTTTATTATTAAGGGGAAAAAAACCCCAAATAAATGTGTATAAATGTTTGGTAGTGGTCGGAGAGGCTGTTAGCGTGGATTGGCGGCCACCTTTCCATCAGGCTGCCCCAGGGTAGCTGTGGCTACTACAGTAGCAGCTTACCACTATCAATGTCTGTCTGGAGTCAATGAATAATGGACTCACTGTAAACGCTTTGAGATATCACTTGACACGTAAAGCGCCATACAAATCTAATCCACTTTCACCTCCATCAAGGGAGGAGGTAACGTTTTCAGTGGAGTTGGTTGGTTGGTTGGTTTGTCTGTTACCAACATAACTCAAAAAGTTATGAACGGATTTTGATGACATTTTCAGAAAAGGTGTGTCATGGCATGTAGGAACAGATGATTACATTTTGGTGATCTTAGAGTGCATACCTCCACCAAGGGCTTTGTTTGCATTAGTGCAGCAGGACAACACAAAAACTACTGAATGGATTTCGATGAAATTTTCACCAGAGGTGGTTCTTGAGCTACAGATGAACCCATTACATTTTGGTGATCTGAAGAATGCATACCTCCGTCAAGGCTCTTATCTTCTCACAGTGTCTTAGCAACAATACTCCAAAACTAATGGACAAACTATGATGCAATTTTCACAAGTGGCTCTAGGCCTACACACAAACCCACTGCATTCTGGAGGTGATCCATGAGAGATGGAAGGAGCCTTGGTGGAGGTATGTGCTCTCTTAGTGCTTTTCTAGTTATGGATATAAGAAGTCTACACACCCCTGTTCAAATGCCAAGTTTTTATGATGTAAAAAATGAGACTAAGATAAATCATTTCAAAACTTTTTCCACCATTTATGTGACCTATAACCTCTACAACCCAATTGAAAAACATGCTAGAATCTTTCAAGGGGAAAAATAAACTTACAACTATTTGCATCAATATGCACACCCTTAAACTTAATACTTTGTTGCAGCACATTTGGCTTTTATGACAGCACTCTTTTTGGGTAGAAGTCTATCAGCGTGGCACATCTTCAAGTAGCAATATTTGCCCACTCTTTGCAAAAATGCTCCAAATCTGTCAGATTGCAAGGGCATCTCCTGTGCACAGCCCCTATTCAGATCAAGCATCATGCTTTGGGGCTGTTTTTCTTGAGCTGGAACTGAAGTCTTAGTCAAGGTAGAGGGAATTATGAACAGTTCCAAATATCAGTCAGTGTTGGCACCAAACTTTCAGACTTTCGCTAGAAAGCTGAAGATGAAGGGGAACGTCATCTTTCAGCACGACAATCAGTCCCTCCAGGATTTCACGGGATGTTTGTATGATTGTAGAGGCCCAAAAAGCCTGAATTCGCAGGAGATTTTTTAAAAAGTTGGGATAAAAGTTGCAACATTTTGAGAGGCTTTTTTGCACTAAAAGTTGTGGGAAGAATTACAAATTTTAAAGCAGACTTTTTTTTTTTGTTTTTTTTTTTTCCCATAGTTTACTGCAGTGATATTCTATATAATAATACAAGAAAAGTATAGGATTGTCAAAAATTTCCTATTAAACAGTGATTTGTAAATTAAGCGTCCAACAGCAAATACAGACTAACACAATACCCATAACAGCTAAATTGCACTGAATGCATGTTGAGTATAGATTTGGAAATTACTGGCAGCACCTTCATTTGAAAACTCCTACAGTCCCCAGCCACTCGGTCGCGAGCGGAGAGGAAAAATAATTTATTCTGTTGCTCTGTATTGTCTATTAGAGTCTGTGTTTTTCTGAGAAACAAAATTACAGACAATATTCTCTCTCTTTCCATGCCTAAGTCCTAAATGTCTATC
Organism: Pholidichthys leucotaenia; assembly: GCA_020510985.1. Taxonomy (NCBI): domain Eukaryota; kingdom Metazoa; phylum Chordata; class Actinopteri; order Cichliformes; family Pholidichthyidae; genus Pholidichthys; species Pholidichthys leucotaenia. Next base: position 341,366,264 of record CM035843.1, read on the forward strand.
TGCTGCACATCTTGAAACACACCTGTCTCATCACACACTCATCTTTCATTTACGGGGGTGGGGGTGGGGGGGGGGGGTCTGTGTCCAGACCAGAGATTCACAGTTTTAAAGCTCACTGACAAGCTGTAGTAATGAGTTTACCTCTAAAGATGTATAAAACGTTCAAACACTGGCTGTAGTGTTAAGATTTGCTCATTCTGTTTGTAGTTTTACGGTGTCTCTCCTCACACGCGCTCCCGCGACAGGGTGCTTTTGGGACAGACAGATATTTTTACAACATAAACCCAGCACTTCGTACATGCGGTAAGGACAGAGATGTGGCAAGACGTCCACTGGCAGGCTGGGGGAGACGGAGAAAGGGAAGGTGATGGAAACCTTGCGGGTGAGTGGTTTTTTTTTTGTTTTTTTTAAATCACACACACTGTTTCTGCTCACGTACGCGGTGGAGCAACACATATGGTTAGACTGGGCGTCCGAGTGCCACTCAGGGACAAATTTGGTTGGTGAAATTGGCCGAAGTTGACGAGGATTGGTCAAAATTGCAGAAAAGTTGCGGTGATCGGACAAAGTTGCAAGGTTGCGCAATAGTTGCGCTGATTGGCTGATTTCGTGTGAATTGATGCGATCGCAACATCACAAAATCCTGGAGGGACTGGACAATGACCCAAAGCACACATCCAAATCAACAAAAGAATGGCTTCACCAGAAAAAGAAAGGTTTTGGAATGGCCCAGCTGGAGTCCAGACCTGAATCTGATCGAACATCTGTGGAGTGATCTGAAGAGGGCTGTGTACAGGAAATGCCCTCGCAATCTGACAATTTGGAGCGTTTTTGCAAAGAAGAGTGGGCAAATATTACCACATCAAGATGTGCCATGCTGATAGACTCCTACCCAAAAAGACTGAGTGCTGTAATAAAACAAAGTGTTAGTTTAAGGGTGTGCATATTTATGCAACCAGGTTATTGTAAGTTTATTTTTTATTTTTCCCCTTAAAAGATTTCAGTTTGTTTTTCAATTGGGTTGTACAGGTTATAGGTCACATTAATGGTGGAAAAAGTTTTGAAATGATTTATCTTGGTCTCATTTTTTTTACATCACAAAAACCTGGCAGTTGAACAGGGGTGTGTACACTTTTTATATGCACTGTATATCACCATATTGCACAGCCCAATTACACAGCACAGAGATCAATGAGAGACTGGGCCAATACCTGATCTTTGGGATTGTCTGGGAGATTCTTGTTGGTTTTGGACATCGTCAAAACTTTGAGGAGACGATGGTGACTGCAGAGATCACCAAGATCACTGACAGATCAAAAATTGGCAAGATCTCTCAATGATCTCCACCCCCTTGTAAAGGGGGTGCAACTTTGCAATACTCAGTGAAATATATAGGTGTTTCTCAGTGAATTAGAATATCACTGAAAAGTTAATTTCAGTAATTCAGTTCAAAAAGTGAAACTCAAAATATCAGAATATCACTGAAAAGTTAATTTCAGTAATTCAGTTCAAAAAGTGAAACTCAAAAAGTGAAACTCATATACAGGATGGGGGGGGCTGAAAAATTCATACACTGACTATGTGGTCAACTTTGACCAAATGTGTTTTATTTTTCAACACAGTCTCCAATGTCAGTGTATCTGAAAAGAAACAATGCAGTTAGTATCGGAAAAGGTTGAATTTTATGGATGACTAGTTTCGTTGCCGGAGCATAACTCCTTCTTAGTCAGCCTATGAACTTTTCAGCCCCCCTCATAGATTGCTTTCACATAGTGATACATTTCAAGTGTTTCTTTTAGTTTTGATGATTATGGCTCATAGCTAATGAAAACCCAAAATTCAGTTTCTCAGAAAACAGATTACATAAGATTATTTAAAAAAAACAAAAAAAAAAACAGAGCTAGCAGAGGACTGACCCCTAACTGTAGCTTTCACTACGTACAGTAGCTGTGTGGCCTAGGGTCACGGAAATGGAGATAGGCACCACCTCTATACACCACATGGTGTTCCACATGCTGTGGAAGGTGACTTACAGTGCATCCGGAAAGTATTCACTTTTTCTTATGTTACAGCCTTATTCCAAAATGGATTAAATTCATTTTTTTCCTCAAAATTCTACACACAATACCCCATAATGACAAGGTGAAAAATGTTCTTTTAAGATTTTTGCAAATGTATTAAAAATAAAGAAACCACATGTACAAAAGCATTCACAGTCTTTGCCATGAAGCTCAAAATTGAACTCAGGTGCATCCTGTTTCCACTGATCATCCTTGAGATGTTTCTACAGCTTAATTGGAGTCCACCTGTGGTAAATTCAGTTGATTGGACATGATTTGGAAAGGCACACACCTGACTATATAAGGTCCCACAGTTGACAGTGCATGTCAGAGCACAAACCAAACATGGAGTCAAAGAAATTGTCTGTAGACCTCCAACACCAGATTGTCTCAAGGTACAAATCTGGGGAAGGGTACAGAAAAATTTCTGCTGTTTTGAAGGTCCTAATGAGCACAGTGGTCTCCATCATCCGTAAATACAAGACGTTCAGAATCATCAGGACTCTTCCTAGAGCTGGCCGGCCGTCTAAACTGAGCGATCGGGAGAGAAGGGCCTTATTCAGGAAGGTGACCAAGAATCCGATGGTCACTCTGTCAAGAGTTCCAGCGTTCCTCTGAGGAGAATCTTCCAGAAGGACAACCATCTCTGCTGCAATCCACCAATCAGGCCTGTATGGTAGAGTTGCCAGACGGAAGCCACTCCTTGTAAAAGGCACATGGCAGCCCGCCTGGAGTTTGCCAAAAGGCACCTGAAAGACTCTCAGACCATGAGAAACAAAATTCTCTGGTCTGATGAGACAAAAATTGAACTCTTTGGCATGAATGCAGGCATCATGTTTGGAGGAAACCAGGCACCGCTCATCACCAGGCCAATACCATCCCTACAGTGAAGCATGGTGGTGGCAGTATCATGCTGTGCCAATGTTTTTCAGTGGCAGGAGCTGGGAGACTAGTCAGGATAGAGGGAAAGATGAATGCAGCAATGTACAGAGACATCCTGGGTGAAAACCTGCTCCAGAGCGCTCTTGACCTCAGACTGGGGGCGACGGTTCATCTTTCAGCAGGACAACGACCCTAAGCACACAGCCAAGATGTCAAAGAAGCGGCTTCAGGACAACTCTGTGAATGTCCTTGAGTTGCCCAGCAAAAGCCCAGACTTGAATCCAATTCAACATCTCTGGAGAGATCTGAAAATGGCTGTGCATCAATGCTTCCGATCCCCCCGATGGCTCTTGAGAGGTGCTGCAAAGAGGAATGGGCGAAACTGCCCAAAGATAGGTGTGCCAAACTTGTGGCATCATATTCTAAAAAATTTGAGGCTGTAATTGCTGCCAAAGGTGCATCAACAAAGTATTGAACAAAGGCTGTGAATACTTATGTACATGTGATTTCTTAGTTTTTTAAAATAAATTTGCAAAAATCTCAAAAAAACTTTTTTCACGTTGTCATTATGGGCAATTGTGTGTAGAATTTTGAGGAAAAAAAATGAATTTATTCCATTTTGAAATAAGGCTGCAACATAACGTGGAAAAAGTGAAGCGCTGTGAATACTTTCCAGATGCACTGTTCTTTAAAAAAATGGATTTTTAATAAAAATGTTGGCCTCCTGATATGTATGTCCATGTATGCACTCAATACTACTTAAAGCTTATCAGCAGAGGGAAGCAACAAGTGCTCTAAAATTTCCTGGTAGATGACTGTGCCGACTTTGGACGTGATAAAACAGTGGACCAACATCAGCAGATGACATGGTTCCCCAAATCAGGTGCCAAGTCCTGTCATTTGGAAATCAAGGTCCCAGAGTCTAGAGCAAGAGTGGGATGATACAGAATCCAAGTGGCTTGAGGTCCAGTGAAGTTTCCATGAGGTTTCCTCAGTGATCATTTGACGAGTTATGTTATCTGTTGGTGTTGGTCCTCTGTTTTATGCTTCCCTGACAAGCTTTATGGAGATGCCCATTACATTTCCCAGCAGGATTTGGCACCTGCCTACGTTGCCAAAAATATCATGGTTTAATGACCATGGTATCACTGTGCTTGAGTGGACAGCAAACTCTCTTGACCTAAACCCCATACAGAATCTATGGGGTATTGTCAAGTAGAAGATGAGAGACACCAGACACATTGCAGACGAGCTGAAGGCCGCTGTCAAAGCCAACTGGGCATCCTCAACACTTCAACAGTGCCACAGGCTCATCGGCTTCATGCCCCATTGCACACTGATGCAGTAGTTCATGCAAAAGGAGCCCCGACCAAGTGCTGAATGCATGCATGGACATCCTTTTCAGTAGGCCAACATATCTCTATTAAAAATTCATTTTTTAAAATTAATCTTCTATTCTAATTTCCTCAAAAACTGAATTTTGAGTTTTTATTAGCTGTAAGTCATAATCATCAAAATGAAAAGAAATAAAGACTTGAAATGCACTACTCACAAAAAGTTAAGGATATTCAAGTTTCAGGTGAAATTTCAGAATGCACTTAAAATGCACTACAACCTTTACAGGTGAACATGATTTGACCTTCTCGAACCTTTTGAATGCACATGTCCAACTGTTCAATGTTTCAGTACTTTTTGCCTAACTTGCTGTTCTCCAATAAGGTGCTTAATGGCAAAATTCACAAAAGGTGTTTGATCAATGAATCGACCAATATATTTTCTGGTTCAATTAGAATTGGTATTTCAACAGCCCTCTTCATCATACTGTTCACATTTTGACATCCTGAGACCAAGACGACATCTAACAATTGATCAGCAGTACCTTGCCATTGCGAGGCTTCAAACAGGATGTTCTCAGAGGGAAGTGGCCACTGAGCTTAGAGTGTCACAGAGTGTCATCAGCAGGTTGCAACAGAGATACAGAGAGACTGGAAAAGTCACAGAAAGGCATAGAAGTGGACATCCTTTGGCCACATCCCACGGTGATGACTGCTTCATTGTGAACAGTGCCTTGAGGCAGATTTAAGGGAGGTGAGAGGCATCCAAGTGTCACGTCAGACCATTCAAAACTGTTTACATCAGCGTGGTCTGTGTGTGTGCTAGATGACCTGCAGGGGTACCTGACCACAGGCGTCATCATCTTGCATGAGCCAGGGAGCATTTATGCTGGACAAAGGACCAGTGGGCCTCACTGCTCTTTTCTGATAAACGTCAATTCACACTGAGCAGAAATGATGGCCGCCAGTGATGTTCAAGACATCAAGGAGAGCGCTATGCATCAGTCACTGCTGTCATCAGACAAGCCTTTTGTGGTGGTGGTGTTAACCACTTGCACTCCGTTGTTCCGCAGGCGGGCAAGTCTCTGCGTCCTAGGGCGCACGAGGGCGCACGAGAGCGCACTCGTGCGCATGACGCATGATAAGGATATTGAGGGTGGTGGTGTAGGTGGTGTGGCCTCCAAGCGCCACTGAAAAAAAAATCTGCAAACACAGCCGCGAACAGATTAGTTCATCTGATTGACCTCTCATTCGACTAATAAGAGCCTTGAATTGGGTTTCTGAAACCTTGAAGAACCAATGAATGAAAACCTAGGAAGGAGGACCCGCCTCCCAACGCTTTGAATGCAGTGAGCCAATTGAAGCAGAGAAGTTCGTGAGCTGTTTTTTTTTTAAGGCTGGGTGAAGACTGGCTGCTGCAGCGGATCAAAAAAGGACACAGGAAGAGCTCCACAGACCCAGCAGCATGGAGACCATCCACAAATGCAACCTGTGTGACAGGGAGTGCCATTCGTGGATCGGCATGTTCGGCCACAGGCGGTGCTTATTTTGTATTGGTTCCAGCAGAGTAGACGTTATGATTTCTTCCATGGTCATTATAGACCGACGGAGGCTGACGACGAAGGCTGAGTGAAACACACGCCTTCGCCAGTCTTTTTTTAATTACTACTGTTATTTGTTTTGAAAAATCGTTCGCCAAAAACCGCAATCATGGAAGCACAAAACCGCAATAATGGAATTATGTTTTGATCGAGTCGCGAGACCAGAACCAGAGTGGACCAGCATCGCGTTCGTCTGACAATGAGAAAGACAAGTTCGCCAAGACTCCGCTGTGAAGAGGTAAGGTGTTATAAGCTAAATTATTCTCTATCCCTGAAAATTGTAATCCAAAATGACTTTTGACCGATCAGTAAATTACAGCTGTGCGGTTCACGAAGTCTGAAGTTCGTGCGCCGCGGTACAAGGGGTTGCTCGCAGTGTACAGACTGTGAACGCCCCCCACCCCCGCTATTCTTCTGCAGCGAGGGGGGGGGAGCCGCGGTGACTGCACTGCTGTCCTACATCACCACATAAGGCTAATCCGTTGTGTAGCGATGGCTGAAGTCCATCCTCTGTAGCGAGCGGGGGGGGGGGGGGGGGGGGGGGGACACCCCCCCCACACACACACAGTAGCGAGGGGGGGGGGGGGAGCCGCTGTGACAGCGTTGCTGTGGAAACATGCAACGAGTGTAATCTGTCATGTAGCGAGGGCCGAACTCTGTCCTTGATAGCGGGGGGGGGGGGGGGGGGGGGGGACGACACACACACACACACACACACACACACACACACACACACACACACACACACACAGCCCTGAGTGTAACCTTTCCTTTGAGCCTAAAATGAAGCTTCTACATTGAATCATTCAAAAGTTACAGACGTTTTTCCAAACTGTGCCATTTGGCACTGGCACAGTTCCAAAACGCCTGGGAACAGCCTGAGAACAAAGCTGTGTAAAATATTCATTTTTTGTGGTATTGTTACCAAATTTGGATCTCAGCTGGATAACACTTGGTTCTACATTTCTGTTGCATTTTCCAGCCGGATCGGACAGCTGTGTGTTATTTACAAGCATTTGTATCCAAAAAAACACTGTGTCCAAATTTTTTTTCTTCAAGTTCAGTATGTTTAGATGACTGTAACTCAGTGGCCGGAGCACGTAGAGAGATTGTTTTTTTTGCCAAAAAATTCAAAGTGTTTTCTTTTAAATGAGACCAACCCCATGAAGATGCTGCAAAGGGTTGAAGAACAGCTTTCGATTTACTTTGGGCACGTTATTTTTTGGCATTTTTAGGAAAATTGCCCGGAGTGCAAGTGGTTAACAGTCTGGGCAGGTGTGTCTAGTCAATACAGAACTGTCGTACACCTTGTGAATAGTACAGTGATAAGCCAATACTATCTGAATAACATCATTAATCCAGTCATTGTGCCCTGCATGAACAGCACAGACCTAATTTCATCTTCATGGACGACAATGCTTCAGTTCATCAAAGTCACATTATTAGGAAACGGCTGCTGGAGGCTGAGGTACCTCAAATGGAGCGGCCTACACTTTCTCCAGACCTGAATCCCATAGAAAACCTATGGGATCAGCCAAGTCGCAGTGTAGAGGCTCGTAACCCTGCACCCCACAACCTCAATGACCTGACGGTCGCCCTTCAAGAAGAGTGGAATGCCATGCCTCAGCAGACAATAAGTCAACTTGTGAACTGCATAAGAAGTTGTCGTCAAGCTGTAATTGATGCTCAAGGGCACATGACAGGTTACTGAGACATTGCCATTTTTTGTTGTGGTATACCTACCACTGTTGTTGGCTTTTGTTTCAATAAATTGTTTTGAGAGGAGGAAATCACCATTGCATGCTTCTACTTAAATGCCCTACTTTCATGATATATCACTGTCGCGTGAACTTTTTACATTTTCCATAAATCTCACCCAAAAGCCAACTGTTTGTGAGTAGTGTATATCACTCCAATATACGAATTTCACTTTATGAATTGATATAGTGTAATAAATTAGTTTTTCAGTGATATTCTAATTTATTGAGATGCACCTGTACACAGAAATTTAAGCCCAACACATTTCAGGTTTTAACCTACTCTCCATGTCTGTATCCATGTCCTCAGACTCCACAGTTGCGCTGGGCCTTTGGATCTTTGGCTTGATGACAAATGGGCACTCTTTCCTCGACAGGTCAACCTCATGCTTTACAAATAAAGTAAATGTCAGAGGAATGCATGAATGTAAACGATTTGTTGACAACATGATAGAAAGCTTCAGTGACAGTAAAATGTACACAGCCAACCTCTAGCCTGCAGATGAAAATGGAAAGGCCGCTGTGGGACTGAAAGGCAGCCATGTCAAGATTGGTGATTAGGTCAACAACCCGCACTGCTCGTGTCACAAAGGTGATCTGGTCCTGCTCGTCACCTAAAAACTTGATCACCTACAAAGTTTAAGACAATAAACATTTCCCCAACATTCACAATTATTTGCAACAGCACATTAGAAAGATCAAGCTATACCTTCAGGAGAGCTTCCATCATGCCACAAGAGACAAGGGCTTCTCCTCCAGCATCGTAGCTAGCCAAGTGATAAAGGAATGAGAACAGTGCTGTGGCAAACTGGTGTGGGTATGGTTCCATCAGAGGATCTAACAAGGACAAATCACAAGTTTAGAGTAAGTTTTCCACCAATTTGTCAGATTCATTGCATCACTTGGTAACTGCTTAAAATGTTTGGGGGGGTTTTGGACAAATTCTCACCAATCATTGCTTGTATGCAGTTGCGAACCAACACAGGCAAGAAGCCATGGTAGGATGCGGTGCCAGTGCAGTCAATTATGTTGGAAAGCTTCGGTGTCCTCTCCAGATGGACAATTGAAGTTAAAGTGCGCAAAGATGCTGCCTTGATATCCTAAATAACAAAATCCCAACAGTATGTCAAACAACTAGCAATGGAAAAGGACCATAAAACCATAAAACTCATCTATTACCATTTAAAAATGTAAAAATGTTCTGAGACATGCATCAAGTGTAAGGCCAGAAGAAAAGGTGTCTACTTTCTTACCACAAGCTGTTTGTCTGTAATCTGCAAGACATCCACCAGCTCTTCTATCAAGCCATTATACAGAATACTGTTGGCTGATTCTTGGAGTGCATTTGAATACACTAAAAATAAATTTAAAAAGAAAGGTCAACACTTGACGCTTTGAGCAAAAAGCTGATGCCGTCATAAAAAGGAAACTTCTTCTCACCCAGAATAGAGATAGCATGCAGTCGAGCTTGCACAGCCTGCAATCTCTTTTTGTGATTTGAGAAACCATGCGCCAGTCGAATGTGTGTGAACAGCAGAGTCTGTTTGTCTTTTGGGATGTTGTACATCACTGTAAGTGACTCCATGATCTCAGATGGGCTTTCCGAGATCTAAGAAACACACACCACCACAATTAAATCCAGGAAACAAATGCATTATTAATATGTTATTAACAGATTCTCAATTTGTAGACTATACCTTGTCAAGTTGCTCAATGTGAATATAGTGTAGTGTGTTACTACTTGTCTGCTGTGGGAATAAAAAGTTCAGAAATTAATAGGAAGGACATGCCAGTAGGGGTGGGTTCAAAAGATCGATTCTCCGATTCAAATCAATTTACGTTTCACTGAGCCAATATTGATTTCCCCAATACCTGCGGATCAATCTTTGAATACAATGCTTTTTACATCTGTGAAACACAAACCGCTAGTTATCCTTGAGCCGGAAGAATTCTCGCATGATTGAACAGTTGCGTGAGAGTTAGGCCGTGGGTCAAAGTGAATCAACTTGGCAGCGCAAAGCTGACAGATTGGATTTAAGAACTGTGAAGGCAGCAAAGAGCTTGACAAAACCAAAGCCATCATATTTAAGTCTACAACGTTATCGGGTGGGGCTCTCACCTGGAAATTTGTCACAGCCTCCAACAAAACTACACCTGGATGACAGTCGTTTATGTTGCTAGCCTGTTAGCCACCATTAACATTTCCGTGGGATGAATATATACAACAGACAGTCCGTTTTAGCTCCAATCCATCTGTCTGCAGGTGAGTGGCAGACTCATTTTCAAACTAGTTTAAGCTCAAGTGTTGATAATTTTACTCCGGTGACAGCAAAATCTCCAGGTTGATTACTTGTTTGCCCTCATTAGCACGATCCCTCAGACAAGAATGCGCATGCTTTCCGCATTTTTACATATATTCACGCCACGTAAAAAATTTGCCTCAATGCTGAAAATACGGGGGGGCTGAAGAGTTCAGAGTGGTCAAATTTGACCAAATGTGGTTTATATTTCAACACAGTCACCCCTTCAGTCCACACACGTCTTCTATCGGTGCTGCAGCGCTTGGATTCCTGCAGTTTTGAAAAATAAACCACATTTGGTCAAATGTGACCACTGTGAACTTTTCAGTCCCCCCGTATGGTACGTGGTGTAAAAATAATAGGGCCAGTTGCACCTTGGCTGTTTTGCAAACGTACTCAATTTAGCCTCACAAGTGTAGCATATTCTCAGGTATTACCATTTACAAAAAAAATATGTTCTAGTTGCACTGAATGCCTGATACATTTGAAATCTAAAGTTGCTGGCAAATACAGTGAGATTATGTATACATGCTCCATGCCTTGAATTTGTCTACTTACTATGGGTTGTTAACTTTGACACTACACACCCTTTGCACTAAAGAAACCACTTGTTAGCACTTTGTGAAATCATAAGTTAATAAAAAAATGCATTATTGTAACTGATTTTGGGTCAGTTCTTTATGTGATACTTTATGTATTAAAGCTTGAGTATTCCTGGTATAATTTGCAACATTAGGTCTCCAAGAATTTTTTTCCTGGCAAGTAAATCGCTCTTAAAATGGTAATTTCCCTTAGTGAATCGTGATCGAATCAATCCAGAACCTCAACAATTGGAACGGATTCTGGAAATTAGTGATGATTCCCAGCCCTAGTTGACAGTAAAATAATCCAAAATAGTTATTATATTGCAATAGGAAAATGTCTTGGTCTTTACCTTCCTCTCTACTTTGACCTCAGGGCCTGGTTCAGCATAAAACTCAAAGTGAAGTGTTGTGGCACTAGGAGGATACTTCTGCTCAGCGAGAAGCAATATAAAATCAAGTTAATAAATTGTGAATAATGTTATTTCTGACAGGTAACAGTTATTAATTGGTAAAATTTCTTACTGTCATGGGTAGATCCCGGCAACATTCAGCTAGGCCAAAGCCATTCTCCTTCCCTCCCCAGCTCTACAAAAAAGAATAAAGGGTCTAAACAACACATCTCTCCATAAGGACAGCTGAAATCATTTTGATAATGGAAAAAATAAACAATAACAGCATTCACTAAACCTCAGCCAGGTGTTGCAGACGTGCCAGAAGAGGTGTTCTTTTATCAGATCCCAGTCTCGTGATGTAGTTAGAACGTTTACTGAACACATAAAGTAGGTTCAGCACAGACAGGACCACCTGCATATCACATGATGCTAACAAGGTGGTTAAATGCTGTAAAGTGGGTAAGAGTGAAGGATAAAAGAGGGTCAATGTTAGTCAACTATTCTGCCTTTTCACCCGTGACATACCCACAGCCTAAATATGCAGAGTAGTCGTCAAATGCGTTCAGTCCTACCTCTATGGAGCTGTAGAGGTGCCTAGAGAAGCTGTACTCAATAAGTAGAGCTGTGAAGTTTAGCACTGCTAAAAGCAAGGCTTTTAGTTGTCCGTTGTCTGGTCGATCACACACCAGCAGCCATGACATATTCTCTACTGTCTGGCCTGCATCACACAGAATGCCATCAAAGCGGTCCAGCAGGTCCACCCAATGATAGAGTTCACACTGTAAAGAAAAAAAGATTGCCAATAACTGCCAAATAAAGGTTCCGTAAGGAAGACCTATGAAGTCTAGGATGTGCAGTATAAAGGTTACTGCCACTTTATTATTCAGGTGCAAAGCCAGAACACATATGACAATGAGGTCTATGTAAATAACATGCAGCACGGTATTAATACGTTTTTGCCTTTGAACTCTTTGATCTTAAAAGCATGCCTGTTCTTGTTGGTACCCATATGGGGAAGTAGAAACTTTGCCAGTCAATTCAAAATACTCAAAAACATAGCAATAGTATTGATAAAGTTAACGGCTACAGACACCAGTAAATGCTACATTATTTGTTAAACTGCAAATAAAGATATCCCATTATTACAGTCACATTCAGTAAGCTTACATCAGTTACGACAAGTTGTAGTTGTTAGCTGGTTAACTGGATAATGCCTGTACCACCAACTGTCAGAAGTTAAATGCAAATTAAGGAAAAGATCTGTATTTGTATAGCACTTTCTCTAGTTTAATGGCCAATCAAAAGTTGTTTTTTTTTTTGTTTTGTTTTTTTTAACTACCAGTCATAGAATCACCAGTTAACCTTGCATGCATGTCTTTGGACTGCGGGATGAAACAGAAGCATTCAGAGCAAAATCTGAATATGCAGAAAACCGGGAGAATCTGAAAACTACATAAAAGGTTGCTTTGGACCCAGAAATTGAAACCAGGAATCTCCCAGGTGTACTAAGAATTAAGTCACCTTTTTAATGCATTTTAACCACTTCTGTAAAAACTAGGAAGAAAAACAAATTGCTTGGATGTGTCCCAGTTGGCAGACATCTCTGTTGATTATGCCAACTGGAAGTCTAAAGTCCAAAGGTATCTGTGTGAGACATCTTTAATCTAATCTTTAAAAATAAGACTATTTACAGCAGAGACAATCGTGTGTATTTACAAACTGAATGGGCATGTCTTCAATCTATGACATTTCATACATTCTCCAACTATTGGGATTCCAGAGATTAAAAAATACTGAAGGAGTTGCCATTCATCTAGGTTTTTTCTTTGGGTTTACCTTGCCAATATTCCAGGTCTTGATGTGTTGCAGTTCAACCAGCAGTTGTTCATCATTGCATCCCTTGAGCTTTTCTATAAGTATCCTGCAATCAGCAGGCTGTTGGGTGAGAAAGATCACAAAAGCTGTAGTCAAGTACACTTCATGACAAACAAAGCTTCCAAAGTCCACAGCATAGCACTTCTTAAGGTGCATTCAGACCAAAAGCGAAGCGTATTTTTTGCATGCTGTGATTACACACAAAGTCAATGTTAAAGATGCACTCCGGCGGCTCTAAAACCACCTCAAAAACAAATACACCAGGATTCCCTCTGGTAACATTTCTCAGTGGCGGCCTGCTGTGCCAGAAAATTTATCACCACACCAACAAGGAGATATGAATTTAAGAAAAATATATGAAGCAATGACTTTCCGGAAGTGCACACACGAACAACACACATGGCCGTCATCCACGTGGAGTTTAGAAGCGCCCCGCCCACACAACCTTTCCAGTCAGTCAGCAGGCAATGTCTTGCTAGCGGCAGCAACATCTTCGTGGAAAAGGAGTGAAAACCGGGAAGTCAAACAGCAGAAATAGACTATCTGAAGAGAAACTTTGTGAAGAAGTCCACTGTTTCTTCGTTGGTGAACATCCTGGTACAGGTGTACAGCGCTGCATGCATGCCAGGCTCGTCCAAAGCGTACGCGGATCAAGGTGGACTAGAGGGGAAATGCAGCATGAATAAGGCTTGACTGTCCAACAGAAACATGAGTTTATTTAAGTACTTTAAACGTGGGGAAAAAAAAATCATAAGCGGTATGTAAGCACTAGAGGCATTTATCATGGTTTTGAACCCACTGGAAACGGGAGCAATAACGGAAGAGTCGCTTAGCTAAGAGATGTGGTTAGAATTCCAGTGCAGCCGGCTTCATATGAAGGGAAAGGCAAGGGGGACTGATGAATTGCTGAGGATATATTTCACCAGCCACTACAATATTAAGTTATGTTCCCAATTATGTACCTGGCAAGCTAAGATGAAGTCAATGACTTTAATCCGTCAGCAGCTTTCAGACAAACTGAACGTGCCAGCATTTGGACTTCAAAATAAGGGAGGTTTTTATTGGCGGTGAGGAGACTTCTAAAAAAAACAAAAAAAAACCCCAAAAACTATAACTAGAAAAGCACTCGGAGAGCGCAGACCTCCACCAAGCGGCACAGTTCCCCCATAGAGGGTTTGTGTGTACGTTTTCAGATTCCCTGAGCATGAAAAGATATGAGTAGCAATTGGATTCACAATGATTATTTGTTTATTTGACATGGACAGTGCAATAAACAGACAATTAATGAATGACAATCAATGTGATAGTGATAGGATTAGTGGTTCAGTAGTGTAAAATGGGGCTATAAGGGACGGCGGGTTAATAAGGGACACTTTTGTGGGAAATGTTTTAAATGTAATTCTGCTTTTTTTATTTTGAGCAGGACGCTGAGTTGTGTTGTTATTGTCAAATATCCATGAATCCTTCATCAAATCTAGGCGGAAGCAAAATTAAAAAAGCAGAATTACATTTAGAAAAGTGTCCCATATTACCCCGCCGTCCCTTATAGCCCCGTTTTACGGTTGTAAAAGCATTGCCTCCTTGGCGGAGGTAATAAACTGAAGTGTTGGTGTGTCCATGTCCTCCACTGACAGATGCAGATTGGTTAGACAGGTTGCCGTGGGTTTTATATTATATTGGGGTTGCGGTCCGCGGCAAAACAGAATTTAGAGTCTTCCCCGGCAGAGAGGTCGTTTTTACGCAGCGCCTATAGCTGGGCGGGGAATTTGTGGCAAATAATCGGGCGGCGGACAGGTGTCCGTCTCAGGTTTTGCAGCGTGGCGCAAAAGCAGTCACGCTGGCGTGCCCAGGGCAGCAGTGTTTTCCGCGTGCTTTTGTGCCTAAAACGTTGAAGAACGCGGAGTTTGTGCTGGTCAGACACGACGACCAGCGCAATGTGCGCAGCGCCTATGGCTGGCACAGGCACGCTGGGGGTCCGAGGCCAGCAGTGTTTTCCGCATGCTTTTGTGGCTAAAACGTTGAAGAAGGCGGAGTTTGTGTTGGTCAGACATGACGCCCAGCGGCCTCCATTGCGCCTGCGCACATGTTGAAAATGGCCCTATGTCACAGTGTTGAAAAAAATGCTTTAAAAAAATTCCTGTATCCAGACGGTGAACCGGATCACCCCCAAAATGTAATCAGTTCTTCCTTGTACCATTTCCAACAACGCCTGAAAGTTTCATGCAAATCCGTCCAAGACTTTTTGAGTTATCTTGCTAACCAACAGACAAACAGACAGACAGACAAACAGACAGACAAACAGACAAACCCTGGCAAAAACATAACCTCCTCCTGGCCTTTTCGGCCTGGCGGAGGTAAATATATAGAAATATTATAACAAATAATAGCATCCTTGGTCATTCAAGTTAATTTAAATAATTAAATACAATTTTATTAATTTTTTTCTTTGTAATGGCAGTTAAATTATTGTTCTGTTCTGACTGCAAAGTTATGGTCAAAAATATAAATTGTTATAAGGAAAAAGTAAAAAAAAAAAACCACAGTCTGTTTCAAATTTATTTTTTTTTTAAAAAACAAACAGTAATTTTATTTTAAAAACAGACAAAAATAAGCCATAAAATAATGCACAAATTTAGATAAAATTTAAGAAAATTGTTATAAATTTTCGAGAAAAACCTCAAACCTTCAAGACTGAAGTCATTACTCAAGTTTTAAGCGGGTGCTCTTTGTACCCTTAACTAGAAATCTTTGGTCGTCTCCTTTAAAGGTCTGATGACACAATTTTGATTTCAGCTCCAACTGTCATAAGCCTCCTTGTGCGCTCCTCGTGCGCTTTTACGCAGGAGGAGCGCACGAGGAGGGGAAGGATTAATGGATTTACGCGCAGCTTTGACCTACTTTCTGTGAGCACATCAAAATTGTCCTAAATCAGCTAAAAAAAACTGAGACAATAAATCTGGTGTTGACCAGTGTTATCTTTTGAGTTCTTGTTGTTTTTGTTTTGTACATGTGAATAATGTGCCATTTTGACCCACTTTCAGGTGGGTACTGTCCAAGATTCGCCGGGCCGGCCACACGCCCTCTCTCTTTGACAGTCAGCTGTTCATGTTTTGTGTGCATCATCTGCAATGTTGTCAGCCAGCCAATATTGCCAACACTATCACGACGTGTTAGCCACTCCACACAGCCATGGTTCTGTTGCGCCCCTTGAAGCGATGTTGGCCCTGGGGCGCAACCGTGGTTAACACGTCCACTGTCCATGTTCGCTGGGCGATGTCAGCCCCGAACGCCAACTGTAAGTGTTTGTTTATTTTTGTAAGTCTTCACCTTTTTAGGAACTGCTGTCATCATTCTTATGTTCAATACATGTGCTGTGGTGAATCCTGCGTGTAAATCCTCGTTATTTATGCGTAAATCCTCCCTCTCCGCGCACTGTTACGCAGGGCACGGAGAGGGAGGATGAAATAACGAGGATTTACGTGCAAGGTTCACCACAGCACATTTAATACAGAAAGACAAGACAATTCCCAAAAAGGTGAAGATGTACAAAAAAACACAAACACACTTACTGATGGCGTTCCGGGGCCAGCATCGCCCAGAGAACGAATGAGAGGAGACGTGTTAGCCACAGGTGCACCCCAGAGCCGACATCGCTTCAAGGACGCACGAGAACCACGGTGAACATGGGAGTGACTAACACATCGTGAGAGTGCTGAAAATACTGGCAGACTAACAGCACAGACGACAATACTATGGATCAGCAGTGCCTGACTGGCAAACGGCCGCAAAGTGCACGCACTGCTGGTGATGGTGTGATGAGAAGCACCTCGGCGAGGACCAGGAAACATGATCAGCGGAAGGGGAATCAGCTGGTGATAATGATAGAGGGGATGTGGCCGGACCAGTGAGCGTCAGCATGCGCTCACAGAAAGAAGGTCAAAGCTGCGCGTAAATCCATTAATCCTTCCCCTCCTCGTGCGCTTTTACGCAGGCTTAAGACAGTTGGAGCTGAAACGTGTGATGTGGTCTTTCACGGCCTGCCGTTTATCTAAGCCTGCGACACAACGTGAAGGCATAGTCGTAAAATTAAAACAAGAAACCAGAGAAACTGTGAGCTACAAAGCTGCTGTCATTCCAGTCAACAACACCGGCATCCGTTCTGTCGCTTACATCATGGTGGTGCCGCCCTTCATTTGGTGGGCGGCACCACAGTCCAGTCAGCGGCTGCGGTTTTTTGATGATAACTAGTTTATGCAGGCACGGTTGTAAATATTATATTGATCATCGACAATGACTTCTGGGTTTACACAACATGCTAAAAAATGTCAAAATTGTGTCATCAGACCTTTAATTTATATGGCACTTGATATTTTCTAACCTGTTTGTATACTACCATAGACAGAGAGAACCTGAATTAGACAGGGCTCCGAGAGGGCAAGATTAGACAGAAAAGAGGAGCCAAGGAGAGCAAAGTGTTCAGGCAGAGGGTCCAGGAGAGGTGCGAGCAGAGGAAGGAGAGAAGGCTGACACCAGTAAAAAGTCCAAATATAGGACTTCCGGTTATGGCTGCCACGTAAGACGGACGTGTCTCACTCTGCTCTGCTCCTGGAGAAAAAAATCGGCAAATAACTCTCTCATTTGGGACAGAACGTATCCCAGCGTTTGGGCGAGGATATGTCGGCGAAGCCTAAGGCTGGAAAACCAGGTAAAGGAAAAAGCGAGCCGCCGAAACAGTCCAAATTAACGGACTTTCAGGTCTGTGACGCAGCAAACAAAACTCCATATATGGCGGAGGAGGCTGGCAACGGTGCGAAATCTGCGGGGAGCGGCGCAGATGCGCTGATGGCTGCCATGAGTTCAATGAGAGCGGACTTTTCCTCTAGATTTGATGGGATTATGACAGCGTTGGAAGGAATAAGAAAGGAATTGGGTGACTGTGTAGAACGAACGGCGCAGATGGAGCTCCGTCTCGCTAGTGCTGAAGATGACGTCACCCGTCTTCAATTAAAGGTGCACACTTTGGGAAAAAAAAAATAAATGTCTAGAAGATAATATTTTGGATTTGGAATCTCGGTCGAGACAGAATAACTTGAGGCTGGTGGGTCTTCCAGAGGAATCAGAAGGTCGGGACGTATATTCCTTTCTGGAAAAGTGGATTCCGGAGGTGCTGGGCAGCGAGGAGTTGCAATCAGCAGTGGTTCTGGAAAAAGCACATCGTATTGGCCCACGGAGAGATAAGGGACCGCCGAGGACCTTAATTACGAAGTTTCTTAGCAACAGAGACAGGATGAAGATCTTCAACGCTGCACGAGCTAAAGGAGAGATTAAACACCAGGATCAGCAGGTGCGGTTCTACCCAGATTTGGCCACAGGAATCCAGCAATTGAGGAAACAGTTTGATCCCATACGTAAGGAGCTGCGCAACCTTGGGATTCGTCATGGTGTAATCTATCCTGCGAGACTGCTGACCACGTATGAGGGCAGAACCCACATCTTCAAGACCCCAGAGGAGGCGCAGGAGTTCATCAAGAAGATCAAAGAAGAAGAGACTGGTGGGAGCTAAGCATGAACAAAATATAAGGTAGAATAATTAAGCATTTGCACAGGCATCTGACTGACTTGAAGTAAATAGCAAGTTTACAAAATATAGATTGTATTATATATTAAAAAAAACAAACAAAACAAACAAAAAAAAACTAAGATGTACAAAGTTGTTAAAAATTTTGGAGTTAAGTTGGAAAACTACAGAGGAGAGTTAATGTTACGTCATTAAAAGCAGTAGAGTTAGGGTGATTGGGAGGATGAAGAAGGAGTGGCTTAGGCTGTTCCCCGTGGGTGTGGAACGGCCGATGGCTATATCGGGAGACGGAATTTTTCTTTTGATTTTGGGGGGTTCGCCACAAGTGTGGGAAGGGGGAATTTGTTTGTGTGTAGTTTGTAGGATGAATGTTCAACCACTCATGTTTTTGCTTCTCTGTATGAGCATGTTTACACTGCAAGGTAATCCCAAACTCTCTATTGATCATAAACCAAAGTGTTAATCTTAATTTAACTTCATGGAATTGCAGAGGTCTACAAAATTTAAAAAAACTTAAACAAGTTATGAATAAAATAAAAGACATGGGTTCAAAAATTGTGTTTTTACAAGAAACTCATCTAATAGAGGAGGATATAAAAAGAATTAGGAGTAGATGGCAAGGAAGTGTATTCACCTCATCATTCTCATCCCGGGCCAGGGGAGTTATGACTTTCATACATAAATCAGTCCCTTTTCAAGTGAAAAATGTAATTGGAGACAAACTTGGAAGATATGTAATCATTCAAGGTTCTTTGCTATTAGAAAATATAAATCTTGTGAACTTATATGGTCCCAATATAGATGATCAAAAGTTCTTTGCTAATTTATTTCTTATTTTATCATCACTTACAGGGCAACATATAATAGCAGGGGATTTTAATTGTACATTGAATCCAGGTATAGATAGATCAACAGGACTGGATTGTACGCACAATGGATGTAGGATGACTATTAATCATTTTATGAAAGAACTGAGATTGTTAGATATATGGAGAGAAATGAAACCACAAGTTAAAGCCTATTCTTGTTATTCCAGTACCTACAAGACATTCTCACGTATTGATTATTTTTTGATTTCCACAGAATTAAGATCCAAGATTCAAAACTGCTTTTATGATAACATCGTGATCTCTGATCATGCACCCTGTTGTCTAATATATGTAGATAAAAAATTGACAAAGGAATCAGGTAGATGGCAATTTCAGCATAAATGGCTTCAGGATGAGGAATTTGTCAAGTATATAGAAAAACAGATAGACGAGTACTTTGACATCAATACTACACAAACATCAGCATGTGTAAAGTGGGAGGCTTTCAAAGCTTTTATTAGGGGACATATTATTAGTTATACAGGATCAAAATCTAAGAAGACTCGAGAGGAGAGAGCTAAATTGGAACATAAAATGAAAAGTCTTCAGGAAAAAGTGTATGCAGGAAGTGATCCAAGGTTGGAGAATGAATTACTGATTTTGAGAGCTGAATACGACAAAAAATCAGCGAATAGAACTGCCTCGAGTCTTCTAAGATTGAAACAATCTTTTTATGAACAATGTGAAAAATCAGGAAAATTATTGGCATGGCAGATTAAACAATTAGAAATTAAAACACCAATTACTAGTATTATAAGTAACGGACAGGTAGTTATAGATCCTTTAGAAATTAACAGAGCCTTTAGAGATTACTATGAAAAATTATATGATACTAAAAATGAATTTGATTTAACAAAACTAAATGGGTTTTTGAACGAACTATCTATACCGTGTATTCCAAATGAAAACAGGGAGATACTGGAGTCTAAAATTAGTCAAGAAGAAGTTGGGCTAGCCATTGATAATATGAAATCAGGAAAAAGTGCAGGACCAGATGGTCTTCCAGTTGACCTTTATAAAAAATTTAAGAATAAATTAATAAAACCTTTTTTGGAAATGGTTTTAGAAGCATTTCAAAATAATAATTTACCATCATACATAAATAATGCCTTAATTATACTGCTGCCAAAACCAGGTAAGCCCTCTAATAAATGTGAAAATATGAGACCAATAAGCCTATTAAACGCCGACCTTAAGATAATCTGTAAAATTTTAGCAAGACGAATACAAGAAATTTTACCAAATATTATTAATCGAGATCAGAATGGCTTTATAAAGGGAAGACAAGGCTTCCATAATGTAAGAAGACTATTTAATATTATTTATTTTAATAAAGAAGCACCGGATACAGCTCTCCTATCACTGGACGCCGAAAAGGCCTTTGATAGAGTTGAATGGCCCTTTCTTTTTGAAGTCCTACAAAGGTTTGGACTTGGAAATAATTTCATAAAATGGGTTCAAATAATATACAATAATGCTACAGCAGAAATCCTAACAAATAACAATATTTCAAAACCAATAAAAATCAATAGAGGATGTCGACAAGGCTGTCCACTTTCACCTTTACTGTTTACTATGGCAATTGAACCTTTAGCGATAGCGATACGTTTACATTCACAAATATATGGAATTAAAGTTGGACCAACAGAACATAAAATCTCCCTGTACGCTGATGACATAATTTTGTTTATGTCGAATCTAAAAAAATCAATTCCAACCTTGTTGAATTTAATAAAGAATTTTGGGGAAATATCAGGATATAAAATAAATAAAACTAAATCTTCAATATTAATGCTAAATGAGACCCAGAGAAATTACCCAGCCCCTGAGGTAAATCAATTCAATGTTGTAAATCAGTTTAAATATTTAGGAATCCAAATTGTGCCTAAGCTAGAATCAGTCGCCAGTGTCAACTATGAAGCCTTAATGACATATCAATGAGTTAACTCAGAGATGGATGTCACTACCAATGTCGATGATCGGGAGAATCAATATACTTAAAAGTAATATTTTACCTAAAATATTTTATTTATTTCAATACATTCCCTTATCACCACCTTTAGATTTATTCTCAAGAATAAAAAAAAAGTTAGTGGAATTTATATGGAACAACAGGAGGGCTAGATTACGTTTGTCTTTATTATATTTACCATTTGATCGTGGAGGTCTGAAATGTCCAAATTTTATGTTGTATTATTGGTCGGCACAACTGAGGTCTATGACATATTATTTTTCATCAAATGATCTCCCTCACTAGACTGAAATGGAATCATACAATTTACCTTTACCTCTTCCCATATTCATATACTCAGATTCGGCAAAAAAATTACAAAAACAAGTTAAAAATCCATTTGTAAAGCATATGATCAAAATATGGTGTGAAGCTAAAAACTATTTAAAAGAACCACAGTTATTGTCACAATTTAGTCCAATATGGGGTAATCAATATTTTAAACCAGGGAGAGCGGACGCTGTATTTAAAGTATGGAATTTAAAAGGGATACAAAAGATTCAGGATTTATATTTGCCATGTGCAGATAACAATGTCTTTTGAAGAGCTGAGGATCAAATTTAATCTCAATAGAACACATTTTTTTAAATATCTTCAACTTAGAAACTTTATTCGATCAAATCAAAATAAAGCTCTCACTCGACCTATTTATTCATCCTTGGAAAAAATGATGATGAAAGATAGTAAAAGAAAGGGTATTATTTCAGAGTTTTATA
This sequence comes from Pholidichthys leucotaenia, assembly GCA_020510985.1. Classification (NCBI taxonomy): domain Eukaryota; kingdom Metazoa; phylum Chordata; class Actinopteri; order Cichliformes; family Pholidichthyidae; genus Pholidichthys; species Pholidichthys leucotaenia. The sequence continues at coordinate 341,388,223 of CM035843.1, forward strand.
ACTCATTGACACTATCTTCAAGTGAAAATTCACTGAAAAGATTAAACTACTGGAAAGAAGATCTGCAAACTGAAATTTCAGAGGAACAATGGGAATTGGCTTGTACAGAAGCTCAAACCAAATCAATAAATGTACGCCTTAAATTGATACATTTCAAATGGTTAATGCGGATGTATGTTACACCGGTGGAGTTAAATAGATATAACAAAAATATACCAGATACATGCACAAAATGCATGGAAAGTAAAGGAACTCTATTTCATTGTGTATGGGAATGTAGATTAATAAGAATGTTTTGGGAAGAGGTGAGGGTAACAATTGAAAAAATAATCTCAAAACAAATCATATTGAATCCTAAATTGTTTTTTTTGGGTCTGTACCCAGAAAAGCATAATTTTAATAAAAGTGAAAGAACATTCATAGACCTCAGTTTGCTTAATGCCAAAAAATGTATTGCACTATTATGGAAAAAGACTCATAGACCAGATGTGACTCAGTGGTTAAGACAGATGTTAACAAACCTTCCATTAGAAAGAATAACATATATACTGAAATCAAAGGAAATTGTGTTTGAGAATATATGAAGACCTTTTATTGATTATGTAAAAAATTTAAACATAACTTTTGAAGAAGAAGGTGAATGATGTGTGTGGACCTTGTAAATTCCAAACTGGTGAACATAATATGTATACTTATGTATTGGATTGTCTAGACTAAACAGAGGAGCATTGTTGAAGATTTGATTTTGCTGGTGGTTGTTGGTGTTTTTAGTGCATCTTTTTTTTTTTTTTGTAGTACTTTAGTGTTAGTGTTTGATTGTTTGTATCATGTTTGTTAAAAAAAAAAAAAAAAAAGGTTCAATAAAGATATTGTGGAAAAAAAAAAAAAAGTCCAAATATAGGATATCTGGGTGGGACCCCAAATGGCCCAATATTCCAACATTCAAGCCTTGGTTGTACAATACTTCAAATTGTAAAATGGTAAATGACGTTCACTTATATAGCACTTTTCTTCTCATCTAGGATGACCAAAGCGCTTTACAGATCCTGCTATCCACCCATTCACGCACACATTCACACACTGATGGCGGCAGAGCTGCCATACACATAGGCGCAAACCAGGCCACCAGGAGCAACTGGGGGTTCAGTGTCTTGCTCAAGGACACTTCAACAAGTGGACAGCAGATAGAGCGGGAATCAACCCATGACCCTCCGATCAGTAGTCGGTCACACTACACCTGCGTCACCGCCGCCAAATTGTAAGTTCCATATGCACGGCAGTGGCTCAAAAGGTAGAGCGGGTCATACAATAACCGGATGGTTGGCAGTTCGAATCCCGTTCTCCCCAGATATCCTGCCGTTGTGTCCCTGGGCAAGACACTTTACCCACCTTGCCTCCAGTGTCCATAACACTGAGTATGACTGTATAATGAATGTATACATACGTATAAATGTTAGGTGGCGGCCGGAGAGGCCGTTGGCCCAGATTGGCAGCCACGTTTCCGTCAGCCTGCCCCAGTTCAGCTGTGGCTACAGTAGTAGCTTGCCACTACCATTGTCTGTCTAGAGTGAATGAATAATGTATCTGTAAAAAGCATCTAAGTGTCTATGATAAAGCGCTAAATAAATCTGATGCTATGGGGGACCCATGCTGTGGTATTCATCTCAGACTGAAAGACATGGAGATGCAGTAATTTCCTCTGATGGAACAGCATGGGGATTAAAGGGCTGAGGGACAAAAGGAATTGTCATGCGGGAATGAATTGTAATGCAGGACCTCGGGTAGCAGGGACGTGTGAGTGTCGTGATATAAAAGAGAGTCCCTGCTACATGATGTTAATGTTTTCTGATTCTGAAAGATGTGAGAGTGAATAAAGTTCATCTGCTCTGAACGCTCGGCCTGGATATTCCTCTCTCCACAATGCATTATTATTATATGCAAAGTTACTGTGCAAAATTAAAAGAAAGAAAAAATAGTATAAAATTAACATATTCATACATATGTTAGGGATGTGATTCGGGGTTGGTGAAATTATCTGAAAATTTTGCAGGGGGTCTCTGGGACGCAGTCCCCCAGTGGGGTCCGGGGCAGAGCCCCGGTGGGGGGGGTTTAGGGGGGAAGCTCTTGGGTTTTTATGATTTTTAAGTACCAGAACTGTGCTTAAATGACATAAAACAAACAGCTGAATGCCACTTATTACTGTATAATATTGACTTATGTTCCAAGAAGATAGCATTCCTAAAATATTCCAACAACCATTATCCATCACATGCTTTAACACTTGATCAAATCAAAATCAGTTAATTTTATCTATTCCATGATAGAAATAAAATTCCAACATACCATTACTTTTTATAATTTCAGCATTTATTTCAGATCATCAGTTTCAATCTCCATTGAGTCTTGAGCAGTTGATTTTGCACAATCACTGATGTATCCAAGTCTTAGAAATATTCATAAGTTATTAGTCAATGTCCACTGTGCACTGTCAATTTCAAACGTTTGGAATCATAAAAGTAACCTAACTAAATTGTTTTGCTATTTTTTTTCTCCTCAACATCAATCCATATCTGATATATGTGATATTAATTAGGGAAGACAGAAAAGCACAAACAAACGTAATTCTAAGTACGTGTGGCGTTAAAAATATTTATTAAATAAAGTCCAAAACATACAAAAATATATCTTCACATACCTCAAAATTCACTACTCTATCCACAACTGGCACTGGTTGTTGGGGTGGATCCTTCCTTTCGATTTCCGGGTCCGATCGTGTCGTTAACAAAGGGTGGAGGCCGTATGGTTTCGATGGTTTTTTCTGAACACCGAAAGTTCCAGCAATTGAATAATTAGTGGACCTCGATTTTACCTGTTGTGCATGTTTTCTGCTCTTAGCATGACTCTCGAGAGACTTAAATCCTCTTCCACCATAGTCAATGGTGTCGTTACACCACATGCATATCGCCTTCCCAGCACGGTCGATTTTCCGTATGAAATCGCTAAATAAATTTGTCACAGTTGTCTTACCAACATCCGTTGCAATCTCCTTTTCTAGCCAATCCCAACGAAATTTGTTTTTCACGATATTGTCAATTTCTTTCACTCTCGGAGCATCTTTACGTTCAACCACCAACATCACTGCAATGCAAGTCCGCTATGAGAGAGCGAGGAAAACAAAGGATTAAGAATAAAATAGGATTAAGATAAGAAACAGCCGCGTTCATTGGTCACTGCAAGGACGATCAGCATCAGCCAATCAGGCGCGTGGTTAGGGGATTACTAAGGGATTTTTTTTTTTTTTTTTTTTTAAGGACGATCAGCATCAAATCAGGCGCGCCGTGATTTTTTTTTAAGGACGATCAGCATCAAGTCAGGCGCGCCGTTAGGGGATTACTAAGGGAATTTTTTTTTTAATTTTGGAAGATGATAAAAGCGGAATTCGGCGAATTAGCGGAAAAATCACATCCCTAATATCCCCCCCCCCCCCAGAAAAATATGTTGCCACCATGCCAAGGTCTTTAAGCCAGAGGAAACACTGTACACTACTCACATAAAGTTAGGGATATTCGGCTTTCGGGTGAAATATCAGTATGCACCTAAAATGCACAATAACCTTTACAGGTTAACTTAAGTTGACCTTCTCGAACCTTTTGAATGCACATGTCCAACTGTTCAATGTTTCAGTACTTTTTGCATAACTTGCTGTTCTCTAACAAGGTGCTTAATGGCAAAATTCACAACAGGTGTTTGATCCATGAATCAACCAATAAATTTTCTGGTTCAATTAGAATTGGCACTTAAACAGTCCTCTTCATCATGAGACCAAGACAACACCTAACAACTGATCAACAGTACCTCACCATTGCGAGGCTTCAAACAGGAAGTTCTCAGAGGGAAGTGGCCACTGAGCTTAAGAGTGTCAGCAGGTTGCAACAGAGATACAGAGAGACTGAAAGAGTCACAGAAAGACATAGAAGTAGACGTCCTTTGGCCACATCCCCCACTGATGACCGTTTCATTATGAACAGCGCCCTGTGGAACCGGATGATGAATGCCACTCAACTCCAGGCACATTTAAGGGAGGTGAGACGCACCCAAGTGTCACGTCAATCCATTCAAAACTGTATCCATCAGCGTGGTCTGCATGCTAGATGACCTGCAGGGGTACCTGACCACACCAAAAGGCACAGGAGTGGGCCAGGGAGCATTTACGCTCGACAAGGGACCAATGGGCCTCTGTGCTGTTCTCTGGTGAAGGTTGATTCACGCTGAGCAGAAATGATGGTCGCCAATGATGTTGGAGACGTCAAGGAGAGCGCTATGCATCTGCCTTTGGTGGTGGTGGTGTTAAGTCTGGGCAGGTGTGTCTAGTCAATACAGAACTGCTCCACACCTTGTGAATGGTAGTGACAAGCCGATACTACCTGAATAACATCATTAATGCAGTCATTTCGCCCCTGCATGAACAACACAGGCCTAATTTCATCTTCATGGATGACAATGCTCCAGCTCATCAAGGTCACATCATTAGGAAACGGCTGCTGGAGGCTGGGGTACGTCAAATGGAGTGGCCTGCACTTTCTTCAGACGAATCCCATAGAACACCTATGGAATTCAGCCGAGTCACCGTATGGAGGCTCGTAACCCTGCACCCCACAACCTCAATGACCTGAGGGCCACCCTTCAAGGAGAGTGGAATGCCATGCCTCAGCAGACAATAAGTCAGCTTGTGAACAGCATAAGATGTTGTCGAGCTGTAATTGGTGCTCAGGGGCACATGACAAGTTATTGAGGCACTGACATTTTTTGTTGTGGTATACCCACCACTGTTGTTGGTTTTTGTTTCAAAATTGTTTGAGAAGAGGAAATCACCATTGCATGCTTCTACTTAAATGCCCTACTTTCATGATATAATATCACTGTAGCATAAACTTTGTACATTTTCCATAAATTTCACCTGAAAGCCAAATACCAAATATCCCTAACTTTTTTGTGAGTAGTGTATGTATTGCTCAAAATAGTATATTGTGGCTTTTTACCCCCAAAAAAACAAACAACAAAAAAAAAAGAACTTTCATTGCCTCAGAATTGCTTGGAAAAAGCTTTTAAATCTTTCACCTACTTAAGTATGTGCAGATCTATGACAATTCTAATTAGCTGCTTGCAGGGCTTGCACGTGATTGGTTGCCACAACTCCCGGTGGGTGGGCTGCTACTCTGTTCACGATGCTTCCGGACATTAAAGTTTTGCCTACATCTTCAAAAGTAAAAATTTTTTCTGAAATTGGTCTTGCAAAGGAAAACTAAGGAGCTGGTGGTGGACTGCCGCAGGCATGGGCAGCCCCTCACAGTACCAGTAAATATACAGGGAACAGACATCGAGATGGTGACATCCTATAAGTACTTGGGTATTCATCTGAACAATAAACTAGACTGGTCACACAATACTGATGCACTCTACAAGAAGGGACAGCGCAGGCTGTTCCTGCTGAGGAGACTCAGGTCTTTTGGTGTACAAGGGGCGCTGCTGAAGTCATTCTATGACACGGTGGTGGCATCAGCCATCACTTTTGGAGTGGTCTGCTGGGGCAGTGGCATTACTGCAGCCGATAGGAAGAGACTGAACAAACTGATTAAGAAAGCTAGCTCTGTCCTGGGGCAGCGCCTTGATCTGATGGAGGAGATAGGAGAGAGAAGGACGGTGGCTAAACTGTCATCTCTGCTGGAGTCCGAGTTCCACCCTATGCAGGACATACTGAATGCACTGAGGAGCTCATTTAGCAGCAGACTACATCATCCCAGGTGCACAACCGAGAGGTTTCGTAGGTCCTTCCTACCAACGGCTGTCAGACTGTACAACCTAAGCAGGGCTGCTCGCAGAGATAGCAAAAAGACGTAACAAACTAATAGTTTTTTGAATGCAAAAGATGCAATAGACTTACACAATGGTCCCCTCCGGCATACAACTAGGAACATACCGGTCGCTATGGAGGGTGAGAATATGTATGGGCACATAATCATACCATGTAGGATAACTAAGTAGACGGTTATGCTGTTTCATTCCATCTAGCAACAATGCTCTGCACTGTGTGTGTTTATATATTTACATATTTATTCCATCTAGCTACAATGCTCCGCACTGGGTGTGTTTATATATTTATATATCTACATATTATTCCATCTAGCTACATTGCTCCGCACTGTGTGTGTTTATATACTTGCATATTTATTCCACCTAGCTGCAATGCTCCGTACTGTGGGTGTTTATATATTTACATATTTATTCCATCTAGCTACAATGCTCTGCACTGTGTGTTCATATATTCATATATTTATTCCATCCAGCTACAATGCTCTGCACTGTGTGTCTGTGTGTGTGTGTATATATAGTATATATTTTATAGTAATACGTACATATGTATATTAGCTGCTCTTGCTTGCTTGTTTTTTTCTTGCCTTCTGATTGTTGCTCTGAGTGTTGCTATCCCTGTGCTGTTGCAATCCTGGAATTTCCCCGTTGTGGGACTAATAAAGGCTTATCTTATCTTATCTTATCTTATCAAAATGTGGTGCCCCATCCGCCGCCGACTGCAGCGAGCCAGCGCCAGTTCCACTTACCAAAAGTGGTCTACTTGGCAGCTCACATTCTATAGCTCGGCACCCCATCTACCGGTGAAGTGAGCTGAGAGCAGCGGTCTCACTGAGCAACATTCAAGCCCCCCCCACAGCTTTACCAATTGCTATGCAAAACGGACACTTCCAGCCCCTTCAATCCTGCTGCTCCTCGGCTCCTCTCTCTTCCTCCAAGGTAACCAAGAGTTTGGTTAATGTTATAACCAACCAGGCTAAGCAGGAATACTTATGCAGCTAAAAACGGTCTGTCCAAACCTGCCTGTTTTTGGAAAGGGGGGGGGGGGGGTGTTACCAAACTGGAAATTCACAGCAGAAAAACACAGACTTGGGACTGTGGTGAAATTTTGCTCTTGATATGTCTTAACAGAAAAAAATTGATTTTTGCCCAAGTATCACTTCAACATGAGAATAGATGCGAATTTGCATCCGAGTGAGCTGTTGTGATAGCTAATCAGCCTTGAATTTCTGCTGTCACCAGAATAAAAGTGTCAATAATGAGATGGCCACTCACCTGCAGAGATGAACTGTGAGCTCTGTAGCTGTAGTTTATCCACCCATTATTCCTGCTACTGATGTGCCAACTAGGGCTGCAATGATTAGTCAACATTGGCTATGTTTACATGGACACAAGTAACCGGATTAAAAGCCTGATCGGAATAAAAATGCTTCATGTAAACACGGCAATATGAATATTCTAACCTGATCATGCTCATTCGGATCAAAATTTCATTCCGATTGAGAGGGGTGGGTTATGCTGACTGTTAATTGGAATGGTGCGCATATAAACATTTATTCCGAACACAGTGCAGAAAATATGTTTACTGCGCATGTCTGTACACCAGCCGCACGTTGACATGATGCATTTCCGCCTTGGCAGTAGCGGGAGTAAAACAAAACTGGTCTGTATCGTCCTGCTGTCCCCCTCTGTTTGTCATATGCAGAAGTATGTACTTGTAGCTTCATTACGGAGACCAGCAGAAGCAAAAATACAGTCTGAATAACACAATACAGGTCAATTTCGACACGAAGCGGGGCTTGCTAACACCGGAAGTTGCTTCTTCTTCTACTGTTTTCGGAAAGTCGAGATGTCGACGTGCGCATGTCAAAATGATTTATTCCATTCAAACGTATGACACATGGAAACGCACATCCTAATCAGATCAGCTTTTTCAGGATCCATGTAAACAGTAAAATTCTGATCTGAATTGTAATCAGACTGAAGAAATTTTGCCCATGTAACTGTGGCCAGTGTCGATGTCGAGCATAAAAATTTGTTGAAGCAAAACTTTTATTGTTGAAGTGTCATTTAACTTTAAAATTCATGGACATGCCATAGAAATGTTCAGTTGCAACTGCAACGAAATACCAAAACTGCTCCGAGCAGTACCGCTTCTATTGTCCGGCATGTGTGAACAATTTTCAGCACGGAAAGATAAACACGGAAAAGATGAGCTAAAAAAGCAAAACCAGGGGAGACCGGGTGCACGCCATGAAGGCAACAGCATAGAACCTCTGCTCCCGGCACGTTCATATTGAAAAAGCCCTTAAAACGCGGAAACCTACAGAACTACCAGCTCAAGACGATCAACTAAAAGGGCAATGGTAAAAGGCAAGTCAAAAACCAAGAAACAGGCTGAAACTACGGAGTTTGATACCGAAGAAACTGAAGCTAACGACGACAGCATCGGTTTGGCTAGTACTGATGCTAGCAAAATGGAGGAAGACGACAGCATTGATTTGAAGGCAATACTGATGGAAATCAGGGACTTCAGGAAAGAAAACACGCAACAGTTTAATGAAGTTAAGGCAGAAATCGGCAAGACTAATGCAAGACTCGAAACAGCGGAGGGACGCATTTTGGAAATGGAGGAACGAGTTGAAACAATAGAGGAGGTGATTACAGAGCTCGTGAAACTCCAGTCTAAGCTACAGGCCCAAATCACCGACCAGGAGGGGCGATCTCGTAGAAATAATGTACAGATATATGGTATGATTGAAAACGAAGAGAAAGGTGCTCCGACTATGATAGATTTTGTCGAAAATCTTCTGAGGGAAAAGCTCCAACTGCCCTCGACACTGGACTTGCATACTGAACGTGCACACTGTGCCTTGGCGACAGTTCCCCCGGCCGGAGCACCACCTCGGTCCATCATTGTACGCTTTACCAGTTACAAGAGCAAGGAAGAGGTGCTCAGGAAAACTTGGCAAATGAGGGGATTCCAGTGGAAGGGCAAACAGATTAACCTTGATTACGATTATGCACCCGACGTCCTTAAACAGAGACAGACATACGCAGAGGCTAAAAGGATTCTAAAACAACGAGGGATACGTTTCCAGACCCCATTCCCAGCTAAACTCCAAGTGTTCTACTCAGACGGAACAAAACTTTATAACACCGCTGAAGATGCAACTAAAGACATGTTCGACAGAGGATTCCCAGTCACTGTCTACAAACCACCGGAGACACTGATGGCACGGATTCAGAAAACAGCGTGGACCACTAAAGGAAGTACAAGAGGAGAGCGACACACACCGCTGGATCCGGGTCAGACGGGACCATCATCAATAAAGGAGAGACTGCAACAATACAGAAGGGAATCCATGTAAAAACGTCAATATAAATTTGCTGTTCAATTTATAACCCAGTTACAGGTAATCTGATTTAACAATGACTTATCCGTGGTTTATTTTTTTATATACATGGTTCTTCTACAGTATTAAGAGATAATACAATAACTAAACATGAGAAATGAGTGAAACCTAAGACTTATTGCCAATCTAAATCAGCTGCCGGGAAATGACTGTTCAGACATAATATGGAGGAACTGCGTGACGATGGACGCTCCACTAGAGGGCACACCCTGGCGCAAGTGGCTTACCCTCTTAAAGACTCACAACATCAGGTCTGACAGGGTTTGTTTTTCTTTAAACCCCACAAACGGAAATCCTGCTTTATTTCCTCAAATGTTTGTTATTGTTTTGCTGCAGTTCAGAGCAGCACTGTTTGGACAAGTGGTATACTTATGTTTATTCCGATTAATTAGGAAGGAAGAGAAAAAGAAAAACAAATTATAGCCAACAATCTGACTATCAATGTCATCTCCTTTAATGTAAATGGAATTATCAGCCCACAAAAAAGGTCCAAAATACTCTCCAAACTCAAAAAAGAAAAGATACATGTGGCCCTTCTACAAGAAACGCATGTATTAGACCAAGAACTCAAAAAGCTTAAACGAGGTTTTTATAAGTATGTCTATGGGCTGCACAGTGGCGCAGTGGTTAGCACCGCGGTAGCACAGTTTACCCTCGGCCGGGGGATCGCGGGGATCATGAGATCGTGGGTTCGATCCCTGCCCCCGGCCAACAGTGATCTGTGTGGAGTTTGCATGCTCTCCCCGTGTTTGCGTGGGTTTACTCCGGGATTTCTCCGGTTTCCTCTCACATGCCAAAAACATGCAGGTTAGGGAGTTAAGGGGCGCTTGCGCGTGCAGCGACCGGCAGCTGGTGGCTTGTCACCGGACTGCAGAACAAATCTACCTACGGGTACAAAATAAGTCCAAAAAAAAAAAAAAAAATGGATCATCATACAAACTTGGCCACCGTAGAGGTGTCGCAATTCTCATTTCACGACAGATTTGTTTTGAATATTTATCTGACAAGAAGGATAAAGAGGGGCGATATATATTGGTAAAAGGAAAAATTGATGGCTCATTAGTAACTATTCTCAACATATACGCACCACCAGGAAGTAATTGGAATTTTTATAAACAGATGTTCGAAATGATGGTATCTGAAACTGAAGGAATGTTGATATGTGGAGGGGATATAAATATACGGTTGTCAAAACTGGACAGATCTAAGAATGATCTAGAACAAAAAAAAAAAAAAATCAATAATAAAGAAAATAAACAGCATCATGAGTGAAACCGGAATTATCGATATCTGGAGAGATTTTAACCCTTCTGGACGCGATTATACACATTTTTCTGCCCCCCATTCTACATATTCGAGAATTGATTACTTCTTCACATTTAATAAAGACAGATATAAGACTAAAACAAGTGATATTGGCACAATTGATCTGTCAGATCACTCTCGATTGAGTCCATCCTCACCACCTCCATAACCGTGCGGTACGCAGGAGCCACTGCCAGAGACAGACTAAGGCTGCAGCGCGTCGTGCGCGCTGCTGAGAAGGTGATTGGCTGCAAGCTCCCATCTCTCCAGGACCTGTACATCTCCAGGACCCGGAGGCGTGCAGGCCGGATCATAGCCGATCCTTCACACCCTGGTCATGTACTGTTTGCCCCCCTCCCCTCAGGTAGAAGACTTCGGTCCATTCAGACTAAAACCTCCCGTCACATGAACAGCTTCTTCCCCTCTGCCATCAGGCTGCTGAACACTAAGTGACTTACTGACTCTCGTGCACTATGTACAGCAGCTCAACCAGACTCATGTCAATCATCACTGTTTTCTTTTTGCATTACCGACTGCACTATGTGGTACTCCACAATATCTGCTGCTCGCTAATATATTTAAAAACTGCTTTGACTAGTATTACTCATTCTTATTCTACACTTATTGCATGTATAGTTTTTTATTTCTTTTATTTTATCATGTTTAATGTTGCAGCATTGCACCGAGACAAATTCCTAGTTTGTGTACTACATGAACAATGGCAATAAATCTGATTCTGATTCCAATATATTTATCTGTCTGTATGAATGATACTCGCAAAACCACAACTTGGAAACTTAATTCCAATATTTTGAATGATTCAAAAATGAAAGAGAAATTAAAAGAAGAAATTGATAAATACTTTAAGGAAAATGATAATGGGGAAGTGTCACCATCCCTTTTATGGGATGCTTTTAAAGCGGTTATAAGAGGCAAAATTATTGCTAGCACCTCTTTCATTAAAAAGCAAAAAAAACAAAAACTTGAAAAATTACAAATGGATCTTAAGGAATTACAAAGACAACACAAAATTACTTTAAACATTGACAAACAATATGAAATAAAAAGATTACAAAAAGAAGTTGATAACATATTCTGATGAAACACAAAAAAAGCTTATCTATCTTAAACAAAATTATTATGAGGCTGGAGGGAAGTCAACAAAATGGCTAGCTTTTAAACTAAGAAAACAACAGGCTGATAACACAATCTATAGAATAACAAATCCCAAAACTGGGATTACACATGATGATATTACAGAAATTCAGGAGAGTTTTGTAACCTATTATAAAGACCTTTACTCACAGCCTAAATTAAACAATTGTGACCACATTGAAATTTTTTTAAGTTCACTAAATCTCCCCGGTGTCACCGAACAGGAGAACAGTAACCTAATAAAAGTAATCACAAATAAAGAAATCAATGATGCAATTACAAGACTAAAACCACATAAAAGCCCTGGCCCAGACGGCTACTCTGGTGAATGGTATAAGACCTACAGGGAAGAATTAATTCCAAGACTGCGGGAAGTGTGTAACTGGGTGTTGAAGGGAGGGGATCCACCTCCCTCATGGAAAGAAGCGATTATCACTGTCATCCCAAAAGAGGGAAAAGATGAACTGAATTGTAGCCAGTATCGACCAATATCAGTCTTAAACCTAGACTACAAAATATACAAGTCCATAATAGCAAAACGACTTGATAATATTATACTCAGACTTATTAATCATGATCAAACTGGTTTTATCCGCCAGAGGCAGACCCAAGACAGTATTAGAAGGACCCTCCACGTTATACACCATATTAAAAAAAATAAGATTGAGGCATTGCTTACGGCTTTAGATGCTGAAAAAGCATTTGACTCAGTGAGATGGTCATTTCTTTATAAAGTTTTGAATAAATTTGGATTTCACCATATAATCATTAAGGCCATCCAGGCAATTTACCACAAACCAACAGCCAAAATAAAAATAAATGGTAGTCTTTCAAAGCCAGTCTCACTTGAAAGATCATGTCGCCAGGGCTGCCCCCTTTCACCAATTTTATTCACTTTATTTATTGAACCGCTTAGCCAATACATTAGACAAGATAACTTAATTGAGGGAATTGATATACATGAGGACATTCAGAAGATATCACTTTTTGCAGATGATGTCCTAATTTATTTAGGTCAACCAAATAAATCTCTACCTAGATTGATGGAGATATTAGAGCAGTTTGGATCACTTTCAGGTTACAAATTAAAATATTGAAAACACACAAATTATGACCTTAAATTACTAACCCTCAATGGAGTTAAAAAGTAAATACAATTTTAAATGGGGCAAAGACTCCATGAAATATCTTGAAAAGAATTATGGCCCATTAAATTCCAAAATAAAATCGGATTTAAGAAAATGGAGTCCAATACCAACTTTAGGACTAATTAATAGAATAGAATCAATAAAAATAAACATTTTACCTCGATTACTTTACCTTTTCCAAACTCTCCCAATTGAAGTGTCAAAACAACAATTTGTAGAATGGGACAAGTTGATTTCTGGCTATATATGGCTTGGGAAAAAACCTCGAATAAGATACAGTACATTACAACTGCCAAAGGACAGAGGTGGCTTATCTTTGCCATGTATGAGGGACTACTACTACTCTGCCCAATTAAGACCATTGGTTTGCTTATGTGATCCAATGTTCAAATCTAGGTGGAAAGATATAGAGGAAAAAGCCACTAAGGGCCCCCCTATACAAGCAATGATAGCAGACAGGAAATTGCAATCACATTTGAAAGACCCGGATAATCCCTGGCTAAAATTCACTTTTAAGATTTGGAATGACGTAAGTAGAGAGAACAAACTAACCAAGACTGAAATGATGTTAAGATGGTGCGCTTACGACACAGAATTTTTACCAAACCGTAATGACAAGATTTCAAAAATGGACGTCAATAGGGCTCACTTCATACTTCACATTTAACCACAAGGGGGAGCTAGCAGACTTACAAACCCTTAAATCAAAAAATGGGTTAAATAACCAAGACTTTTTTAGGTACCTACAGTTGAGACATAGATATAATGAAATTATAAGGACCAAGACTGATAAGAAGGATAATAAAATTCTAAATATATTCCAAATGGCCTTTAGCACTATTACTGTTCAGAAAATTATAGCAAGATTTTATCAGGGATTTCAAGCAAACAAATCCACCAATACCCTATATATTAAGAAGAAATGGGAAAAAGAAACAGGATCAGCAGTAGATGATAGTGACTGGGAATCAGTATGTACAGTGCAATGGAAAACTACTTATTCAACTATCTGGAGGGAATTTGGATGGAAAAATTTAATTCGCTTCTTTATTACCCCAGTCCAAAAAAACCACCAAAATTTAGGTACCGGTTGTTGGAGACTATGTGGAAATGAAGAGGCTAATCATTATCATGTATTCTGGGCCTGCCCAAAAGTTACCCCATTTTGGAAAGACACACATAAGTGCCTGGAAAAGGTTTTCTCTACCCATGTCCCCTTTGACTTCCTGTACATGTTCTCAGGTTTGGAAATTCCTAACATAGCCTCATTTGCAGATAAATACTTAATGAGAATTGTACTATTGTCAGCAAAGAAAGTTTTAACGAGAAAATGGCTCCAAACAGACATACCAAGAATTCAGGATTTACATGATACGGTATACCAGATATTTATGATGGAAAGGATTACTAAGGCTACAAAGAGATAAATTTGATAAATACTGGCTTAAATGGACCCAATATACAGGAAATCAAAGGAGAGACTTTGTTTAAGTAAACTATCCCATTGAAGGGAAGAAAAGAGCAGAACTGAAAAATTTAATACCACTTGTCCACTGTTCAGTTTATTTGTTTACATGTTATCTTTATACTACAAAAAAACACTTATGGGAAGATCAATCGAGGGCATTTTCTTGTGTGTTACTTCTTATTAACCTTTCTTTTTATTCTATTTGAATGATGGTAAATTCTAAGCTTTTACTAATGTTTATTCCCTTGTAATAAAGTACTGCTCTCAATGTAAACAATCTGACCAAGATCACCAATAAAAATATAATTGGAAAAAAAAAAAAGCAAAATCAAACTTTCAGAAGTATGGGAACTTTTTACGGAAAATAAAATGATAGGTAAAATGCAGACTCTGCAAAGCAGACTTATATACTTATATATATACAGTGGGGTAAAAAAGTATTTAGTCAGCCACCAATTGTGCAAGTTCTCCCACTTAAAAGATGAGAGAGGTCTCCAATTTTCATCATAGGTATACCTCAACTATGAGAGACAAAATAAGAAAAAAAAATCCAGAAAATCACATTGAAGGATTTTTAATGAATTAATTGGTAAATTCCTCGGTAAAATAAGTATTTGGTCAATAACAAAAGTTCATCTCAATACTTTGTTATATACCCTTTGTTGGCAATGACAGAGGTCAAACGTTTTCTGTAAGTTTTCACAAGGTTTTCACACACTGTTGCTGGTATTTTGGCCCATTCCTCCATGCAGATCTCCTCTAGAGCAGTGATGTTTTGGGGCTGTCGCTGGGTAGCACACAGACTTTCAACTCCCTCCCAAGATTTTCTATGGGGTTGAGATCTGGAGACTGGCTAGGCCACTCCAGGACCTTGAAATGCTTCTTACGAAGCCACTCCTTCGTTACCTGGGCGGTGTGTTTGGGATCACTGTCATGCTGAAAGACCCAGCCACATTTCATCTTCAATGCCCTTGCTGGTGGAAGGAGGTTTTCACTCAAAGTCTCACGATACATGGCCCCATTCATTCTTTCCTTTACACGGATCAATCGTCCTGGTCCCTTTGCAGAAAAACAGCCCCAAAGTATGATGTTTCCACCCCCATGCTTCACAGTAGGTATGGTGTTCTTTCTCCTCCAAACACGACAAGTTGAGTTTTTACCAAAAAGTTCTATTTTGGTTTCATCTGACCATATGACATTCTCCCAATCCTCTTCTGGATCATCCAAATGCTCTCTAGCAAATTCAGACGGGCCTGGACATGTACTGGCTTAAGCAGGGGGACACACATCTGGCACTGCAGGATTTGAGTCCCTGGCGGCGTAGTGTGTTTCTGATGTAGCCTTTGTTACTTTGGTCCAAGCTCTCTGCAGGTCATTCACTAGGTCCCCCCGTGTAGTTCTGGGATTTTTGCTCACCGTTCTCATGATAATTTTGACCCCACGGGGTGAGATCTTGCGTGGAGCCCCAGATCGAGGGAGATTATCAGTGGTCTTGTATGTCTTCCATTTTCTAATAATTGCTCCCACAGTTGATTTCTTCACACCAAGCTGCTTACCTATTGCAGATTCAGTCTTCCCAGCCTGGTGCAGGTCTACAATTTTGTTTCTGGTGTCCTTTGACAGCTCTTTGGTCTTGGCCATAGTGGAGTTTGGAGTCTGACTGTTTGAGGTTGTGGACAGGTGTCTTTTATACTGATAAGTTCAAACAGGTGCCATTAATACAGGCAACGAGTGGAGGACAGAGGAGCCTCTTAAAGAAGAAGTTACAGGTCTGTGAGAGCCAGAAATCTTGCTTGTTTGTAGGTGACCAAATACTTATTTTACTGAGGAATTTACCAATTAATTCATTAAAAATCCTTCAATGTGATTTTCTGGATTTTTTTTTTTCCTCATTTTGTCTCTCATAGTTGAGGGTATACCTATGATGAAAATTGGAGACCTCTCTCATCTTTTAAGTGGGAGAACTTGCACAATTGGTGGCTGACTAAATACTTTTTTGCCCCACTGTATATACTTATAAACTTATAGTTTCAGAAGCCTTCGGACTAGAACCAGCAGGTTTAGGAACAGTTTCTTCCCAACAGCTGTCACGTTATTGAACTTAGTTCCCCACTGACTCTCTTACAATCATCTTTTACCATCCTCACCTGTACATAACTGCATAACTACATAACTACATCTAACTTATTGCACATTATTTGCACATAACAGTACTTTTAACTTTCTGCACTGCTGCATATATTTGCTTAAATTGCACATACTGTTAATTACCGTATATACTGCACTGCTGTCCTTTGCACTTCTGATTGGATGCTAAACTGTGTTTCGTTACCTTGTATTCATACATGTGTAATGACAAAGTTGAATCTTATCTAATCTAATATGTGGCAGCACTACAGTGATGCATGAGTTTCTGAAACGGAGACACCCCGGAGTCGCAGCATTTACTGCCGCTTCTGCATGGTAAATTTTAGCGAGTAAAGAAAGTTAGCGCTGTTTATTTTCAATGGTCAACTGTTTCAAGCCTTAGAAAAAATATGACTACACTGTTAGTACATGCTGTTTATGGTAGCTTACCTGTTGGACAATAAGCTCTCTTTGAGGATGGTTGCTGAGGGCTGAGCTGTTTGTCATGGCTAACGTGCTGAATGCAGTCTGTACACACAGTCTCTGTTAAGGCAGAATGTGTGTGCAGACTTAAGCTAAGGCTGCTATTTTTTTGCTTTTAAAGTGATTTACCTTTTCTGTTCAAGACTGCTCTTTTAATTTGTATCAACTGCTTGGCTAAAAATACATCTCAGTAAGCTGTTGAGCTTCAGTGTCAAATTTGTGTTTCATGGGTCCTTTTATTTAGCCCTGGAAACTGCTTACAAAATGTTATATTAAAGCAGGGACTGACAAGGTTAATTTTCACAGGTGTGTAAGCTTAAACAGGTGAGGTAAACCATGCACTAGGGCCTCAAACAAGAGCCATCCCAACAGGAAGAAGAGATGATGGGCATGACCGAAATAACTGCAATTAGTTGACTAATTGACAATAGTCATTAGATTTGTCGATTACCAAAATAATCGTTTGTTGCAGCCCCAGTGCCAACATGGGGTAGCAGGCCAATGCTGTAAAGAACCATCACCCAGGTGCAGTTTCTGGAGGAGGCAGTGACTTTTTCCCTGCTGTGTGCTCCACCGGATAATGTTGTAAACCTAAACATGACGTCATTTTTGGGCTCTTCACAGCAGGTTGAAAGCAGCTGCAGAAGCTACAAAGGCAACCCCACCCCTCTACAACTTGTTCGGACGTGGATTTGCATCTATTCATGTCTTCACAATAACTCAGGGTAATCATGCTGTGCAAAAAATTCTTGCTTCATGTTTGGTCTGAACACACCTTTAGAGGCACTGAATCCAACATCTGTATTATTCTGTAAGCCTACACGGGGGGGTGGCCTGCAATAATTGCTTGCTGCTTAGGAGCCAAACAATCACAATTATGACCCAAAAGACCTATTAAAGGGCCTATATCATGCTATTTTAAGCCTTTCAGAGTAAACTATATGCATGTATGTGATAGTATATTACCTTTGGTACACTGGAGAATGAATTTCTTATGAAATATGAGTTATTTTCGCAAGCCCGGAAGTAAGATGCCTCAATCTCTGAGGCTCTGCCTCTCCTTCTTGTGGCTGCCACCCATTTCATGACGTAACCCCTGAGCCGGCTGCTGCAGCGTGTTGCTGGGTTCCGCCCACGAAAACAAGGCAGGCTGAACAAACTCCTAAATCTCTCACAGCCAAAGACACATTTACGCCACTTAGAAGACATTGTCTTACGTAAAAAAGCAAACAGTTGTTGTCACTGAGCAGATTAGGTGCGAGAGGAACTACTTCTTCACAGTGTCAATGCTAAAGTGAAAGAGTTTTGCCGATCACCGCTCCGTTAGCTGTGCGGAGAAAGGGGTGTGTGCATTAGCCTGGGGGCGGTGCTGGCAGCACAGGCAGTTCCTGGAGTGGGCGGCTCACCCACGTTCCTAAGTATGAATGTGGGGACCCAGTCATTATCAGGGACAGGGTGGAGCAGCAGCTCAGAGAACAGGGTTGAGGAGGAATACTCAGAGATGCGTGAATGGAGCAAAATACCACTTTGGGGGTGTTTTCGGTGAATTAACATTATAACATGCTTAAAAGCTCAAAAAAAGTCGATTCTGCATGATATAGGCCCTTTAAAAATTAATAGTAAGTGCAATCATATTCTAACAAAGGACAGCAACTGGATATCTTACTTTAAATGTCCTCTTCGTCAGATAGCAATTAATACAAAAGGTTACCACTAGTTAAGTTTTACTACTAAATAGAAAAAGCCACCAGAGAACCCTAATAGAAGAGCCCTGAGAGGGACACCCCAAGGAAAAAGGAAAAGAGGAAGGTCCATGAACAGCTGGCACCACAGCCCGGAGAAAGAAGCAGGATTGACATGGGGACAGCTGGTGAGGAAAGCACAGGACAAGAGGGTGGCGGTCTCTGGTGGATGACCAATGTTCCTCGAGGAACTCAATGGTCAAGTAAAAAATAAATAAAATAGAAAAAGTGACACAGGGATTAAAGCAAAAAAAAATAAAATAAAAAAAAAATCCCCCCCCCCACAAGCTAAATCATATCTCCTAGTCTTGTGTCAAGAACTGTTTCCCTGTCAGATGTGTTTCTCCTCCGACTCCACCCCTCCAAAAAGCAAAAGAAGCACTTGCTCATAGTGCTGTAATGACTAGTTAATTAATCAACTAGTCATTCAACAGAAAATGATCAACAATACATGTGATAGACTTTTTTTTTTTTTTTGTTACTTATTTGTACCCGTAGGTAGACTTGGTTTGCAGTCTGGTGACAAGCCACTGGCTGCTGGTCGCTGTGTGCGCGAGCGCCCTAAACCTACATGTTTTTTGGTATGCGGGAGGAAAGCGGAGAAATCCCGGAGTAAACCCACGCAACACGGGGAGAACATGCAAACTCCACACAGCTCACTGTTGGTCGGGGGCTGGGATCGAACCCACGACCTCATGATCCCCGCGATCCCCCGGCCAAGGGTAAAACTGTGCTGCCACAGTGCTAAACCACTGCGCCACCGTGCAGCCCAGACTGTTTGCTAATGCACCTTTTTCCAGTAAAAATTCTAAAAATATTATTGTTTCAGCTTCTTAAACATTAAAATTTGACACCTTTCTTGTTTTTGCATTACAAGTCGAAAAATTTTTAGTTTTGTGATTTTTTTTTTTAAACAAACCAACACAGTTGATGACCTTGAGTTCTGGGATATTGTGATGGGCATTTTTGACTTAAAAAAATTTACAGATCAAATGATAAGTCGAATAACTAAAGAATCAACAGATTAATCTGTAACAAAAATACTTGTTAATTGTACGTCAGCACTTGTTCAGTGATGCCTGCCTTTGATCTTTGGTTGTGTCATTGCAAGTCCTATGACCGTGAGTGATGACTGCCTTTGATCTTTGATGATGTCAGAGAGTCCTATGGCCGTGAGTGATGACTACCTTTGATCTTTGATGATGTCATAGCGAGTCCTATGATGCCTGCATTTGATCTTTGATGATGTTATAGCGAGTCCTATGACCATGAGTGATGCCTGCCTTGGTTACATATGAACATCATAGGACATTTCACACGAATCGTTATACATAGGAACATCATAGGCGGTCCTATGATCCGTGACACACTGACACAGACACACACACTGACAGATTTCTTGAATTTATAGTGATATTGGTAGGTGCAGCTCCATTTTTTCTTCCAAAAACTAAATTTATGTTTAAGTATTTCATTAGAAAAAATATTAGATTGGTTGACTAATGACAACTTACTGTTTATTCCAACTCTGAAGCCTAATTTTAACTGTAAATAAATTAATCTGATTAACCTCTTGCACTCCGGGATACCGCGGGCGGTCACGTCTCTGCGTCCTAGTGCGCACTGAAAAAAAAAAAGCTGCATTTCCGTTCTTCCACTACAGACACAGCCGCGAACAGAAAGCCAAAGGAGTGCTTTGATTGGTTTAGATTTGACTGACCTCTCATTCGACTAATAAGAGCCTTGAATTGGGTTTCTGAAACCTTGAAGAACCAATGACTGAAAACCTAGCAAGAAGGACCCGCCTACCAATGGCTGCGAATACAGCGAGCCAATTGAAGCAGAGAAGTTCAACTATTGAAAGCGTGCGTCAAATCTGTTTTGTGTAAGCCACTGGGTGACACACACGCATTCGCCAGTCTTTTTTTCTTACTACTGTTCTTATTTGTTTTGAAAAATCGTTCGCCAAAACCGCAATCATGGAAGCGCAAAACCACAATAATGGAATCATGGTTTGACCGAGTCGCGTGACCAGAACCACGAGTCGTAACAAGCGGACCAATGTCATGTTCGTCTGACAATGAGGAAGAGAAGTTCGCCAGCGACACTGCTGTTGTGGACAGGTAAGTGTTATAAGCTAAATTATTCTTTATCCCTGAAAATTGTAATCAAAATGACTTTTGACCGATCGGTAAATTACAACCGTGCGTCATCGCCACATGACGGACCGGTCCGTGTGCCGTGTCCGGACCGTGAACGCCCCCCCCCCCCGCTACTCTTCTGTAGCGGATTGCAGATATATTACAGATATTTTAGTACAACTGTGCGTAGTAGACCGCAGCGCACGGCCCGTCATGTGCCGATGGACAATGTCTGTCCTCTGTAGCGGGGGGGGGGGGGGGGGGAGTTGTTATCCTCTACATTACAGATATTTTAGTATAATTTTTAGTGCACTGTAGGTTTTTTCTTCTAAAAAAAAAAAAAAAAAGCCACACATTTTTTACATGGCATGCTTCTTTGTGTGTGGGGGCTTGTTTGTTCATTCATTCATTCATGAATGAATAAACAACCCCCCCCCCCCCCACACACACACACACACACAGCCCTGAGTGTCACCTTTCATTAGAGCCCAAGATCAAGCTTCTATATTGAATCACTCTAAAGTTACAGACGTTTTTCCAAACTGTGCCATTTGGCACAATTTGGCACAGTTCAAAAACGCCTGGGAACAACCTGACAAAAAAGCTGTGTCATATATTCATTTTTTGTGGTATTGTTACAAAATTTTGACCTCAGCTGGATAACACATGGTTCTACATTTCTGTTGCATTTTCCAGCCCGGATCTGACAGCTGTGTGTTATTTGCAAGCATTTGTATTAAAAAAAAAACACCCAGGCAAACTTTATTTTCTTCAAGTTCAGTATGTTTAGATTGACTGTTACTCAGTGGCAGGAGCACTTAGAGAGATTATGATTGCTTTGCCAAAAAATTCAAAGTGTTTTTTTTTAAATGCAGGGATGAGAATGGGGTTTTTGAAAAAAAGAGGAAACTTAGCCGGGGGTCTTGGGGGATGCAGGCCCCCTAGCCGGATCCAAGGCGGAGCCTTGGTGGGGGGTCTGGGGGGCAACAAAATCTGGTGTTTTAGAATGCTCAAATGTGGTCTTATATTTAAAGTTAGAAGTAAGTACAAATGCATTTATAGTTTATCTTTTTAATCTGCTGCTGCATCACATGTGTAATCATGTTCAACACTGTTTTGACTCAGTGTCACACTTTATTGAGAAACAGAAAATGTCACTTCCATATTTACATGCCTGTGCTACTACTCAATGAACTTATGTACAAGTCAACGTATTCTTCACATCTAATTGTGCAATTTTTTCTTCTTGGCTACCAAAGCCTGGAGCCGTTCTGTAGCCTTCCTCTTCTCTGATTTTCTGTGGGCAAGCAGTGCCTGTTTAGCTGCAGCTTCTCTCTTCTTTTTCATGGCTGCCTTGCTTGCCACAGAATCATGTTGAAGATCGAGTTCTTTCTGTTTCATTTCCTTCTCTTTCCTTTTTTCTTCCTTTTCATGCCTGTAGGCACTTAATTTGACCGTGTCCATCGATCGTTTTGAATGCAGCATCGAGCAAGTAGTTCGATCTCTTGTAGGCACAATTTTGAGATGTTTCTGTTTTGAACAGTGTTCAACTAAGGCAACACAACCACGAGTTCCATAACTCAAGAAATTGTTGCAATAAAGGGCTGCACGGTGGCGCAGTGGTTTAGCACTGTGGCAGCACAGTTTTACCCTCGGCCGGGGGATCGCGGGGATCATGAGATCGTGGGTTCGATCCCAGCCCCCGACCAACAGTGAGCTGTGTGGAGTTTGCATGTTCTCCCTGTGTTGCACGGGTTTACTCCGGGATTTCTCCGGTTTCCTCCCGCACACCAAAAACACGCACGCAGCGACCAGCAGCCGGTGGCTTGTCACCAGACTGCAAACCAAGTCTACCTACGGGTACAAATAAGTAACAAAAAAAAAAATAAACAAATGAACTGACACAGAATTACATTTACATAGTTCTAGAACAGACAAAATAATTTAACCAAGTAAAATAAATTATAAATATTAACAAAATTCCATCACCAAGTCCATCACTCATTTATTAAAATATACTGACATTCTGCAAACATTTTGATTTATTAATTGTGTGCATTTGTTAGTGTTACTAGGAATATAAAAAAGTTGCATATCAGTATATTTTAAGCCCTTGAATTCTTGTGAATTCAGCGGGCGGTCACGTCTCTGCATCTCAGTGCGCACTGAAAAAAAAAAAAAAAGGCTGCATTTCCGGTCTTCCAGTACAGACACAGCCTTGTTACAATCTCAGAAAAAAGCTGTGTAATATATTCATTTTTTGTGGTATTTTTACAAAATTCTGACCTGAGCTTGAAAACACTTGGTTCTACATTTCTGTTGTGTTTTCCAGCCAGTATCTGACAGCTGTATGTTATTTGCAAGCATTTGTATCTAAAAAAAAAACACCCAGGCGAACTTTCCTGTTACTTCAAAACAGGCATGCCATCACAACTTACACATGCTATTTCATAACAAATTCATTACGCGAAAATTCTCAAGTACATTACTTAAACAAGAAAAAAAAATCTTACCTCGGAATGTGTCTTCCGATCACTAATTACTGTAATCGGGGCCGGCTGTGATGAACTTTGACTGACTGGCATCTGAGTTTGACTGTGTCGACTGTGTTGTGAAGTCGGCCATTTTTTCAACCACAACTTCAGTATTTTTACTGATCTTTACCGTCATTGACACGGTTTTTTCAAGCCATTCCCAACGAAACTTGTTCTTTATCCCTTTGTCGATTTCTAAAATTCTTGCTTTGTTCTCTTTCGTGAGTTTTAGGCTCACCATTTTGACGAAATCGGGAAAACTCGGTTGATTGAACTGTCCGCCACTTGCATTTCGCTCTGCGTGTTATCCGGATATGACAAAAGAAATCTAACAAAATCGCCGGTTGGTTGCTTCAATAAGTATCAGCCTATCAGTGGCCTTGTTACATTACATTACTGATCTCGCTGGGTAGCGCGTTCTGCGCGGTGGATTTTCACAGCCGATCGAAAATACGACTCGCCGCCAGACCCCCCCCCCCAAAAAAAAAAATTCTCCTCGAATTTAGACAAGTCATGAGAATGACCCTAGACATGTTCAAATCCGAGGAATTCCTCGGATCCGAGGAAGATTCTCATCCCTGTAAACGAGACCAACCCCATGAAGATGCTGCAAAGGGTTGAAGAACAGCTTTTGATTTACTTTGGGTATGTTATTTTTAGGTGTTTTTAGGGACATTTACCAGAGTGCAAGGGGTTAAACATCCCTCCATTAGACAGTGAAATAAATGTCAAGGAAAAAACACTTCTTGCGGGCTGCAGCATCACTAGCTGCTGACCTAACATTATATACAGCCCCTGATAAATCAAGAATAAGAGAACATATATTGCTGGACAGATGCCGTAATCTCTGTCAAACAGAGTCACCGTTAGCAGCATCAGCTAACAAGCTAGTGGTTACCATGCAAAGTACAGAAAACACTGCAAACATCCTAAAAAAAATATAGCTCTCACCTCTACATCAGTCAACCAAAATCTCTTCTTTCCTCCCCCTTGTTCAAACTCCATTTACAAAGTAAACCACCAGAAAAACCTGCAGCTGTAAACCTACCATTTTAAGATAAGGTTGACTCTTTTCATAATAAAAGCACAAAGAAACCAATTCATTCTGATCAATGAAACGCCATAGAGCTTTTATTTTTGAATAATTTTAGGAAGTGTTGAGTTGCCTGATAGAAAAAAAAATACATTAACCTCAGAACATGCAGCTTTTTATTTTTTTCTTCTCCTTTTTCTAATTGACAGAAATCAGTTGCAGTGATGAACTTTAATCCCTGGACAACTCAAGGAGAAATACCAAACGTAATACGTTAGTATCAGACAAAAATGTGTATATACTCACAGCTTCCGTAGGGGTTTTCTTTAACTTGCTTCTGTCGACCTTCATTGTCAATAATCTCTATTTGCTGCTCCTGTAAAACATATTCATGTCAAGTCCAAAAACTAAAGAGCACACTGCCAAAAGTCAAATGTATTGTCCTACCAAGCTACATACAACAGTAAATGATCCAAATATTTAACCGCACACACGAAAACAGAAATTTCAAATATAGTGTGACACAGGGCAATATACATGTGTAAATAATCTAAACAATTAACTAAAAATATACATGCATCAAAACTGAGTCAATTTTAGCGAAGCATTAATAACACTGGGTACGATTAAAAGATGCTGGCTACTTACATAAAATAATTTGGCAATTCCCACTTAATGGCGTATTCCTGTCATCTCACCTGGAAAAAATATTTAGTCAAACTGATTAGAGTATTCTACAACAACGTGGTACAGTTTATAAAATGTGGCAGGTAAAGTTAACATGTACAGTTAATGGTAAGTGGCACACTGACATTATCTGGAGAACTTACCATCATATACCATCAATTTATTTTGAAACGCACATTATCGGCCACCAATAATTACATTTGAAAAAGCACCACAATGACAAACCCGTCTTTAAAATCGCTTGTAATAATGAACTCGAGACCACAAACACTCGTTAAAAAGGAGTAAATGACACTAAGACATTAAAAGTGTGCTGATCACAAAGAAGACCAAAGTTAGCTTCTGGCTAACAAGAAAAATGCGACATAATGGCATTTACATTAGCATATGTCCCAATTATTAACCCGAGCATTTGTCAAACGCCTCACACAACTGATTCAAATACATTTCTTAATATATACTGTGAGCTTTCCGATCAACCCAGTGACTTGAAGCTCACAGGTTAAAAGTTGGAGCTAGCTTACAAGCTAACGTCACCGTTGCTAACAGCAGTACGCTATTAACAAGTCCACACACAAAAAGCTCGGTATGAGTTATCAGACGCAAATAAAACATTTAAGCGCTATTGGCTATCATGGATATCAAGAATGACACACGTTAGACAGCTCAACGTCACGTAGAAATCGATCGATAACGTTTTGAAGCGGGGACCCATGCTAACACAGAGCTACCGGTAATGTTAGCAGACGTTCTTCCATCAAAATAGCAACTTAGTAAACATCTCCAAAGTCAGCCCAGTCAATATCAGGACATGTGTGACATCAACGATTAGCATTAACAATACAACTAACCAAAAAACTGATCAGGTTTTAACTGGCAGTCATACAGCTGTCACAAATAGACCTCCGCTTCACCATCCTGTCCCGACCTGAATCCTGACTAATTTAGGTCGGGGCTGTGCAGGCCGCAAAAGAAACCCGCAATTCCTACTCCTGCACCGTTTCCAGACTTAAATAAAACCAACGTGTAACCACTCGTAGTTGATGAACAACATTGCTGATTTTGCGTATGAAATACCTGAAAATGCTAACGTCACTTTCTAAAGGCGTCAGAATCGCTCGCTATACAGCTAGCCATGCGAGGCACGCGCTAGCTAGCGAGCTAACACCCATTAGTGGAGCAGAAACGCAGAATAAGTCGCTGAATCATTGTCGGACTGGCATAACGTGACACTGCGAGTTTTGTTTTCAGTTTTCGGTAGGGGAAGTTCACTACCGGCTGCCTAGTCAATAAAGAAGTCTACTCATCCGTCCGGTGTGTTACAGTGTCCGCGCCTGTTTCCATAGCACATAGTCACTAGCAGTTGGCAGAGTCATGGCTATGGGTAGTGTGCAAAAAGTGAAGAACATTACTGCTGGGATGTGCAGCCAGGAGTCTCATATCTATGCCATGACCATATAATATGGGCAACGGCTCCCAAGGGGGCTCACTTCAGATTTTACTATCCTGAAATTCAACATATCTCTAACATTTTGTCTTCTTAATGATAAAACTAATCTTGTTCTTCTATTAAGACAAAGCAAAGAGATGTCTCATACCTTTGACATGTTTTGACTGTCATCTGCAGTCTTCTTCAACTAACCTGGCTGATCTGTTATGCCTACTGAAAGGATAAAACAGCTGTTGTGACATGTCAAACAATGCTTTCTGAAGAAGACTGCAGATAACAGTCGAAACATGTCAAAAGGTATGCGACAGCTCTTTGCTTTGTCTTAATAGGAGAACAAGATCAGTTTTAAATTCAACATGTTTGTCAGAATTATTCTCACAGAACTCCACTAGGTATGCAGCCATATTAAGACACTTTAACTGGGCAACATACAAACGTGTAAGCTTCGACACAAACTGCACAGCCACAATTTCAGCCATTTTGATACATATTATTAAAAAAAATCTGACATTACAGTAGTACAAGGGCACTCAGAATTATTCAATCCCATAACATGTTTATTTTCACAATTTACAAACTTTCAGCTGTTTTGAACTACAAAATGTGAAGTGGTTGTTGAATAACTTTGGGTGCAACTGTGTATTTACCTAACTAGTGCATACCTGTGCATGCCCATAGAAACTAAGTATTAGCAAGTATTTCTGCATGCCCGTAGAAAGCAGGTGTAAGCAAGCGCGTCACCACTCGTTCAGCAATGCCTGCCTTTGATCTTTGATGTCACAGGGAGTCCTATGATCTTTGATGATGTCATAGCGATCCCTATGATCTTTGATGTCACAGCGAGTGCTATGATCCTGAGTGATGCCTGCCTTTGATCTTTGAAGATGTCATAGTGAGTCCTATGATCTTTTGATTGTGCCATCATCTAGACACCATAGGCTGATGGCATAGCAAGTCCTATGATGCCTGCATTTGATCTTTGATGATGTCATAGCGAGTCCTATGATCTTTGATGATGTCATAGCGAGTCCTATGATCGTGAGTGATGCCTGCGTTTGATCTTTGATGTCCTATGATCGTGAGTGAGCATGAGTAATGCCTGCCTTTGATCTTAGATGTCTGTAGCGAGTCCTATGATCGTGCGTGATGCCTGCCTTTGATCTTTGATGTTGTATGAACGTGAGTGATGCCTGCCTTTGATCACACAGACACACACACAGATTTTCTTGACTCTCTATACTATGGTGTCTGTATGATGTCATATAGACATCATGTAGAAATCATAGGAACCTCATAGGTGATGCGAGTCCTATGGTCGTGACAGTGTCTATATGACATCATATAGACATCATGTAGACTAGAGATAATAGTAACATCAGAGGCGATCCTATGATCTATATAACATCATATAGACATCATGTAGAGATTGTAGACATCATGTAGAGATCATAGGAACATCATAGGCGATCCTATGATCTTTTAGCGAGTTCTACGGTCGTGACACACAGACAGACACACACAGTTTTCTGGAGTTATATACAGTATAGAGTGATGATGATAAGCCAGAGGCCGGTAAGGAATGGGATTTAACTGGGATTCTGGGAACAGAAAACATCATTAAACTATGAGGAAGACATCACAAAGCTAAAGGAAAATGTCACAAAGCGATGAGTTTAACGTCACAAAGCTATGAAGAAGACATCACAAAGCTATAAGGAAATCGTCACAGAGCGATAAGAGGAAAATGTCAAAAAACTACACAGCTATGAGAAAAATGTCACAAAGCTATGAGGAAAACATAATCAAGTCAGTGGCGGTAATGCACCTTTGAGCTGGTTGCCAACCACCAATCAAATCTTAACAGAAGAAGAAGAAGATGGAGAGGCACTAAGAATCACGAGAAGGGCTCTTTTCTCTTTTTTGAATGACACAATATTAAATCATAGACTTTAGGGGTTGGGCTCAGAAGACATAATGTTACACACTCTTGTACAGTAAGTGGAGGTATGCACCTTTCAGTTGTTTGCTATCTGCCAGTAACCAAGAGAAGAAGCCACACAAACAGGTGTCCCTTTGAGCATGTCTATGGAAGAAGTGAAAAACGAGATCCAAGGAGGACAGACATCATGTAGACATGGAAATCTCACCGTTTGAAGAAAAAGAAGATTGTTCAGAACTCCTTATAAGAACTCCTTGCCAACCGCCAATCAAATCTAACAGAAGAAGAAGAATAAAATTGTATAGAGTGATGATTTAGGATAGAGTGTTATAGACATCATGTAGACATGGAAATCTCACTGTGTGAAGAAGAAGATTGTTCAGAACTCCTTATAGAGTAATGACCAGATAAGAGTGTTATAGACATCATGTAGGCATGGAAATCTCACTGACGAAGATTGTTCAGAACTCCTTATAAGAACTCCTTATACAAAGATATACAGTGAAGAAGACGAAGAAGAGGTTGCCAACCGAGAAGAATTCAGACTTTTGATACATAGAGTGATGTTTACTGAGTGAAGTACGTGGCAGTAAGGACTACAGCTCCTGATCAGATAGTGTGATGATATGGAGTGAGGTACATGGCGGTAATGTACCTGTAAGCTGGTTGCCAACCACCAATCAAATCTAAAAGAAGAAGAAGAGCGATATAGAGTGATGATTTAGAGCACAGGTGTCAAACTCATTCCATGGAGGGCCAAGACCCTGCAGGTTTTACCTCCACCCAGTGGCTTCAACAAGTGTTTTCTCTGAATTTCTTCCCACTGATTGCTGATCAGTGAAAACACCTGCTGAAGAGACTGGGTGGAAGTAAAACCTGCAGGGTCTTGGCTCTCCATGGAATGAGTTTGACACCCCTGATTTAGAGTGAAGTACGTGGCGGTGATGCACCTGTAAGCTGGTTGCCAACCACCAATCAACTCTAAAAGAAGAAGAAGAAAGCAATGCAGCTGATAGTGACATCGGCCAAGATGTGTAGAGTGATGATATAGAGTGAAGTGATGATATAGAGTGAAGTACGAGGAGACGAAGAAGTGATGTCTGAAAATAGAGTTGAGGTTCGAATGGACACAGCAATGATGATAGAAGGACTACAGCTCCTGACCAGATAAGAGTGATGATACAGAGTGAAGTACGTGGCGGTAAAGCACCTGTAAGCCGGTTGCCAACCGCCAATCAAATCTAAAAGAAGAAAACAAAAGCAATGCAGCTAGTGAGGAGGCATTAGGGATCTTTGTTTTCCTCATCTTAATCTTCTTCTGTCAATAATTTAGGTGAGCAAACGTGGGCCGATTTAGCCCATCTACAGTGGTGTGAAAAAGTGTTTGCCCCCTTCCTGATTTCTCATTTTTTGTATGTTAGTCACACTTTAATGTTTCAGTTCATCAAACAAATTTAAATATTAGACAAAGATAACACAAGTAAACACAAAATGCAGTTTTTAAATGAAGGTGTTTATTATTAAGAGTAAAAGAAAATCCAAACCTACATGACCCTGTCTGAAAAAGTGATTGCCCCCCAGTTAAAACATAAATTAACTGTGGTTTATCACATCTTTGACAAGCTGAGTTCAATTTCTCTAGCCACACGCAGGCCTGATTACTGCTACAAGTGTTCTCAATCAAGAAATCACTTAAATAGGACTTGCCTGACAAAGTGAAGTAGACCAAAAGATCCTCAAAAGCTTGACATCATGCTGCGTGCCAAAGAAATTCAGGAACAAATGAGAAACAAAGTAACTGAGATCTATCAGTCTGGAAAATGTTATCAAGCCATTTCTAAAGCTTTAGCACTCCAGCAAACCACAGTGAGAGCCATTATCCACAAATGGTGAAAACATGGAACAATGGTGAACCTTCCCAAGAGTGGCCAGCTGACCAAAATTACCCCAAGAGAGCAGCAACAACTCATCCAAGAGGTCACAAAAGACCCCACAACAACATCCAAAGAACTGCAGACCTCACTTGCCTCAGTTAAAGTTAGTGTCCATGACTCCACAATAAGAAAGAGACTGGGCAAAAATAGACTGCATGGCAGAGTTCCAAGATGAAAACCACTGCTAAGCAAAAAGAACATAAAGGCTTGTCTCAGTTTTGCCAGAAAACATCTTGATGATCCCAAAGAATTTTGAGAAAACACTCTGTGGACTGACAAGAGAAAAGTTGGAACTTTTTGGAAGATGTGTGTCCCATTACATCTGGCGTAAAAGTAACATCATTTCAGAAAAGGAACATCATACCAACAGTAAAATATGGTGGTGGTAGTGTGATGGTCTGGGGCTGTTTTGCTGCTTCAGGACCTGGAACACTTGCTGTGGTAAATGGAACCATGAATTCTGCTGTCTACCAAAAATTCCTGAAGAAGAATATCCAGCCATCTGTTCGTGACCTCAAGCTGAAGCGCACTTGGGTTCTGCAGCAAGAAAATGATCCAAAACACAACAGCAAGTCCACCTCTGAATGGCTTAAGAAAAACAAAATGAAGACTTTGGAGTGGCCTAGTCAAAGTCCTGACCTGAATCCAATTGAGATGCTGTGGCCTTAAAAAGGCGGATTATGCTCGAAAACCCTCCCATGTGGCTGAATTACTACAATTCTGCAAAGATGAGTGGGCCAAAATTCCTCCACAGCACTGTAAAAGACTTACTGCTAGTTATCACAAATGTTTGATTGCAGCTGTTGCCGCTAAGGGCGGCCCAACAAGTTAGTAGGTTTAGGGGGCAATCACTTTTTCACACAGGGCCAAGTAGGTTTGGATTTTTTTTCCCCCTTAATAATAAACACCTTCATTTAAAAACTGCATTTTGTGCTTACGTGTGTTATCTTTGTCTAATATTTACATTAACATTATTAACACGTTTTCACACCACTGTATGTGGCAAGTGCTGACTAAATGCGTACAGGCCAGAGACTATCAAAAGTGGTTTTAAATGTGTTTAGACAAGGGCCTCTATCCTTGAGGGGTCTACCTTAAGTGTTTAGTTCAACTGGCCAAGAAATTCTGCATGTTGTCCTTCTAATCCTAGTTTTCAACAGTCTAATCATATGGCTTGATGTGGTCGTGACCTCTTTAAATCTTATGGCCTCTGGTATCCTATAGGCAATCTAAATTAGCTGTGGTCAACCTGATAAATATTTGTATATGTCAGTGAGGTTTCCTCATTCATGCAGTATCAGGTCACTCCGTACCCTTGCCACTTCATCCCAAGCCACTCCAACCCCAAATCACAACGTACCCTAAACCTACCGTACCTGTTTATTTAAATACTTACCAAACCAAAATGATGTTGTTGTGGTTTATTTTTAATATCAAAATATGATTCAAAACAGAAGCTGAAATTAAACTCTCAAAAATGTCATGGCAATCAGGCCTGCGGAAAAATCTATGGACCAACCGAGTGAGCTGTACAATATTTTATATGGTGTGATCTGAAATTTTTATTGTTGCATTTGTTGTTGTTTATGTTTGTTTGTTTAAATATAGACACTTGTCAATAATTTACCATAGAATCTGCAGTGATTTTTTTAATAAATAAATCTTCACATGAAAATTTTCTTTTAACTCCTTGAACTTCCAAAAAAAAAAAAACACATGAAAGGCAAAATATCCCTTCATTCATGTCTAGCTGTTGGCTACTACTCTTATGCCACTGACTGCCATGACTTTTTGAGAGTTTTGACAGTAGCCTTAATTTCAGCTTCTGTTTTGAAGCTTTTGATAAGCTAGTAATCACATTTTAATATTACAAGTAAACAACATAATTTTGGTTTGGTTAAGTATTTATTTACGCAGGTATGGAATGTCTAGGGTACGCTGTAATTTGGGTACGGAGTGACTTGGGATGGAGTGGCAAGGATACAGAGTGTCCAGAAACCATTCATGCTGGTAGTGCAGCCTTCAAGTGTAGGGCCCCAAGTCTTTATTTTAAAAACAGAAGACCATTTACAGATGGATTTTTTTTTCCATTTGCCCTATTTACACAGTGTGCAAAACTAAGTCATTATCTTAAGAAATAAGGAACTGCTTGACAGATAAAACTCTACCGTTCTCATGCAAATATTTGGTAAGAATACTGAATCATTTTGTTGTGATTTGCAAAATTTACCATGTTCTCTGGGCCTAATTACACCCGACATCAAAATGCTTTTTTGTGATCATTTAGCACTCGAATTCTGCTTGACCACATGCATTTACACCAGATGTTAACATGCATCTAAGAGGTCCATATTGAGATTCGACTCCTATCTGATCACACATCTCCTGGTTTCCACTGAAAAAGAAGTTAATGAGTCAAAAAAGTGTTTGCATCTGGGCAGGTGGACAGAGAAGAATTAAATGATTAATGTGAAAGAAAAATCTTTGTAAGTGGGAATGTATAATAAGTTAAATGATTCCTATTCAGCCTTGTATCTGTTACAGGAGAAATCCAAAAAAAGTCTCCATATGCTGTAAAAGAAATCCCCCCCAAAAGCACATGAGGTATTGTGCAGAGCAGCAGAAGTGAGAGGAAGACGAGACAAAACTTATTTAAAATCTTATTTATCATAGACAATCTTTCCATTATTCATTGCTCTCTTTCGGGTAAGCTATGTCACTTTTGGGGGAGGATTTTTATACATTTAAAAGGGACATATTATGCATCTGTTCCACATGTTGACAGTTCCCAGAGGTCTTAATAAAATGTCTGTGGCATGTTTTCATCAAAATACATCGCACTTTAATTATTCCAGCACCATTTTTCACGTACACTCCTAATCAAAATCTGAAGAGCAGGGGGAAAAAATAAGTATTTGCATTTCTCACTGGTGGATCATAACCAGACTGTAAGGAGAGCTTCAAAATGCAAAATGGAGAAATGGGAGCAAGAGGCAAAAATAGAGTAGGCAATTTATTGAAAACTGCATTTAAACTCAAACAGGCTGTTCATCAGCTGATCAAAAGTTTAAAACCATAGCCCCCCACGCACACACACAAAACAAACAAAAAAACAGAACTAAAAGTGTCAAAAAAGGACTCAGTAGTGAGTAGCCCCACTAACAGTGGGGCTTTTTTTTTTTTTAAATGGCGCCGGAGGCAGGGCGGCCGTACCAGCAGCAACTCTCTTGTGTCTTTGTGTTTCTATCTGTTTATTCCTGTATATAGTGTGTCTCTTATTAACCAGGGCTCTGTAGGAATACTCGGACTAAGAATGAACCAACTTTTTTCTCTATTTTAGCCCGGTATTCTCTAGTTTTCTTTTCTTTTCCTCGGACAATGGAGATCAACAGAGGTGGGGGCGGACGCATTGTTTACACACGCGAACAGCTGATTGCGCCGAGGAGGCCGGCGCCTGGAGCGCTGCGGCCGGCAGTAAAGCCCCTCATCCCGGATGAGCTGAAGAGGAGACACCGCGGGCAAAGGGCTGGAGCGAAGGTGAGGAGGAGGAGGAGGAAGCATAAGCCGGCAGTACCGATGGTCACCACCGGGAACATGAGATCGCTGGGAAATAAAACAGATGAGCTTACAGCGCTGGTCAGGACGAAGGAGTATCGTGAGTGTAGTATCATGTGTTTTATGGAGACGTAGTTACACTCACAGATCCCAGATGTAAACGTAGCGATACCTGGCTTCAAGACTATACGGGGGGACAGAGACGTGATACGCAGCAGGAAAACAAGAGGAGGAGGAGTGGCACTTCTTGTTAATGAACGATGGTGTAATCCTAGACATGTTTATGTGAAGGAAAAGTGCTGCAGCCCGGACACTGAACTGCTGGCTGTTAGTATGAGACCTTATTACGTATATGCCGCAAGAAATGAAGTGCGCTTTAATTGTTATCGTCTACGTCCCTCCGTCAGCTGACGCAGCGGTGGCCTGTGACGTCATCAGCTCCACTGCGGCCACATTACTGGAGAAGCACCCGGATGCATTCATGGCCATCACAGGTGACTTTAATCATGTCTCAGTGGGAAAAACACTACCAACCTTTCACCAGTTTGTTGAGTGTCCCACCAGAGAGAACAAAACATTGGATTTACTGTATGCCAATGTCAGTGATGCATATAGTGCCACAGCTCTACCCTCCATTGGCAAATCGGATCACTGCATGGTCATGTTATCACCCAAGTATGTTTCCCTTGTGCAAAGGCAGCCTGCTTATACATGGACTGTGAGGAGGTGGACACAGGAGGCTGCAGATGCACTACAGGACTGCTTCGAGACCACAGACTGGAGCGTAATCTGTGAACCACATGGGGTGGACATAGACAATATGACTGACTGCATCACAGAATACATTAGATTCTGTGAAGACATGACCATGCCAGCTCAGACTGTACACTGCTTCTCCAACAACAGACCATGGGTCACCAGTAACCTGAAAGCACTTCTGAACAAAAAGAAGAGAGCTTTTAGGGCTGGAGACAAGGAGAAGCTGACGGGAGTGCAGCATGAGCCGAGAGAGATGCTGAGGAGGTGCAAGGACAATTATAGGAGGAAGCTGGAAGAGAAACTCAGGCAAAACAACACTAAAGATGTGTGGGAGGGAATGAAACAAATAACTGGGTGCAAGGGGAGAGTCAGGCAGTCATCTGGGAGCCAGGAGAGAGCTGAGGAACTGAATCTGTTTTTTAATAGGTTCAACTCACAGTCTGTCACCCGAGCAACACAACCAGACCCCCACACACCCCTCCCCACCCACCCTCCTGTGCAGAACCTCTCTTCACCACCCCATCCCCCAGGGGGCACCAGGACCCTCCCTCACTTCACAGTGACTACAGATCAGGTGGAGAAACAGCTGGAGAGACTCTGTCAGCTGAAGGCTTCGGGCCCTGATGGCATATCCGCCAGGACCCTGAGGACCTGTGCCAACCAACTAGCCAACTAGCTCCGGTACTGAAACACCTGTACAACCTGAGCCTGAGTCTGGAGAGAGTACCAGTGCTGTGGAAGACATCCTGCCTGGTTTCTGTCCCCAAGAAGTCATCTCCATCAGATCTGAATGACTACCGACCAGTTGCCCTCACATCTCATGTGATGAAGGTCCTGGAGAGACTGGTCTTAGCCCACCTGAGGCTGCAGGTGAAGATGTGGCTGGACCCTCTGCAGTTTGCATATCAGCCCCATTTAGGAGTTGAAGATGCTGTCATCTACCTGCTGCAACGAGCCCATCTGCACCTGGATAGTGGAGGAGATACTGTGAGAATCACTTTTTTTGATTTCTCCAGTGCCTTTAACACCATCCAGCCACTGCTGATGGGTGAGAAGCTGCGGGTGATGGGGGTTGACAGCTCTGTGATCTCCTGGATTACTGACTACCTGACAGGCAGACCACAGTTTGTCCGGCTGGGCAATGTCTTGTCTGGAGTGGTGGCTAGTGATACAATAGCTCCACAGGGGACTGTGCTCTCTCCTTTTCTTTTTACCTTATACAGTTAGGCCCAAAAATATTTGGACAGTGACAAGTTTTGTTATTTTAGCTGTTTACAAAAACATATTCAGGATACAATTATATAATCACTATGGGCTTAAAGTGCAGACTCTCAGCTGTAATTTGAGAGTATTCACATCCAAATTGGAGCAAGGGTTTAGGAATTACAGCTCTAACACGTAGCCGCCCCTTTTTCAAGGGACCAAAAGTAATTGGACAATTGACTCAGAAGGCTGCAAAAAAAAAAATAACAAGGCTGCATGGGCTCTTCCCTCGTTAACCTGTCATCAATTTGACCGGAGTGGTGGCTCAGTTGGTAGAGCATCCTAAGACCATATAAAAGTGGAACTTCCTGCCGTCCAGCTTGGTGCTCAGCAATAATGGAATGGAGGAGGGAAATTTGTGGCGGCACCTTGCATGGCAGTGGCCCTCTGATTCTACACTTGGGGTGTGTGTGATTAACACAGTAGATAGGTAAAACACAATCTCGTTCTACTGTACATGATTGGTTGTACAGCTGAATGACAGTAAAGGGTGATTTAAAAAAAGGTCTGGAGTTGATTCCAGGTGTGGCATTTGCATTTGGAAGCTGTTGCTGTGAACACACAACATGCGGTCAAAGGAGCTCTCAATGGAGGTGAAACAGACCTTCCTGAGGCTGAAAAAAAGAAGAAATCCATCAGAGAGATAGCAGAAATGTTAGGAGTGGCCAAATCAACAGTTTGGTACATTCTGAGAAAAAAAGAGTGCACTGGTGAGCTTGGAAACTCAAAAAGGCCTGGACGTCCACGGAAGACAACAGTGGTGGATGATCGCAGAATCCTTTCCATGGTGAAGAAGAACCCCTTCACAACATCCACTCAAGTGAAGAACACTCTCCAGGAAGTAGGTGTATCAGTATCTAAGTCTACCATAAAGAGAAGACTTCATGAGAGTAAATACAAAGGATTCACCACAAGGTGCAAACCATTAATCAGCCTCAAAAATAGAAAGGCCAGAATTGACTTTGCCAAAAAAAACACCTGAAGAAGCCAGCCCAGTTCTGGAACAGCACTCTTTGGACAGATGAGACTAAGATCAACCTGTACCAGAATGATGGGAAGAAGAAAGTTTGGAGAAGAATTGGAACAGCTCATGATCCAAAGCACACCACATCTTCTGTAAAACATGGTGGAGGCAGTGTGATGGCATGGGCGTGCATGGCTTCCAATGGCACTGGGTCACTTGTGTTTATTGATGACGTGACAAAAGACAGAAGCAGCCAGATGAATTCTGAAGTGTATAGGGATATACTTTCTGCTCAGATTCAGCCAAATGCAGCAAAGTTGATTGGACGGCGCTTCACAGTACAGATGGACAATGATCCAAAACATACTGCAAAAGCAACCCAGGAGTTTTTTAAAGCAAAGAAGTGGAATATTCTGCAATGGCCGAGTCAATCACCAGATCTCAACCCAATCGAGGATGCATTTCACTTGCTCAAGACTAAATTTAAGGCAGAAAGACCCACAAACAAGCAACAACTGAAGACAGCTGCAATAAAGGTCTGGCAAAGCATCACAAAGGAGGAAACCCAGTGTTTGGTGATGTCCATGGGTTCCAGACTTCAGGCAGTTATTGCCTGCAAAGGATTATCAACAAAATATTGAAAAGTAACATTTTACTTAGGGTTATGTTTATTTGTCCAATTACTTTTGAGCCCCTGGAGTGAGGAGCGTTTGTATAAAAACAGCTACAATTCCTACATGTTTAATCATATATTTTTGTTCAACCCCTTGAATTAAACCTTAAAGTCTGCACTTCAATTCCATTGTAGTTGTTTCATTTCAAATCCAATGTGGTAGCATGCAGAGCCCAAATCATGAAGATTGTGTCATTGTCCAAATATTTCTGGGCACTGACTTTCAGTACAACACTGAGTCATGCCACTTGCAGAAATTCTCTGATGACTCAGCTGTTGTGGGGTGTATAAGAAGAGGAGAGGAAGGGGAGTACAGGACACTGGTAGATAGATTTGTGGAGTGGACGGAGCAGAATCACCTGAGGTTGAATGTCAGCAAGACCAGAGAGATGGTGATTGACTTCAGGAAGAGGAAGACTTCTTCTCAGCCACTGCAGATTAGGGGGGAGGATGTGGGAGTGGCTGAGGACTACAAATATCTGGGTGTCAAGATCAGCAGCGGGTTGGACTGGAGATCCAACACCGATGCTGCACACAAGAAGAGGATGAGCAGACTCTACTTCCTGAGAAAGCTGAGATCCTTCAACGTGTGCAGCAGGATGCTAGAGCTTTTCTACCAGACCGTTGTCACCAGTGCCATCTTCTTTGCTGCTGTCTGTTGGGGTAGCAGTATCAGGGCCAGAGACACCAACAGACTTGACAAGATTATCAAGAGGGCTGGCTCTGTAATTGGTCTCAGACTGGAGACCTTTGAGACAGTGGTGGAGAGAACACTAAATAAACTGCGATCCATCATGGACAATCCTGATCACCCCCTCCACCACACACTAGATAGACAGCGAAGCACTTTCTCCAGTAGACTACTACAGCTTCGCTGTCGAACGGCCAGGTACAGGAAATCTTTCCTGCCACATGCAATTTCACTGTACAATAACTATGATGTTGTATTCTGGTCATAGCTATGCTGCCACACTGCACCTTACAGATTAACTGGTACATCACATTTTCACTCTGCTCCTGATAGTCCTTCTTTGTGCAATGGGATGATTCATGTCTTTATACGGGTCATCATATATTAAGCTATGATGTATATAGGTTTTATAGTCGTGTTAGTTTTGCTTTCCATGGGTAATCCCTTTGTCTGTCATGTGTGTGTTTCTGTTGTTTGGTTGTCTACTGTCATACTGCTGTTACACTGTAATTTCCCAGTTTGGGATCAATAAAGTACATCTATGTATCTATCTAAACATTTGTTTAGGCATGCTTGATGCAAGTGTTTCCAGGAGGCTGGTGGGAACATTGCTCCAAGTGGTGAAGATGGCTTCACGAAGAGCATCCACGGTCTGAAACTGATGTCTGTTTTTTGTAAACTTCCCATCCATCCCTAAAGATTCTCAATAGGATTTAGATCAGGGCAGCATGCAGTATGGTCCAAAAGAGCAACGTTATTCTCCTGGAAGCAGTCCTTCATCAGGTGGGCATTGCAAACTGCAGCACTGTCCTCTTGAAAAACCCAGTCATTACAGCACAGACGAGGGACCTCAGTCAAGAGGGATGCCCGCTGCAACATCTCCACATAGCTAGCTGCCATTTGATGCCCTGCACAACCTGCAGTGCCATTGTCCCATTGAAGGAAAGAGCACCCCAGATCATGATGGTGTCTCCTTCACTGTGCCATGTACAAAACATCTCCAGTGGCATCCCCTTGTCATGTCATTAACGTTGGAAACCATCAGGACTGTTCAGGTTCATTTTTTTCTCATCAGGGAATAAAACTTTCTTCCACCTTTCAGTGTCCCATGTTTGGTGCTTTCTTGCAAAGTCCAAATGGGCAACTTTGTGGCGTGAGAGGAGATGTGGCCTTTCAAGAAGTTTTTTTATTCTTTAAGCCATTTTTTTGTAGATGCTGTCTTGTGGTTACTGGGCTGCAGTCAGCATCAGTAAGGGCCTTCAGTTGGGTCAAGGATCGGCCTGTGTCTTCACAGCCATCTTCACCACAGTTCTCACCAGCCTCCTGGAAACAGTCACATCAAGCAAGCCTAAACAAATTTTTGAAATGATCAACAAGAAGGGTGGGGCTAATCACTACTGAGCACTTTGTTGACATTTTTAGTTCTGTTTTTGGGCTATGGTTTTAAACTTTTGATCAGCTGATGAACAGCTGTTTGAGCTTAAATGCAGTTTTCAATGAACTGCCTACTCTTATTTTTTTTGTCTCTTGCTCCCATTTCTTCTTTTTGCATTTTAAAGCTCTACTTACAACCTGGTTATGATCCACCAGGGAGAAATGCAAATACTTGTAATTTTTTCCGGGTCTTAAGATTTTGATCAGGAGTCTATTTTAAGCAGGCTTCCTCAGAATGACTCATTTCAGTGCATGTTTTTTAACTGCTCATGAGCACCGACTCACCCCACCCTAATTCCTTGGCTGAAGCCAGGTAGGTGCCATTTTGAGGCTAATGTTAACTAGTTAGCCATGAGCTCTGGTGGCAAAGACAGCCTGAGCTCAGGTGCAACTGGCTGAATGCTGAGAATCTCTTCTTTTGGCTGTTCCCTTTAGGGGCTGCCACAGCAGATCATCTGCCTCCATTTCACCCTATCCCTTGCATCCTCTTCGCTCACATCAACCCTCTCCACGTCCTCATTCACAACATCCATGAATCTTCTGTGATCTTCCTCTGTTCCTCCTGCCTGGCAGCTCCATCTTCAACATCCTTTGCCCAATATATCCACTATCCTTCCTCTGCACATGTCCAAACCATCACAGCGTTGCCTCTCTTACTCCGACTCCAAACTGCTCAACCTGAGATGTCCCTCTGATATAATCATTTCTAGTCCCATTCCTCCTAGTCACTCACCATGAGAATCTTAGCATCTTCAGCTCTGCCTCCTGTCTTTCTGTCAGTGCTACTGTCTCCAAATCATACATTATAGCAGGTGTCACGACTGTTTGACTGTAGAGAATGTAAAAACCGAAATAAAGCATTATCAGAGACCAGTGTGGTGTGGGTTGGTCAAAATGATATAACTGGTCTTTAAGGTACAAAAAGTAGAGAAATAGACATTATTGATTGAATGGTTTATCTTAGGTGCCCTGAACCATCTGTCTTTCCCCACCGAGGTGGTAAAAAGACTGATCTTGACCAGCTAGCCAAGGTACTAGAATGCTGATCTACTGGCCCATATAGCGAAAAAGGAACAACATAAACAAAAACAATGTGACTGTGGATTAGGGAACGAGGACGGAATACGGACGTCTAATGAGGGTAGACAGAATATATAAAAAAGAGCTTTAAGATAGGATCTCTAAGCTAACACTAGGCGGTCTGCTTCATGAGCCTCTCCCTCCAAGACAATGTCTAATGTAGTAGACAGACCAACCCCGGCTGCCTATCCATGGTGCGAATGCGCCAGTCTGGAGGATAAATGAGGATAAAATGTAAATTACTAAGAAATATTCAAAAAAACAAAACAAAAAAAAACATGATTGAGTAAGTTTTAGATATACCTCAATTTTATTATCAGAAACATTTCTTCCATAGTCCTTTCTCTTGATGGCAAATAAGGACTGCACCAATGGTTAAAGTCCAAATCAATAATGTTGTTTTACTGTCACTGAATAACTTTCTTTTGTGAATCAGAAAGAACTAATGATGCATGTCCACAGACAGCATTTTTCCCCCACCACTCCCAAGTGCTCTGAACTCCCCCCCCCCCCCAAGGTGCTTTAACACTCAG
Source organism: Pholidichthys leucotaenia (assembly GCA_020510985.1). Taxonomy (NCBI): domain Eukaryota; kingdom Metazoa; phylum Chordata; class Actinopteri; order Cichliformes; family Pholidichthyidae; genus Pholidichthys; species Pholidichthys leucotaenia. The sequence continues at coordinate 341,429,605 of CM035843.1, forward strand.
ACAAATCTACTGCAATAATCCAGAGACTAATATTTGTGGGTACCTTCAAGCCTCATGTTAGTTTTCTCACAGCGCCAGCAGTGACAATAAAGGTGGGTTTATACTCCTTTCTGCTCTGGTGCACCTGGGCTTTGGACGTAGTTGGCACACATGCGGCTGTATATATGCTTCATTTTTTTTGCGTCTCCTAGGCCAAAGCTCCTTTTGAACAGGAGGCTGCATCTTGCACATGCATAGTCAACACGCACAGGCAGCACAGTCACAAAATTTCGGCTGGACACGCTCAGCCACAGAGGGGTCCTGCAACTGAAGCTGATGACGAAATGTATGTCACACAAGTCTCATGCTCGAGTAGACGCGCAGAGCAGAGGCAGGACATAAATCCATCTTTACAAGATGGCTTTAGAAAACTACATTAACAGCCAAACTCAAAACCTAACTAGAAAAGCACCCAGAGAGCACATAACTCCGCCAAGAATCCTTCCATCTGTCATGGTTCGCCTCCAAAATGTAATGGGTTTGTGTGTAGGCCTAGAGCCACTTCTGCTGAAAACTGCATCAAAGTCTGTCCATTAGTTTTGAAGTAATGTTGCTAACACACTGTGAACAGATAAGAGCCTTGGCTGAGGTATGCATTCTCACCTCATCAGCAAAATGTAATGGGTCTGTCTCTAGCCCAAGAACTACCTCTGGTGAAAATTTCATTCAAATCCATCCAGTAGTTTTGGAGTATTGTTGCTAACAGTCTGTGAGAAGATAAGAGCCTTGGCGGAGGCACAGTCATGTCAAAAAATTAGGACACCCTGCATAAGCCTGTGTGTTTTTTAACATATTTGGACATGTGGATATCTATCTATAAATTCACAAAATCTGTCTGTGTGTGTTTGTGTGTCTGTCTGTCTGTTCCACGCACATCTCTTGAATCGTTTGTCAGACTGGCCTCAGATTGTAAGCATGGTTTCCTGAGGTTATGAGGGTGTGCATCACCGAGTACGGAGTCGCTCAGTCAAAATATGTAATTTTTATCAATAAAAGGTTTAGCCACCGCTCTGTGTCTCTTCATGAGCTGGCTTTAAGAAGTGTGGGCGGGGTTTCAGATCGACTCTGTGCTGATTGGACAATACGCGGCATCACGACCATGCTGATTGGATAACACACAGCATCACGACCTGTCAGTCACCACAGTGTTCCCGGGACAGAACAAGGAAATGAAAGTTAGAAAGATAGAAAAAGATAATACTGAAGATTTAATGCTTAAAAAAATTATACTACAATGTTGCCGTGATTGCATAAGTCTAAAAGATAATTCGCCATATGTGGAGAATGAGGTACGCGAGAAGATTGGGCGGCACGTCAGTGGGGTCTGACAAATCAACACAACATGCCGGGAGAAGCAGCGGCCAGACTATGGGCCAGACCTGGCTCAAAGGCACGCTAACTGATGGCGATTAAAAAAAGTTTATTTTCAATAAAGTGAAACAAAGATGGAGTGTGCACATGGAGCACATGGAGTGTGCTTTTGCCCTGAGGCTGATTTATCATGGAAAACAGTTAAGCTCAGTGGTTCGAACAATCATCTGATAGGATCCACGGTGTTCTGACGGAATATCTATCAGAACAGCTGATATATGTAGAGGACTTACAGGAGAATTGAAATGGCATGTCTGTCTCTCTTCAGTAGCTGGAAAACAACAACAGTCCATGTACAGTAATGCTACCCATAGTGCAAATAGCGACAAAAGATAAGACTTAAGGTTTAACCTGTTGAACTCTGTTCAACTTCCCTAAAAACGCCTAAAAATAACATGCCCAAAGTAAATCAAAAGCTGTTCTTCAACCCTTTGCAGCATCTTCATGGGGTTAGTCTCATTTAAAAGAAAACACACTGAATTTTTTGGCAAAACAGTCATAATCTCTCTAAGTGCTCCTGCCACTGAGTAACAAGAAAGTTCGCCTGGATGTTTTTTTTAGATACAAATGCTTGCAAATAACATACAGCTGTCAGATACTGGCTGGAAAACACAACAGAAATGTAGAACCAAGTGTTTTCAAGCTCAGGTCAAAATTTTGTAAAAATACCACAAAAAATGAATATATTACACAGCTTTTTTCTCAGGTTGTAACAAGGCTGCGTCTGTACTGGAAGACCAGAAATACAGCTTTTTTTTTTCAGTGCGCACTGAGATGCACTGAGATGCAGAGACGTGACCACCCGCGGAACTCACAGAGTTCAAGGGGTTAATGCTTAAAAAATTATACCATAAAGTTGTCGTGATTACGTAGGTCTAATGAATAATTCGGCATGAAGAACACGTGGGGGGGGGGGGGGGACTGGTGGGGAAGCAGCGGCTGAACCGGTGGATTGCAGTCCTTTGCAGGCACATGGGTAAAGCAGCAGCTGAGACTCCCATTAACCGGGCAGGCTGGGCTTGGCTCCCTGTGAAGGACTGCGATCCACCTCCGCCGGTTCAGGTGTTGGTTCTCCAACACCGGTGTCCGACCAGGCGCTCCACACTCGTTTGTGGGGAAGCATGTCCAGCCTGCCCGGTCAGTGGTAGACGGCAGTCCCGACTGCTGCTTCATTGTGGAGCGGAATGGCCAGATCAACTGCATATCACATGTGGACACATATGCATGCTTTGACTAAATGACAACCAGATACAAAAATGCCCAAATAACAAAATAAATAATTTTTATTTAAATATTTACAGACAAATGGGCAACATTGATGCAACAGTTGCAGCCAAACAGGTCATCCTGGTGTGTGTGTGTGAGTGTGTGTGTGCACGCGCGCGACTGGTGATGTACTGTGGATGGCCTGAATTTCCCTCTGGGGATCAATAAAGGATACAAATACAATAATAATAATGTTTAGTGTTTTGTACTTATAATATTACTAAAATATAAAAGGACGCACTACAATGGGTCTCAAATATTTGTAAACGTGTCCTGTTACAGTACTGCATGAGTTTATTGACGATAGATTATAAACTACACATATAAACTAAATTATAATGATGACTGAACAACTCCCATTCCCCAAAGTGCAAGATACACTATTATGAATATAACTCATAAAAGATCACACAAATAAGTGATCTAACAAAAAAAAAAAACCAAGCGGTTCTTAAACAGTGGCTAATATTGAATGTTCCATTCATTTTCAATTATTCTGTAATTAATATTCACACAATCAAATAAATCTTAGTTCAGTCCCTTTTATATTTGTCAAAGTCTAACACGTGATTGCCTACATATAGACTACACCTCTGTGTTTCACTTTCAAACACAGCCTACATTTGGGCCTGTAAAACCTAATTGGGCTACCTATTTCAGACTGGAATACTTGGTTTCTACGGGCATGCACTAGTTTAATATCAATGTTAAAAATACTGGGAGATTCATGAATTACAACTAAACAATTAAAAATGAATTAAAGACTTTTTTTCAAATTTTCTGTAAAATGTAATTCTTAACAAATACCCCACATTCATTCCCACTTACAATGGCTAAAATAAATGTAAAAAAAAAATCCAAATAAAAACAAAAACAAGGTTAGACATAGATACGTGAACATTTCTTAATAAAGAACTGAATATTTTCAGGGGTGTCAAATTTTTTTCACATGACTGTATGCACTCTCAGATCACCAAAATGTAATGGGTTCCTCTGTAGCCCAAGGACCACCTCTGGTGAAAATTTTATCCAAATCCATTCAGTAGTTTTGGAGTATTGTTGCTAACACTCTGTGAAAAGATAAGAGCCTTGGTGGAGGTGTGCATTCTCAGATCCTCACCAAAATGTAATGGGTTCCTCTCTAGCCAAAAAACCACCTCTGGAAAAGATTTCATCCAAATCCATCCAGTAGGTTTTGTGTAATTCTGCTGCACAAATACAAACAAAGCCCTTGGTGGAGGTATACACTCTGAGATCATCACCAAAATCTAACCATCTGTCCCCCATGCCATTACACACCTTTCCTGAAAATTTCATCAAAATCCATTCATAATTTTTTGAATTATGTTGCTAACAGACAAACCAATAAACCAATGCCACTAAAACCATTACCTCCCCCCTCGGTGGAGGAAACTAGTGTCCACCTGACAGACTCCAACACCACCTCTACCTTAAGCAAAAAAGCAAAATCAACCTTACTTCAAGCAGAACTCAAATGACTTCACATAACAAAATGTTAGGGAAATCTACTCGGTGCATGTGTGTGTGTGTGTTGTGAACTGGCCGATTTTTCAGCATAATGGAATTTTAAAGCACCAAATATAAGTATCCGTCTTAGAAGTCTAGCTGTACTTGCCATACTGATACACAGAGGTCAGCTGTATGATTGGACGCTTTTCTATTTATTATACTGGTAAAAATGTAGGTAATTGCACCTATCACTTATTTGCTCTACTACATCCATAATGTAAATTAGCACTGGTTTTGCTTCACTGTTGTGAACAGTGTTATAAAGTCATGTCTCTTTCAGAGGTTACACTACACTTTTTACCTCCGCCAAGGAGGTAATGTTTTTACCAGCGTTTGTCTGTCTGTTACCAACATAACTCAAAAGTTATGAACGGATTTTGACAAAATTTTCAGGAAATGTGTGTAATGGCATGGGGAACAGATGATTACATTTTGGTGATGATCTGAGAGTGCATACCTCCACCAAGGGCTTTTTTGTATTTGTGCAGCAGGATTACACAAAAACTACTGGATGGATTTGGATGAAATTTTCACCACAGGTGGTTCTTGGCCTACAGAGGAACCCATTACATTTTGGTGATGATCTGGAAATGCATACCTCAGCCAAGGCTCTTCTCACAGTGTGTCACCCACAATACTCCAAAACTAATGGACAAACTTTGATGCAATTTTCACCACAAGTGGCTCTAAGCCTACACACAAACCCATTACATTTTGGAGGTCATCCATGAGAGACTGAAGGAGGCTTCACGGAGGTATGCGCTCTCTGAGTGCTTTTCTAGTTTGTTATGTAATTTTGACAGACAGGCTTATAAAAATTCTGTCATAATCCATTATTAGTTCCTGGGGGTGCACATCTCTGAGGACCTCTCCTGGTCCAACAACACCACATCACTAGCCAAGAAGGCTCAAACTCGCCTCCATTTCCTCCACAAATTGAAGCAAGCATGAGTCCCACCTCCCATCATGTGCTCATTCTACCGGGGCACCACTGAGAGCATCCTCACCAGCTGCATCACGGTGTGATATGGAAGCTGCACCGCTTCCTGCCGGAAGACACTACAACGCACAGTGAAAGCAGTCAGCAAGATCATCGGTGCCCTCGTGTGCCCCCGCCCCCCAGACATCTACCTCACTTGCCTCACCTGCAGAGCCATCAACATTGCAAGTGACACCTCCCACCCCTCACTCTCCCTCTTCAGCCAACTGCCCTCGGGGAAAAGGTACTGGAGCGTCCGAGCCTGCTCCACAAGACTGCTAAAAAGCTTTGTTCATCAGGCCATCAGGACCCTGAACTCTGCCCCCCCCCTTCCTGGGACCATAACACACTCACCCGCACAATAACTACCTCAGCTGTTGGCACAGAAAGCCTGGCACACCAACAGTAATACATCTGCAGCTGTATGTCTCCGCACTTCACTGCAACCATTTGCACAAATGCCATACCTCCTGCTGTTATTGCAATACTGATCATGTGCAGTCCTATCTGTCACTGTCTGCACCTACACTACCGCACTGAACTTGCAACTACAAGTAGTATGACTGCTCTACTTTTCTGTATATAGGATTGCTGGGTTTGATCATTTATCTTTATTTGCACTATGGGATATCTAGGTCCATCTTTTGTCGCCATTTGCACTATAGGAGCATTACTGTACATAGACTGCTGTTGTTTTTCCAGCCTTATTCCTTTTTCTTACATTGTGCACACCACTGAAGTGTGAGAGAAACGCCATTTCAATTCTCCTGTATGTCCTGTACGTATAGTAGTACTGACCAATAAAATCTTTGAATCCTTAAATCCTTATCTGTCATTTTAATTGACTTTAATTAGATCACCTTCAGTTTAAACTGTCAAATAATAGACAGCTTTTAGAATTTTCAGTCATTGCTGAAAAGAAATCTGTTAATGAAGGACAATTTTCAGTTAACACTACCTCTGGCCTCCTTGCACATCAAGTATAAATTGTTTTAAGTGTTTTGTTTTTGTTTTACTTTTGTTCGAAATAAAGTATATATCTATCTATCTTAATAAAGCTTTTAAAGACTTGATTATTGAGAAGTCACAATTAACAACATGGTTCTTGATTGAGAACAGGTGTGGCAGTAATCAGGTCTGGGTGTAGCTAGAGAAATTGAGCTCAGCTTTCCAAAGATGTGATAAACCACAGTTAATTTATGTTTTAACAGGAGGGAATCACTTTTTCACACAGGGCCATGTAGGTTTGGATTTTTTTCCCTTAACCCTCAAGCGACCAAGCTATTTTACGGACTGAAATGACCAAGTGGGGTCATTTGGTTATCAAGAGATGAGAATAAAAGCGCTATATAAGTGAACACCATTTACCATTTACCATTTATGACCCCATTGTGCTCTGTACAGGGATCCTTATTATAAATGGCTGGTTGGAGGTTTATCATACCAAAACTACTCCCTGTATTTAAGACAGGTATTTTATAATGATCTAATGTAAAATGTGTTTGCTAATAATACTTTTATTGCAAGAAATAACCAAAACGCAGACTGTAAGAACAACATTACATTTATTTAGACAGTCCTTGTCAGTTCACTCTTGGATCATCATCATCATCATCATAGTTATTATCATCATAGTTACAATAATAGGTATCATCATCATCATCATAGTCATCATAGTCATCATATCATCATCACGATGATGATGATACCTATTATTGTAGTTACGATGATGATCATGATACCTATTATGGCATTTTGCGTAATGGCGGTTTTCTTGTGGATGGTGATCCGGATCACCACCAAAATCTAATCATCTGTAGGATACCCCATTTCTGACAATCTGTGAAAATTTCATGAAAATCCGTCCATAACTTTTTGAGTTATCTTGCTAACAAACAGACAAACAAACAGACAAATCCAGACAGACAAATGTAAATCTTGCTATCCTAGGTCTGTTAGCCATGGTTCACTGCAATACAATATAAAGTACTGATTAGAAGTGGAAACCGGAGTGGTGGCTCAGTTGGTTGAGCATCCGCCCCACACCTGGGAGGCAGGGGTTCAAATCCTGGCCGGGTCATACCAAAGACCGTATAAAAATGGTGCTTTCTGCCTTCTAGTGTGGTGCTCCGCATAATGGAATGGGGAAAGTAAAGTTACACACAGAGCTACCAGAGGACTGACCCCCCCGCTGTAGCTTTCACTACTTACAGTAGCTGTGTGGCCTAGGGTCAGAGAAACGGAGATAGGCGCCGCCCATATACACCTTCGGGTGTGAAGGGATTAACTAACTAACTATTAGAAGTGGAACATTTGAATAAAATTTATAAAACCAATGTTTAAAAACCAGTGCTTCTCTTCGGGGTCATAAATGACCCCACAAGAGTTTGCGATGTCTACGCCACACCAATTGGTTGATCCCTGCAAAAAACTATGAAAGTGTGTAGGATTAGTAGACTGACAAATTCATGCTAGGAAAGAAAATCTGGATAAAAAATAAAGAGACGGCACATTAAATTATATGGCTGGGGTCGTAAATGACCCCACTCGGTCGCTTGAGGGTTAATAATAAACACCTTCATTTAAAAAATGCATTTATGTTTATTTGTATTATCTTTGTCTAGTATTTAAATTTGTGTGAAGATCTGAAACATTTACAGGTACATCTCAAAAAATTAGAATATCATGAAAAAGTTCAATTTTTTTTGTCACTCATTTCAGAAAGTGAAACCCATATATTATATAGATTCATTACATAGACTGATATACTGTATTTCAAGTGTTTATTTATTTTAATTTTGATGATTGTGACTTACAGCCCATGAAAACCCCAAATTCAGTTTCTCAAAAAATTAGAATATTACATAAAATTAATTTTAAAAAAATAGTTTTTTAACAGAAATGTTGGCCAACTGAAAAGTATGTCCATGTACACACTCAATACTTGGTCAGGGCTCCTTTTGGATTAATTACTGTATCAGTGTGGCGTGGCATGGAGGTGATCAGCCTGTGGCACTGCTGAGGTGTTATGAAGGTCCAGGTTGCTTTGATAGCAATCTTCAGCTCGTCTGCATTATTGGGTCTGGTGTCTCTTGTCTTTCTCTTGATAATACTCCGTAGATTCTCTATGGGGTTTAGGTCAGGAAAGTTTGCTGGCCAATCAAACACAGTGATTCCATGGTCATTAAACCAGGTTTTGATACTTTTGGCAGTGGGGGGCGGGGGGGGGGGGGTACCAAATCTTGCTGGAAAATGAAATCAGCTTCTCCATAAAGCTTGTCAGCAGAGGGAAGCATGAAGTGCTCTAAAATTTCCTAGTAGACGACTGCACTAATTTTGGTCTTGGTAAAACACAGTGGACAAACACCAGCTGATGACATGGTTCCTCAAATCATCACTCACTGTGGAAACTTCACACTAAACCTCAAGCAACTTAGATTCTGTGCCTCTCCACTCTTTCTCCAGACTCTGGGACTTTTGATTTCCAAATGAAATGCAAAATTTATTTTTATCTGAACAGAGGTCATCAGCTGGTGTTTATCCCGTGTTTTATCAAGACCAAAGTCAGCGCAGTCATCTACCAGGAAATTTTAGAGCACTTCATGCTTCCTTCTGCTGACGAGCTTTATGGAGAAGCTGATTTCGTTTTCCAGCAGGACTTGGCACCCCCCCCCCCCAACACACACACACACACACACTACCAAAAGTATCAAAACCTGGTTTAATGACCATGGCATCACTGTGTTTGATTGGCTAGCAAACTCTCCTGACCTAAACCCCAGAGAATTTATGGAGTATCGTCAAGAGAAAGACGAGAGACACCAAACCCAACAATGCAGACGAACTGAAGGTCACTATCAAAGCAACGTGGACCTTCATAACACCTCAGCAGTGCCACAGGCTGATCACCTCCATGCCACGCCACACTGATACAGTAAATAATCCAAAAGGAGCCCTGACCAAGTATTGAGTGTGTACATGGACAAGCTTTTCAGTCGGCCAACATTTCTATTAAAAAACTATTTTTTTAAATTAATTTTATGTAATATTCTAATTTTTTGAGAAACTGAATTTGGGGTTTCCATGGGCTATAAGCCATAATCATCAAAATTAAAATAAATAAACACTTGAAATATATCATTCTCTGTGTAATGAATCTATATAATATATGGGTTTCACTTTCTGAAATGAGTGACAAAAAATACTGAACTTTTTCATGATATTCTAATTTTTTGTGATGTACCTGTAAGTGTGACAAACATACAAAAAAATGAGAAATCAGGAAGAGGAAAACACTTTCACACCACTGTATGTTGGCAAAACCTTCACTGATGCAACTCCATACTACAGCTGGTGTGTTATGGGCAAGGCTGAGGTAAAACAACTGCAGCTGATGGAAAACAACAGAGGCTTGAAATGAGACAAATCCAGAGACCCCGATACCCATTGAGCCTTGCTCGGTTTCCCAATCGGATACTTGAGATCAGATCGGGACATCCCTACTCACAACATGCATCAACTTTGTTTAGCCTATGTAAATGCTGGCATACCTACACTAGTGTTGTAAGAAAATTAGGGCTGGGCGATACGGCCTGAAATTAAATCCCCTATTTTTTTTTTTTTCCTATGGCACATTTTTTAAAAAGAAGGTTGGTTTTTTTTTTTTTGCAAATCTGACTTTCACCAAACCTTTCTTTTTACTAGAGGGCACTCAGAGAGCTTATACCTCCACCAAGGCTCCATCCCTCCCTTCCTTTGTCCTCCCCTCCGTCCCTTTGTCCATCCATATCGCCATTCATCTGTACATTGCGAGATAGGGTCTTGGTGGAGGCATACACTCACGGATCACCTCCAACATCTAATGCAGGGGTCTCAAACTCATTCCATGGAGGGCCAAGACCCTGCAGGTTTTACCTCCACCCAGTGTCTTCAACAGGTGATTTCACTGAATTTCTTCCCACTGATTGCTAATCAATGAAAACACCTGCTGAAGACACTGGGTGGAGGTAAAACCTGCAGGTTCTTGGCCCTCCATGGAATGAGTTTGAGACCCCTGATCTAATGAGTTCATCTTTGGGCCAAGGGCTACCTCTGGTGAAAATGTCATCATGCATGATCCTGCTAACAGACAGAGAAACAGCAACCAAAACAATATGACTACATTATAATAAGACATAATTTGGGGCTGGGCAATTCTACCTTACATCAGCATCACAGTTTACTGAATCTGTCAGGTCAGTTTTCGGGGTTTTCTCCTCTCTTCTCCATTACAGTTTACTAACATCTTCTTCTTCTTCCGCTTAATCCTTTTCGGGTCGCAGAGGAGCTGGAGTCTATCCCAGCATCTTTGGGCGAGAGGCAGAGTACACACTGGACAGATCGCCAGTCCATCGCAGGGCCAACACAGAGACAGACAACCATTCACTCTCACATCCATACCTAAGGACAATTTAGAATCCCCAGTTGATGCCAATTAACCTAACTTGCATGTTTTTGGCATGTGGGAGGAAACCGGAGAAATCCCGGAGTAAACCCACGCAGACACGGGGAGAACATGCAAACTCCACACAGATCACTGTTGGTCGGGGGCTGGGATTGAATCCGGGATCCCCCAGCCAAGGGTGAGTTGCTGTGCTTGCCGTAGTGCTAACCACTCTGCCACCGCGCTGCCCAGTTTACTGACAAGGTTCATAATTATTAAGCAATATTACACAACAGCGCGATATCATATCACTGCAGTGCATAGTAAATGAGCATAATAGAACAGGCCTATTGTGATTTCACAAAAAAAAAAAAAAAAATTAAACACTGTCCAGTGCTGAAGTTTACTGTTTACATACCGTGTGGGTCATGTGGCTCGCATCCTTGTCTGCCAGTGTTCTGTTGATTTGTGCTGCCCTATCGAAAAATGATACTGGTAGCACTAATTGACAGCAAAGTCCACTGATTTATGCTACTTTGTCAAAAACTGCTACGTTGCTTATCGGTACGATTTGTGTATATTCTGCAGATCATATAAATGTTTAATTAGTCCATAATATTCAGTTTAGTCATTTTGTTTTCCTAAATTTCTTTGCTCTGATTGCCAAATTTATCAAACTTTAAAAAATTCCCATTTCTGTATGCAAAACATTATTTTCACTAACTACAAACAATATCATTTATTGTTTAATTTCCAATACCCATTTATCATAAATTACTTTTCTGTTGATTAGTTTCCATCAAAACTATGGGGAATAATTTGTGATCAGAAAGTGGAGAATATTTTGTGAAGACCAGCTGAAGAATGGAACCAAGGAGCTTAAAAAGGAGGAGGTAAATGACGATCACCTTTTACCTTGTGGGAGTAGGTCAGTGTAAAACTATCTTATCAAATACAGGAAAGAAATTTCTCCAAGCTTTTTCCTGAAAATAACTGTACGCAAGAGGGTGATATGAGCCACAAATCAATCCGAGATTGTAAGGAATAGCTGGCATTGCTCCATGTACATTCTCAACGTTTTAATATACCAGTATATTGTATGCCATTATCTGATGGGCACATCAGATAATGCTCCCAGTTAGAAATACTCCCAGTTATATATATAAAAAAAAAATACTTGCTCCAGCATTATACTACATGAGCTTGAGGCTCCTTCGTTTCAAAAACGCACATAAATGCAGAGGTGCATGGCCCTATGGTGTGGCCATGCACGCAACTCCGCCGTAACGCCATGGACACGTCTTAAAGGGGCAGTACATGAAAAGCACAATATAAATACATAAAATAATTTTTAAAATTCCTGGATCCAGGTCATGATTTGGATCACCACCAAAATCTAATCATCTGTTCCCCATGCCATTACACACCTTTCCTGAAAATTTCATCAAAATTCGTTGACAACTTTTGGAGTAATGTTGCTAACAGGCATACCAACAAATCAACCAATGCCTCCAAAAACATTACCTCCTCCCTTGGCGGAGGTAATAAAGGTTTGATCAAACAAAGATGAATCCACACATAAAGTGCAGAAATGGTGACGAGAGTCTGAGATGTGGATTCAAGTTGCATATACAAAGACTTGACTTGGGCTTGTGATTTGGGACTTGTGAACAATTAGGGCTGTCGCAATAACCACAACTGTGTAATGCCATGCTATGGACAAGCCTACCGCAAAGAATAACAAGCAACTGCAACAACCGCAGTGTCCACTTTTTTTGTGTGTGGCTAAATATTGTTGTTCACTTATATGCCCCTATTGATCTACTGATTACTAAATAAATTGTTAAATGGACTCTGTCAATCCTAGCATCCCCTTAGAGCTTACTAGTCAGGACTTTATGAACTTTTTCAATAATAAAATTTCATCCATCAGAGATAAAATCAATCAGATTCTTCCCACAGTTAACTTAAATACTGTAACTACTACAACTCCTTCTATTGATGTCTGTCTTGATGAGTTTACTCCAATCGACCTTTGTGAGTTAGACAAAATAGTTTCCTCATCCAAACCTTCAACTTGTCTTTTAGACCCTATTCCTACCAGGTTATTTAAAGAAGTCTTCCCACTTATTGGTAGCTTTATTCTTCATATAATCAATTCTTCATTAACTTCAGGCCATGTACCGCAGGCTTTTAAAACGGCTGTAATTAAACCCTTACTCAAAAAGCCAACGCTAGATCCAGGAGCTTTAGCTAACTATAGACCAATCTCTAATCTCCCTTTCATTTCAAAAATCTTAGAAAGAGTTGTTGCTACGCAATTATTTGACCACCTGCAGGGAAATGGTTTATTTGAGGAGTTTCAATCTGGGTTTAGAATCCATCATAGCACTGAAACAGCCTTAGCGAAGGTCACTAACGACCTCCTCATTGCATCTGATAATGGACTAGTTTCTGTACTTGTCCTTTTAGATCTTAGTGCAGCTTTTGATACTATTGATCATAATATTCTACTTGATAGATTAGAACACTATGTTGGACTTAATGGAACTTCGTTGCAGTGGTTTAGATCTTATTTATCTGATAGGTTCCAGTTTGTTCATGTAAATGATGAGTTTTCTCTCAGCTCAAAGCTTAGTCATGGAGTTCCACAGGGATCTGTGCTTGGCCCTACTCTTTTTAGTTTATATATGCTTCCGTTAGGCAACATTATTAGAAAGCACTGTATACATTTTCACTGTTATGCAGATGACACACAATTATACCTGTCAATGAAGCCAGATGATACTAATCAATTAGCCAAGTTAGAAGCCTGTCTTAAGGAAATCAAAGTTTGGATGACTTGTAATTTCCTGCTATTAAATTCAGATAAGACTGAAGTCATTCTTGTTGGTCCAAAAAACCTTAGAAATTCCTTTCCAAATCAAACTTTCAGTTTGGATGCAGTTACTCTTTCTCTTAATAGCTCTGTGAGGAACCTTGGAGTTATTTTTGATCAGGATTTGTCCTTCAATTCACATATTAAATTTGTTTCTAAGACTGCCTTCAATCATTTGCGTAATATTGCCAAGATTAGGAGCATCTTGTCTCAGAGTGATGCTGAGAAGCTGATCCACGCTTTTGTTAGCTCGAGATTAGATTATTGTAATTCTTTATTATCAGGTTGTCCTAAAACATCTTTAAAAAGTCTTCAGCTGATCCAAAATGCTGCAGCAAGAGTTTTAACAGGTACTAGAAAGAGAGATCATATCTCTCCGGTTCTGGCCTCCCTTCATTGGCTTCCCATAGAGTTTAGAATTAAGTTTAAAATCCTTCTTCTTACTTACAAAGCTCTAAACAATCAGGCTCCTTTTTATTTAAAAGATCTGATACTACCGTATCATCCTAACAGAGCACTACGCTCCCAAAATGCAGGTTTACTTGTAATACCTAGAATCTCCAAAAGTACAATGGGAGGCAGAGCCTTCAGTTATCAAGCTCCTCTCCTGTGGAATCAGCTGCCAATCTGGATTCGGGAGTCAGACTCGATCTCTGTTTTTAAGAATAGGGCTAAAACCTACCTTTTTGATATAGCCTACAATTAGGGAGGGATCATGTGTTTTCTGAACCCTCCCTTAGTTATGCTGCCAATAGGTTTAGTCAGCCGGGGGACCTCCAGTAATGCACTGGGCCTCACTCCTTTCCTCACTCTCTATGAAATATTTTTTTTTTTGCTGGTCATTAACATTTGTTTGTTCTCTCCCATAGATTGAGTCCCCATCGTGCTGTTTGCTCTCTACATGTCTGTTCTTTTCTTCTTCTCTATCCCCTCACCCCCCAGCCAGTCGCAGCAGATGACTGCCCCTCCCTGAGCCTGGTTCTGCTGGAGGTTTCTTCCTGTTAAAAGGGAGTTTTTCCTCTCCACCGTCGCCAAGTGCTTGCTCACAGGGGATCGCCTGATTGCTGGGGTCTTTCTGCAACTGTGGGGGTCCTCCCTACAGTTGATAGTGCTATGAGATGACTGTTGTTGTGAAATGGCGCTATATAAATAAAGTTGAATTGAATTGAATTGAATTGAAATGTTAAGTGTATTTTTATTGCCAACTGCATGTTTGCACCCAGTACTGTGGAAGCTTCCACAGCAATGGGGGCAAAAAATAAAAAAAAAGATGGCAGCTGCACTGGTTACCAAGCCAAGAACATCATCACCGGTTTGGGAACATTTCGGTTTTGAGCTGAACAAAAAAGGAGCGCCAGCTAATTTAGAAGAGGCAATATGCAAAATCTGTGCCAAAAAAGTCCCAGTAAAACAGGGAAATACATCAAATTTGAGGTCTCATCAAGCTCGTTACTATTCAGCCACATTTTGTAATACTACAGCCTTATTTCAAAATGGATTAAATTCATTTTTTCCTCAAAATTCTATACATAATACCCCATAATGACAATGTGAAAAATTTTTCTGAGATTTTTGCAAATTGATTAAAAATTTAAAAAAATTAAGAAATCACATGTACATAAGTATTCACAGCCTTTGCCATGAAGCTCAAAATTGAGGTCAAGTGCATCCTGTTTCCACTAATTATCCTTGAGATGTGTTTACAGCTTAATTGGAGTCCACCTGTGGTAAATTCAGTTGATTGGACATGATTTGGAAAGGCAAACATCTGTCTATATAAGGTCCCACAGTTGACAGTGCATGTCAGAGCACAAACCAAGCATGCAGTCAAAGGAATTGTCTGTAGACCTCTGAGACAGGATTGTCTCGAGGCACAAATCTGGGGAAGGGTACAGAAAAATTTCTGCTGCTTTGAAGGTCCCAATGAGCACAGTGGCCTCCATGATCCGTAAATGGAAGAAGTTCGGAACCACCAGGACTCTTCCTAGAGCTGGCCGGCTGTCTAAACTAAGTGATGGGGGGAGAAGAGCCTGAGTCAGGGAGGTGACCAAGAATCCGATGGTCACTCTGTCAGAGCTCCAGCATTCCTCTGTGGAGAGAGGAGAACCTCCCAGAAGGACAACCATCTCTGCTGCAATCAACCAATCAGGCCTGTATGCTAGAGTGGCCAGATGGAAGCCACTCCTTAGTACAAGGCACATGGCAAGCCGCTTTGAATTTGCCGAAAGGCACCTGAAAGACTCTCAGACCATGAGAAACAAAATTCTCTGGTCTGATGAGACAAAGATTGAACTCTTTGGTGTGAATGCCTGGCGTCATGTTTGGAGGAAACCAGGCACCGCTCATCACCAGGCCAATATCATCCCTACAGTGAAGCATGGTGGTGGCAGCATCATGCTGTGAGGATATTTTTCAGCGGCAGGAACTGGGAGACTAATCAGGATAGAGGGAAAGATGAATGCAGCAATGTACAGAGATACAGTGGGGCAAAAAAGTATTTAGTCAGAATCAGAATCAGAATCAGGTTTATTGCCATTGTTCATGTAGTACACAAACCAGGAATTTGTCTCGGTACAATGCTGCAACATTAAACATGATAAGATAAGAGAAATAAACTATACATGTAATAAAGTGTAGGATAAGATTATCCTATAAGTCCTTATAAGTCAGCCACCAATTGTGCAAGTTCTCCCACTTAAAAGATGAGAGGTCTCCAATTTTCATAATAGGTGTATACCTCAACTATGAGAAACAAAATGAGAAAAAAAAATCCAGAAAATCACATTGTCTGATTTTTAAAGAATTTATCTGCAAATTATGGTGGAAAATAAGTATTTGGTCACCTACAAACAAGCAAGATTTCTGGCTCTCACAGACCTGTAACTTCTTCTTTAAGAGGCTCCTCTGTCCTCCACTCGTTACCTGTATTAATGGCACCTGTTTGAACTCGTTATCAGTATAAAAGACACCTGTCCACAACCTCAAACAGTCAGACTCCAAACTCCACTATGGCCAAGACCAAACAGCTGTCAAAGGACACCAGAAACAAAATTGTAGACCTGCACCAGGCTGGGAAGACTGAATCTGCAATAGGTAAGAAGCTTGGTGTGAAGAAATCAACTGTGGGAGCAATTATTAGAAAATGGAAGACATACAAGACCACTGATAATCTCCCTCGATCTGGAGCTCCACGCAAGATCTCACCCCGTGAGGTCAAAATGATCACGAGAACGGTGAGCAAAAACCCCAGAACCACACGGGGGGACCTAGTGAATGACCTGCAGAGAGCTGGGACCAAAGTAACAAAGGCTACCATCAGTAACACACTACGCCGCAAGGGACTCAAATTCTGCAGTGCCAGAAGTGTCCCCCTGCTTAAGCCAGTACATGTCCAGGCCCGTCTGAAGTTTGCTAGAGAGCATATGGATGATCCAGAAGAGGATTGGGAGAATGTCATATGGTCAGATGAAACCAAAATAGAACTTTTTGGTAAAAACTCAACTTGTCGTGTTTGGAGGAGAAAGAATGCTGAGTTGCATCCAAAGAACACCATACCTACTGTGAAGCATGGGGGTGGAAACATCATGCTTTGGGGCTGTTTTTCTGCAAAGGGACCAGGACGATTGATCCGTGTAAAGGAAAGAATAAATGGGGCCATGTATCGTGAAATTTTGAGTAAAAACCTCCTTCCATCAGCAAGGGCATTGAAGATGAAACGTGGCTGGGTCTTTCAGCATGACAATGATCCCAAACACACCACCTGGGCAACGAAGGAGTGGCTTCGTAAGAAGCATTTCAAGGTCCTGGAGTGGCCTAGCCAGTCTCCAGATCTCAACCCCATAGAAAATCTTTGGAGGGAGTTGAAAGTCCCTGTTGCCCAGTGACAGCCCCAAAACATCACTGCTCTAGAGGAGATCTGCATGGAGGAATGGGCCAAAATACCAGCAACAGTGTGTGAAAACCTTGTGAAGGCTTACAGAAAATGTCTGACCTCTGTCATTACCAACAAAGGGTATATAACAAAATATTGAGGTGAACTTTTGTTATTGACCAAATACTTATTTTCCACCATAATTTGCAAATAAATTCATTAAAAATCCAACAATGTGATTTTCTGGATTTTTTTTTTCTTATTTTGTCTCTCAAAGTTGAAGTACAGTGGGGTAAAAAAGTATTTAGTCAGCCACCAATTGTGCAAGTTCTCCCACTTAAAAGATGAGAGGTCTCCAATTTTCATCATAGGTATACCTCAACTATGAGAGACAAAATGAGAAAAAAAATCCAAAAAAATCACATTGTCTGATGTTTAAAGAATTTATTTGCAAATTATGGTGGAAAATAAGTATTTGGTCACCTACAAACAAGCAAGATTTCTGGCTCTCACAGACCTGTAACTTCTTCTTTAAGAGGCTCCTCTGTCCTCCACTCCTTACCTGTATTAATGGCACCTGTTTGAACTCGTTATCAGTATAAAAGACACCTGTCCACAACCTCAAACAGTCAGACTCCAAACTCCACTATGGCCAAGACCAAAGAGCTGTCAAAGGACACCAGAAACAAAATTGTAGACCTGCACCAGGCTGGGAAGACTGAATCTGCAATAGGTAAGCAGCTTGGTGTGAAGAAATCAACTGTGGGACCAATTATTAGAAAATGGAAGACATACAAGACCACTGATAATCTCCCTCGATCTGGGGCTCCACGCAAGATCTCACCCCGTGAGGTCAAAATTATCACGAGAACGGTGAGCAAAAATCCCAGAACCACACGGGGGGACCTAGTGAATGACCTGCAGAGAGCTGGGACCAAAGTAACAAAGGCTACATCAGAAACACAGACTCAAATCCTGCAGTGCCAGACGTGTCCCCCTGCTTAAGCCAGTACATGTCCAGGCCCGTCTGAAGTTTGCTAGAGAGCATTTGGATGATCCAGAAGAGGACTGGGAGAATGTCATATGGTCAGATGAAACCAAAATAGAACTTTTTGGTAAAAACTCAACTTGTCGTGTTTGGAGGAGAAAGAACACCATACCTACTGTGAAGCATGGGGGTGGAAACATCATACTTTGGGGCTGTTTTTCTGCAAAGGGACCAGGACGACTGATCTGTGTAAAGGAAAGAATGAACGGGACCATGTATCGTGAGATTTTGAGTGAAAACCTCCTTCCATCAGCAAGGGCATTGAAGATGAAACGTGGCTGGGTCTTTCAGCATGACAATGATCCCAAACACACCACCCGGGCAACGAAGGAGTGGCTTCGTAAGAAGCATTTCAAGGTCCTGGAGTGGCCTAGCCAGTCTCCAGATCTCAACCCCATAGAAAATCTTTGGAGGGAGTTGAAAGTCTGCGTTGCCCAGCGACAGCCCCAAAACATCACTGCTCTAGAGGAGATCTGCATGGAGGAATGGGCCAAAATACCAGCAACAGTGTGTGAAAACCTTGTGAAAACTTACAGAAAACGTTTGACCTCTGTCATTGCCAACAAAGGGTATATAACAAAGTATTGAGATGAACTTTTATTATTGACCAAATACTTATTTTACCAAGGAATTTACCAATTAATTCATTAAAAATCCTTCAATGTGATTTTCTGGATTTTTTTTTTCTTATTTTGTCTCTCATAGTTGAGGTATACCTATGATGAAAATTGGAGACCTCTCTCATCTTTTAAGTGGGAGAACTTGCACAATTGGTGGCTGACTACTTTTTTGCCCCACTGTATCCAGGATGAAAACCTGCTCTCCAGAGCACTCTTGACCTCAGACTGGGGGCGACGGTTCATCTTTCAGCAGGACAACGACCCTAAGCACACAGCCAAGATACCAAAGGAGTGACTTCAGGACAACTCTGTGAATGTCCTTGAGTGGCCCAGCCAAAGCCCCCAGACTTGAATCCAATTGAACATCTCTGGAGAGATCTGAAAATGGCTGAGCATCGACACTTCCCATCCAACCTGATGGCGCTTGAGAGGTGCTGCAAAGAGGAATGGGCAAAACTGTCCAAAGATAGGAGTGCCAAGCTTGTGGCATCATATTCAAAAAGACTTGAGGCTGTAATTGCTGCCAAAGGTGCATCAACAAAGTACTGAACAAAGGCTGTGAATACTTATGTACGTGTGATTTCTTAGTTTTCTATTACCTCCGCCAAGGGAGGATAGAGGTAATGTTTTTAGTGGCTGGCGTTGGTTTGTCTGTTTGTTGGTTTCACTGTTGGCAACATAACTCAAAAAGCTATGAACAGATTTTAATGAAATTTTCAGGAAAACTGTGTAATGGCACGGGGAACAGATGATTAGATTTTGGTGGTGATTCGAGTCACAATGTGGATGCAGGACTTTTTGAATATAATTTTATATATTAATCTGGTGCTTTTCATGTACTGCCTCTTTTAAGACGTGTCCACTCAGTTATGTGCATGGTCACACCATAGGGTCATGCGCCTCGACAACCCGGAAGCCAAATGCTGCAGATAAAGTATTAGGGGGTGTTGTTAGGTATGAAATACAAACAGATGGGCAGCATGGATGTGATGCCAAGTGCACGGATGATGTCACCATGCCGTGGGTATAAAGGAGGACTGATGGCGGGAACCAGGGTCTTTGGCGCTCCACCCCTGTCACAGCAAGAGCCTATATTAGTCCAGTGGTAGCATACAGCTGTACTGATGCAACACATGTAACATCTGTTGTGTTTGTAATAAAGTTTGTGTTCAGTTCAACTCCTGCCTTCGCTGCCCTACTTTCCAGACATAACAGGCGTGTCCACCAAACTCGTTTTTTCTGCTGTGGGTGACTATTTTCTATTCATTCTCTATGTAGTCCAGCGTTTGCAGCGCTGAGCGCCCTTGGTGCTGAAACGCTTTGAGCGGTGGCCGCTTTTTGTTGGGTGCTCAAGGCTGAAAAAAATTCAACTTGTCAGAGTACTGAGTGCCTCCACTGTCATACTTTCCAGACATAACAATGGCGACGAGGAGAAAAACTGGTCTTCCAAGGGAAAACTCAACACTTTCACCACAGAAGAAAGGTGCATCTTGGGCACCCCGGCTAGAGTTTGACAGTTAAAAGAGGCAAGTTCTTCCAGTGCCAACAGCGAGCGGGTGAGTTGGTCCAGCAGTTTGTTGCCGACCTCCGCTGTTTGGCTAGTGTATGTGAGTTTGGGAACTTGGAGGAGGAGTTTGTGAAAGACAAGTTGGCGGGGAGCACTACAAATGGGAAGCTGCAGTGGAAATTGTTCACGGCGCGCATGACACTAGCTGAAGCATTGGAGATAGCTTCCCAGCTAGAGCAAGAAGAGGCTGGTCAGTTGGCATTGCAGTTGGCAGGACCCAGACAGCGCTCCCCACGGTCAGCTCCACTGGTACAGATGGTGCGCCCAGTTGCTGAGCCCGCCAACCCCGCACCTTCTCGGGTGGGCACTGACATAGGGCACCAAAGAACAACCACCCAGCAGCAAACCCAGCCTGGACAATGACTCGAGTCTGCTGGACACAGATGTGGACACACTGCATGCCAAATAGAACCCAGCAGAACTGGAGCCACCACTAGAGCCCCAGTTCACAGCCACACAGGATCCGGAGCCGGTCCCCGTGCAGCATGAGCGTCCTCGAGCTGCAGCCTCATCATGGGAGGGAGAGTGTGACTCCACGGATGTGGTTACAGCCAAAGAACACAACACAGAGAACAAACGCAGCATGGATAGACAGCGCAGCGCACAGAGAGAGCACAGCATGGAAACAGAGCACAAACCGGACTCGCCTCTGATCCTCATCCAGCATGGGTTTCAGGCAACTGCCGTTCAGCAGCAGGAGAGGGAGTTCATGGAGAAGGGGGACCCCGGTGAATGATGACAACCAGGCAGGCGTCCTGTCGCCGACAACAGCCACACATCACCGCAACCTCAACCAGCACCAAGTGAGGGACAGAAAAAGCCAAAACTCATCCAGCATCCTCGCTGAGTATCAGCCTCAGGGAGCCGTCGCAGCACAGCAGGATGGAGAGTTTGTGGCCTGGCAGGACAACGATGACCTAGGTCATGCCCTGCCGGTGGCGCGGATGGCACGCTGCCACAGCAGCAACCAGCATCAGAGATGAGAGAGCAGCAGCGCCGAGTGCAGCTGATCCTATCGCTGCACAGACTGCTTGATTGGGTTCGTGTCCAACGATCTGACTGCCTGGACCCGCAAACGGCCCCGTCATCACAGACGAGACTCACCGCATGAAAGAGACCAGTCACCGTCCAGACAGCTGATGGTTCTGGATGGCGCGTCAGCCGTCTGCAGAAGGCAAGAGCAGCTGCCTCTGATCAAGATGCAGCACTGGAGCCGATCCAGCTGGTATGGGACCCGGGCTGAGAAATTTCTGACGGGCGAGCTGTGGTTTCGGCGAGATGGCGTCCGAGGCCGCTGCAGCTGGCACCTCAAGATGAGCGCCCGCTGCGGGCTTGACTGAGGCCCCTGAAGCTGAACTGTAAGCAGTGACTGTGTTTTGACATGTTTAACAGAGCACGACTGCTTCAGTAGTGGCAGAATAATCCACACAGTCATGCAGGGTTAACCAGCAATCCACCCGGTGGCCCAGGTTATGTTTGAGAGGGTGTGGGGAGGTAAGGCAGCACGGACATGATGCCCAGCACACAGATGATGTCACCATGCCGTGGGTATAAAGGAGGACTGACGGCGGGAACCAGGGTCTTTGGCGCTCCACCGCTGTCATGGCAAGAACCTATATTAGTCCAGTGGTAGCATATAGCTGTACTGATGCAACACATGTAACATCTGTTGTGTTTGTAATAAAGTTTGTGTTCAGTTCAACTCCTGCCTTTGCTGCCCTACTTTCCAGACATAACAGGTGTGTCCACCAAACTCGTTTTTTCTGCTGTGGGTGACTATTTTCTATTCATTCTGTATGTAGTCCAGCGTTTGCAGTGCTGAGCGCCCTTGGTGCTGAAACGCTTTGAGCGGTGGCCGCTTTTTGTTGGGTGCTCAAGGCTGAATAAAGTTCAACTTGTCAGAGTACTGTACAGCTGCGCTCGTCAATGTCAGATCTTTCTAAGCAGCCAATCAGAATTAAGGGAGGGTGGGACATAGGACGCCAGTACAGGAAGATGAGAACGGTAGGTGACGGACTGTGGAGGCTGACTTTGCTGCATCAAACAACCCGGTACTCTCTGATCTGACACTATCATGATCAAAATTTGAAAGCAAACGCTTGGAAGAACATGTCCCCATCTGTCGGTGTCTTATTATTATTATTAATATATTAATAACAGTCTTGTTATTATTATTATAATGTAGTCATATTGTTTTCGCTGTTGTTTCTCTGTTAATAATAATAATAATGAATTGCATTTATATAGCACCTTTCATTCAAATTTTCAGGAAAGGTGTGTAATGGCACACTGAACACATGATTAGATTTTGATGACGATCTCAAAATGCATACCTCCACCAAGGCTCTTACAGTGGTGTGAAAGTGTTTGCCCCCTTCCTGATTTCTCATTTTTTTGTATGTCTGTCACACTTAAATGTTTTCAGATCATCAAACAAATCTAAATATTAGACAAAGATAACACAAGTAAACAAAGAATGCAGTTTTTAAATGAAGGGGTTTATTATTAAGGGGGGAAAAAAAATACAAATACTCTTGGGAAGGTTCACCACTGTTCCATGTTTTTACCATTTGTGGATAATGACTCTCACTGTGGTTCGCTGGAGTCCCAAAGCTTTAGAAATGGCTTTATAACATTTTCCTGACTGATAGATCTCAATTACTTCATTTCTCATTTGTTCCTTAATTTCTCTGAATTATAGCATGATGTCTAGCTTTTGAGGATCTTTTGGTCTACTTCACTGTCAGGCAAGTCCTATTTAAGTGACTTCTTGATTGAGAACAGGGGTGGCTGTAGTCAGGCCTGGGTGTGGCTAGAGAAATTGAACTCAGCTTTCCAAAGATGTCATAAACCACAGTTAATTTATGTTTTAACGGGGGGGGGGGGGGAATCACTTTTTCACACAGGGCCATGTAGGTCTGGATTTTTTTTTACCCTTAATAATAAACACCTTCATTTAAAAACTGCATTGTGTGTTTACTTGTGTTATCTTTGTCTAATATTTAAATTTGTTTGATGATCTGAAACATTTAAGTGTGACAAACATACAAAAAAAATGAGAAATCAGGAAGGGGGCAAACACTTTTTCACACCACCGTATCTTCTCACAGTGTTAGTAACAATACTCCAAAACTACTGGATGGATTTGGAAGAAATTTTCACCAGAGGTGGCCCTTGGCCCAAAGATGAACTCATTAGATGTTCGAGGTAGTCTGTGAGTGCATACCTCCGCCAAGGCCCTATCTCACAATGTACAGATAGATGGCGATATGGACGGACAAAGAGATGGAGGGGAGGACAAAGGGAGGGAGGGACAGAGCCTTGGCAGATGCATGCACTCTCTGAGTGCCCTCTAATTTTTTAATAAAGTTGCAAAAATCTCAAAAAACTTTTTTCATGTTGTCATTATGAGTTTTGTGTGTAGAATTTTGAGGAAAAAAACTAATCCATTTTGGAATAAGGCTGTAACATAAAATGTGAGAAAAGTGAAGCGCTGTGAATACTTTCCAGATGCACTGTAGGACTGGCCAAAGCATTTGGACGAATTGCTAAATACAGCCGTGACAGTGAGCACTGAAAGGGCACAAAGCACGTTACTTCCTTCTGAGTGGAGTGTTTATGATTCTGATAATTGAGCTCAGAGAGTGAAACAATTACTGCATAGTGCATTGCTTGTTTGCTGTGTGAACGTGATTTTTCGGACAGCGGCATTGTCCAACTAGAAAAGCACTCGGAGAGCGCAGACCTCCGCCAAGCGCCACAGTTCCCCCCATACAGTGTTTGTGTGTACGTTTTCAGATTCCTTGACCATGAAAACATATGACTAGCAATTGGATTCACAATGATAGGATTAGTGGTTTAGTAGTTATTGACGAAAATGGCATTTTCCGTAAAGGCGGTTTTCTTCTCGACGGTGATCTGGATCACCACCAAAATGTAATCATCTGTAGGATACCCCATTTCTGACAATCTGTGAAAATTTCATGAAAATCCGTCCATAACTTTTTGAGTTATCTTGCTAACAAACAAACAAACAAACAGACAAACAAACCAGCGCCGATGATCACATAACCTCCTTGGCGGAGGTAAAAATCACTATGGAGGGACATGGAGACAAGAGCCACGCAGGGTCCTGTACAGAAGCTGTCCTACTTAAACAAGCTGAATGTCGCTGCAGTCTCCAACCAGTCCACACACCCTGTAGTTGAAATGCTGGAGTTACCACCACTGTTTTATGAAAACGATTTGTTTGAAAATGGGTTTTTTTGTTTGTTTTTACAGAATCAGCAGTTCATGACTGTAGGAAGACCGGAGCTCCGCACAATTGTCACACATGCACATCAGTTGAGAGCAGAGCTGCTGCGAGTTTCTCACAGCTTCCATCGTTTGCCATATAAAGTGGTGTGAAAAAGTGTTTGCCCCCTTCCTGATTTCTCATTTTTTTGCGTGTTTGTCACACTTAAATGTTTCAGATCATCAAACAAATTTAAATATTAGACAAAGATAACACAAGTAAACACACAATGCAGTTTTTAAATGAAGGTGTTTATTATTAAGGGTAAAAAAAATTCCAAACCTACAGGGCCCTGTGTGGAAAAGTGATTGCCCCCCTGTTAAAACATAAAATAACTGTGGTTTGTCACATCTTTGGAAAGCTGAATTCAATTTTCTAGCCATTTCTAAAGCTTTGGGACTCCAGCAAACTACAGTGAGAGCCATTATCCACAAATGGTGAAAACATGGAACAGTGGTGAACCTTCCCAGGAGTGGCCGGCCGACTAAAATTACCCCAAGAGTGCAGCGACGACTCATCCAAGAGGTCACAAAAGACCTCACAACAACATCCAAAGAACTGCAGACTTCACTTGCCTCAGTTAAGGTAAGTGTTCATGACTCCACCATAAGAAAGAGACTGGGCAAAAATGCCCTCCATGGCAGAGTTCCAAGACGAAAAGCACTGCTGAGCAAAAAGAACATAAAGGCTTGTCTCAGTTTTGCCAGAAAACATCTTGATGATCCGCAAGACTTTTAGGAAAATACTCTGTGGACTGACGAGACAAAAGTTGAACTTTCTGGAAGGTCTGTCTGTGTCCCATTACATCTGGCGTAAAAATAACATCATTTCAGAAAAGGAAGATCATACCAACCGTAAAATATGGTGGTGGTAGTGTGATGGTCTGGGGCTGTTTTGCTGCTTCAGGACCTGGAACACTTGCTGTGGTAAATGGAACCACAAATTCTGCCGTCTACCAAAAAATCCTGAAGGAGAATATCCGGCCATCTGTTTGTGACCTCAAGCTGAAGTGCACTTGGGTTCTGCAGCAGGACAATGATCCAAAACACACCAGCAAGTCCACCTCTGAATGGCTTAAGAAAAAAACAAAATGAAGACTTTGGAGTGGCCTAGTCAAAGTCCTGACCTAAATCTGATTGAGATACTGTGGCATGACCTTAAAAAGCCGGTTCATACTCGAAAACCCTCCAATGTGACTGAATTACAACAATTCCACAAAGACGTGTGGACCAAAATTCCTCCACAGCACTGTAAAAGACTCATTGCCAGTTATCGCAAATGCTTGATTGCAGTTGTTGCTGCTAAGGGTTGCCCAACCAGTTATTAGGTTTAAGGGCCAATCACTTTTTCACACAGGGCCATGTAGGTTTAGATTTTTTCCCCTTAATAATAAACACCTTCATTTAAAAACTGCATTTTGTGTGTACTTGTGTTATCTTTGTCTAATATTTAGATTTGTTTGATGATCTGAAACATTTAAGTGTGACAAACATACAAAAAATGAGAAATCAGGAAGGGGGAAAACACTTTTTCACACCACCGTAAATTATGAACCCTGTCTAAATTACAAGACCACAGGGTCCTAAAAACATCTGCAATAATACTGCATATCGCGGTGTTGAGCTATCCACCATCACCGTAGGGGAAATTCCTCCACCGTGACAGCCCTATGAACAATATTACTATGTTTTTGTCAACATCAAAACACTGACTTTTTTTTTTTTTTTTTTTAGGAATAAAAGGTGATTTTCACCATTAAAACCACAAAAAAAAAAAAAACATGACTATTTCTCAAGACAAGAACCATCAGTTTTGGGGGGGGAAATGCAGATGTTGGATCCACGTGTTTTTATTGCATTTTATCATTGCATCAGCCTGTTTAAATTAGGGCTGCAACTAACGATTATTTTGGTCGTCGACTAATCTAACAACTATTTTTTTGAGTCGTCGACTAATCACGATTATTTCTGTCATGTCCCCCAGCTCAGCTTCCTGCTGGCACGGCTCCTGTTCGAGCTCTCGGTCAAGTTTTTGCCTCACCTGTTTAAGCCTGCACACCTGTGAAAATTACTTTGTCGTCAGTCTCTGCCTTAATATAATGTAGCCTATTATAAAAAGTCCCCATAGCTAAATAAAATAATGACCCATCAAACATGAGTTGGAAACTTGAACTTTACAGCTTAATCAGAAGCGTTTGTAGAAACACAATGAAATAATAGATGTTAAAGTGTAAAAACTCAAATTGCAGCTCTGCTGCTCCACAAAGGCTGTTGTAACTCCATGTTAAAAACAAAGTAGAGTAATATTCAACTCCATTAAATTAAAAAAAGAAAATAACAAGCTAGTCAGTCAAGCTATTTTTTTTTTTTTTTTTTTTTTACAGATGATGATATTCATAGGCATGCTGTACACACAGGCAAACATGCTTGTTCATAGATTTGGTACATGCATAGATGAGGTAAAGGTTTCACTATTTCGAGACTACTGTAACCCTTGTAACCCTATTGTAACCCTTTATATAATGCACATTTGTGGTTGAAATTTAGTAAAGCAAGTCTTTTGAAATTTAAAGCTGCATACAATGATGCCATGAGGAGACCCTGATGGTCAAGTGCTAGTGAATTATTTGTATGTTTCTTTTTATTTGGACCTAGAGTCTGTAAACTAAGCTTTATCATACAAGTCAGCCTTGCAGCTGTTAGTTTAAACATTACTGTACTCACTCAGTGAAGAACTTTTAATATGCCAAATAAGCTTTGATGAAAAATGTTAAAAATACAGTTGATCATTAAGTTCACCAAGTCTTGAGTCTCCTTTCGTCATCTCCTCACAATGGTAACTGATTTATTTATAAGATGGCAGGTGGCATATATTAAAGGGAGTGCCTACACATAGGAAAGACCCATCTCTAGTATACAAAGTGTCTACAGACACGGAAGATTTGACAATCCGACAAAACCGTTTCAGATCAGCTGAAGCTTTCTGCATCTACGGAGCAGATAAGAGTGTGGTTCACTTCTGTCCAGAGGGTCGGTGGTTCGTTTCCTGCTCTCGCTGCCATGCCCACGCAATTTTACTCGACATGAGATGGAATTGAGAATTAAAATTAAGAGGTTAGCCTTAGGACTTGGGAAAGGCTAAGGCTAAAACAAGTAATAAATAGATATCATTAAAAAAAAAATTACGGGACAATATAAGAAATATCTCTTCAACTGGTGATAAATGCGTAGTATTTTCATAGCTGCAGCCGCTGCCCCTTAAAATACGGCATTAAAACACCAACTGACCAATCAGATTTGAGCCGTATTTGTGGAAAGCGTTCTACGGGTACGGTTCCGTACCTGTAGCTATTGCATATATTAAAAGATTCAAGATACTATTGTTGTCAGATCTGTTTTCAACCAAACGGCACGGCTGCAGGCAGTGAGCAAAAATCGGCTGATTCCAGCCGACATCCTAAAGCTCACCTGGTGTACTAGTCCAACCCACCCATAAACAAACAGAAAGCAAAAAACAGTGCAGCTTTTTTTTTTTTTTTTTAAGTTGCATTACTGCCCCCGTTCATCCGTCATGAGGTCCCAAATCACACAATCTATGTTTTATTGTAATCGTGTTAAATAAAATCAATTTGGACTGTCTCTAGAGACAGTTTAGGCTAACATTTCTAACTTCAACGGCTAGGTCGCAAAAATCAAATCTGCACCCCGTAAAATGTTTTTCATTCGTTATTCTCGAGGTGAGACGAGTAACCACTGAACAGGTAAAAAAAAAAAAAAAAAAAAGGGCTGAATTTTGGTCGTTCACACACTAACATACCCTAACGTAGAGTGAACGTTCAATGTGTGTGTGTGCGTGTGTCCGGCTTGTATGTTTGAGCAGCTTGGGCTCCACACAATGCTCCACGGGATCATGGCTACATTAAAAATGGCGGTTTACACGGCAAAAGATCCGTACATTACCAACACAGATACACTAATCTGTGGTCTCCGATGCCAGAACAAGGACGGACCATGAATAGTGGCCAAATACAACCAGAAACGTCTTCCTTCGGCCAGCTTAAACCCATATAATGAGCCTACAATAAGTCGTTCTGCCTACCTCCAAATGCGTGTTACATTTGCGTCTCCATCTTGCACTAACGACTACCAGGGCAGTTTGGCTCTCGCGAGAACACCCCACTTCTGCGTCTGTCCCGGTTTGTCCAAGGCACTCCCTTGTAGTTGTTGTCCAAAGTACAATGTATTGCTATGTTCAGCTGGTATGACCAGTCTCACAATTGACATGTGATATGCAAACGAACGCATTCAACAAATATCTCCAAAATTTATGAAAAATGTATTTTAATACCAAAGTGAATTCAAATCCAATGACAATGGGTAGGAAAATGCGAATATTTGATTAACAGGTGTATTTACCCTCTGATCAAAGGAGTTACATTTTTTAGTAAAGCATACAGACTAATAAAGGACAAAATGTAAGATTTTTAACATATATTTTAGATGCAACCTGAAAATACCCTTCCAATGCGTCAAATGCTCATTGATGATACTGAAATAAACTGGTGAAAGAACTTTTAAGTGAATTATAACAGTTTTCCAAATTCAAACTAAGCAATGGGATATTTAGATGAAAAGCTCATAGCAATTTATAAAGCCTCCCTGCGATGATCTGCAATTACAACAAATTTAGTTAACATCAGATGGCCTTTTAATATCTTCTACTAAAAATAATGAAACTCTATAGATAAAATCAGAATGTGTAGATGTGACGTTAATCAATGTTTGTTACTCCATAAAATGTCCTAATTCTCACTTAAGTGAAGGTGGAAAAATCCTGTGAACACAATAAAAGCATGAAACTCAATACTGCCCACAAATAACACTTTTCAGGAGTAGTTTTTCAAATAAATCCAACAAAAAAGAAAAATTGCCCAATGTATATATTTTTTATCTTTTCCAGGTCATATTAAAACACAAAGTTTAAAAACACAGTACACACTAACACAACTGTGAATAGCAACACAGATTAATACAAAACTAAATGGATAAAACTTTACAGGGGAATTTTCCACTGCACTTCCATAACACTAACAAGACAACATAAACTTAAGAGTGACAGCAACTGCATACAAAGATTAAAAAAAAACTAAATATTTTCCAAATACATCAATGCATTGTGTACAAGTCATGTTATGAAAGATTTTAAAGTTTTTGAACTATAAAAAGAACTTAAATTACAGCATCTATTTACATATCAATTCACATCCAGCGCCTTCAAAATGCTTTCACAAAGTTAAATCTACACCTCTGCCAACATTATTTTTTTAGTACATTCTCTAGTAAGAAAGCACATCTCTAATTTGGACTCAAGAACGCTGCCAACAGTTGCGGTACAAATAAGGGAACCATGCGGGAAACTAGTCTTGTTGTCATGTAATGCTCTTTCAGTGTAGCTATATAAATTACAAATGTTACAAATATTTACAGTAACAATTAAAACTAAAAAAGCAATGGATACATTTTATTTACAGGTATTAAGTGGTTAAAAATAATAAAAGTGGGGACCAAGAAGATGAATATATCATGACAGTAAAACAGGCCAAGAGATGTGAAAATGCTGCCTTGTTAAATAAATACAAAAAGAATAAATAGAACAATGGGGGTGGTGGTCTTGACAATAGTTAAGCACTTTCCATTTCCCGTACTAAGCTAAAAAAAATGTGGTAAAATTAATTATATACCCAGCAAAGTCACATTCAATAACATTCAAGACTGAATCCATGTCAAAATGTAGACACTTTTCGCCCAACTGATTATTTTTGTAAAGATTGGTTTTCTGTAATCACACAACTTCAAAGTGCATTTTTATGTGAAACACTGAAATTTACCAGAACATAAAAACTTCTTTTGCTATTGTGTCATCAGATCTGCAACCATATGTCTTGGACACTCAGGTAAAGAGAGGTGCAGGGCTGTCAACTGATCACCACCTGGTGGCGAGTTAGACCCAGTGGTGGGGGTGGAGGCCACTCTGACCCGGTAGACCCCAAGTGGAGGAGTTTAAGTATCACAAATGAGAGGAGAGTGGAGCGCGAGATTGACAGACGGATTGGGGCAGCATCTGCAGTGATGCGGACGTTGTACCGGTCTGTTGTGGTAAAGAGGAAGCTGAGCTCTAAAGCAAAGCTGTCGATTTACTTGTCAATCTGTGTTTCTACCCTCACGTATGGTCATGAGCTTTGGGTAACGACCAAAAGAATGAGACTGCGGCTGAAATGAGCTTTCTCTGTAGGATTACCGGACTCACCCTTAGAGACAGGGTGAGGAGCTCAGTCATCCGGGAGAGAGAGTAGAACTGCTGCTCCTCCACATCGAAAGGAGCCAGTTGAGGTGGTTTGGCCATCTTATCAGGATGCCTCCTAGACACCTCCCACTTGAGGTGTTTTGGGCACGTCCCACTGGGAGGAGACCCCGGGGTAGACCCAGGACACTCTGAAAAGACTACGTCTCAAAGCTGGCCTGGGAACATCTTGGTATCCCCTCCGATGAGCTGGAACAGGTGGCCAGGGAGAGGGAAGTCTGGGCTTCTCTGCTTGAGCTGCAGCCTCTGTGACTCGGACCCCCGGAAAAGTGGCAGAGGATGGATGGATGGATAAAAATGTCTTTTTTCCCTTTTTAAAATGGATTATGGACACTGCAGTACCTCTGCATCAGTAAAATCACTAAAACATCCATGTGGCCTTTTCCTGGGATAGGCTCCAGCCCCCCCGCGACCCAAAAAGGATTAAGCGGAAGAAGATGGATGGATGGATTTATTTTAAATACCACAATTTATATCCTGTTATATAGGGCTGTCACGGTAGAGGAATTTCCACTGTGGTGATGGTGGACAGCTCAACACCACAATATGCAGTATTATTGCAAAGGTTTTTTTAGGACCCTGTGGTATTGTAATTTAAACAGGGTTCATAACTTATGTAGCAAACAATGGAAGCTGTGAGAAACTCGCTACAGCTCTGCTCTCAACTTTATATGCATGTGTGACAACTGTGCGGAGCTCCGGTCTTACTAGGCATGAAGTGCTGATTTTGTTAAAAAAACAAAATATCCTCTTCATAAAGCAGTGGTGGTAACTCCAGTATTGAACTATGGCGTGTGTGGACTGGAGACTGCAGCGACATTCAGATTATTTAAACAGGACAACGTCTGTCCCTCCAACCCTGCGTGGCTCTTGTCGCTGTGATTTTTGCCGCTGTGATTTTTGCCACTGTCTGAAAAATCACATTCAAACAAGCACTACACTATGCAGTAGTTGTTTCGCTCTCGGAACTCCGATCATACACACTCTGCTCAGAAGGAAATAACACGCTTTGTACCCTTTCAGTGCTCACTGTCACAGCTGTATTTAGCAAGGAGTCCAAATGCTTCCACCACTACCTGCCTGCTGGAGTACGTCTGGAGAGTGTGCCCCACACGGTACTGCCACCGTCAGCACCCGGTGCTGTGAAAGCTTCCACAGTATCGGGTGCTGCTGCCATCAGTACCGGGTGCAAACATGCTGTTGGCAATAAAAACACACTTTACATGTATTTTAACGAGATGTAAAATACAATTTACATCTTGTTGTTCATAAGTGAACAACGAGATGTTGCCACACAAAAAAAGTGAACACCACGGTTGTTGCAGTTGCTAGTTATCCTCCATGGTAGGCTTGTCCATAGCGCAGTATTACATAATTGCGGTTATCGTGACAGCCCTACTGTTACATAAATTTCCTTCAGATATGTGAGTTCTTTTCTTAAAAAATAAACGCCAATGAAAAACTAAACAGTTGTAAATGTACTGTGATACACTCAACATTTCAGAAGTTCTTCTAAAGACAGCTCTTATGCAAAAACAGGTCAGAGTGATTGGACAGATAAGTTGGTGTAGGAGAAGATGTTGTGAGGGTTGATAACAAGTGAAAACAATAAGCAAATTCATCTAGAGTACAAAATATAGACTACTATCTCTATTTCCTTCAGATCTAATACACAAAGGCCTAGTCTTCAGTCTTACTAAATTTTCATCCACATTTCCAACCTCTCATAAGAGAAGTTTGCCATTGCGATGAATTTTCAGAATTTTCCCAAGTCTCTGTTTTGCAGTTGCAAGTCCTTTCTTTGGACGTTTCCCTGAAATAGGTACAAAACAAAAAACTTTAGATTTATATCCAGATAAATGTACACCATCATAGAGACAATAAAATTCATGTTGTTTGGGCTTTTGCTTACCTTGGCCAAGTCCTGCTATGCCTTGGCTGGCTAAACCTGCTGGGGATGCACCAGAGTAAGAGCTGCTATTCTGTGGAGACAGGGAAGGTCTTCGAGAAGTGAGAAATACACCAGGAGCCATGGCTCCACTGCCTCTGGGCCCTCCAGGGCCAAAAGGCCCTGGTCCTGCTGTGTATTCATGGTCCAACAGGCTAGCAGAGTAATAATCCATCCTCCTGTCTGGGCTGACATCTGCTACAGAGTCTGGAGCAGGTGTAGGAGAGGGTGAGGCTGGCTCAGTTTGAATAGGTGTAGGAATGATGACAGGAGCAGGGGGACGAGGCTTTTTGGTGTACTTCCTTTTAGCAGGTTTTTGCTGCTCCTAAATTCATAACCAAAAAAGTGTTATCATGAACTCCAATCAATTCACTGTACAGCTTTTGCTTATTAGTTTACTAGTTTTTTACTTTGTTTTTCAACTCACTTGTTGTGCCAGCTTGGCAGCAGCTGCTGCAAGTCCAGTTTCTACAGAAGCAACCCTAGCCCCCTCTCTGGCTGGCCGATCCTGCTTGGGAAGGGTGGGCATCACCCTGGCTGTAAATGAAAAAAACTTCCTGAGGTATCAATCATAAAAAAGGCAAATAGTAAATGAGATCCAGCTTTCACTGTGTTTACCTTTTGGACTCCAGGGTGTGTCATCCCAGTTTTTTTTCCGCTTCATCTTTGCCTTGCTAACATAATCCTCTTCATCAGACTCCAAGGATGGGTAAACTTTAAAAAAAAAGTAATAATTAACCTTTAACATGTTAACAAATACAGCAACAGATGGGCATGGTACCTGCAATGTTAGACATTTTACTGCTCACCATAGTCTGAATCTTTAAAACAGGTTCCCAGAGTCTCTTGCTCATCTGGACTCTCTTCATCACTAAGGTGACGGGCTGGCCGCTTGATTGGTCGTTTTCCTGGCCGTTGGATGATGGGCTTCTTTTCTGAACTTGCGGTCTTTTTGACCCCTCCCGTCACCCACACAGCCCTACCACCCTTCTCCTTGACGACCCCTAATCCCTCTGTCAGACCTCCAGAGATAGATAAGGGGGATGAAGATGAGGAGGAAGAGGATGAGGAAGGTGGGTTGGCCATGGAGAGCATACCCTGGATGGCGTCACGAGTGCTGGGAGAAGCTGGGGCTTCTTCACTGAGAAAAATTAAGAGATTACAAAATATGAGATAGATATTTCCAAATTGGTTTACCATATTAAACACAGTCAAATTTATGTGCACTAATCAAATTAATAAATCATGTTTTAAAATACAATCAGGTACTTCAATCAGTGGTGAACATTATAATCTAACCTGAGGGCTGCAGAATCCAATCCTGCCACTTGCTTGCTGGCTTTCAGTAAGTCCAGAATACCACCAGCACCACCCTTTACTCCATGAGCAGCCAGTGCCTCTTCATCTGTGGTGTAGTCCTCCTGAAAGCAGATACACACAAACATGCCCCAACTGAATATCAGACAGGTAATGTAAATAATACAATTTAATTTATGACTATTAGCATGACCATTATAGGAATTAATCAATTAAAACGGGGTCTGCATTTCAAAAGAATCTATTCTTGTTACTAAATATTAGAAATTAGAATTGGCCACCAAGACACAACTGGCGACATCACCTCAATGTCAAAGTCAACTTCTCCAGGCTCTCTGATGCGATTAGGGTCAGAACAAGGTTTGGCTCTGGGCAGCTTCCTCGGAAGACCTGAAGAAAAAAATGTAAAACCTAAATACAGAAACAATTTGCTCTGTAGCTTTACGACTGTATCAGTTACTCCGTATCAGCTATAAATACCTAAAATAGATTTTGTTGGCAATTATAGGAATAAGACAGTATCTGTGTAGGGGTGTTAACAGATTCATTTAAAGTATTCACATTACTCATCGTAACTATGATTTCTAAGGGCCCAATCACACTGCAGCCAGTTGGCTCACACAAAGGTTGAGGTGATTCCCTTCCCTCCCCCCCAAACGTCCATGGTTATCCTGTAATCACACGGTTTTGGTTACGGGTATGAATGAATGCAGATGTTATTGTGTTTCTATGGCTGGGACTGCAAACTGAATTGCCCAACAAGGGACAAATAAAGTTATCTGAATCTGTTTTTACCACAACCCAGAAGAAGCACCACCACTTGTACAATGTACTATGATGAACACATGTGGCTGTACGTCAACAGTGAGCTCAGTTTGGTTACAAGAAGCAGTGTAAGAGACAGCAAAATGGATAACACAGTGAATACTTTACAAACTTTGTGGCTTATTTTGAGCCCCCCCCCCCCCCCCCCCCCCCAGTAGGGCTCTCTCACACCGCTGCTATGTTGAAAAATGATTGACGGGAAGAATGCTTGCATTGATCATATGTCGTACACGTGTTCATATATGAGAAACCAAACCAGAGGTGAAGCACACCTCTGCAGTGAGGACAAAGCCGAGGGCAGTAGATGGCCCTAAAATACAGGGTGACGAAATCACAACTATTTAAAATAAGCAGACTTTGGCTTAGACTCGGGACAAACTTTATAGTGTGAGTGGGCCCCAACACTCTAGCTGAAGGTTATGTCTTACCACTGAGTCTCTTTTTCTTACTAGGCCCAGCATTCTTGCGTCGAGGTGGAGGAGTCTCATCAATCTGCAACTCATCTTCAGATTCCAAGTCCGACAGACTGGACCCTTCAGTAAAGTGTTTGTAGGCATCAACGCTTCCTGCACCATTACTGCTGCCATCTTTCTGACTAAAACCACATACAACAGCAAGTAAAAACCTACAACCTGTCATAGGATCATAAGATATAAGTAATGGAAACTCTCAAAGCTTACCCTTGGATTTTACCATTGGTCAGTACAAGTTTCAGTTTACTTTTATTTAGCTTCCCTTCAAAGTCCTCTAATGGCAACTCCATCTGCAAAGAGAAACATTAGTTGCCCACAAATGTATGGAACATTTTGCCACAAAAATGCCTTGATTGTGATTAACGTAACATAACTCAAAAGTAATACCTTGTTCTTGTGTTTGGACTTTCCAGGTTGAAATTTCTTTAGAGTATGTTTGGTGTGGATCTCAATGAGGTCAAGTTCTCCTGCTTCTGCCTTAAGGAGTCCCTTTTGACTTTTCTTTTTGGCTCCTGGGGGTCCTAGACTCCCCATCATTTCTTTGGGCTTGGGCCCCTTTTTTTTCCCAGGGGGACGGCCTGAATTCTGAGATGTTGTTAGTGGAGCTTTAGACAGTGGCGAACCAGGAAACAGAGGTCCAGAGCGTCCAATGTTTTGCTGAAAGATGTCCTGCAAGATAAGACCATTGTTTAGTTTGAAATTTCAAAAAAGGAAGAAAACTAACATTTACACATGCATTTTTGGACATTTAAGACAAAGCTAAAAGTAAACTTTCCGAGTTTCTAGTTTTTACCTCAACCAAGCGAATCTCCTTGGCCAGGTCCTTCACAAGAGCCTGAGTATTGATCGTCTCTGGAATTTCCAATTCATGCTCTGCTAAAGCCTTAAGTTAGCACAAGGAGATAAACACAATATTTAAGACAGACATCTTTGATCAAATTAGTATTAATTGTTATTTTATTAGTGGTACTCTCTATTAAATTTACAGAAATGTAAGAGATTGGAAAAGACTTAGATTTCTGTCAAATAGATGTACAGTGTTTCCTCTAGTTTAAAAGGGTCATTGACTGCACTTTTTCCACTTTAACAGCTCACTCATGTCTTCATGAAGTGTTTGTGACATTTTGTTCACATTTTCTTTAATATTTTTAAATACTGAAGCAAATTTGTTTATTTTTCTTGGCTTTCTCGAAACACTGATTCAAAACCTGTCACTTTAAGAAACGTCCTTCAGTTATTCAACTCCACCTTCCTTCTTACATCAATTAGTCACTAGCTGAGAAGCTTCTAGCCTCCTTGTGGCTTGGATGAGCAGCACTGGTTCACCGATCCGCAGTAAACTGTGCATCTCGCGTCATTCCGGCCCACCCCCCAACAACCCCGCGAGACACCACAACAAATCGCCAGCACCGCACGATCCACCGATGGCTGCAACCAGAGGTTGCTGGCCGAGCCACGGGAACTCAAAGGGCAATGTCTCGCTCCGCAGTACTCCGCATCTCTCGCACGACCAGCCTGGGGATGCCCTGTCACGAAGTGGCTCCCCCACGCTACCAGCGAGAGTATGCCCGGAGGATGATGGGGGGGGGGGGGGGGGATTCTCAGCTCCCTGTGACTGGTAACCCGTCACGGCAAAACCACTGGGAGACAGGTCGGAGTGACGCAAGGCACACTGTGGACCGCAGACCCGTGAATCAGGTGGTAACAGGGATGGTTATTAGGGTGACTAAGATCTGAAGAAAATAACAATATAAGCCACTCTCATTTCGAGCTTCCTGTTAACAGTGTTAGCTTGGGGGCTAATAGCTCAGGGGCTAATAGGCTACCTTTAAAGCACCACTTCCATATACATGACAGAAAGCTAGGCAGGCCAATAAGAGAGCAGTGGGCTGGTCTCAAGGACGGTGGTGGGTGGTCTTTTTCGATTCATGACGGAGAGTTCCACAGAAAAATCAGAAATGTTTCTGGCATTTCTGGGAGAGAAAAACGAGATAAAGGTGTTTTGTTTTTTTAAAGAGAATTGATTGTTCTGAAAATTTTGGCATAATTAGGAGACTGGTAGACTCATTTCAGATAGAAAAACATACACTGTCCATACAGTGGGGTAAAAAAGTATTTAGTCAGCCACCAACTGTGCAAGTATTTTTTTGTTCTTATAAAAGACAAAAATAAAATAGAAAGGAGATGTCTTTACCTTCCTAACATGTTTCAACTGTACACTGCAGCCTTTGTCAGAAGAGTCAGCTGATTGCTGCCAGGTGACATTTATCAGCTGACTTTTGTAGGCAGGGCCAGCTCAGCAGATCTGTCAGATCCACCGAGCCACAGACACAAACACTGGATCAAGGAGGCCATAGAGATCAGGAAGCGGGGAAAAGACACCATGAACCGAGATGAGGGGGCCTTTATGCTTTCCCACACCTGGGATCACATTCTCCAGAGACCATCTGACGGCGGGAGGTGGGGCCGGCTCGGTGGATCTGACAGATCTGCTAAGCTGGCCCTGCCTACAAAAGTCAGCTGATAAATGTCACCTGGCAGCAATCAGCTGACTCTTCTGATGAAGGCTGCAGTGTACAGTCGAAACATGTTAAGAAGGTAAAGACATCTCCTTTCTATTTTATTTTTTATCTTTTATAAGAACAAAAGATAAATAAATTGTGCAAGTTCTCCCACTTAAAAGATGAGAGAGGTCTCCAATCTTCATCATAAGTATACCTCAACAATGAGAGACAAAAT
The DNA here is from genome assembly GCA_020510985.1 of Pholidichthys leucotaenia. Lineage (NCBI taxonomy): Eukaryota > Metazoa > Chordata > Actinopteri > Cichliformes > Pholidichthyidae > Pholidichthys > Pholidichthys leucotaenia. The sequence continues at coordinate 341,468,152 of CM035843.1, forward strand.
GAGAAAAAAAAAATCCAGAAAATCATTGCCAATTTTTAAAGAATTTATTTGCAAATTATGGTGGAAAATAAGTATTTGGTCAATAACAGAAGTTCATCTCAATACTTTGATATATACCCTTTGTTGGCAATGACAGAGGTCAAACATTTTCTGTAAGTCTTCACAAGGTTTTCACACACTGTTGCTGGTATTTTGGCCCATTCCTCCATGCAGATCTCCTCTAGAGCAGTGACGTTTTGGGGCTGTCGCTGGGCAGCACGGACTTTCAACTACCTCCAAAGATTTTCTATGGGGTTGAGATCTGGAGACTGGCTAGGTCACTCCAGGACCTTGAAATGCTTCTTATGAAGCCACTCCTTCGTTGCCCGGGCGGTGTGTTTGGGATCATTGTCATGCTGAAAGACCCAGCCACGTTTCATCTTCAATGCCCTTGCTGATGGAAGGAGGTTTTCACTCAAAATCTCACGATACATGGCCCCATTCAGTCTTTCCTTTACACGGATCAGTCGTCCTGGTCACTTTGCAGAAAAACAGCCCCAAAGCATGATGTTTCCACCTCCATGCTTCACAGTAGGTATGGTGTTCTTTCTCCTCCAAGCATGACAAGTTGAGTTTTTACCAAAAAAGTTCTATTTTGGTTTCATCTGACCATATGACATTCTCCCAATCCTCTTCTGGATCATCCAAATGCTCTCTAGCAAACTTCAGACGGGCCTGGACATGTACTGGCTTAAGCAGGGGGACACGTCTGGCACTGCAGGATTTGAGTCCCTGGCGGCGTAGTGTGTTACTGATGGTAGCCTTTGTTACTTTGGTCCCAGCTCTCTGCAGGTCATTCACTAGGTCCCCCTGTGTGGTTCTGGGATTTTTGCTCACCGTTCTCGTGATCATTTTGACCCCATGGGGTGAGATCTTGCGTGGAGCCCCAGATCGAGGGAGATTATCAGTGGTCTTGTATGTCTTCCATTTTCTAATAATTGCTCCCACAGTTGATTTCCTCACACCAAGCTGCTTACCTATTGCAGATTCAGTCTTCCCAGCCTGGCGCAGGTCTACAATTTTGTTTCTGGTGTCCTTTGACAGCTCTTTGGTCTTGGCCATAGTGGAGTTTGGAGTCTGACTGTTTGAGGTTGTGGACAGGTGTCTTTTATACTGATAACGAGTTCAAACAGGTGCCATTAATACAGGTAACGAATGGAGGACAGAGGAGCCTCTTAAAGAAGAAGTTACAGGTCTGTGAGAGCCAGAAATCTTGCTTGTTTGTAGGTGACCAAATACTTATTTTCCACCATAATTTGCAAATAAATTCTTTAAACATCAGACAATGTGATTTTCTGGATTTTTTTTCTTATTTTGTCTCTCATAGTTGAGGTATAACTATGATGAAAATTGGAGACCTCTCTCATCTTTTAAGCGGGAGAACTTGCACAATTAGTGGCTGACTAAATACTTTTTTGCACCACTGTAAATCCTGTCCATAAAAATTATGAACAGGATCGATGACAAAGGGCAGCCCTGGCGGAGTCCAACTGTCACTGGGAATGAGTCCGACTGAGTGCTGGCAATACGAACCAAACTCTCATAACGGTCGTACAAAGACCGAATAGCTCGCAACAACAAGCCTGATACCCCATACTCCCGAAGCACCCCCCACAAAAAAGCACGAGGGACGTGGTCAAATGCCTTCTCCAAGTCCACAAAACACATGTAAACTGGTTGGGCAAACTTCCACAAACCCTTGAGAATTCTCGAGAAGGTAAAGAGCTGGACGATGTGCCACGGCCAGGACAAAAACCACATTGTTCCTCGTGAATCCGAGGTTTGACCAACGGCCGGACTCTCCTCTCCAGTACTTTGGCATAGACCTTCCCAGGGAGGCTGAGGAGTGTGATCCCTCTAAAGTTGGAGCACACCCTCCGGTCCCCTTTTTTGAAGAGAGGAACCACCACCCCGGTTTGCAATGCCAAAGGCACTGCCCCCGACGTCCACGCAATGTTGCAGAGGTGTGTCAACCATGACAGCACAACAACATCCAGGGCCTTGAGGTACTCAGGGCGAATCTCGTCTACCCCCGGGGCCCGCCCACCAAGGAGATTTTTAACCACCTTGGCAACCCTCAGCCCCTGTGATAGGCGAGTCGTCCCCCTCGTCCCCAAACCCTGCTTCCTCTGTGGAAGGCGTATCAGTGGGATTGAGGAGATCCTCGAAGTATTCCTTCCACTGTCCGACGATATCCCCAGTCGAAGTCAACAGCGCCTCATCCGCACCATACACAGTGTGGACAGGGAGCTGCTTTCCCTTCCTGAGCCGCCAGACAGTTTGCCAGAATCTCTTCGAGGCCGACCGAAAGTCTTGTTCCATGGCCTCACCGAACTCCTCCCATACCCGGGTTTTTGCTTCAGCAACCACCCGAGCTGCACTCCCGCTTGGCCTGCCGGTACACCTCAGCTGCTTCGGGAGTCCCACAAGCCAACCAAGCTTGATAGGACTCCTTCTTCAGCTTAATGGCCCCCCTCACCACTGGTGTCCACCACTTCGTTCGGGGGTTGCCACCATGAGATGCACCGACCACCTTGCAGCCGCAGCTCTGGGCCACCGCTTCAACAACAGAGGTGGAAAACATGGTCCATTCAGATTCCATGTCTCCAGACTCCCTAGGAATGTGGTTGAAGTTCTTCCGGAGGTGGGAGTTGAAGACCTCCCGGACAGGGGCCTCAGCCAGACATTCCCAGCACACCCTCACTACACGTTTGGGTCTACCAGGTCTGAATGGCTTCCTCCCCTGCCATCGGATCCAACTCACCACCAGGTGGCGATCAGTTGACAGCTCTGCACCTCTCTTTACCCGAGTGTCCAAGACATACGGTCACAGGTCTGATGACACGATAACAAAATCAAATTATCGACCTGCGACCTAGGGTGTCCTGGTGCCAGGTGCACATATGGACACCCTCATGTTTGAACATGGTGTTCATTATGGACAAACTGTGGTTAACACAGAAGTCCAATAACTGAACACCACTCGGGTTCAGATCGGGCAGGCCATTCCTCCCAGTCACCCCCCTCCAGGTTTCACTGTCGTTGCCCACGTGCGCATTGAAGTCCCCCAGTAGAACAATGGGGTCTCCAAGAGGAGCACCCTCCAGCACCCCAGTCACAGACTCCAAAAAGGGTGGGTATTCTGAAACATCATTTGGTGCATAGGCACAAATGATGGTCAGGACCCGTTTCCCAACCCGAAGGCGCAGGGAAGCAACCCTTTCATCCACCGGGGAGAACTCCAATATAGAGGCAGCAAGGTGGGGGATACAAGAACACCCACCCCTGCTCGTCGCCTCTCGCCCAGGGCAACTCCAGAAAAGGCCAAGCTCCAGCCCCTCTCCAGGAGACTGGTTCCGGAACCGGAGCTGTGTGTTGAGGTGAGGCCGACTATATCTAGCCGGTATCTCTCAACCTCGTACACCAGCTCAGGCTCCTTCCCCACCAGAGAGGTGACATTCCACGTAATTACACATTCCACATAATTTTTATGGACAGGATTTCTAGGCGCAGCCAGGGAATGGAGGGTGTCATGCTTGGTGACCACATCATCTCTGTTGTTTGCAGATGATGTTGTCCTGTTGGCTTCATCCAGCAATGACCTACAGCTCTTGCTGGGACAGTTTGCTGCTGAGTGTGAAGTGGCTGGGATGAGAATCGGCACCTCCAAGTCCGAGTTCGAGTCCATGGTCCTCAGCTGGAAAAAGGTGGATTGTCCTCGCTGGGTTGGGGACAGGCTCCTGCCCCAAGTGGAGGAATTTAAGTATCTTGGGGTCTTATTCACGAGTGAGGGGAGAGTGGAGCGAGAGATTGACAGACGGATTGGAGCAGCATCTGCAGTGATGCGGACGTTGTACCGGTCTGTTGTGGTGAAGAAGGAGCTTAGTTCTAAGGCAAAGCTGTCAATTTACCAGTCAATCTACGTTCCTACTCTCACCTATGGTCACGAGCTTTGGGTAATGATGGAAAGAACAAGATCGTGGATACAAGCAGCTGAAATGAGCTTTCTCCGTAGGATTGCTGGACTCACCCTCAGAGACAGGGTGAGGAGCTCAGTCATCCAGGAGAGGCTCAGAGTAGAACCGCTGCTCCTCCACATTGAAAGGAGTCAGTTGAGGTGGTATGGGCATCTGAGTAGGATGCCTTCTGGATGCCTCCCACTTGAGGTGTTTTGGGCACGTCTCACTGGGAGGAGACCCTGGGGCAGACCCAGGACTCGGTGGAGAGACTATGTCTCCCAGCTGCTCTGGGAACGCCTTGGTATCCTCTCTGAAGAGCTGGAGCAGGTGGCTGGGGAGAGGGAAGTCTGGGCTTCTCTGCTTGAACTGCTGCCTCCGCAACCCGGACCTCCAGAAAAGCGGTAGAAGATGGATGAATGGACAAACACAGTTTTTCAGCCAATGACCCCTTTAAAGACTTTGGCGTCGTGGCAATGTTTTTTTTTTTGTTTTTTTTTTTTTGGGGGGGGGGGTATGTAAAGCATGTGTAAACATGGCAAAACACATGACACTCAAAGGGAGAAAACGTTCATAATACTGTAGTAATTTAGTTACGCACATTTAAATTGTATGATCAGAGGTAAGGATATGGGGATAAGGACCTGTACTTATATAGTACTTTTTCTAGTCTCAAAGACCACTCAAAGTGCTTCACTAGTACTAACCCTCTATTCTAAGGGCCTATAGGAGACATCTAGGCCCTTATCTAGGGACAATTCAGAACAACCAATTAACCTAACATGCATGTCGTTGGATTGTGGGAGGAAACCGGAGCCCCCGGAGTAAACCCACACAGCACAGGGAGAACATGCAGGTGGCGATAGTATCCAATCCAACTTTGATTTATAAAGCACTTTAAAAATAATGACAGCTGACACAAAGTGCTGCACATCAACGATAAATATAAAACATAAAAACAAAAACAACAAAATACACCTAAAAAAGCACAAAACAGCACCATTAAAACAGCAGTCATACAATGGAGACAATAAGAACAAATAAAATCAATGTCTCAAACTGGGTCAAAAGCCAGAAAATTTAAATGGGTTTTAAGGCGAGTTTTAAAACTGGATAGTGAGGAGGCCAAAAATTGTACTCCTGTAAAAAGCAGCATTGCCTTGTGAAATTATTAATTAAAAGTAGACACCCCGGACTTCCGGTAATGGCGGCCACGTAGGAAGACGTGTTTCACACTGCTCTGCTCCTAAAAATAAAAAGTAGGCTAAAACTCTCTTAATTGGAACAAAAACCTATCCCAGCGTTTAGGCGCGGATATGGTAAAGACTAAGGCCGGGAAATTAGGCGGAGGAAAAAGTGATTCGTCAAAACAATCCAAACTAACAGACTTCCACGCTCGTGACGAAGCAGAAAAATCTCCAGAGACAATGGCGGAGGAGGGAGCCAGCGGCGGAGCAGTAACTGCTGAAAAGGGGACAAATGTGGTGCTTGCTGCCATCAGCTCCATGAGAGCAGACTTTTCGTCTAAATTTGATGGGATTATAGCAGCGATAGAAGGAATGAGAAAAGAAATAAGCGACTGTATGGAACGAGTATCACAGGCGGAGCTCCGAATTTCAAGAGCTGAAGATGACGTCACCAGCCTACAATCAAAGGTGCAAACATTGGAATTAAAAAATAAATGTCTGGAAGATAATGTCCTCGACTTAGAATCCCGCTCGCGACGTAATAATTTGAGGCTGGTGGGCCTCCCGGAGGGAGCGGAGGGACGAGACCCATGTTCCTTTTTGGAAAAGTGGATTCCAGAAGCGCTGAACAACGCGGACCTGCAGTCATCGGTCGTCTTAGAGAGCGCTCACCGAATCGGCCCACCGAGAGATAATAAGACACCACCGAGGACGCTGATTATGAAGTTCCTCAGCTACAGGGACAAGATGACGGTCACCAACGCGACGCGAGCTAAAGGAGAAATTAAATACCAGGATCAACAGGTGCGGTTCTACCCAGATTTGGCCACAGGAATTCAACAATTAAGGAAACAGTTCGACCCCGCCCGTAAAAAGCTGCGCAACCTCGGGATTCGTCACGGAGTGATTCATCCGGCAAGACTGCTGGTCACATATAAAGGGAGAATCCATATCTTTAAGACCCCTCAAGAGGCGCAGGAGCTCATTAAGCAGATCCAGGAGGAGACTGGTGGGAGCTAAGCATGAACATGATATAAAGGTAAAACATTTAAGCATTTGTACAGGCATCTGATTGATCTGAAACATATAACATGTCTACAAAATACAGATTGTATTATATATATCTAAAAAAAAAACCTATGATGTACAAAGTTGCTATAAAACTTTGAAGTTATGTTGAAAAACTACAGAAGAGAGTTAATGTCATTAAAAAAGTAGTAGAATCAGTGTGATTGAGAGGAGAAAGAGAGAGTGGTTTGACTGATCCTCGCAGGTGTGGAACAGTCACTAGCTATAACGGGAGACAGAATTTTTTTTTTGATTTTGGGGGGATTACCACAAATGTGGGGGAAGGGAATTTGTTTTTGTGTAGTTTGTAGGATGAATGTTCAACCATCCATGTTTTTGCTTCTCTGTATGAGCATGTTTATATTGCAAGGTAATCTTAAACTCCTTATTGATCATAGATCAAAGCGTTAATCTTAATTTAAACTTCATGGAATTGCAGAGGTCTACAAAATCTAAAAAAAACTTAAGTTATGAATAAAATAAAAGAAATAGATTCAAAAATTGTGTTTTTACAAGAAACTCATCTAATAGAGGAGGACGTAAAAAGAATTAGGAGAAGATGGCAAGGAAATGTGTTCACCTCATCATTTCCATCCGGAGCCAGGGGAATTATGACTCTCATACATAAAACAGTCCCATTTCAAGTGAAAAATGTAATTGGAGACAAATTAGGAAGATATCTAATCATGCAAGGATCTTTGTTATTAGAAAATATAAATCTGGTGAACTTATACGGTCCCAATACTGATGAACAAAACTTCTTCGTTAATTTATTTCTTACTTTATCATCACTTACAGGGCAACATATAATAGCAGGGGATTTTAATTGTACATTGAATCCCAGTATAGATAGGTCAACAGGACCGGACTGTACGCACAATGGATGCAGGATGACCATTAATCATTTTATGAAAGAATTGAGATTGCTAGATATATGGAGAGAAATGAAACCACAAGTCAAAGCCTATTCTTGTTATTCTAATACCTATAAGACATTCTCACGTATTGACTATTTTTTGATCTCCATAGAATTCAGGTCCAAAATTCAAAACTGTTTCTATGATAACATCGTGATCTCTGATCATGCACCCTGCTGTCTAATATATGTAGATAAGAAATTGACAAAGGATCCAGGTAAGTGGCATTTTCAGCATAAATGGCTTCAGGATGAGGAATTTGTTAAGTACATAGAAAAACAGATGAGTTCTTTGATATCAATACTACACAAACATCAGCATGTATAAAGTGGGAGGCTTTCAAAGCTTTTATAAGGGGGCATATTATTAGTTATACAGGTTCAAAATCTAAGAAGACTCGAGAGGAGAGAGTCCAATTGGAACGTAAAATAAAAATTCTTCAAGAAAAAGTGTATGCAGGAAGTAACCCACAGTTAGAGAATGAATTACTGACTCAGAGCTGAATATGACAAAAAATCAGCGAATAGAGCTGCCTCGAGTCTTCTAAGATTGAAGCAAACTTTTTATGAACAAGGTGAAAATCAGGAAAATTATTGGCATGGCAGATTAAACAATTAGAATTTAAAACACCAATTACCAGTATTATAAGTAACGGACAGGAAGTTGTAGATCCTTTAAAAATTAATAGTGCCTTTAGAGATTATTATGAAAAACTATATGATACAAAAAATGAAACTGACTTAACAAAACTAAATGGGTTTTTGGATGGATTATCTATACCATGTACTCCAAATGAAAACAGGGAGATACTGGAGTCTAAAATTAGTCAAGAAGAAGTTGGGCAAGCCATTGATAATATGAAATCAGGAAAAAGAGCAGGACCAGATGGTCTTCCAGTTGACCTCTATAAAAAATTTAAGAATAAATTAATAAAACCACTTTTGGAAATGGTTTTAGAAGCATTTCAAAATAATAATTTACCACCATACATGAATAATGCCTTAATTATATTGTTGCCAAAACCAGGTAAACTCTCTAATAAATGTGAAAACATGAGACCAATAAGCCTATTAAATGCTGACCTTAAGATAATCTGTAAAATTTTAGCAAGACGACTACAAGAAATATTACCAAATATTATTAACCAAGATCAGAATGGCTTTATAATGGGAAGACAAGGCTTCCACAATGTAAGAAGACTATTTAATATTATTTATTCCAATAAAGAAGCACCGGATACAGCTCTCCTATCATTGGACGCCAAAAAGGCCTTTGATAGGGTCGAATGGCCCTATCTTTTTGAAGTCCTACAAAGGTTTGGACTTGGAAATAATTTCATAAAATGGGTTCAGATAATATACAATAATGCTACAGCAGAAATCCTAACAAACAGCAATATCTCAAAATCAATAAAAATCAATAGAGGATGTCGACAAGGCTGTCCACTTTCACCCTTGTTTACTATGGCAATTGAACCTTTAGCGATGGCAGTACGTTTACATCCACAAATATATGGAATTAAAGTAGGACCAACAGAACATAAAATCTCCCTGTATGCCGATGACATAATTTTGTTCATGTCGAGTTTTAAAAAATCAATTCCGACCTTGTTAAATTTAATAAAGAACTTTGGAAAAATATCAGGATATAAAATAAATAAAACTAAATCTTCAATATTAATGCTAAATGAGACCCAGAGAAATCACCCAGCTCCTGAGGTAAATCAATTCAATGTTGTAAATCAGTTTAAATATTTAGGAATTCAAATTGTGCCTAAGTTAGAATCAGTTGCCAGTGCCAACTATGAAGCCTTAATGACAGATATTAATGAGTTACTTCAGAGATGGATGTCACTACCAATGTCGATGATCGGGAGAATTAATATACTTAAAAGTAATATCTTACCAAAAATACTTTATTTCAATATACGTATTCCTTTACCACCACCTTCAGATCTATTCTCAAGAATTAAAAAAAAGTTAGTGGAATTTATATGGAACAATAGGAAGGCTAGATTACGTCTGTCCTTACTATATTTACCATTTGATCGTGGAGGTCTGAAATGTCCAAACTTACTGGTCAGCACAACTGAGGTCTATGACATATTATTTTTCATCAAATGATCTCCCTCACTGGACTGAAATGGAATCATACAATTTACCTTTACCTCTTCCCTTATTCATATACTCAGACTTGGCTAAAAAATTACAGAAATAAGTTAAAAATCCAATTGTAAAGTATATGATCAAAATATGGTGTGAAACCAAAAAATATTTAAAAGAACCACACTCACTGTCACAATTTAGCCCAATATGGGGTAATCAATATTTTACACCAGGGAGAGCGGATGCTGTATTTAAAGTATGGAATTTAAAAGGGATTCAAAAGATTCAAGACTTATATTTGTCACGTTCAGATAACATAATGTCTTTTGAAGAACTGAGGATCAAATTCAATCTTAATAGAACACATTTTTTTAAATATCTTCAGCTTAGGAATTTTATTCGATCAAATCAAAATAATGCTCTCACCCGACCTACTTATTCATCCTTGGAAAAATTTTTGACTTAAGATAGTAAGAGAAAGAGTATTATTTCAGAGTTTTATAATTCATTGACACTATCCTCAAGTGAAAACTCACAGAAAAGACTGAATTATTGGAAAGAAGACCTGCAAATTGAAATTTCAGAGAAACAATGGGAACTGGCTTGTACAGAAGCTCAAACCAAATCAATAAATGTACGTCTTAAATTTATGTTACACCAGTGGAGTTAAATAGATATAACAAAAACATACCAGATACGTGCACAAAATGTATGGAAAGTAAAGGAACCCGATTTCACTGTTTATGGGAATGTAGAAAAATCAGAATGTTTTGGGAAGAGGTGAGGGTAACAATTGAAAAAATAATTTCAAAACAATTCACATTGAACCCTAAACTGTTTTTGTTGGGTCTGTATCCAGAAAAGCATAACTTTAATAAGAGTGAAAGAGCATTCATAGACCTCAGTTTGCTTAATGCCAAAAAATGTCTTGCACAATTATGGAAAAAGACTCATAGACCAGATGTGACTCAGTGGTTAAGACAGATGTTAAATCTTCCACTAGAAAGAATAACATACATACTGAAATCAAAGGAAAATGTGTTTGAGAATATATGGAGACCTTTCATTGATTATGTAAAGAAATTAAAACATAACTTCGGAAGAAGAAGGTGAATGATGTGTGTGGACCTTGCAAATTCCAAATTGGTGAATGTATAATATGTATACTTATGTAATAGATTACCTAGACTAAACAGAGGAGCATTGTTGATGACTTGCCTTTGTTAGTGGTTGTTGGTGTTTTTAGTACATTTTTTTTGTAGTTAGTGGGGTTTTTTTATTTTTAAATTACTTTAGTGTTCGTGTTTGATTGTTTGTGCCATGTTTGTAAAAAAAAAAGGTTCAATAAAAATATTGTGGAAAAAAAAAGTAGACACCCCACAAAAAATACTAGTTCACCAAGAATGCAAAAGCACCCACGTAAAAAAATACTTGAGGAATGACTTTAGTTTTGAAGGTTTAAGGGTTTTCTCCTCAATTTCTAACCATTTTCTTGTACTTTTCTACTTTTTTCTCTGTAAATTTCTTTTTACTTAAATTTGCAACTATTTTCCTCATAAAGTTGTAATTTCTTCTTGGAAAATTATGACTTCTTGTACATTTGAGACTTGATTATCATTAATTTGTGGATTATTTTATAGATTTTTGTCTATTTTAATAATGAAATTACTGTTTTTCTGTTAAACTGGAAACAGTTAACATTCCATTTGCACAATGGTAAATGGAAAATGCTAAATTCCCAGTTATTAAAAATGAGTAAAGCAAGGGCCACCAAACCTGGTACACATTAAGAAAAAAAACTGATGGCAACACAACAGCCTAATCTTTGTCCACATTTGCTAAGCATCCTGCCCATGTTTTGATAAGGTTACTTTTTTCTCATATAATTTAAACTTTTGATCATAATTTTGCAGAGCCAGAATAGAATTTCAACTCTGATTTCAAAGAAATATAAAAGTATTAATGAAATTATATTTAATGAAATAAAATTAACTAAAATGACCAAAGATGCAGTTATTTCTGTTATAATATTTCTATATACAGTATCTCACAAAAGTGAGTGCACCCCTCACATTTTTGTAAATATTTCATTATCTCTCTTCATGGGACAAAACTGAAGATATGACACTTTGATACACTGTAAAGTTGTTAGTGTACAGATTGTATAACAGTGTAAATTTGCTGTCCCCTCAAAATAACTCAACACACAGCCATTAATGTCTAAACCGCTGGCAACAAAAGTGAGTACACCCCTAAGTGAAAATGTCCAAATTGTGCCTAAAGTGTCAATATTTTGTGTGGCCACCATTATTTTCTAGCACTGCCTTAACTCTCTTGGGCATGGAGTTCACTAGAGCTTCACAGGCTGCCACTGGAATCCTCTTCCACTCTTCCGTGACAACATCACGAAGCTTGTGGATGTTAAGAGATCTTGCGCTCCTCCACCTTCCATTTGAGAATGCCCCACAGATGCTCAATAGGATTTAGGTCTGGAGACATGTTTGGCCAGTCCATCACCTTTACCCTCAGTTTCTTTAGCAAGGTAGTGTTCATCTTGGAGGTGTGTTTGGGGTCGTTATCATGTTGGAATACTGCCCTGTGGCCCAGTTTCCAAAGGGAGGGGATCATGCTCTGCTTCAGTATGTCACAGTACATGTTGGCATTCATGGTTCCCTCAATGAACTGTAGCTCCCCAGTGCCACAGCAATCATGCAGCCCCAAACCATGATACTCCCACCACCATGCTTGACTGTAGGCAAGACACACTTGTCTTTGTACTCCTCACCTGGTTGCCGCCATACACGCTTGACATCATCTGAACCAAATAAGTTTATCTTGGTCTCATCAGAAAACAGGACATGGTTCCAATAATCCATGTCCTTAGTCTGCTTGTCTTCAGCAAACTGTTTGTGGGCTTTCTTTTGCATCATCTTTAAAAGGGGCTTCCTTCTGGGATGACAGCCATGCAGACCAACTTGATGCAGTGTGCAGCATATGGTCTGAGCACTGACAGGATGACACCCCCCCCCCCACACACACACACACACTCCTTCAACCTCTGCAGCAATGCTGGCAGCATTCATACATCTGTTTTCAAAAGACAACCTCTGGATATGATGCTGAGCACGTGCACTCAACTTCTTTGGTCGACCATGGCGAGGCCTGTTCTGAGTGGTACCTGTCCTGTTAAACCACTGTGCTGCAGATCAATTTCAGGGTGTTGACAATCTTCTTATAGCCTAGGCCATCTTTATGTAGAGCAACAATTTTTTTTCAGATCCTCAGAGAGTTCTTTGCTATGAGGTGCCATGTTGAACTTCTAGTGACCAGTATGAGAGAGTGCGAGAGTGATAACACTAAATTTAACACACCTGTTCCCCATTCACACATGAGACCTTGTAACACTAACGAGTCACATGACACTGGGGAGGGAAAATGGCTAATTGGGCACAATTTGGACATTTTCACTTAGGGGTGTACTCACTTTTGTTGTCAGTGGTTTAGACATTAATGGCTGTGTGTTGAGTTATTTTGAGGGGACAGCAAATTTACACTTATACAAGCTGTACACTGACTACTTTGCATTGTATCAAAGTATCATACAGTGGGGCAAAAAAGTATTTAGTCAGCCACCAATTGTGCAAGTTCTCCCACTTAAAAGATGAGAGAGGTCTCCAGTTTTCATCATAGGTATACCTCAACTATGAGAGACAAAATGAGAAAAAAAAATCCAGAAAATCACATTGAAGGATTTTTAATGAATTAATTGGTAAATTCCTCGGTAAAATAAGTATTTGGTCACCTACAAACAAGCAAGATTTCTGGCTCTCACAGACCTGTACCTTCTTCTTTAAGAGGCTCCTCTGTCCTCCACTCGTTACCTGTATTAATGGCACCTGTTTGAACTCGTTATCAGTATAAAAGACACCTGTCCACAACCTCAAACAGTCAGACTCCAAACTCCACTATGGCCAAGACCAAAGAGCTGTCAAAGGACACCAGAAACAAAATTGTAGACCTGCACCAGGCTGGGAAGACTGAATCTGCAATAGGTAAGCAGCTTGGTGTGAAGAAATCAACTGTGGGAGCAATTATTAGAAAATGGAAGACGTACAAGACCACTGATAATCTCCCTCGATCTGGGGCTCCACGCAAGATTTCACCCTCTAGGGCCAAAATGATCACGAGAACGGTGAGCAAAAATCCCAGAACCACACTGGGGGACCTAGTAAATGACCTGCAGAGAGCTGGGAACAAAGTAACAAAGGCTACCATCAGTAACACACTACGCCGCAAGGGACTCAAATCCTGCAGTGCCAGACGTGTCCCCCTGCTTAAGCCAGTACACGTCCAGGCCCATCTGAAGTTTGCTAGAGAGCATTTGGATGATCCAGAAGAGGATTGGGTGAATGTCATATGGTCAGATGAAACCAAAATAGAACTTTTTGGTAAAAACTCAACTTGTCGTGTTTGGAGGAGAAAGAACACCATACCTACTATGAAGCATGGGGGTGGAAACATCATGCTTTGGGGCTGTTTTTCTGCAAAGGGACCAGGACGACTGATCCGTGTAAAGGAAAGAATGAATGGGGCCATGTATCGTGAGATTTTGAGTGAAAACCTCCTTCCATCAGCAAGGGCATTGAAGATGAAACGTGGCTGGGTCTTTCAGCATGACAATGATCCCAAACACACCGTCTGGGCAATGAAGGAGTGGCTTCGTAAGAAGCATTTCAAGGTCCTGGAGTGGCCTAGCCAGTCTCCAGATCTCAACCCCATAGAGGAGATCTGCATGGAGGAATGGGCCAAAATACCAGCAACAGTGTGTGAAAACCTTGTGAAGACTTACAGAAAACGTTTGACCTCTGTCACTGCCAACAACGGGTATATAACCAAGTATTGAGATGAACTTTTGTTATTAACCAAATACTTATTTTACTGAGGAATTTACCAATTAATTCATTAAAAATCCTTCAATGTGATTTTCTGGATTTTTTTCCCCCTCATTTTGTCTCATAGTTGAGGTATACCTATGGTGAAAATTGGAGACCTCTCTCATCTTTTAAGTGGGAGAACTTGCACAATTGGTGGCTGACTAAATACTTTTTTTGCCCCACTGTATCTTCAGTATTGTCCCATGAAAAGAGACAAAATATTTACAAAAATGTGAGGGGTGTAGTCACTTTTGTGAGATACTGTATTTACATTTATTTATGCCTGACTCACATCTACCAAAGAGACTGTTCTACGGTGAACTACCAGAGGGCAAGCGCTCACAAGGTGGTCAGAAGAAGCGCTACAAAGACACTCTTAAGGCCTCCCTGAAGAGCTCTGACATCAGTCCTGACACCTGGGAGACCCTTGCGCTAGATTGACCAGACTGGCATAGCCGTACCAGCAAAGGCACTGCCTCCTTTGAGCTGAACAGGATTGCCAAGGCCCAGAGAAAATGTGAGCTTTGCAAGTCCAGAGCCACCCCTGTATCTTCTGCCCGCGCAGACCACCTGTGCCCAACATGCGGCAGAGCCTTGTGTGCCCACATCAGACTGATGAGCCACAGCCAGACACATCGCACCCAGTCCTCTTCCCTGTGATGTCCTTGGTCATCGTTGAGAACGATGGACGTACAACAATATATTTATAATTTTTAGACAACAGGAAAAAAAACCTCCCTGAATGTTAATTGAGAGGGGCAATTCTCTCTTTTTTCAAGGTTTAGGGGCATATCTGTGATGGCTCCTTCCAGGAAAAAAAAAACTTAACACACACCAACCGCACTCTTAAATATAAAGCTACTGAGTCCAGATATGAAAAAAAAAACAAAAAAAACAAAACAGGAGACTTATTATGTCAGATGCATTTTAGGGGTGGGAAAAAATATTGATTTAATGATGGATCATGATACTTGGCACTGGCGACAATGCATCAATCCATAAACACACGGAAGATCTCTTATTAAGAAAAAAAATGCATACATATACTTTTGGGTTATCAATTAATCAATGGCGTTTTCAGTCCACTAGATGGCGCAAAGCAAGCACCCAGTCAAGTGAGGTCAGCTTGTCTCGGTGATTTGCAGCCAGCTTTCAAAGTTAAAAAGCAGTTAGCTCAAAGTTAGCTCAAATGCTGGGCTTGTCTGAATTTTATAACAAAGATGGAAGAAAAGACCTTGACATGACACACAACTGACAAGAAGCGCTGCACAGAAAAAGAAACAACACTCAATATGGCAGGCCAGCACATGTCTCGGAGCAACATTAGCAACGGCTAAGCTGAAGAGACACCAGCATCAAACTTTTTCTGCGAGTGTCAAGTGAGGAAAGTTTATTTATGAAGCGCTTTTCATAGACATATAGGTCAGAGTGCTGCACAATAAAATGGAATAAAAGTTGATGGATAAAGATAATTTTAAAAAAATTCAACAAGTTAAAACACAAGATTAAAATAACTTAAAAATATCTGACTTACCATTAAAAAGCAGTTGAAACTCAACGGAAAGCCTCCTTAAAAAAGTTTTCAGCTGCTTTTTAAAAGACTCCACAGTGTAAGATAAAGTAGCTGGAGTGGGAGTCTATTCCAAACAGCACTGCACTGTCCACCGCCCTCCCTGTGTGCAGAGACGTAACTCCGTGGAAAATGAAGCCCCGAAAATACTTCATTATATGTAAGAAATGTCAACAGTTTTACTTTAGGACATGATGTGAGGTTGAATAAGGTTAAAAAATGTGAAATATATGGAATCATGATACTCTGTATTATAGCGATATCGCGATTATTGTTGAATCGTGATAGGATCAAATCGTAACCCGAGAATCATGATCCAAATCGAATTGTGAGGTCCCTCGCGATTCCCACCCCTAGTGCATTTTGCAACCCAGTTTGTTAAAACGGAGGAGAAGAGCAGCAACCACTGAACTACAGATCGGTGTATTCCAATCAACCACTTATCTACGCTGAGTTTGACATGGGGTGACAAAATTAAAACAGGCTACTTGTTAAAATGCCAGTGACTCATCTGTAGCGACTGCCATCAAAGCAATCATGGTGTTCATGTATTTACTTACGTGGACCCAAAGCAGGACAGCTACTATTGCTATCTACAGCGGGGAAAAAAGTATTGAACACGCCAACATTTTCCTCAAACATATTTTTGATGGAGCCATTGACCTGAGATTTTCACCAGATATCAGTAACAACCCAAGTAATCCATACATACAAAAAAAAAAAATCAAGGCAACTGTGTTCACAAAACAAGTTATATTTAATAAAGTGGAATGACACAGGGAATAAGTATTGAACACACAAAGAAAAAGAGGTGCAAAAAGGCACAGAAAGCCAAGAAACCAGCTAAAAGCCATCAGAATTTAAGAAGTCAGCCCATCCCCCATCAGTGCAAATTAATTTCAGCTGGTTAAGTCCTGATTAATAGCCTTTAAAAAGGTCTGTGAATATCCCATTGTCACACCACAAAGAACTCATGATGGGTAGAAGCAAAGAGCTCTCTCTTGACCTTCACAACCTTGTTGTTGCAAAACATAATGATGGTATTGGTACAGGCGCATTTGTAAACTGCTGAATGTTCCAGTGAGCACTGTTGGAGCCATCATTCAGAAGTGAAAAGAATATCATTTTATCATAAACTGGCCACGACCGGGCAGCGCGGTGGTGGAGTGGTTAGCACTGCGGCAGCACAGCAGCTCACCCTTGGCCGGGGGATCCTGGGTTCGATCCCAGCACCTGACCAACAGTGATCTGTGTGGAGTTTGCATGTTCTCCCCGTGTCTGCGTGGGTTTACCCCAGGATTTCTCCGGTTTCCTCCCATTTGCCAAAAACATGCAAATTAGGTTACTTGGCATCAAACTGGGGATTCTAAATTGTCCTTAGGTATGACTGTGAGAGTGAATAGTTGTCTGTCTCTCTGTGTTGGCCCTGCGATGGACTGGCAATCTGTCCAGGGTGTACCCTGCCTCTCGCCCAAAAATGCTGGGATAGGCTCCAGCCCCCCCGCGACCCAAAAAGGATTAAGTGGTAGAAGATGAATGAATGAATGAATGAATGGCAACGGCCAACAGCTCCTTGCAAGATTTCTGACAGAGGAGTCAAAAGAATTATCAGAAGAGTTATTCAAGAGCCAAAGACCACTCATGGAGAGCTCCAGAAAGACCTGGAGTTAGCAGGTACTGCTGTATCAAAGAAAACAATAAGTAATGCACTGAACTGGCATGGGCTCTATGCCCGCTCACCTTGCAAGACTCCATTGCTGAAAAAAAAAGCATGTAAGCTCATTTAAAGTTTACTGCACAACATTTGTGTAGTGTTCTGAACTGGGCTGGAACCACTGTCCATGCTTTGTGTTCTAGTTTAACCCATTTATCATTTTTGGTGTGCATTCCCTGTGTTTGTACAGCCCCACCTGTCCTGTGCTGCCTGTTTTCCTTGATAGTGCTCACCTGTTCTTTTTTGTCTTGATCGATCCCCTCTCTATATAAACTATTCACAAAAAGTTAAGGATGTTCGGCTTTCAGGTGAAAATTTCAAGATTCACCTAAAATGCAATATAACCTTTACAGGTGAACTTAAATCGACCTTCTCTAACCTTTTGAATGCACATGTCCAACTGTTCAATGTTTCAGTAAGTTTTGCGTAACCTGCTGTTCTCTAACAAGGTGCTTAAAGGCAAAATTCACAACAGGTGCTTGATCCATGAATCGACCAATAAAGTTTCTGGTTCACTTAGAATTGGTATTTAAGCAGCCCTCTTCATCATGCTCTTCACATTTTGACATCATGAGACTAAGACAACACCTGACAATTGATCAACAGTACCTTGCCATTGCGAGGCTTCAAACAGGATGTTTCAGAGGGAAGTGGCCACTGAGCTTAGAGTGTCACAGAGTGTCATCAGCAGGCTGCAACAGAGATGCAGAGAGACTGGAAGAGTCACAGAAAGACATAGAAATGGATGTCTTCTGGCCACATCCCACGCTGATGACTGCTTGATTGTGAACAGCATCTTGCGGAACCGGATGATGAATGCCACTCAACTCCAGGCACATTTAAGGGAGGTGAGAGGCACCCAAGTGTCACGTCAGACCATTCAAACCCGTTACATCTGCGTGGTCTGCATGCTTGATGACCTGCAAAGGTACCCGACCACACCACCAGGCACAAGTGTCATCATTGGCATGAGCCAGGGAGCATTTACGCTCAACAAGGGACCAGTGGGCCTCAGTGCTGTTCTCTGATGAAAGTTGATTCACGCTGACCAGAAATGATGCCTGCCAACGATGTTGGAGACGTCAAGGAGAGCGCTATTCATCAGTCATTGTTGTCACCATGTTATAGTCTAGGCAGGTGTGTCTAGTTCAGGGGTGTCCAATCATGTGCCATGGAGGGCCAAGACCCTGCAGGTTTTACCCCCAACCAGTGTCTTCAACAGCAGATTGCACTGAATTTCTTCCCACTGACTGCTGAAAAGACTGGGTAGAAGAGAAAACCTGCAGGGTCTTGGCCCTCCATGGCACATGATTGGACACCCCTGGTCTAGTCAACACAGAACAGCCCTACACCTTCTGAATGGTACAGTGACAAACCAATACTACCCGAATAACACCATTAATCCAGTCATTGTGCTCTTGCATGAACAATGCAGGCCTAATTTCATCTTTATCGCCAACAATACTCAAGCTCATCAAGGTTGCATCATTTGGGAATGGCTGCTGGAGGTTGGGGTACCTCAAATGGAGTGGCCTGCACTTTCTTCAGACCTGAGTCCCATAGAAAACCTATGGGACCAGCCGTTTCGCCGTGTAGAGGCTTGTAACCCTTCACCTCACAACCTCAATGACCTGAGGGCCGCCCTTCAAGAAGAGTGGAATGTCATGCCTCAGCAGACAATAAGTCAACTTGTGAACAGCATGAGACATCGTTGTCAAGCTTTAATTGATGCTCAAGGGCACATGACAAGTTATTGAGACATTGACATTTTTTTGTGGTATACCCATCACTGTTGGCTTTTGTTTCAATAAATTCTTTAAATGTGGAAATTACCATTGTATGCTTCTACTTAAATGTCCTACTTTCATGATGTATCACTGTAGTGTGAATGTTTTACATTTTCCATAAATTTCCCCCTAAAAGCCAAAGATTCCTAACTTTTTGTGAGCAGTGTATGTGCGTTTTCAGTCTCTGTCCTTTGCTGCATCCTGATGTTAACCTCGCCATCATTTTCACCACGCAGTTTTGCATTATTGCCATTTTTCACTCTATGTTGTCTGATTTATGATTTCATATTATTTCTGCCACAAGCAGGGTTTGCTTTCTATTATTAATAAATAATGGTTTACCAAAATTACCTGGCGATTGAGTCCTCCTCTCCTTTGTCCCAGAGGGGCAAGCGCTTCCCTGACAATTTGGGCAACCCAGTAAAATACTGGGAGAATATAGTCTGGTCAGATGAGACCAAAATTGAACTTTTTGGATGCCACAACACACAGTGTATTTAGAGGAGAAATGGCACTGCATATCCCATAATGGTTTTGGGGTGCTTTTCAGCACATGGTACAGGTAGACTTCATATAACTGAAGGAAAGATAAATGGATAAATGTAACCTGTTGCCATCTGTCAAGATGCTGAAGATGAAACAAGGGTGGCTATTTCAGCAAGACAATGATCCCAAACACAGCCAAGGAAACTCTCAAATGGCTCCAGAGAAGGAAAATAAAGCTGCTAGAATGGCCCAGTCAGTCACCTGACCTGAATCCAATTGAAAATCTATGGAATGAACTGAAGATCAGAGTTCATAGAAGACACCCATGGAACCTTCAAGACTTGACAGTC
This sequence comes from Pholidichthys leucotaenia, assembly GCA_020510985.1. Lineage (NCBI taxonomy): Eukaryota > Metazoa > Chordata > Actinopteri > Cichliformes > Pholidichthyidae > Pholidichthys > Pholidichthys leucotaenia. The sequence goes on from CM035843.1 coordinate 341,488,265, forward strand.
TGTGTGGAAGAATGGGCTAAAATTACTCCTCAGTGATGCCTGTGCCTAGTTTATCCATACAGGAGGCATCTGGAAGCTGTTATTGCCAACAAAGGCTTTTCTACTAAATATTAAATCAATTTCACCAAACGTGTTCAATACTTATTCCCTGTGTCATTCCACTTTATTAAATATAACTTGTTTTGTGAACACAGTTGCCTTGATTTCTTTGTAAGTATGGATTACTTGGGTTGCAACTGATATCTGGTGAAAATCTCAGGTCAATGGCTCCATCAGAAATATGTTTAATGAGAAAAATGTTGATGTGTTCAATACTTATTTTCCTCGCTGTATACCAGAGGGGAGCAGTTAAAAAATGCTGATATTTTTGTGTACTTTTTAGGTGGTTGACTTGACATCACCCTAATATAATGGTAGGGAAAACACTACAGATTTAATTTTATCTCTTGGACAGCAACGATAGACACACTTGGCTGGCGGCTGGAATTGTCACAACAGCAACGCTCCCAATCCCCTACTGGTGACTTTCTTGACGTGTGCCGTTCGCTTGTGGAGTGACATCCCTTCATTTTAATTCTTAACTTAAATATTACATAACCTGCGGCCCTTTCCTTTTCTTTTCTTTTGGCATGGCAAACCGCCACGCAGAAATGTTACCAGCGGAAACCCTGGATGAGTGGATCAATGTAATTCTCCTGTTATAAGAAGCTACAACTAGCAGGGCAAGTAGCTTTATACACACACCCTCACCCACCCACCCGTGCTCCCTATTTGGGGTTGTCACAGTGGATTGTGGGTCCACATACTTGATTTGACAAGAATTTTTATATAGATGTCCTTCTTTACTCAACCCTCCCCATTTATACGGGCTTGGGATTGGCACAAGAAGTACACTGGTTTTGTGCTTCACGCTGTGGCTGGGTAACCAACTTTCCTTTCCCTATTCTATTTATACTGAGCACCAAGCTAGAAGGCAGAAAGGGCCATTTTTGTGGTCTCTGGTATGGCTAGGCTTGGGCTTGAACCATGGGCGGCATTAGGTCTTTTTTAGGGGTGCTGTAGCACCCTTAAATTTAAATCCAGCACCCCTAAAAACTGGAGTGAGAAAAGTTGATTATAAAATTTTAGTTCGTCTTTGACAAGCTGAAGATAACATTCAAAGCATATTCAGTAGTTTGTCATTTAAACTTTTTAAAAATGAAAATGTCCCCCCCCACCCCCCAAGACAATATGGTGTACACGTTCTCTCCCCTGTACCTGCACGCGCTGGAGCCTGGCTGGTGCGCACAACCAGAGAGGCCCATCCTTATCCCAACAGTGGCAGGCTGTTGCTGCTGCTTTTCTACAGGTAACACACTCAATACGTATGATGTATGACACCAGCCTCAGCTGGAATATTCTGCAACGTTATGAATAGTTTTTGGGCCTGTATGAATTTATTTGGTAAGAATATGATGAATACCTGCAAACATTTAGGTTTCAGAATACGTGAGGTTTTCACCTGGGGTGGGGGTTGGAAAATAGGCTATTAATAGGCTATAAATAAAGCAGTCCCTCCAGGATTTCACTGGATTTTTTTTTTTTTTTTTTTTAAATTGTTGCGGTAAGTTGTGGGGCTCTCCTTGGAGATTGCCTGAATCACACATTGGCCTGTGTCCAGACCGGAGATTCACAGCTTTAAAACTCATTGAAAAGATGTAGAAGCGACCTCTATAAAGACGTATAAACTGTTACAACACTAGCTGTAGTATTAGATTCGCTCGTTTTTTGTGTGGTTTCATGGCATGTCTCCTCACGCGCGCTCCCAAGACCAGGGTGCTTTCAGGCAGGCGGACGTTCTTCCAACACAAACCCGGCACTTCATACACGCGGTCATTATGGAGAGTCGAGGTGACGTTCACCGGCGGGCCGAGGGAGACGGAGGAAGGAACGATGTAGGAAAACTCGCAGGTGAGGGGTTTTTTTTTAAAATCATACTTTTTTGCTGACGTGTTCGGTATATACTCATTGTAAACATGGAAGTGAGCGCAGTGCAGCGCTGTATTTAATTGGTCAGACTGATGACATACACGTTTGCGTGCTACTCAGGGACAAATCTGATTGGCGTAATTGGTGCAAGTTGACGACAATTGGCCAAAATTGTGGTAAAGTTGCAGTGATTGGACAAAACTGAAATTATGCAGGACCTGCTGAAGTCGTGGGAATTGGTAGAATCGCAACAACGTGAAATCCTGGAGAGTCTGATAAAGGCTAAAAATAACCTTTAACAGAAAATACTGCATCTTTGTTCATTTTATTTTTGATTTCTAATTTATGAGGAAAATCTCACATTATGACTAAAGTCTCAAATGTACAAAAAAGCCCTAAATTAACACTAAACACAAATTATGAGAAAAAGTTGATTTAAGCGGAAAAAAAAAACTTTTAAATTTACAAGGTTTAGTAAACTTAGAATAAAACTGCCATAAATTCAGGAGAAAAACCTCTAAATGTCCAGACTAAAGTCACATCTCAGGAACTTGGGGTAACTACTCTTATGTATATTTGAGCGATAATATACAAAGATAACCTATGTTTACATGTGTACAGTTTCAGGCAACTCTACCACCTAGAGATTTTTTTTTAACTGAGAATGTGGAAAATTTTTATGTGAATTTGGAGAGTTCTCGGATTACCTACTTTTTCTTATGATTATTTTTATTCTTTTTTAATTATAGACCAAGAAGCTTCATGAAATTTCAAACTCTGAAAAATTTTTGCTTACTTTTTTTCTTGAATTTGACTTTTGCGCCATAAACTGGGATCATTATTTCTTCCGTCTTTGTATTTTTGCCTCAATTTTCCGTCATCTTTCATTGATTTTTTTCCTTAATTTTTTAAATTATTGCAAATGAGCTGCAATTCTCTTGTGATTTTCTGACCTTTGTCTCAACAATTTATTTTCTTTTTCTTAATGAATTTATTAAATCTTTTAACCCCTTGCACTTCATGGGGATTGTCAAGAAAACACTTTGAATTTTTTGGCAAAACAGTCATAATCTCTCTAAGTGCTCCGGCCACTGAGTTACAGTCATCTAAACATACTGAACTTGAAGAAAATAAATTTGGCCTGGGTATTTTTTTGGATACAAATGCTTGCAAATAACACACAGCTTCAGATCCTTGCTGGAAAATGCAACAGAAATGTAGAACCAAGTGTTATCCAGCTGAGGTCAAAATTTTGTAACAATACCACAAAAAATGAATATATTACACAGCTTTTTCCTCAGGTAGTTCCCAGGCGTTTTTGAACTGTGCCAAATTGTGCCAAATGGCACAGTTTGGAAAAACGTCTAACTTTTGAATGATTCAATATAGAAGCTTCATCTTGGGCTCTAATGAAAAGTGACACTCAGGGCTGTGTGTGTGTGTGTGGGGGGGGTTGTCCCCCCCCCTCGCTACAGAGGATGGACATCGGCCATCGCTACATGACGGAATAGTCATGTGGCGACCGCGGCGCAGTCACCGCGGCTCCCCCCCCCCCCCCCCGCTACAGAAGCGTAGCGGGGGGGGGGGGGCATTCACGGTCCGGACGCAGTGCACAAACCGTGTACCACGGCGCACGGACTTCGGACTTCATGCGGTCAAAAGTAATTTTTGATAATTTTCAGGGCTAAAGAATAATTTAGCTTATAACACTTACCTCTTCACAACAGCAGTGTCCTGGAGAACTTCTCTTCCTCATTGTCAGACGAACGCGACGCTGGTCCCTTGTTACGGACTTGTGGTTCTGGTCTCGGCGACCCAGTCAAAACATAATTCCATTATTGCGGTTTTGCGCTTCCATGATTGCAGTTTTGGCGAATGATTTACGACCTTCGTCGTCGGCCTCCGTCGGTCTATGATGACCATGGAAGAGAATCCTAAATGTCTATTCTGCTGGAATAAAAAAAAAAAAAAAAAAGCACCGCCTGTGACTGAACAGGCCGATGCGCGAATGGCAGTCCCTGTCACACAGGTAGCACTTGTGGGTGGTCTCCGTGCTGCTGGGTCTGTGACGGTTCTTCCAGCGGGTCCTTTTTTCATCTGCTGCAGCAGTCAGTCTTCACCCAGCCTTACACAAAACAGCTTGCGAACTTCTGTGCTTCAATTGGCTCGCTGCATTCACAGCGTTGGTAGGCGGGTCCTTCTTGCTAGGTTTTCAGTCATTGGTTCTTCAAGGTTTCAGAAACCCAATTCAAGGCTCTTATTAGTCGAATGAGAGGTCAATCAGATGATCTAATCTGTTCGCAGCTGTGTCTGTAGTGGAAGAACGGAAATGCAGCTTTTTTTTTTCCAGTGCGCTCTGGGACGCAGAGACGTGCCCGTCCGTGGTACACCGGAGTGCAAGAGATTAAATAACTTCCACCGTTTACCTTCTCAATGACTAATTGTGAATTTTTTTCCTCAAAAATTTGCATCTTTTGCCATGAATTTGTAACATCTTTTAAATTTAAGTTTGTTTTTCTTGTAATTTTACATTTTTTCTCTCATGAATTTAGTACACATTTTTAAATTTGTTATTCTAGTAAATTTGAAGCTTTATTGTACAGAGCTATGAAAAACTTATGCCCCCTTCTTGAGTTCTTATATTTTTGCATATTTCTCACACTGAAATGTTTTAGATCATCAAACTTTAACATTAGACAAAGACAACCTGAGTAAATACAAAACACAGTTTTTAAAAGACTATTTCATTGCTGTCACATTTACAAGAAATGCAATCTTCTGTCTTCTGAAAATTATAAAACTCAGTAATTTGCCTGTTCAATTTATAATATATTAAATGGCTATGTCCCCCACCTTCCCCCCGGGAGAATATGTCAAACTGAGAACTGTCACCGGCACAACCACCAGAGCAATCACGAGAGGAGACTGTGAGGTTCCCCAAAGATGCACCATATTTGTTCAATCTGTGCCATCAATGAGGGGCACCAAGATCTGGAATAATATACCACCTGCAATAAGAGAATGTACCATACTAAATACTTTTCAGAAGCATTGTAAAAATTGGCTTTTAAACAACCAAAACTGTACCCATAACTAGTGGTTGCTCTGCGGCATATGCATATACAGTGATGTGAAAAAGTGTTTGCCCCATCCTGATTTCTCATTTTTTTATGTTTGTCACACTTAAATGTTTCAGATCATCGAACAAACTTAAATATTAGACAAAGATAAAAAGTAAACACAAAATGCAGTTTTTAAATGAAGGTGTTTATTATTAAAGGTAAAAAAAAAAAAAACCTACATGGCCCTGTGTGAAAAAGTGATTGCCTCCCCTGTTAAAACATAAATTAACTGTGGTTTATCACATCTTTGGAAAGCTGAGTTCAATTTCTCTAGCTACACCTGTTCTCAATAAAGAAATCACTTGAATAGGACCTGTGTGACAAAGTGAAGTAGACCAGAAAGATTCTCAAAAGCTAGATATCATGTTTCCCTCCAAAGAAATTCAGGAAAAAATGAGAAACAAAATAATTGAGATCTATCAGTCTGGAAAAGGTTATACAGCCATTTCTAAAGCTTTGGGACTCCAGCAAACTACAGTGAGAGCCATTATCCACAAATGGTGAAAACATGGAACAGTGGTGAACCTTCACAGGAGTGGCCGAATGACCAAAATTACCGAGTGCAGCGACGACTCATCCAAGAGGTCACAAAAGACCTCACAACAACATCCAAAAAACTGTAGGCCTCACTTGTCTCAGTTAAGGTCAGTGTTCATGATTCCACCATAAGAAAGAGACTGGGCAAAAATGGCCTGCATGGCAGAGTTTCAAGACAAAAACCACTGCTGAGCAAAAAGAACAAAGGCTCGTCTCAGTTTTGTCAGAAAACATCTTGATGATCCCCAAGACTTTTGGGAAAATATTCTGTGGACTGACGAGACAAAAGTTGAACTTTTTGGATGGTGTGTGTCCCACTACATTCGGCATAAAAGTAATAGCATTTCAGAAAAGGAACATCATACCAACAGTGAAATATGGTGGTGGTAGTGTGATGGTCTGGGGCTGTTTGGCTGCTTCAGGACCTGGACGATTTGTTGTGGTAAATGGAACCATGAATTCTGCTGTCTACCAAAAAATCCTGAAGGAGGATGTCCGGCCATCTGTTTGTGACCTCAAGCTGAAGTGCATTTGGGTTCTGCAGCAGGACAATGATCCAAAACACACCAGCAAGTCCACCTCTGAATGGCTTAAGAAAAACAAAATAAAGACTTTGGAGTGGCCTAGTCAAAGTTCTGACCTGAATCCAATTCAGATGCTGTGGTATGACCTTTTAAAGGCGGTTCATGCTCGAAAACCCTCCAATGTGGCTGAATTACAACAATTCTGCAAAGATGAGGGGGCCAAATTTCCTCCACAGCGCTATAAAAGACTCATTGCCAGTTATTGCAAATGCTTGACTGCAGTTGTTGCTGCTAAGGGTTGCCCAACCAGTTATTAGTATTGGGGGCAATCACTTTTTCACACAGGCCCATGTAGGTTTGGATTTTTTTCCCCTTAATAATAAACACCTTCATTTAAAAACTGCATTTTGTGTTTGTGTTAGCTTTGTCTAATATTAAAATTTGTTTTATGATCTGAAACATTTAAGTGTGACAAACATACAAAAAATGAGCAATCAAGGAGGAGGAAAACACTTTTTCACACCACTGTATATGTGCCCGTGCGTCACACATATATGCCCCACCTCTTGTTTGTTGCTGTGAGGTGCTTGGGTGCATGTGTGTGTACGCATACACAGCACTTCACTCGTGTAACATTTGAATATTTTGTTTTGTAACTCCTTAACTCTTGCTCTTTAGCAAATACACTTTGCCCAGTTTCACTGCAGATGTTCTGCTCGTGTATGATTGTGTTTTTGTGACCCACCAGGGGACTATAGATGCAAACTAGCAGTATTGCTAAATCTGGCATACTTACATTTGTATTAATGTTCATTAGTATGTCATGGCCCTTTCAAATAAACAAACTTAAAACATTAAGAGAAAAAAAAAAGCTATCCAAACCTACCTGGCCCTATGTGAAAAATTAATTGTCCCCCATGTTACATCATGAATTAACTGTGATTAACCACATTTTATGGAAAGCTGAGTTCAATTTCACTAGCTACACCCAAACCTGATTGATGCCAGAGCTGTTGAATCAAGAAATCACTTAATAGAACTTGTCTGACCAAGTAAAGTAGGCAAAAAGATCTCAAAAAGCAACATCACGCTGTGATCTAAAGAAATTCAAGAACAGATGAGAAACAAAAACCTAAAACATCTAAAGAACTGCAGGCCTCACTTTGGATACTGGTCCATGATTAAACAATAAGAAAGAGACTGGGCAAAAATGGCATCTGTGGGAGAGTTCAAAAGCAAAAACCACTACTGACCAAACAGAACTCACATTTGCCAAAAAACATTTTGATGATCCCTAAGACTTTTGGGAAAATATTCTGTGGACTGACAAGACAAACAAACTTTTTGGAAAGCGTGCGTCCTGTTACATCTGGCGAAAAACTAATACAGCATTTCATAAAAAGAACATCATACCAACAGTCAAACATGGTGGTGGTAGTGTGATAGTCTGGGGCTGCGTTGCTGCTTCAGGACCTGGACGACTTGCTGTAAATGATGGAACCATTATTTCTGCTCTCTACCAGAAAATCCTGAAGGAGAATGTGCGACCATCAGTTTGTGACCTCAAGCCCTCTAATGTGGCTGAATTAAAACAATTCTGCAAAGAAAAGTGGGCCAAAATTCTTCAACAGCAAAATAAAAGACTCGCTGTCAGTTATCGCAAATGCTTGAATGCAGCTGCTACCACCAAGGGTGGCACAACCAGTTATTAAGTTTAGGGCCAATTACTTTTTTAGGGTAGATTTTTTTTCCCCTTAATAAATGAAATAATCATTTCAAAACTGCATTATGTATTTACTCGAGTTATCCTTGTCTAATATTAAAATTTGTTTGATGATCTTAAAAGATTTAAGTGTGACAAATATGCAAAAATATAAGAAATCAAGAAGGGGCAAATACGTGCAGAAAACATAATGTCTTTTGAAGAGCTGAGGATCAAATTTAATCTCAATAGAACACATTTTTTTAAATATCTTCAACTTAGAAACTTTATTTGATCAAATCAAAATAAAGCTCTCACTCGACCTATTTATTCATCCTTGGAAAAAATGATGATGAAAGATAATAAAAGAAAGGGTATTATTTCAGAGTTTTATAACTCATTGACACTATCTTCAAGTGAAAATTCACTGAAAAGATTAAACTACTGGAAAGAAGATCTGCAAACTGAAATTTCAGAGGAACAATGGGAATTGGCTTGTACAGAAGCTCAAACCAAATCAATAAATGTACGCCTTAAATTGATACATTTCAAATGGTTAATGCGGATGTATGTTACACCGGAGGAGTTAAATAGATATAACAAAAATATACCAGATACATGCACAAAATGCATGGAAAGTAAAGGAACCCTATTTCATTGTTTATGGGAATGTAGATTAATAAGAATGTTTTGGGAAGAGGTGAGGGTAACAATTGAAAAAATAATCTCAAAACAAATCATATTGAATCCTAAACTGTTTTTGTTGGGTCTGTACCCAGAAAAGCATAATTTTAATAAAAGTGAAAGAACATTCATAGACCTCAGTTTGCTTAATGCCAAAAAATGTCTTGCACAATTATGGAAAAAGACTCATAGACCAGATGTGACTCAGTGGTTAAGACAGATGTTAACAAACCTTCCATTAGAAAGAATAACATATATACTGAAATCAAAGGAAATTGTGTTTGAGAATATATGGAGACCTTTTATTGATTATGTAAAAAATTTAAACATAACTCTTGAAGAAGAAGGTGAATGATGTGTGTGGACCTTGTAAATTCCAAACTGGTGAACATAATATGTATACTTATGTATTGGATTGTCTAGACTAAACAGAGGAGCATTGTTGAAGACTTGATTTTGTTGGTGGTTGTTGGTGTTTTTAGTGCATTTTTTTTTTTGTAGTACTTTAGTGTTAGTGTTTGATTGTTTGTATCATGTTTGTTAAAAAAAAAAAAAAAGGTTCAATAAAGATATTGTGGAAAAAAAAAGAAGGGGCAAATACATTTTCACAGCACTGTATACTATATGTTTGTGATGGTTTTTTCCTTGTAACTGTGTAGCTTTTTCTCAAAAGTTTCGCACCTATGGAAAATTCAACTTTAAAATTATAACAATATATTTACACAAAATACAGTGCATCTGGAAAGTATTCACAGCACTTAACTTTTTCCACATTTTGTTACGTTACAGCCTTATTCCAACATAAAATAAATTCATTTTCTTTTCTCAAAATTCTACACACAACACCCCATAATGACAATATGATTTTTTTTTTTTTAATTTTTGCAAATATACACTACCGTTCAAAAGTTTGGGGTCACCCAGACAATTATTTTGTGTTTTCCATGAAAAATCACACTTACTTACCACCATGAGTTGTAAAATGAATAGAAAATATAGTCAAGACATTGACAAGGTTAGAAATAATGATTTGTATTTGAAATAATAATTTTTTCCTTCAAACTTTGCTTTCGTCAAAGAATCCTCCATTTGCAGCAATTACAGCATTGCAGACCTAACATGATTGCACAAGGGTTTTCTAATCATCCATTAGCCTTCTGACGCAATGAGCAAATGCATTGTACCATTAGAACACTGGAGTGATAGTTGCTGGAAATGGGCCTCTATACACCTATCTAGATATTGTACCAAAAACCAGACATTTGCAGCTATAATAGTCATTTACCACATTAGCAATGTATGGAGTGTATTTCTGATTAGTTTAAAGTTATCTTCATTGAAAAAAAGTGCTTTTCTTTCAAAAATAAGGAAATTTCTAACTGACCCCAAACTTTTGAACGCTAGTGTATTAAAAATAAAATAACTCTGAAATTACATGCACATAACTATTCACAGCCTTTGCTCAATACTTTGTTGATACACCTTTGGTAGCAATTACACCCTCAAGTCTTTCTGAATATGATGCTACAAGCTTGGAACACCTATCTTCATCCAGTTTTGCCTATTCCTCTTTGCAGCACCTCTCAAGCTCCATCAGCTTGGATGGGAAGCATCGGTGCACATTTTCAGATCTCTCCAGAGATGTTCAATTGGATTCAAATCTGGGCTCTGGCTGGGCCACTCCAGGACATTCACAGAGTTGTCCTGAAGCCACTCCTTCGATATCTTGGGTGTGTGCTTAAAGTCATTGTCCTGCTGAAAAATGAGGTCAAGGGGGCTCTGGAGCAGGTCTTCATCCAGGATGTTTCATACATTATAATGTATAAACATCCCAAAGTGATTAAACAAAAAAGTTGGTAAAACTCAAATTAAACATCAAGTCTCTAAATTTAATGATTTGGCCTCTCTTCCTCCTTATAATTTAAAAATTAAATGTGGTTTGTTAAATATTAGGTCTCTAACTCCCAAGTCTGGACTAGTCCATGATCTGTTAATTGATCATCAGATTGATTTAATATCCCTTACAGAGACTTGGCTAGGGCAAGATGATTATGTTGGTTTAAATGAATCAACTCCCTCTGGTTATCTAAAAACTATCAAAATCCCAGAAGTTCTGGTCGTGGAGGAGGAGTAGCGGCAATTTACCATTCTAAATTACAAGTTAATGTAAATCAAAAAACATGTTTTAATTCCTTTGAGGGCTTGGTCCTCAGTATGGGGCATGTTAGCAATCTTAGCTTAAACCCAATTTTCTTTGCCGTAGTTTACGTCCTCCCTCAGCCTACTCAGAGTTTTTATCCGAATTTGCCAAATTCATAGCTGATTTAGTGCTGAAATCAGATTTTATTTAAATCTGGACTATTTTATTTACATTCATTTAATAATAATATATAATAATTTTAATATACAGTGGGGCAAAAAAAGTATTTAGTCAGCCACCAATTGTGCAAGTTCTCCCACTTAAAAGATGAGAGAGGTCTCCAATTTTCATCATAGGTATACCTCAACTATGAGACACAAAATGAGAGAAAAAAAAAATCCAGAAAATCACATTGAAGGATTTTTAATGAATTAATTGGTAAATTCCTCGGTAAAATAAGTATTTGGTCAATAACAAAAGTTTATCTCAATATTTGTTATATACCCTTTGTTGGCAATGACAGAGGTCAAACGTTTTCTGTAAGTCTTCGCAAGGTTTTCACATACTGTTGCTGGTATTTTGGCCCATTTCTCCATGCAGATCTCCTCTAGAGCAGTGATGTTTTGGGGCTGTTGCTGGGCAACAAGGACTTTCAACTCCCTCCAAAGATTTTCTATGGGGTTGAGATCTGGAGAATGGCTAGGTCACTCCAGGACCTTGAAATGCTTCTTACAAAGCCACTCCTTCGTTGCCCGGGTGGTGTGTTTGGGATCACTGTCATGCTGAAAGACCCAGCTACGTTTCATCTTCAATGCCCTTGCTGATGGAAGGTGGTTTTCACTCAAAATCTCACGATACATGGCCCCATTCAGTCTTTCCTTTACACGGATCAGTCGTCCTGGTTTTACCAAAAAGTTCTATTTTGGTTTCATTTGACCATATGACATTCTCCCAATCCTCTTCTGGATCATCCAAATGCTCTCTAGCAAACTTCAGACGGGCCTGGACATGTACTGGCTTATGCAGGGGGACACGTCTGGCACTGCGGGATTTGAGTCCCTGGCGGCATAGTGCGCTACTGATGGTAGCCTTTGTTACTTTGGTCCCAGCTCTCTGCAGGTCATTCACTAGGTCCCCCCGTGTGGTTCTGGGATTTTTGCTCACCGTTCTCATGATCATTTTGACCCCACGGGGTGAGATCTTGTGTGGAGCCCCAGATCGAGGGAGATTATCAGTGGTCTTGTATGTCTTCCATTTTCTAATAATTGCTCCCAAAGTTGATTTCTTCACACCAAGCTGCTTACCTATTGCAGATTCAGTCTTCCCAGCCTGGCGCAGGTCTACAATTTTGTTTCTGTTGTCCTTTGACAGCTCTTTGGTCTTGGCCATAGTGGAGTTTGGAGTCTTGACTGTTTGAGGTTGTGGACAGGTGTCTTTTATACTGATAACGAGTTCAAACAGGTGCCATTAATACAGGTAACGAGTGGAGGACAGAGGAGCCTCTTAAAGAAGTTGTTACAGGTCTGTGAGAGCCAGAAATCTTGCTTGTTTGTAGGTGACCAAATACTTATTTTACTGAGGAATTTACCAATTAATTCATTAAAAATCCTTCAATGTGATTTTCTGGATTTTTTTTTCCTCATTTTGTCTCTCATAGTTGAGGTATGCCTATGATGAAAATTGGAGACCTCTCTCATCTTTTAAGTGGGAGAACTTGCACAATTGGTGACTGACTAAATACTTTCCCCCCCCCCACTGTACATGATGTAGACAGTGACTGTCTTAAGGTATTTAATTCAATATTAGACTCGATGGGGTTTTCCCAGAAAGTAGAAAATTCTACCCATTATCTCCACCACACATTGGACCTTGTTCTGACATATGGCATAAAAACAGAAAATCTGGTAGTGTCTCCTCATAATCCTGTACTGTCAGACCATTGTCTGTTAACCTTTGATTTCACTATTCCTGACTATTTAATTCCTAAAGAAAAATATTACTACAGCAGATGTCTTTTAGATGATGTTACCAAATTTATACAGATTGTCTCCTCTATGCCATGCGTCAACACAACAGAAATAAGAGATGGAGAGCTTGCTCCTTCCGTAATTGATAGCATGGTAGATAGTGTTACAGCTTCTCTGCATCAGACTCTAGACTTGATGGCCCCTTTAAAAAAGAAAAAGTCCAATCAGAGATTTCTCACCCCCTGGTTTAACACTGAAACTCGTAGCTTAAAACAGAAGACTCGTCAATTAGAAAGAAAATGGCGTTCCACTAATTTAGATGAAATCTATTTAGCTTGGAGAAATAAGCTTTTAATTTATAAAAAATCTCTTAGAAAAGCTAGAACAAGTTATTACTCTGCATTAATAGAAGAGAACAAGAATAATCCCAGGTTTCTTTTCAGCACTGTAGCCAGGCTGACAAGAGTCAGGACTCTGTTAATCCTCACATCCCCCAAGAGCTTACTAGTCAGGACTTTATGAACTTTTTTAATCATAAAATTTCATCTATTAGAGATAAAATCAGTCAGATTCTTCCCACCATAAACTTAAGTACAGCAACTACTACAACTCCTTCAAATGATATCTGTTTGGATAAGTTTACTCCAATTGACCTTTTAGTTAGATAAAATAATTTCCTCATCCAAGCCTTCAACATGTCTTTTAGACCCTATTCCTACCAGATTATTTAAAAAAAGTCTTCCCTTTTATTGGTAGCCGTATTCTTCAAATAATCAATTCTTCTTTAACATTAGGCCATGTACCGCAGGCTTTTAAAACTGCTGTAATTAAACCCTTACTCAAAAAGCCAATGCTAGATCCAGGAGTTTTAGCTAACTATCGACCAATCTCTAATCTGCCTTTCATTTCAAAAATCTTAAAGAGTTGTTGCTACGCAATTACTTGACCACTTGCAGGGAAATGGTTTAAGAGTTTCAATCTGGGTTCAGAATCCATCATAGTACTGAAACAGTGAAGGTCACTAATGACCTCCTTATTGCATCTGATAATGGACTTGTTTCTGTACTTGTCCTTTTATAGATACTATCGACCATGATATTCTACTTGATAGATTAGAACACTATGTTGGACTTAATGGAACTTCGCTGCAGTAGTTTAGACCTTATTTGTTTGATAGGCTTCAGTTTGTTCATATCAATAATGAGTTTTCTTCCAACTCTCAGCTCAGTCATGGAGTTCCACAGGGATCTGTGCTAGGCCCGACTCTTTTTAGCTTGTATATGCTTCCGTTAGACAACATCATTAGAAAGCACTGTATACATTTTCATTGTTATGGAGATGACACACAATTATACATGTCAATGAAGCCAGATGACAGTAATCAATCAGCCAAGTTAGACGCCTGTCTGAAGGAAATCAAAGCTTGGATGACTTGTAATTTTCTGCTATTAAACTCAGATAAGACTGAAGTCATTCTTGTTGGTCCAAAAAACCCTAGAAATACCTTTCCAAATCAAACTTAGTTTGGATGCGGTTACTCTTTCTCTGAATAGTTCTGTGAGGAACCTTGGAGTTATTTTTGATCAAGATCTGTTTTTCAATTCACATATTAAATTTGTTTCTAAGACTGCCCTCTATCATTTGCGTAATATTGCAAAGATTAGGAGCATCTTGTCTCTAAGTGATGGTGAGAAACTGATCACACTTTTGTTAGCTCAAGATTAGATTATTGTAATTCTTTATTATCAGGTTGTCCTAAAATATCTTTAAAAAGTCTTCAGTTGATCTAAAATGCTGCTGCAAGAGTTTTAACAGGGACTAGAAAGAGAGATCATCTCTCTCCTGTTATGGCCTCCCTTCATTGGCTTCCCATAGAGTATAGAATTAAGTTTAAAATCCTTCTTCTCACTTACAAAGCTCTTAACAATCAGGCCCCTTTTGATTTAAAAGATCTGATATTACCCTATCATCCTAACAGAACACTACACTCCCAAAATGCTCGATTACTTGTAATACCTAGAATCTCCAAAAGTACAATAGGAGGCAGATCCTTCAGCTATCAAGCTCCTTTCCTGTGGAACCAGTTACCAATCTGGATTCGGGAGTCAGACTTCATCTCTGTTTTTAAGAATAGGGTAAAAACCTTCCTTTTCAATATAGCCTATGATTAGGGAGGGATCATGTGTCTCTAAACCCTCCCTTAGTTCTGCTGTTAATAGATTTAAACTACCGGAGGACCTTCAATAATGTACTTGGCTTCACTCCTTTAATGTTTGCTCTCTATACAGTTAGGCCCAGGAATATTTGGACAGTGACACAATCTTCATGATTTGGGCTCTGCATGCCACCCCACTGGATTTGAAATGAAACAACTACAATGGAATTGAAGCGCAGACTTTAAGGTTTAATTCAAGGGATTGGACAAAAATATATGATTAAACATGTAGGAATTGTAGCTATTTTTATGCAAACGCTCAAAAGTAATTGGACAAATAAACATAACCCTAAGTAAAATGTTACTTTTCAATATTTTGTTGAGAATCCTTTGCAGGCAATGACTGCCTGAAGTCTGGAACCCATGGACATCACCAAACGCTGGGTTTCCTCCTTTGTGATGCTTTGCCAGGCCTTTATTGCAGCTGTCTTCAGTTGTTGCTTGTTTGTGGGTCTTTCTGCCTTAAGTTTTGTCTTGAGCAAGTGAAATGCATGCTCTATTGGGTTGAGATCTGGTGATTGACTCAGCCACTGCAGAATATTCCACTTCTTTGCTTTAAAAAAAAAATCCTGGGTTGCTTTTGCAGTATGTTTTGGATCATTGTCCATCTGTACTGTGAAGCACCGTCCAATCAACTTTGCTGCATTTGGCTGAAACTGAGCAGAAAGTATATCCCTATACACTTCAGAATTCATCCAGCTGCTTCTGTCTTTTGTCACATCATCAATAAACACAAGTGACCCAGTGCCATTGGAAGCCATGCATGCCCATGCCAACACACTGCCTCCACCATGTTTTACAGAAGATGTGGTGTGCTTTGGATCATGAGCTGTTCCAATCTTCTCCAAACTTTCTTCTTCCCATCATTCTGGTACAGGCTGATCTTAGTCTCATCTGTCCAAAGAATGCTGTTCCAGAACTGGGCTGGCTTCTTCAGGTGTTTTTTTTGGCAAAGTCAATTCTGGCCTTTCTATTTTTGAGGCTGATTAATGGTTTGCACCTTGTGGTGAATCCTTTGTATTTACTCTCATGAAGTCTTCTCTTTATGGTAGACTTAGATACTGATGCACCTACTTCCTGGAGAGTGTTCTTCACTTGAGTGGATGTTGTGAAGGGGTTGTTCTTCACCATGAAAAGGATTCTGCGATCGTCCACCACTGTTGTCTTCCATGGACGTCCAGGCCTTTTTGAGTTCCCAAGCTCACCAGTGCACTCTTTTTTCTCAGAATGTACCAAACTGTTGATTTGGCCACTCCTAACACTTCTGCTATCTCTCTGATGGATTTCTTCTTTTTTTTCTTTTTTTTTCAGCCTCAGGATGGTCTGTTTCACCTCCATTGAGAGCTCCTTTGACCGCATGTTGTGTGTTCACAGCAACAGCTTCCAAATGCAAACGCCACACCTGGAATCAACTCCAGACCTTTTAAATGCTTAACTGATGACAGGTTAACGAGGGAAGAGCCCATGCAGCCTTGTTATCTTTTTTTTGCAGCCTTCTGAGTCAATTGTCCAATTACTTTTGGTCCCTTGAAAAAGAGGCGGCTACGTATTAAAGAGCTGTAATTCCTAAACCCTTGCTCCAATTTGGATGTGAATACTCTCAAATTACAGCTGAGAGTCTGCACTTTAAGCCCACATTGATTATATAATTGTATCCTGAATATGTTTTCGTAAACAGCTAAAATAACAAAACTTGTGTCACTGTCCAAATATTTTTGGGCCTAACTGTATTTCTGTTCTTTTCATCTTCTCTTTCCCCTCATCCCCCAGCCAGTCGCAGCAGATGACTGCCCCTCCCTGAGCCTGGTTCTGCTAGAGGGTTCTTCCTGTTAAAAGGCAGTTTTTCCTCTCCACCGTCGCCAAGCGCTTGCTCAAAGGGGATCGCCTGATTGCTGGGGTCTTTCTGCAATTGTGGGGTTCCCTACATTTGAAAGTGCTATGAGATGACTATTGTTGTGAAATGGCACTATATAAATAAAGTTGAATTGAATTACATTGCTGCATTCATCTTTCCCTCTATCCTGATTAGTCTCCCAGTTCCTGCCACTGGAAAAACATCCCCACAGCATGACGCTGCCACCACCATGCTTCTCTGTAGGGATGGTATTGGCCTGGTGATGAGCAGTGCCTGGTTTCCTCCAAACATGATGCCTGGCATTCACGCCAAAGAGTTCAATCTTTGTCTCATCAGACCAGAGAGTTTTATTTCTCATTGAGTCCTTCAGGTGCTTTCTGGCAAATTCCAGACGGGCTGCCATGTGCCTTTTACTAAGGAGTGGCTTCAGTCTGGCCCCCTCTACCATACAGGCCTGACTCGTGAATTGCTGCAAAGATGGTTGGTTATTTATTAGGAACCCCATTAGCTTCTGACAAAGCAGATGCTTGTCTTCCTGGGGTCCTCAGTTTTAAAAAAAAAAAAAATAATAAAAAAAATAAATGATATTAACATGAACATACATAAGCATACAATACAAACACAACAAGACAATCACCGATTTACAAGAAGACAATTAAATAACCAAATAAAGATGGCAGACCATATAAGTAAAAGAAAACCATATGTAACTCTATAAATGAGTAAAAGTTAGTAAATATTCCATACAATTCAGACACCAATAAGTTGCTTAATTAGAAGTGTTTTGTCCAAAAAAAGTTTTCAAACATTTTTTAAAAGCATGAATACAGGTTAGAACTCTGATTAGGTAATTTGTTCCATTCTATAAAAGATCTATAAAAATATGAGTGTTTTAAAAAAAAATTTGCATTCAACCTCTTATCAAGATCAGTATACCATTTGTCAACCATATGAACAAGAGCTGAGGTTGTGGAGCATCCAGGTCTATAGGCATGTTGAAAT
Organism: Pholidichthys leucotaenia; assembly: GCA_020510985.1. NCBI lineage: Eukaryota > Metazoa > Chordata > Actinopteri > Cichliformes > Pholidichthyidae > Pholidichthys > Pholidichthys leucotaenia. The sequence continues at coordinate 341,505,981 of CM035843.1, forward strand.
GGAGTACAGTGATCCCTTGCTACTTCGCGCTTCACCTTTCGCGCCCTCAGTGCATCGCGGATTTTTCAAAAATATTCATCAAAAATTCAAAATTGAGAAATAATGGGCGGGCGCTAGCAGAAGGCAGGGAGACTACATTAGACCATCAGGTATCAACACGGACAGCCCGCACAACTCAAAAAATCCACCTCTCTGTTCGCTGTTCTCGTGTTGGCTCGGCTCGGAAATCTCGCAAGCTGATTGGCCGAGACGTTTCACCCCGCAAGCTGATTGGCCGAGACGTTTCACCCACCTCCTCTCCCTGCCGAGCACCCATGAAGGGAAGGAAGACCGCATTCATTGCTCTTTATCGCTCGTGTTACGTAGTCTCGCAGCGTGGAACTTTTTGCTGTTCTCTTGTGCCATTTTGTGCGAAATAGTCTTCCCGTCGAGCCACTACGTCGCCTCCTGCAGCTTCTCTAGCTCTATCGGAAGCTGCCCTCGATGATCCTGCGTTTCTAGCACCTGACGATGAGGCGTCACCTGAGGAGCAGTAAAGCTCTCATTAACCTGTGAAGTAAATCATCTTCATCTTGAGTTACGTATCTTGTTATAAGAACAAAAGAGTTCTAAAAACATATTTATGTACACTTTATTTACATCTACGTATGTATGTACACGTACACACACACACACGTATCAGAGAGAGAGAGAGTGAGAGAATGAACGTACGTATTATTTATGGATGACGTCATTAGGGGTGACGCTACTTCGCGGTTTTTCACTTTTCGCGGTCGGTTCTGGAACCCATTAACCGCGATAAGTGAGGGATCACTGTAATCAGATTTTTGCAATGGAAATAATGTTGAATCTGCTCATGAACAATTTTCTCAATAAGCTTTCCTAAGACAGGAAGCCGACTAATAGGCAGACTGTTTGAGCCGTTAAAAACGTCCCTTTTATTCTTTGGAATTGGGACAATTTTAGCCATTTTCCACTGAAATGGAAATGCACCACAGATCAAGCACCTGTTCACTATGTGACGAATAGGAACTGAGATAAATTTTGCTGCAGTTTTTAACCACTAAACATCCATATTAATCCAAGACCTGATGATGTATCAGACAGTGAATTCAGTAGGCATTCAACTTCTTTCACTTCAATGTGATTAAATAAAAAAGAAAGAATCACATTTTGTAATGTAATGTAATGTGGTTGTCCTTCTGGAAGGTTCTCTTTTCTCCACAGAGGAACGCTGGAGCTCTGACAGAGTGACCATCGAGTTCTTGGTCACCTCCCTGACTAAGGCCCTTCTCCCCCGATCGCTCAGTTTAGATGGCTGGCCAGCTCTAGGAAGAGTCCTAGTGGTTCCGAACTTCTTCCATTTACAGATGATTTGAGGCCACTATGCTCATTGGGATCTTCAAAGCAGCAGAAATTTTTCTGTACCCTTCTCCAGATTTGTGCCTCAAGACAATTCTGTCTCGGAGGTCTACAGACAATTCCTTTGACTTCATGCTTGGTTTGTGCTCTGCTATGCACTGCCACCTGTGGGACCTTATATAGACAGGTGTGTGCCAGTGTTTCCTCTGGCTTAAAAACCTTAGCGCGGTGGCAACATATTTTTCTGTGTGTGTGGGGGGGGGGGGCAGAAAACACATGACACTATTGTAACCGGAATATGTTAATTTTATACTATTTATTTCTTTTTTTAATTTGGCACAGTAACTTTGCATATGGAACTTACCATTACAAGTACTGTACAACCGAGGCTTGAATGTTGGAATATTGGGCCAGTTGGGGTCCCACCCAGATGTCCTGTGTTTAGACTTTTTAGTGGCGTCATTCTTCTCTCCTTTCCCTGCTCTCACCTCTCCTGGACCCTCTGCCTGAACACTTTCCTCTCCTTGGCTCCTCTCTTCTGTTTCATCTTGCCCTCTCTGAGACCTGTCTAATTCAGGTTCTCTATGTCTATGGTGGTATGCAAAGAGGTTAGAAAATATCAAGTGTCATATTTTGTCCTGCAGGATTTTTTTGTCATGGTTTACATAAACGACAAAAATGTGTATTTTTTTGTATTTTTATTCTAGTGTCCCACATGATGATGACCCTGGAGAGACTGCTCCTTGCTCACCTCCGCCCCCTGGTGGGACAAGCGATGGATCTACTCCAGTTCCCCTACCAGCATGGCATTGGGGTGGAGAATGCGGTGATCTTCCTCCTTCACCGTTCTCTGTCCCACCTGGAGAAGCCCGGGAATGCGGTGAGGATCATGTTCTTTGACTTCTCCAGTGCTTTCAACACCATCCAACCGATGATCCTGAAGGACAAGCTGCTGTGCACAGGGGTGGACCAGCACCTGTCATCATGGATCCTGGACTACCTCACTAACCAGCCACAGTTTGTGAGAACCCGGGACTGTGTGTCCAACACGATCATCGGTAGCACGGGGGCCCCCCAGGGAACGGTTTTGGCTCCCTTCCTGCTCACCCTTTATACTGCGGACTTCTCACACAACACACTGGCATCTACAGAAGTTCTCTGACGACTCTGCGATCGTTGGCCTCATCTCCAACGGAGATGAAGCTGAGTACAGAGGACTTATCCAGGACTTCGTGGACTGGTGCCATCGGAACTGCCTCCAGATCAACGCGAGGAAAACTAAGGAGTTGGTGGTGGACTGCCGCAGACAATGTCTGTTCCCAGTAAACATACAGGGAACAGACATTGAGATGGTGACATCCTACAAGTACCTGGGTGTTCATCTGAACAATAAACTAGACTGGTCACACAATACTGACGCACTCTATAAGAAGGGACAGCGCAGGCTGTTCCTACTGAGGAGACTCAGGTCTTTTGGTGTACAAGGGGTGCTGCTGAAGATGTTCTACGACACAGTGGTGGCATTAGCCATCACTTTTGGAGTGGTCTGCTGGGGCAGTGGCATTACAGCAGCCGATAGGAAGAGACTGAACAAACTGATCAAGAAAGCTAGCTCTGTCCTGGGGCAATGCCTTCAGAATCAGAATCAGAATCAGAAAAGATTTATTGCCAAGTACATTAACAGATCACTGATAACATACGAGAGAATTTGACTTGACACAGAAAATGAACCTGCATTTCCAGTGACACGGCTGCATCGGGGACGCGCCTGCCAACAGGATAGAGGGTACAGGTAGCATAAGAATAAGAATAATACGAGGAACAATAGGAAGGAGCAAAAAAATCATTGATTCAGAATACTGGTTGCATAATCAATCAATATTATGATTACAAGGAAAAAAAAAAGCTCTCGATGCACATACGCAAGACAGGATTCACAGGACACAAGAGAGCAGTGTGTGTATCTTTATTCAGTTCATGGATCAATGTGTGTGCGCTGTTGGAGCAGTGTTGATGATAATAAGAGAACAACAAGGGCACTTGGCAGGAGATGTTTTGTCTGGCTGCCGCCAATCGTCCTTGCGATTATCTGGGCAGGCTGTCCAGATGGCTGTCCAAGGCCTTGTGCTCGATGATTTTGAAAACACAGACTGCAGACAGCCAGGAGGAATTTTCATGGGGAAATTGAGCCAAATAGGACTGATCACAGAGAAGACTTTTTATTTCTTCTGTAGATTCAGTACTTAATCCTTCATTGCGGGGCTTTAAGTCCGTCGTGGAAAGACCTAAGCGAGACCATGATGTAATCCACCTTCCGAGACAGTTCTCCATTTGTCGCTATCAGGGTCTTCTCCAATTTTTCAATTTGACAGATGCACCTCGCCTGGCCAGCATTTTGATAGGTTGTATCCATCTTCAGCAATTTGCGGTACACCAGGACAATCCCAGTTCCAATCAGAAAGATCCCGATCACCATTATTACGAAGACATACAAATCTTCAATATCTTCGATAGAGAGATTAGTGAGACACAAGATCCTCCAATTACTTGTGTCACGTAAATAGCCCGCTGGAGCCGTTCCTGCGGGGCAGACAGCTTCCCCCGGAGCACTTTTCCTTGTTGAAAAAATGGTGTCAATTGTGTTCAAAGCCCAGCTTATTAACTCCATAATTTTCTTTCGACGGTCGCAGTTAGACGCAGACAGACAACAGCAAACTGGGATCCAGTAGTTGGGGGGGAAGGAAAAAAAGTCAGAGCAAGAGAAAAGGAAAAAGCGTCTGCTCTCTTGGGAGGGCGGAAGTGCCTTGACCCAGTGGAGGAGATGGGAGAGAGAAGGATGGTGGCTAAACTGTCATCTCTGCTGGAGTCCGAGTCCCACCCTATGCAGGACATACTGAATGCACCGAGGAGCTCATTTAGCAGTAGACTACATCATCCTAGGTGCACAACCGAGAGGTTTCGCAAGTCCTTCCTACCTACGGCTGTCAGACTGTATAACTTAAGCAGGGCTGCTCGCAGAGATGGCAAAAAAAACGTGACAACCTAATAGTATTGAATGCAAAAGACGCAATAGACTTACACAGTGGTCCCGTCCGGTATACAACTAGGAAAATACCGGTCGCTACGGAGGGTGACAATATGTATGGGTACATAATCATACCATGTAGGATAACTAAGTAGACGGTTATGCCGTTCATTCCATCTAGCTACAATGCTCCGTACTGTGTGTGTTTATATATTTATTCCATCTAGCTACAATGCTCCGCACTGTGTGTTTATCCATCCATCCATCCATCTTCTACCACTTTTCCGGAGGTCAGGGTCACGGAGGCAGCAGTTCAAGCAGAGAAGCCCAGACTTCCCTCTCCCCAGCCACCTGCTCCAGCTCTTCAGAGGGGATACCAAGGCGTTCCCAGACCAGCTGGGAGACACAGTCTCTCCACCGAGTCCTGGGTCTGCCCCGGGGTCTCCTCCCAGTGGGACGTGCCTGAAACACCTCAAGTGGCGGAGGCGTCCAGGAGGCATCCTAATCAGATGCCCATACCACCTCAACTGACTCCTTTCAATGTGGAGGAGCACCGGTTCTACTCTGAGCCTCTCCCGGATGACTGAGCTCCTCACCCTATCTCTGAGTCCATGGTCCTCAGCTGGAAAAAGGTGGATTGTCCTCTCCGGGTTGGGGACAGGCTCCTGCCCCAAGTGGAGGAGTTTAAGTATCTTGGGGTCTTGTTCACGAGTGAGGGGAAAATGAAGCGAGAGATCGACAGACGGATTGGAGCAGCATCTGCAGTGATGCGGACGTTGTACCGGTCTGTTGTGGTGAAGAGGGAGCTTAGCTCTAAGCAAAGCTGTCGATTTACCAGTCAATCTACGTTCCTACTCTCACCTATGGTCACGAGCTTTGGGTAATGACCGAAAGAACGAGATCGCGGATACAAGCGGCTGAAATGAGCTTTCTCCGTAGGATTGCTGGACTCACCCTCAGAGATAGAGTAAGGAGCTCAGTCATCCGGGAGAGACTGTGTGTTTATATATATTTATATGTACATATGTATACTCGCTGCTCTTGTTTTTTCTTGTCTTCTGATTGTTGCTCTGAGTGTTGCTATTCCTGTGCTGTTGCAATCCTGGAATTTCCCCATTGTGGGACTAATAAAGGCTGATCTTATCTTTTTTCCCCAATGAGAGGGTAGGAAAGTGGAAAAAAACATTCATAATAGTAATTTACTTGTGCATACTTAAATTATATGATCAGAGGTGGGTATAGTAGCCAGAAATTCTACTCATAAAAGCAGTGTTTTGAAATTAATAATTAAAAGTAGACAACAAAAAATTTCTAGTTAAGGGTACAAAGAGCACCCACTTAAAAACTTGAGTAGTGACTTCAGTCTTGAAGGTGTAGCATCATCTTGCTTTGGTTTATCAATAAAATTATTCTTCATCTTAAAGACATTGTTTCACCCAGGAAAAGGACAGTCAAGAACTGCTCTTTCATCCCAGGACAACAGCTGAACTAACATTCCTTTGTTAAACCAGTCTCCGGAATTCATTCTAATGCACTTTCTCCTGACCATTTATTGGCTAATAAAACGTGGACAAAGAACAGACCTTTGTGAAGTGCCTCATATGGTCACTACAAAATATCCACAGCTCAACATTGCCCTCTACTGGCAACTCTGAGATATGGTGGATTTAACCAGTGAACTTTTTGAAATGACTGCATTCGTGTTACAAAACTCAATTCTCAGATTATCCTCTTTGTCAGGACACCATGGAAAAGCCAATGGACTTTGATATTCTGTGGACAATCAATAATGGGTTTGAAAGAATATATTAATCCTTGATTTTAAATATGTGCATGTTAAAATGTTTAAATGAATGTTTTATTCTTGCATGCTAATTTAAAAGCACTAGTTGTCGAGTTACATGAATCACTGAAGTAGGTTAGATTACATAATAATATAAATAAGTATATTGATGAATCTTCAATATTAAAATATGTCATTCTGTGATGACCGGTATCAGCCAATCAACACCCAGCATATGCTGGGCTCCAGCTCTTTCATTCCATTGGTTCCTTACAGACAAAAGACTGTTTGTTCATTGGAATAAAGTTCATAAAGCCTGCCCACGAAGGAAGACTATTGGCTTGGGCTTCTGTCAATCCCCGGAAGCCCACGAAACTCATCTGCAGTTATAAAGAGGGAGATGCCCTCCTGAAAAAAAAAAAAAGTTTCAGAACACTCCAGACTGCAGACCTGAGCACTTCAGAGCAGAGAACATGGAATGTTGTGTCTGTGTAAACTTCTGTGTATTGTAATGTTTTTCTTTAAACGTCTAAGAATTAATGCTTTTCTTTCCTGAGCTCAAATCTTGATTCGGAGTTAAAAACTCCCGTTCCTAGACGTTTCTGTTTTTCTAACTTTTTATATTGTTAAACTTTCTTTAAATCCTCCATGTGTTTTTAAAGGACTGACCAGCTCCATACTGGAAACTATTGTCCACTCCATGAAGTCAGGAATAAATGTCTTAATTTTGCTATTGGGATCAGATTTTGTAATTATTCTCGAATCCCCTTGGGAGATGCCACTGATCCATGAAAGCCTCGACACAGCTCGCCATTGCGCGCCACTGAAGAAACCAACATCACCATTCTCTTCACTTCCGCCCTCCCAAGAGAGCAGACGCTTTTTCCTTCTCTCTTGCTCTGACTTTTTTTCCTTCCCCCCCAACTACTGGATCCCAGCTTGCTGTTGTCTGTCTGCGTCTAACTGCGACCGTCGAAAGAAATTATGGAGTTAATAAGCTGGGCTTTGAACACAATTGACACTATTTTTTCAACAAGGAAAAGTGCTCCGGGGGAAGCTGTCTGCCCCGCAGGAACGGCTCCAGTGGGCTATTTACGTGACACAAGTAATTGGAGGATCTTGTGTCTCATTAATCTCTCTATCGAAGATATTGAAGATTTGTATGTCTTCGTAATAATGGTGATCGGGATCTTTCTGATTGGAACTGGGATTGTCCTGGTGTACCGCAAATTGCTGAAGATGGATACAACCTATCAAAATGCTGGCCAGGCGAGGTGCATCTGTCAAATTGAAAAATTGGAGAAGACCCTGATAGCGACAAATGGAGAACTGTCTCGGAAGGTGGATTACATCATGTTCACGCTCAGGTCTATCCACGACGGACTCAAAGCCCCGCAATGAAGGATTAAGTACTGAATCGACAGAAGAAATAAAAAGCTCCTTCTCTGTGATCAGTCCTATTTGGCCCAATTTCCCCATGAAAATTCCTCCCGGCTGTCTGAAGTCTGTGTTTTCAAAACAACGAGCACAAGGCCTTGGACAGCACCTGCTCAGATAATCGCAAGAACGATTGGCGAGCAGCCAGACAAAACATCTCCTGCCAAGTGCCCTTGTTGTTCTCCTATTATCACAACACTTTGCATCAACAGTGCACACATATTGATCCACGAACTGAAATAAAGATACACACACTGCTCTCTTGTGTCCTGTGACCTGTGAAACTTGTCCGCGAATGTGCATTGAGAGCTTTTTTTTCCCTTGTAATCATAATATTGATTGATTATGCAACCAGTATTCTGAATCAATGATTTTTTTGCTCCTTCCTATTGTTCCTTGTATTATTCTTATTCTTATGCTATCTGTACCCTCTATCCTGTTGGCAGGCGCGTCCCCGATGCAGCCGTGTCACTGGAAATGCAGGTTCATTTTCTGTGTCAAGTCAAATTCTCTCGTATGTTATCAGTGATCTGTTAATGTACTTGGCAATAAATCTTTTCTGATTCTGACCATTACGCTTGACCTAAGCTCCAACTACTATCGCAGTCAAAATTTCATCCTGTGACTGTAGACTTTGGAAGCTGCTGTACCTTGTCCAAATATCTGCTGGCAAGATATTCTGGTTTTGGGTGCTATCTGTAACAAAAGCTTCAGAAGAAGCCGCCGAAAGGACCACCACGCAAGGATTCACATGAGCTGTATTCTGTTCCATCTGCTGAAAGTGAATAAAACGTCTGAGATTTGAGAATAATTCAGCATCTGATCAGATACAAAATTAAAAGAAAAACAATATGATTTTCTTATTACAATTCCGTTTTCATTTTCTTAAGAGTAATCCAGAATTTTCCATATAATTAGTTTAATTTTCCCCATAAATTTGCGTTCAATTTTTCATAATCCGTCAACTTCAAACTGATCTAAATTCAGCTTACATCTTCACCCTGGTTCTGCAAATGCTCACATTGTTACTCTATCCTCAGTTACAAGTTTAATGTAATGGTTAATTCAAATCATTTCAATGTCCTTTAATCATCATTTCATTTAATTAATATGTGAAAATGACAGAAGCTGTTGGCAATTTATTCCATTCTGAGTCTGGTTTCAAAGCCCCAGTATCGAATTCACTAGTATTTGGAGACTGATTATTAATTAATTTATTGAGTGTTTAAACAGGTACAAAGTGAAATTAATGACTAAAGTGTTCACCAAAGAGGTGAGCTGGTACGCCTACGAGTGTTTAACTTTTTCTGTGTATGTGGACCCGGAGTAAATCTCAGGTCCCGATACATTAATACAAATTAAATAATCTTTATACCTGATCATAATTATAAATCACATATCGCTACAAAGGTTTGAGGTTGTTCTCCAAAATTTATAATGATTTTCTTGTAGTTTTCTATTTTTCTCTGTAAATTTATCTAAATTTGAAACCATTTTCCTCAAATTTGTAATTTCCTCTTGTAAAATTGACTTTTCTTGTACATTTGAAACTTTATTATAAATTTGTGGATTATTTTATGGCTAATTTTTGTCTATTTTTTTAAAATAAAATTATTTTTTTTTAATAAATTTGAAAGACTGATTTTTTTTTTTACTTTTTCCCTTATAACAATTTACATTTTGACCATAATTTCACAGAGCCAGAACAGAACAATAACTTAACTCTGATTTCAAAAGAGTTGCAGTTATTGCTGCTAGAATATTTCTATATATTCATAGTTTTTTAGAAATCTCCTCACCACCCAGAAAGCAGGAAAAACCTCCCTTATTTTGAAATCCAAATGTTGGCATGTTTAGTTTGTCTGAAGGCTGCTGATAGATTAAAGTCAATGACTTAGTGAATTTCGGTCATCTTAACTTGCCAGGTACACAATAATGAACATAAACTAGTTAATTAATATTAACTAAGGTAAAGCTAAAAACATCTCTATTCTTGTCTGAAATAAGAAAAACAAAAACCTAATAATTAAAAAGAAGACAAAATGAAGTTACTTGAGCTCCTAACCACACTTGTTAGCGAAGCGACTCTTCATTATTGCTCCCGTTACCAGCGGGTTAAAACCATGATAAATGTCTCCACTGCTTACATACCTCTTCTGCTTTTTTTCCCACATTTAAACTACTTTAGTAAGCTCATGTTTCTCTCGGACAGCAACGCTATCAAGACAAGATCTGCCTGCCAACTGGAACGGGGTGCTTCTCAACTCCGTGCAGATGATGGTCACATGCGCTGTTCATGTGCGTGCTTGCGGACCATCACTCCTTCATATTTTTTTCTTAAATTTGTATTTCCTCTTAGAGCGGTGGCACAACTTCAAGTGTGGCGGGCCGCCACCCGGAAATGTTACCTGAGGAAACCCTGCTGTGCCTTTCCAAATCATGTCAAATCGACTGAATTTACCACAAGTGGACTCCAATTAAGCTGTAGAAACATCTCAAGGATGATCAGTGGAAACAGGATGCACCTGAGCTCAATTTTGCACTTCATAGCAAAGGCTGCGAATACTTATGTACATGTGATTTTTTTTAGTTTTTTTATTTTTAATAAATTTGGAAATATCTCAAAAAAACTTTTTATGTTGTCATTATGGGGTATAGGGCAGCACGGTGGCGGAGTGGTTAGCACTGCAGCAGCACAGCAACTCACCCTTGGCCGGGGGATCCTGGGTTCGATCCCAGCCCCCGACCAACAGTGATCTGTGTGGAGTTTGCATGTTCTCCCCGTGTCTGAGTGGGTTTAATAATAATAATACATCAGTCTTATATAGCGCTTTTCTAAATACTCAAAGACGCTTTACAAAGCAGCATAGGGACAAACATACAGAGAACGGGTAAACAGACAAGGTACACATAGGTAGAAGAGGCAGTCAGTTTTTATAGGTAGATTTGAAAAGATGGGTTTTGAGTTGACTTTTAAAAGAAGCAAGTGTGTTAAAGTGTGTTTACTCTGGGATTTCTCCAGTTTTCTCCCATTTGCCAAAAACATGCACGTTAGGTTAACTGGCATCAAACTGGGGATTCTAAATTGTCCTTAGGTATGACTGTGAGAGTGAATGGTTGTCTGTCTCTCTGTGTTGGCCCTGCGATGGACTGGCGATCTGTCCAGGGTGTACCCTGCCTCTCGCCCAAAGATGCTGGGATAGGCTCCAGTCCCCCCATGACCCGAAAAGGATTAAGTGGAAGAAGATGGATGGATGGATTATGGGGTACTGTGTGTAGAATTGTGAGGGAAAAAATGAATTTAATCCATTTTGGCATAAGGGTGTAATATAACAAAATGTGGAAAAAGTGAAGCGCTGTGAATACTTTCTGGATGCACTGTAGATAAAGTTTCTTTCTTCAACACCACAAGGATTCACTTGTTAAGGGCAAAAGTGGGATAATTCTGACCTCTGTTAGACCATTAGTGTGATGGTTGAATGTTGCTACTTAAAAAATTGGACCAAAAATGCTAGGGCTGATTTATTTTTTTCTTGTCCCAGTCCAGCACCGGCTAAGACAGCTAGTAGCAGACATTCTTCTTTTATGGTTGCATTGCCAATCAACCACTGTCCACTGTTTGAATTTGAGAGAAAGAAGCTGTTGTCATTTTGGTATAAGCAAAATATTAAATCTGTTTTTATATATCATCACGTATCATGTTCACCAACTAGAAGCCAGGGAGGAGATGTACGAAAGATGACATCTCTAACAAAATAAACTGTGTGTGTGTGTGGGGGGGGGGGGCTCACTGGGTGCTCAGCACCTCTAAACCTCCAATCCTAGAACTGCTCCTGGCTTGAACTTACAACCTAGAACTCACAACCTAACAACTAGCCCTTTTCTGAAAAAATGAACAGGCACTTTTAAAATACAACTATACTAATCATAGGAGTGGGTGGTATACCTGTATCATACTACCACCTGTTTGACTGTGTATCATGTTAAAGATCTGCACTATACCGTTGACGACGTACCAATGGCATGTTACTCCCCCCCAAAACTTGGGGAAAAAGTCATAATGTGATATAATACTGTCACTATCCAAAAAGTAAAAAATACCATGACAATCATTTTTCCTCCTATCACCCACGCCAATTAATCATGCTGCAAAAAATTAAAAAACATAAGAATTTACCAATTTACATTAAAGTTATATCAGGGATGTATGAGAAACGTAAAAGATTTCAAGAAACTGATACAAAACTATGAAAAAAATTTTACTTGTTATGACTAGGCCTGTAATGATAACAAATTTTGGCAAATAAATTTTTCAAGTAATTATCACAATAAACAATATTGTTGCCATCATGAAGACCATTTTTACCCAGGACATAATGATACCAGACCATCAATGATGTAGCAGCTCTTTGCAACCTGATAAAATCATCCAAAGGAGTTAGATCTCCTGACCCAACGGTCAGGACATCTGACAAATTCCCCTTCATTATCATCTTTTTCTAGTCAAATTTGTCGCTTTTCGCTTTCCTGTTTTGCTCATGGAACAATTAGGGAGGGATCATGTGTTTCTGAACCCTCCCTTAGTTATGCTGCTAATAGGTTTAGTCAGCCGGGGGACCTCCAATAACGCACTGGGTAATGCACTGAGCTTCACTCCTTTCTTCACTCTCAATGAAATTTTTTTTTTTTGCTGGTCATTAACATCTGTTTGTTCTCTCCCATAGATTGAGTCCCCATCGTGCTGTTTGCTCTCTACATGCCTGTTCTTTTCATCTTCTCTGTCCCCTCACCCCCCAGCCAGTCGCAGCAGATGACTGCCCCTCCCTCAGCCTGGTTCTGCTGGAGGATTCTTCCTGTTAAAAGGGAGTTTTTCCTCTCCACCGTCACCAAGTGCTTGCTCACAGGGGATTGCCTGATTGCTGGGGTCTTTCTGCAACTGTGGGGGTTCCCCCTACAGTTGATAGTGCTATGAGATGACTGTTGTTGTGAAATGGCGCTATATAAATAAAGTTGAATTGAATTGAACGCTGTGGTTACTGATGCCGCATATTATCCAATCCGTATGGAGCCAATCTGAAACCCCGCCCACACTTCTAGAAGCCAGAGCATGAGAAGAGAGCATGACTAAACTTTTACTGATAAAAACTAGTGCATTGCCCATAGAACACAAGTATTCTTGTGTGAAAACAGGTATCCCAATTAGGCTTTACAAGCCCAAATGTAGGCTGTGGTTGAAAGTGGAATACAAAGAGGTGCAGGCTATATGTTGGCAATCACATGTGAGACTTTGACAAATGTAAAAGGGACTAAATGGCACTAAGATTTATTTGATTATCCATCCATCCATCTTCTTCCGCTTCATCCTTTTTGGGTCGCGGGGGGGCTGGAGCCTATCCCAGCATCTTTGGGCGACAGGCAGGGTACACCCTGGACAGATCGCCAGTCCATCACAGGGCCAACATGTAAATATTAATTACAGAATACCTAATTATTGAAAATGAATGGGACATCCAATATTAGCGACGGTTTCAGATGCCTTGTTTATTTTTGTCATATCACTTATTTGTCTGATCTTTTATCACTTATATTCATAACAGTGTATCTTGCACTTTGGGGAATGGAAGTTGTTCAGTCACCATTATAATTACTTTAGTTTCAATCACTGTTCAGTGATGGAGTTAAGTGTAATAGTGAATTTCTTCTGTGCATCATCAATAAACTTATGCAGTACCATAATAGGACACGTTTACAAATATTTGAGACCCACTGTAGTGCATCAGTTTATATTTTAGCAATATTCAGTCCCTCCAGGATTTCATGATGTTGCAATTGTGTCAATTCACATGAAATCAGCCAATCAGGGCAACTATTGTGCGATCTTACAACTCTGTCCAATCACCACAACTTTCCTGCAATTTTGGCCAATCCTCGTCAACTTCGACCAGTTTCACCAATCAAATTTGTCCCTCACTGGCGCTCAAACACTCAGTCTAACCAACCAAATACATGGCTGCACCACATTAACTTTCATGTTTACAGTATCGACTGAACACATCAGCAAACAGAGTGTGATTTAAAAAAAAAAAAAAAAAAAAAAAAAAACACCCATGAGGTTTCCAACATTCTCCCCTCTTCCGTCTCCCCCAGCCTGCCGGTGGATGTCTCGCCACGTCTCAGTCCTGACCACGTGTACAAAGCGCTGGGTTTGTGTTGAAAAACATCCGCCTGCCCCAAAAGCACCCCGTCGCAAGAGCACGCGTGAGGAGAGACGCCGTAAAACTATTAACATTACAGCGAGTGGTAACATTTTACACATCTTTAGAGGGAAAATCATGACTACATCTGGTCAATGAGCTTTAAAGCTGTGGATCTCTGATCTGGACGGACAAACATACCCCCCCCCCCCCCAAATCGTTGTAAATGAAAGATGTGTGTCAAGACCGACGTGCAGCAGACAGACAGGTAGGCAAAGAAAGAGAGAATGTTGTTCAATTTTTTTTTTCCAGAAAAACACAGATTCTTATAGACAATACAGAGCAACAGAATAAATTATTTTTTCCTCTCAACTCGGTACTGAGTGGTTGGAGACCTTAGGGAGTTTTCAAATGAAGGTGCTGCTAATAATTTCCAAATCTCTGTATTTGCTGTTGCACAAAAGTTTTTCTGTATAGCAGAAGTTTCTGCTTAATTTATAAATTACTATAATAGGAAATTTTTGACAATCCTGTGCTTTTCTTGTATTGTTATATAGAATATCACTGCAGTAAACTGGGAAAAAAACCATCCGCTTTAAAATTTGTAATTCTTCCCACAACTTTTAGAGCAAAAAACGCTGTAAAAACATTGCAACTTTTATCGCAACTTTTTAAAAAAGCTTCCCCGAATTCAGGCTTTTTGGACCGCAATAATCATAAAAACATCCCACGAAATCCTGGAGGGACTGAGTATTTTGTCATTAAAAGGTTTTTAAAACTTTAATCAACCAAATTAACTACAAAGCACCCAACATTATTATACACAGCAGAAGAACCCGTTTGACTATAACCACTGCATCAGTGTTGCCTATTTGTCAGTACATAATTAACTAAAAATTATTTATTTTGTTATTTGGACATTTTTGTGTCCTGCGTTTGGTTGTCAAGTCATTCCAGCCATTCCACTCCACAATCATGGCGGTATTATTATTAAGCTTTTAATTTCTAGATACTTGTGCGGGAGGGGGTCTTGCAGTCCTGCAAAATACAGTGGTACCACATGGGTGAAGCAGCAGCTGGGACTGGCTGGGCGTGCCTCCCCTCCGTGGATCGCCACCTTATCATGGTGTAGGGGTTTCAGTGCCTGAATGATCTCAGGAGTTATGTTGTCGGGGGCAACTTGCTCCTGGAAGGGTCTCCCAAGGCAAACCGGTGCTGAGTGAAGGGCCAGACTAAGAGCGGTCCAGTGGATTCCATCAAGGACCCAGTGCACCCAAAGGATCCGTCCATATATGGGTCCACCCTCCAGTGGGTGCAACATCTGCAGGAGGGATCATGGAGATTATGGTGCTATGTGAACTGGGCGAAAATCTGAGCTACTATGCCTGGACTGATGACCCCGCGACCCGGACCCTGGATGAGGGAGGACGGACGGATGGACGGACGGACTCACTCTCGTGCAGGAGGGAAGACTCGCAGTCCTGCAAAGTACAGTGGTACCACACGGGTGAAGCAGCAGCTGGGACTGAGTGGGCTGGCTGGGCGTGCCTCCCGGCAAAGGACCATGATCTGCCTGGTTGGGCTGCTGCTTCTCCTGGCATGTTCTGTGTTGGATACACTGGTGTTCTTTGTCAGACCCAGGTCCCCGCCGACACTCCGCCCAATGTGCTCGCGCACCTCGTGTTCTCCACATATACCAAATTATCCTTTAGACTTTCGTAATCATGGCAACTTTATGGTCGCAATGCCATGCATTATCCAATCAGCATGGCCGTGATGCCGTGTATTATCCAATCAGCACAGAGTCAATCCAAAACCCCGCCCACACTTCCTAAAACCAGGGCATGAAGAGACAGAGTGGTGACAGAGTGGTGGCTAAACTTTTATTGATAAAAGTTACATATTTTGACTGAGTGTCTCCATAGTCGGGGATGCACACCCTGGTAACCTCAGCAAAACATGTATAAAATCTTAGGTCAATCTGACGAACGGTTCAAGAGATATGCATGGAACAGTCACACTGACACGCACACAGAGATTCCATGCATTTATAGACAGACATATTCTGACTCGACTCCATACTCAGGGATGCATACCCTCCTAACCTAAGCAAAGCACTTCTAAAATCTGAGGTCAGTCTGACAAACGGTTTGAGATATGTGAGGAACTGACACACAGACACATACACACAGACAGAGATATGCTGCATTTATAGATAGATGTGGGTAAGAGAAGTAGGGGCAGTATACTGTATGTGCCTCTGTGTGTGTGTGTGGTGGGGGGGGGATTGGAAGGGGTGGGACGTATCGTGTAAATATATGTAACTAAATTTGCCTACAAATTTTAAATTTACAGATTTGCACAGCATCCAATGTTTGAAAGTGCAATACAATAAAGTTTGATTGATTGGTTGGTATGCAAATCACTTTTATTAAAAGAGGAATAGAATATCATGTAATAAAGGAAAGAGTGACTTCCGGTCTGGACACCATGGTGGTAGCCGCTTAACGCTGAAGCTCCCAGATCCCATCCGTGAAAATCAGATTTAACGGATTTATGGAAGAGTGAAAATCAAAAGAAAGTTATTATGCCTAAAGGAAAACAGAAGAGATCGACATTTACCAGGCCAAGACACGCATCAACCGGAGAAATTGACCTCGAAGACAATAACCTCTCGGAAGTGGAGGAGCAAAATGAGGCTAGCAACACGGCTAGCTTAAAAAAAATTCTTCAAGAATTAAGATAATTTCGCAGAGAGTGTGGGGCCGAATTTCGTGAACTTAAAGACGAAATAAAAAGGACAAACAACAGAGTGGACCAGGCTGAGAACCGAATCATGGAAGCAGAGGAAAGAATAAAAGGGCTGGAAGAAACCACGCTGGAATTACTTAACGACAGACAAGACTGGAGGCTAAGCCAACCGACCTGGAAGGAAGACTAAGAAGGGACAACATGACTTCCGGTTATGGCCGCCACGTAGAAGGACGTGGTTCCCTCTACTCTGCTCCTAAAAATAAAAAAATCGGCAAATAACTCTCTCAATTGGAACAAAAACTATCCCAGCGTTTGGGCGAGGACATGCCGGTAAAGCCTAAGGCTGGGAAATCAGGTGGAGAAAAAATTGAACCGCCGAAACAGTCCAAGTTAACGGACTTTCACGTCCGTGACGCAGCAGAAAAATCCCCAGATATGGCGGAACAAGCTAGCAGAGGAGCGGTGACTGCTGGTGACGGCACAGATGCGGTGCTCGCTGCTATTAAGATAAGCCTTTATTAGTCCCACAATGGGGAAATTCCAGGATTGCAACAGCATAGGGACACAACACTCAGAGCAACAATCAGAAGGCAAGAAAAAACAACATCTAGTAAACATATGTCCATATTACTATAAATGTACATATATACAGACACACAGTGCAGAGCATTATGGCTGGTGAATGTGCAGCAGAAAGTTAAATGAGAGCAGACTTCTCCACTAAATTTGATGGGATTATAGCAGTGATTGAAGGAATGAGAAAGGAATTAAGCGACTGTATGGAACGGGTGTCGCAGGTGGAGCTCCGAATTGCCAGTGCTGAGGATGACGTCACCGGCCTACAATTAAAGGTGCGCACATTGGAATTAAAAAATAAACGTCTGGAAGATAATGTTCTGGATTTAGAATCCCGGTCGAGACGGAACAACCTGAGGCTGGTGGGTCTGGATCAATGCTCCTTTTTGGAAAAGTGGATCCCAGAAGCGCTGGACAACGCGGAGCTGCAGTCATCAGTCGTCTTAGAAAGCGCCCACCGAATTGGCCAACCGAGAGATAATAAGGAAGCCCCGAGGACACTGATTATGAAGTTCCTCAGCTACAGAGCCAGGATGACGATCTCCAACGCGGCGCGAGCCAAAGGAGAAATTAAATACCAGGATCAACAGGTGCGGTTCTACCCAGATTTGGCCACAGGAATCCAACAATTAAGGAAACAGTTCGACCCCGCCCGTAAAGAGCTGCGCAACCTTGGGATTCGTCATGGAGTGATTTATCCTGCAAGACTGCTGGTCACGTATAAGGGCAGAACCCACATCTTCAAGACCCCTGAGGAGGCACAGGAGTTCATCAAGAAGATCCAAGAAGAGACTGGTGGGAGCTAAGCATGAACAAAATATAAGGTAGAATATTTAAGTATTTGCACAGGCATCTGACTGATCTGAAGCATATAGCAAGTTTACAAAATATAGATTGTATTATATATTATTAAAAAAAAAACCCTATGATGTACAAAGTTGCTATAAAATTTTGGAGTTAAGTTGGAAAACTACAGAAGAGAGTTAATGTTACGTCATTAAAAGCAGTAGAGTTAGGGTGATTGGGAGGAAGAAGGAGTGGCTTTGGCTGGTCCTCGCGGGTGTGGAGCAGTCAATGGCTATAGCGGGAGACGGAATTTTTTTTTTTGATTTTGGGGGGATTACCACGAATGTGGGAAGGGGGAATTTGTTTGTGTGTAGTTTGTAGGATGAATGTTCAACCACTCATGTTTTTGCTTCTCTGTATGAGCATGTTTACATTGCGAAGTAATCTCAAACTCCTTATTGATCATAGACCAAAGCGTTAATCTTAATTTAACTTCATGGAATTACAGAGGTCTAGAAAATTTAAAAAAAATTAAACAAGTTATGAATAAAATAAAAGACATAGGTTCAAAAATTGTGTTTTTACAAGAAACTCATCTAATAGAGGAAGATGTAAAAAGAATTAGGAGAAGATGGCAAGGAAGTGTGTTTACCTCATCATTTTCATCCCGAGCCAGGGGAGTTATGACTCTCATACATAAATCAGTCCCATTTCAAGTGAAAAATGTAATTGGTGACAAATTTGGAAGATATCTAATCATTCAAGGATCTTTGTTATTAGAAAATATAAATCTGGTGAACTTATATGGTCCCAATATAGATGATCAAAATTTCTTTACTAATTTATTTCTTATTTTATCTTCACTTACAGGGTAACATAATAGCAGGGGATTTTAATTGTACATTGAATCCCGGTATAGATAGATCAACAGGACTGGACTGTACGCACAATGGATGCAGGATGATCATTAATCATTTTATGAAAGAATTGAGATTGCTAGATATATGGAGAGAAATGAAACCACAAGTTAAAGCCTATTCTTGTTATTCTAATACCTATAAGACATTCTCACGTATTGACTATTTTTTGATCTCCACAGAATTAAGATCCAAGATTCAAAACTGCTTCTATGATAATATTGTGATCTCTGATCATGCACCCTGCTGTCTAATATATGTAGATAAGAAATTGACAAAGGAACCAGGTAGGTGGCAATTTCAGCATAAATGGCTTCAGGATGAGGAATTTGTTAAATACATAGAAAAAATGATGAGTTCTTTGATATCAATACTACACAAACACCAGCATGTATAAAGTGGGAGGCTTTCAAAGCTTTTATTAGGGGCATATGATTAGTTATACAGGTTCAAAATCTGAGAAGACTCGAGAGGAGAGTGTCCAATTGGAACATAAAACAAAAATTCTTCAAGAAAAAGTGTATGCAGAAAGTGATCCAAAGTTAGAGAAGGAATTACTGATTCTGAGAGCTGAATATGACAAAAAATCAGCGAAGAGAGCTGCTTCGAGTCTTCTAAGATTGAAGCAATCTTTTTATGAACAAGGTGAAAAATCAGGAAAATTATTGGCATGGCAGATTAAACAATTAGAATTTAAAATACCAATTACCAGTATTATAAGTAACGGACAGCCAGTTGTAGATCCTTTAGAAATTAATAGTGCCTTTAGAGATTATTATGAAAAATTATATGATACAAAAAATGAAACTGACTTAACAAAACTAAATGGGTTTTTGGACGGATTATCTATACCGTGTATTCCAAATGAAAACAGGGAGATACTGGAATCTAAAATTAGTCAAGAAGAAGTTGGGCTGGCCACTGATAATATGAAATCAGGAAAAAGTGCAGGACCAGATGGTCTTCCAGTTGACCTCTATAAAAAAATTTAAGAATAAATTAATAAAACCACTTTTGGAAATGGTTTTAGAAGCATTTCAAAATAGTAATTTACCACCATACATGAATAATGCCTTAATTATACTGTTGCCAAAACCAGGTAAACGCTCTAATAAATGTGAAAATATGAGACCAATAAGCCTATTAAATGCTGACCTTAAGATAATCTGTAAAATTTTAGCAAGACGACTACAAGAAATATTACCAAATATTATTAACCGAGATCAGAATGGCTTTATAAAGGGAAGACAAGGCTTCCATAATGTAAGAAGACTATTTAATATTATCTATTCTAATAAAGAAGCACCGGATACAGTTCTATCATTGGACGCCGAAAAGGCCTTTGATAGGGTCGAATGGCCCTTTCTTTTTGAAGTTTTACAAAGGTTTGGACTTGGAAATAATTTCATAAAATGGGTTCAGATAATATACAATAATGCTACAGCAGAAATCCTAACAAACAGCAATATTTCAAAATCAATAAATATCAATAGAGGATGTCGACAAGGCTGCCCACTTTCACTTTTACTGTTTACTATGGCAATTGAACCTTTAGCGATGGCAGTACGTTTACATCCACAAATATATGGAATTAAAGTAGGACCAACAGAACATAAAATCTCCCTGTATGCCGATGACATAATTTTGTTTATGTCGAATCTTAAAAAATCAATCCCAACCTTGTTGAATTTAATAAAGAATTTGGGGGAAATATCAGGATACAAAATAAATAAAACTAAATCTTCAATATTAATGCTAAATGAGACCCAGAGAAACCACCCAGCTCCTGAGATAAATCAATTCAATGTTGTAAATCAGTTTAAATATTTAGGAATTCAAATTGTGCCTAAGCTAGAATTAGTCGCCAGTGCCAACTATGAAGCCTTAATGACAGACATTAATGAGTTACTTCAGAGATGGATGTCACTACCAATGTCGATGATTGGGAGAATCAATATACTTAAAAGTAATATTTTACCCAAAATACTTTATTTTTTTCAATACATTCCTTTACCACCACCTTCAGATCTATTCTCAAGAATTAAAAAAAAGTTAGTGGAATTTTTATGGAACAATAGGAAGGCTAGATTACGTCTGTCCTTACTATATTTACCATTTGATCGTGGAGGTCTGAAATGTCCAAACTATGTTGTATTACTGGTCAGCACAACTGAGGTCTATGACATATTATTTTTCATCAAATGATCTTCCTCACTGGACTGAAATGGAATCATACAATTTACCTTTACCTCTTCCCATATTCATATACTCAGACTCGGCAAAAAAAAAATTACAGAAACAAGTTAAAAATCCATTTGTAAAGCATATGATCAAAATAAGGTGTGAAACCACAAAATATTTAAAAGAACCACACTTACTGTCACAATTTAGCCCAATATGGGGTAATCAATATTTTAAACCAGGGACAGCGGATGCTGTATTTAAAGTATGGAATTTAAAAGGGATTCAAAAGATTCGAGACTTATATTCGTCAGGTTCAGATAACATAATGTCTTTTGAAGAACTGAGGATCAAATTTAATCTTAATAGAACACATTTTTTTAAATATCTTCAGCCTAGGAACTTTATTCGATCAAATCAAAATAATGCTCTCATCCAACCTATTTATTCATCCTTGGAAAAAATCTTGACAAAAGATAGTAAGAGGAAGGGTATTATTTCAGAGTTTTATAACTCATTGACATTATCCTCAAGTGAAAACTCACAGAAAAGACAATTATTGGAAAGAAGACCTGCAAACTGAAATTTAAGAGGAACAATGGGAATTGGCTTGTGCAGAAGCTCAAACCAAATCAATAAATGTACGTCTTAAATTGATACATTTTAAATGGTTAATGCGGATGTATGTTACATCGGTGGAGTTAAATAGATATAACAAAAACATACCAGATACGTGCACAAAATGTATGGAAAGTAAAGGAACCCTATTTCATTGTTTATGGGAATGTAGAAAAATTAGAATGTTTTGGGAAGAGGTGAGGGTAACAATTGAAAAAATAATTTCAAAACAAATCATATTGAATCCTAAACTGTTTTTGTTGGGTCTTTATCCAGAAAAGCATAACTTTAACAAGAGTGAGAGAGCATTCATAGACCTCAGTTTGCTTAACGCCAAAAAAATGTATTTGTGGGCTATATTAATGATATATTCCATAACCTACATATGTTGAAGCATGTGAGAATGTTTGGTGATTACATATGTAAAGCGACTTAACATCTCAGAAAGGACAAAGACTCTCAACCACCAGTGAAGAACAAAGACGTTCCCAGACACTGCGGTGGAGACCGGAGGAGCTACCCTCACCCCCCCCCCCCCAGGGCGAAGAGAGGAAGTACCAAGACAATGGGGGGATTAAGATAATGAGGGATGTCAGCCTTTGATATGCATGTCTTTTGTTATGTGCAAGTATAAAGTCAGAGAGCCGGAGGTATTCGGTCTCTTTTTCCTTCTGCTGCTTCTGCACTTAGATGAGACTTGTTAGAGGAGCTGATAATAAACTTTGGTAGCTCTTTTACACTGGTGACCCCTGACGCGAGTATGGACCTGAGGCGTTCCCCCGCAATCGACTCATCTGTGACGACCCAGGCAGACGCCAGCGCCCACGCAGACAGGGGAACAGATGGACGACTTTCCCCCCCGGCAGAAGGGATTGAGAGGGCTCAACCGAGCACCAGCGCCGCTGAGAGAGCCGAAGCAAGGCACTCTCACCATGCGGACACATCAGTGACAGTCTACACGAATGCCGTCGCTGTCAAGCTGCCGGACTTCTGGCAGGAAGACCCCGCCTCGTGGTTTCAACAAGCTGAAGCCCAGTTTACACTGGCGGGCTTCACGGCTGACGATACGAAATTCTATCACATCGTCTCTAAACTCGACGCCGCCACTTCGAGGTGTGTGCGGAGCATGATCCAGCGGCTGCCGGCCCAAGACAAATATGAAACACTGAAAGCAACCATCGTGGCAAATTACGTCCCCTCAGCTGAAGAGAGAGCCGAGAAGATCCTGGCGGTCTACGGCCACAGAGGGTGCAAACCTAAAGCCCTCATGGAGGACTTGCTGCAGCTTAAAGAAGAGGACAATGACAACTTCCTCTTCCAATTCATATTCCTCAGCACGCTGCCGCCACACATGAGAGGGACGCTCGCCAACATGAGATGCAGCACCCAGCAAGACTTCCGCGTGCTCGCCAACGAAGCTCAACGGCTCGTCAACGCCTGCAGGGAGCAGAAACCCACAGCAGCATCCGCAGACCTCAACGCTGATGCCCAGAACCACGAAGAGCCGCAACCCACTGAGCAGATCCAGCCCGCGGTGACAGCGACACGGCCAAAACGTAACAGACGGAGCGACGTCTGTTATTATCACCACCGCTTCGCCGAGAAGGCCCGCAAATGCGTTCCCCCCTGCAAATTTACGATTTCGGGAAACGCCAAAGCCGAGAGCCGTTAACGCCAGCGGTTCTCGGCGAGAAGAGTAAGCCGTTATATGTGACGGATGGACACACCGGCAAGCAGTTCCTTATTGACACAGGAGCTCAACTGAGTTTTGTCATGCCCTCCCAAGCAAATCGAGCCATGGGCACCCGGGGTAACGGAGCGGTGGCAGCCAACGGCTCCAGCATTGACACTTTTGGCGAAAAGAGCCTGCACCTCCACATCCACGGCCGCAACTACAGATGGACATTTGTTGTAGCGGCGGTGAGTTTTAACTTGTTGGGTGCAGATTTTTTGTTTGCACATGGGTTATTAGTCGATCTAGCGAATAGACGCTTGGTTAATGCACTGTCCTTTGCTTCTATTCCCTGCTCAGCCCGAGTTTCTCCACCACCTGTGCAGGCTAGCGTCCCCACGGCAGGAGGTAAGTTTGAGCAACTCCTCACCCAATTTCCAGCACTCACAATTCCCAAATTCTCAGCCACTGTGGCTAAACACGGGGTTGAACACTTTATTCCCACAACGGGCCCACCCGTATTTGCCAAAGCTCGCCGCTTAGACGCGGCCAAGCTCACCATAGCTCGGGACGAGTTTACTACCCTTGAAAAATTAGGCATTGTAAGACGCTCGAAGAGCCCTTGGGCCTCACCACTTCACATGGTTCCGAAACCCGACGGTTCTTGGACACCGTGCGGGGATTACCGCAGATTAAACAATGCGACAGCGCATGACCGCTACCCAATTCCTCACATTCAGGATTTTTCACTGTATCTGGCGGGTGCGCGCATTTTTTCAAAAATAGACCTGGTCCGCGGTTATCATCAAGTCCCAGATTGAGCAGAGGACTTCGGCCTTTTTGAATTTCTGCGAATGCCTTTCGGTCTCAAAGGCGCTGCTCAAACTTTTCAGCGGATGATGGACGCGGTATTACGCGACCTTCCTTTTGTTTTCGTCTACCTCGACGACATGCTGGTAGCCAGCTCGTCTGAGGAAGAACACGAGCAGCACCTCACTACGGTTTTTCAGAGACTAGAAGAGCACGGGTTAATAATCAATCCAGCCAAATGCAAATTCGGCGTGTCACAAATTGATTTTTTAGGACACAAAGTCTCTCCGAAAGGGGCAGTTCCACTTCCAGACAAAGTTCACGCGATAAAAAGTTTCCCACGGCCACAAACGGTCAAATCGCTGCAAGAATTTTTAGGAATGGTTAATTTTTACAACCGTTTCCTCCCCCACGCAGCTCAGCTCATGCAGCCCCTATATGACGCACTCAGAAAAAAGAAAGCTTCCAACGCGGTCAAATGGACCCCGGAGCGCCAACGCGCCTTCGTGGAAGTAAAGAGCGCTCTAGCTAATGCCACATTGTTAGTTCACCCCGATCCCTCGGCCCGCATTGCACTAACCACAGACGCTTCGGACCTAGCTGTAGGGGCAGTTGTAGAACAACATGTCAGCGAGATCTGGCAACCTTTAGCATTCTTCAGCAAATCGCTAAACCAAACTGAGCGTAAGTACAGCACTTTTGACAGGGAGCTGCTAGCGCTTCATTTATCCATCCGCCACTTCCAGTTCTGGTTAGAAGGGAGGAGTTTCACGGCTTTTGTAGACCACAAACCGCTCACCTTTGCTATGGCTAAAATTTCAGAACCATGGTAAGGCAGGCAACAAAGACAGCTGGCTGCGATTTCAGAGTTCACCACAGACATTCGACATGTGGCAGGCAAACTTAACGTGGTAGCAGACTGCCTCTCTCGCGCTGTGACATCACCAGAGCGCGAGGAGACAGATTATACTGTCTCAGCCGCAGAACTTTTCACTAACGCGGACACATACGCAGCACCTATCCATGCAGGGATAGATTATGCAGCCATGGCGGAGGAACAAAGCAGTGACGCGGACGTGCGCGCACTCCTGTCTGGACCAACAGGGTTAAGGCTGGAGGAAAAGGGTTTACGCGACGGCGTGCCCCCCCTAATATGCGATATTTCAACCGGCCGACCTCGCCCGTTAGTTCCAGCCACATGGCGCCGCCGTGTTTTCGACTCAATTCACTCCCTCGCGCACCCAGGTGTGCGCGCCTCGGTTAAAATGGTCGCCGAAAAGTTTGTGTGGCCGGGCCTGCGCAAAAACGTAAAAGAATGGGCAAAAACTTGCATTTCTTGTCAGCGCGCCAAAATACACAAACACACAAAAGCCCCTCTGGAGCCTTTTCCAATCCCTGCTAGAAGGTTCGACCACGTTCATGTCGACCTCGTGGGGCCACTACCTTCCTTCCAAGGTTTCACACACCTGTTAACAATGATAGACCGCACCACGCGCTGGCCAGAGGCAGTCCCTCTAGCGTCAACTACAGCGGAGGAAGTCGCTCGCGTTTTTTTGACAAACTGGGTGGCACGTTTCGGCGTTTCATCGGACATCACGTCCGATAGAGGACCTCAATTTGTCTCGGAGCTTTGGTCAGCCATGTCCAGCAGCTTAGGGGCAACAATTCATCGCACCACCGCTTATCACCCTCAGGCTAATGGGTTATGCGAGCGTTTTCACAGGTCTTCAAAAGCCGCCCTCAGAGCCTCACTAACGGATACAAATTGGGTAAATAAACTTCCCTGGGTTTTATTGGGGTTGCGTGCTGCGCCTAAAGAGGATCTAGACGCCTCTCCAGCAGAATTAGTTTTTGCACAACCTCTCAGGCTCCCAGGTGAATTTTTACCAGAGAACCCAGAACCAGGGCATCTTCCAGTCCCGAGGTTTTTAGGCAGCAACGGACCGAACTCTCTCCCCGGTCCAGCTCATCACTCCTTTCCACAGGTTTTTGTCCCACAAGCTTTAAAGAACGCTGAATTCGTTTTTGTTAGACATGAAGCTTTAAAACCAACTTTCCGCCCACCATACGATGGGCCATTCAGAGTGCTGGAACCTGGTGATAAACACTTTGTGCTTGATTTTGGGGATAGAAAAGAAACAGTCAGCATTGACAGACTTAAACCTGCCTTCTTGTTGAAAGACGAGCCTGCACTGTTGGCGAGAGCACCTCGGCGGGGTAGACCCCCCAAGAGAAAAGACTCAGCCCCCCTGCAGGGAACAATTAATCACTCTCCTTCCCACGCTGCAGATTCCTTACAAGAAGGTCCCAGCAGGACGCCTAGACGAACCCACAGCAGTTTTGGGAGAAGATTAAAACCCAGACAGCACAGGGACTGATGCAAACTACTCCACAGTTGTTCACTAATTGTGCTGTAACAGTTTAGGACTGACTTATGATTTTACTATGCTATTATGTTTACCACTGAACTCTCTTAGGAGCATGGCTGCTGGAAAGTTTCTTCTGTGGCAAGAAGTATAACAGTTAGTATGTCATAGTAATTATCTTAAACTGTGAATTTTTCTATTGTCCTTTCTTAGTCGTTTGGGGGGGGGGGGCTGTGGGCTATATTAATCATATATTCCATAACCTACATATGTGATATGTTGAAGCATGTGAGAATGTTTGGTGATTACATATGTAAAGCGACTTCACACCTCAGAAAGGACAAAGACTCTCAACCGCCAGTGAAGAACAAAGACGTTCCCAGACACTGCGGTGGAGACCGGAGGAGCTACCCTCACCCCCCCAGGGCGAAGAGAGGAAGTACCAAGACAATGGGGAGATTAAGATAATGAGGGATGTCAGCCTTTGATATGCATGTCTTTTGTTATGTGCAAGTATAAAGTCAGAGAGCCGGAGGTATTCGGTCTCTTTTTCCTTCTGCTGCTTCTGCACTTAGATGAGACTTGTTAGAGGAGCTGATAATAAACTTTGGTTTATATATCATACCGC
The DNA here is from genome assembly GCA_020510985.1 of Pholidichthys leucotaenia. Taxonomy (NCBI): domain Eukaryota; kingdom Metazoa; phylum Chordata; class Actinopteri; order Cichliformes; family Pholidichthyidae; genus Pholidichthys; species Pholidichthys leucotaenia. Next base: position 341,533,090 of record CM035843.1, read on the forward strand.
CTCGTTCTTCCAAGCTCTTCTACATATTGCACTATTGTGGAAAAAACTCATAGACCAGATGTGACTCAGTGGTTAAGACAGATGTTAACAAACCTTCCACTAGAAAGAATAACATACATACTGCAATCAAAAGAAATTGTGTTTGAGAAAATATGGAGACCTTTCATTGATTATGTAAAGAATTTAAACATAACTTTTAAAGAAGAAGGTGAATGATGTGTGTGGACCTTGTAAATTCCAAATTGGTGAATGTACAGTATGTATACTTACGTAATGGATTGCCTAGACTAAATAGAGGAGCATTGTTGAAGACCTGCCTTTGTTAGTGGTTGTTGGTGTTTTTAGTAATTTTTTTTTAAAATTATTTTAGTGTTAGTGTTTGATTGTTTGTGTTTTGTTTGTAAAAAGGTTCAATAAAAATATTGTGGAAAAAAAAAGAAGGGACAACATAAGAATTCATGGTCTGAAAGGAGTCGAGGATGGTTTCACCACAATGGCTGCATGCGTGGAAACCATACTGAGAAAAGTTGGAAATTCCCCCATCCACCAACTTCAAGATAGAAAGGGTGCACCGTTCATTACCCCCAAGGCCGTCGGCGGAGCCCCCCCCCCCCCCCCAACAATCGGTGGTGGTGAAGTTTTCCAACTTCAGAACAAAAGAAGAGGTTTTGAGACTGGTCTGGCAGGAAAAAGGATTTATGCACCACTCGGAGATCCTTAAAAAACGTCGGGAATACAATGACGCTAAAAAGGTACTAAGAGAGAAGAAACTGCGCTTTCAAACCCCATTCCCGGCGAAGCTGAGGGGTTTTTTTTTTTACGGGGAAGAGACGTGTCTGTACAACTCGGCAGAAGACGCAACCAGGGATATGGTGAGAAGAGGGCTCCCGGTACCGGTGTATAAACCCACAGCAGACCCGATCGAAAGAATCAAGGCTCAAACGTGGTGCACACAGAGACCCTCAAAATCCACGGGCCAGCAGCGGGAAACCCAGCGCCAGGGCTATAAGGAAAAACTGGACGCTTTCAGGAGGGAATAACGATATTTTTAGTCAATATGCACATCCAACCCTCCTCCTACAAGGTAACAAACATTAAAGGAGATGCAGAATCAGCAAATATGAGGTGGTAAAACATTTCATGGAACAGTCATAACATTAGAAACAAACAAAGTCTTAAAAAAAAAACTTGTAAAAATAGAAATGTGACAATGAACCACATGAACTCTCCACACTAACAAATACTGTATTACTGTGATTGTTTGCTGTGATTGTGGTGGGAGGTGGCGCATAACTTCATAGAGTACAGGCATTAAAAAAAAAAAAAAAAAAAAAAAATCTATACAAGTTCGGATTGGGATCCGAAAATCACGTTAAAAACATGGGACAACTTACAGGGGTAAGAGAGGGCCCTCAACACATAAAGTTTGAGGAATTTCCCCCAGAGCCAACACATCATCAAGGCTCCTCTAATGTCGCTAAAAAGACCTCAGTTCAGGAAGATCTTTTGACAGTTTTATGTTTTAAAGTTTCATATATTATGTTCTTCATGTTTTTTTATGTTCTTAATGTTCTTTCAGTTTCTGAGTAGCATAAGAGAGGGCCACTATACTATTATACTAAATAAGACAATACAATGGAGAAACAGGGTTCAACCAAAATAATCTCAATGTAAAAGGGATCTTGAATCCAGTTAAAAGATCCAAGATTCTAGGCAAAATGAAAAAAGACAAAGCAGGAATAATATTTTTACAGGAGACCCACCTAACAGACTTGGAACACACTAAACTTAATAGATAAGGGTTTAAACTGGGGTAGCGACATTGATCTCAACCAAAATTATATTTGAAAAAAACTCAGAACACAAAGATAAAGAAGGTAGATTTAGCATGGTACTTGGTCGGCTAGAGGGAGAAGATATCACCCTGCTGACATACCTGCCAACTTTTAAAACCTGAAAAGCCCAGTAGCTAGCCGGGGTCCAGGGGCCGCAGGCCCCAGTAGGTCCAAGACAAAGTCCTGGAGGGGGGTTCAGGGGGGCAAAGCCCCCCGACGGCAAACAAATATTAGCATTAAATCAAGTTAAAATGTGGCTAACAACCTCGTATTTCTTCAACAATCATGTTTCTATTATCCTAAAATTGTCAATGCAGATATGCTAATGGAAAAGATCAAGAACAAACTCTATGGTAACTCTCAAGCTTTGTTGTTTTCCATGGTGCACCTCTTAGCTTTCTTCAGTTGGTGTTTTGAATGGAACACACTGTGGCACTTGTCATTCTTTACCCAGGGATGTGATTTGGGGTTGGGGAAATTATCTGAAAATTTAGCAGGGGGTCTGGGAGATGCAGTCTCCCAGCGGGGTCCGGGGCAGAGCCCCGGTGGCGGGGGGGGGGGGGGGGGGGGGGGGGGGGGGGGGGGGAAGGGGGGCAAAGCCCCCCGAAGCTCCTGGGTTTTTATGATTTTTAAGTACCAGAACTGTGCTTAAATGACATAAAACAAACAGCTGAATGCCACTTACTGTATAATATTGACTTATGTTCCAAGAAGATAATTTGATCTCTTCCATTTCCTCCTTCTTTGGTGGCATTTTTACTGACCTGTTGATAGTAAAACAATCTCTGCTGGTGACGCCGAAATCCGATCCGACCGACCTCGAATCCAGCTGGGCCTCAGATAGCCCCCTCCGCTGCTAGTCCCGCTGCTTACCGCCGCTGCAACTGAGCTCCTGTCCAGCCGGGGTACCGGCAGCTCCTCCACCGAGTCCCGCCGCCCACCGCCGCTGTAATTGAGCTCCGATCCTGCTCCTGTCCAGCTGGGGTCCCGGTAGATCCTCCGCTGAGCCCCGCCACCTACCGCCGTCTTCCTCAGTCGCTTCTTTGTATTGGTGTTAGGTGCTACGACTAGCTGTGGCGCTAGCGATAGCGTTAGCTTAGCAAACGCTTCAGTTAAATTTAGATACGATTCCTAGCGATCTCGTGTTTAGAACTGCTTTCGTGTTTTTTTTTTTATGACTTAAAATTTTTGACTGAATTTTTAGTGAAAAACCATAATTCTGATTAATAAAGTCGTAACCCGGAATGGGGTCTTGAAAACCGTAACCATTACGGCAAAACCGGAGTAGTTGGCAGGTGTGTGCTCAATGTATATGCACCTCCAGGGGCTAACTGGAAATTTTATGAAAATGTATTCGACCTAATGGTAACTAAAGCCCAAGGTTTAGTGACATGTGGTGGAGACTTCAATCTAAGACTGAATCCATACTGAGATGCATCAGGTAATTCTCCACATCAAAATAACACTCAAAGTAGAAAAACTAGGATACTACTAAATGAAATGGGAATCTGTGATGTGTGGAGGGAATTCAACTCCAGTGTAAAAGACTACATTTTACTCAGCACCACATTCATCATATTCAAGGACTGACTGTTTTTTTATGTTTAATAGAGACATTGGAAGAGTAAAAACATGTAAAATAGGACTGATGGATCTCTCTGACCACAGTCCCATCTATATGGACTTAAATATCCAAAAATACACAAATAATACATTTTCTTTGAGGTTAAATTCAAATGTACTGAAAGGACCACTGAAAGATGAATTGGAATCAGATATTCTCAGATATTTGGAAGAAAATGATAATGGAGAAGTATCCCCTTTAATACTGTGGGACGCATGCAAAGCTGTAATATGGGGAAAGATTACTGCAAAATTGGCACTCCAAAAGAAATTGAGACAAGAAAAACTAATCACATTAGAGCCAGAACTTAAGAAACTAGAAAAAGAGCACAAAGACAACACTCATTCTAATGAACTCGCTCAAAATTAAGGAAGTAAAAAAACAAATTAACGAGATCTACACAACAGAAATCCAGAAGAAACTTACATTTCTGAAACAAAAATATTATGAAACAGGTAGCAAATCGGCAAAATTACTAGCCTATAAATTGAGGAAACAACAAATGGAGAGAGCAATCTACAAAATCAGAGACCCAGTATCAAAGGAAATAAAAATTACAATTCAGGAAATTCATAAAAGCTTCGAGAATTACTACAAGAACTTGTACTCCCTCAAAAAAATACAAAAAAGACACATCAGAAGCCTTCCTAAATACATTAAATCTTCCCCAACTTACTGAGTCAAAAAATAAAAAACTACTGGCAGAAATACAACCTAAAGAATTAGAAAAAGCAATTATGAAACTTAAAGCTAACAAATCCCCAGGAGCAGATGGTTATACAGCAGAGTGGTCCAAAACTTTTAAACAGCAACTATCTCCTCTCCTCCTGAAAACATTTAACTATGTCCTCCACACAGGGGAAATCCCCCCCCCCCACTCCTGGAGAGAAGGGGTCATTGCAGTCATACCAAAACCAGAAAAGGATAAATTAGAGTGCTCCAACTACAGACCAATCAGTGTGTTAAATCAGGACTATAAACTTTTTACCGCTATCCTTGCCAAAAGGTTAGAAAATATACTGACAGACTTAATTCATTTAGACCAAACAGGTTTTATAAGACAAAGACAGACACAAGATAACATTAGACGCACTTTACACATAATTCATCATATAAAAAATATAATTTAAATGCAGCCATACTGGGATTAGATGCTGAAAAAGCATTTGATTCGGTTGACTGGTCTTTCCTATATAGAATCTTATCCAGTTTCAATTTTCATAACAACTTCATTAGAACTATCCAGGCATTATATAAAAAACCCAACAGCTAAAATAAGGATTAACGGTAAATTATCATCATCTTTTGAAGTGGAGAGAGGATGTCGCCAGGGCTGCCCCTCGTTTCCACTGCTCTTTGCAATCTTCATAGAACCGCTGAGCCAATGGATAAGACAGAATCAAAAAATTCAAGGTATTACACTTGGTCAGAAGGAACATAAAATAGCACTCTTCGCTGATGACATTTTAATATACCTGGGGAAGCTGGACACCTCTTTTCCAGAACTAATCTCAGTTTTTTTAAGAGTATGGAGAGTTATCGGGGTACGAATTGAACATGCATAAAACCCAAATTTTAACTTTCAACTATAACCCAAATCAATATTTACTAAGCAAAACTAACTGAGATGGAATCTATGAAATATCTGGGGGTCAATATCCCGAAATAACTCAACAAAATTATAACACTAAACTATGATCCACTGATGGCAAAAATAAAAGCTGATCTAGCAAGATGGAATATGATACCATTCTTGGGTACTGCAAAAAGAACTGAAGCAGTCAAAATGAATATACTTCCACGTCTTCTATACCTTTTCCAAACAATACCGGTAGAACCCCCCAAAAAAACATGGCAAGAACTGGACAGAAGGATCTCAAGATTCATATGGCAGGGCAAGAGACCTAGAATCAGATATAGAACCCTACACCTAAACAAAGACAAAGGTGGGCTCGCACTGTCAAATATCAGGGACTATTTTAAAGCTGCGCAAATTAAAACTTTAGTAGAGATATGTAACCCATTCTACACTGCACAATGGAAAGAGATAGAATGCCAAATAACAAGTGATATCCCCCTACAGGCGATAATAGGGAACAATGCCTTACCTAAACTTTTGAATAACACTAACCCGTGGATAGAGAACCCGCTAAAAATTTGGTTTAAGATAGTCAGAGAGAATCAAAGTAAAGAACCCTACCGATTATTGCAATGGATCTCCTATGATCAAGACTTTACTCCTAATAAAACAGACACTATATTTAAAAAGTGGAAAGAGAACAGACTGATAAAATATTACAGTTTTTTTAAAGGGCAAATTTTAAAAAGTTTTGAAGATTTGAAAAAACAAGGTCTAATAAATCAAGACCTTTACAGGTTCTTTCAGCTTAGACACCACATAAACAAAATACTTAAAAAGGAGGATTTGGAAAGGGCCCAGTCAGGTGTTCTGAAGGTCTTCTTAATGGCATATAAAGGGATCCCAGAGATCAGATACATCTCTAAAATATACCATGGTCTTCAAGATTTAAAAGGAGACAACACATCATATATAAAAGAGAAATGGGGAAAAAGAGGGGAATTTCACTTTACAACTGGAAATATGGGAAAAACTAAACAAACAACAGTGGAAAAGTACCTCATCCCTGCTGTGGAGAGAATTCGGATGGAAAAACTTGGTAAGATTTTCAGAACACCTGCACAAAACAAATTTACTCAAGGGTTGAATTGCTGGCACTTGTGTGGTGAAAAGACTGCAAATCATTTTCAAGTGTTTTGGTCATGCCCAGTTATCCACCAGTATTGGACTAATGTACAGACAATATTGGGGAAAATATTCAAAGTAACAGTTCCCTTTTCTTTTGTAACTTTGTATTTGGGTTTACTACCGGAATCACTGGAAAGACGAGGAGAAAAATACTTATTCAATGTTTTAATATTGGCAAGCAAAAAAGCACTAACAAAAAAATGGATGAGAGACTGCCCTACACCTGAAGACTGGATTAACGTAAATCAGGACATTTATTTGATGGAAAAGTTGACATCTGCACTGAGACAGGACATGGATGGGTTCTTGAACTTTTGACAACCCTGGAACGCATATGTGTCTTCCATCAGATCTAATCTTTGACAAACACCATTTCAATGATGGCTCCTCTCTTTGTTCCAATGCTACTCAGATGTTTTTATTTTTCTTCTCTTTTGGTTTTTTTTTGTTTTTTAATTTTTCTTTTCTTTCACTTAAAAAAAGGGTATTGTAATGATTTTTTTTTTCAATCTTGTCAAAAAACAAGGGAATATGTGATGAAAATGTAAACAATGCAATGCTGTAATGACATGTATACCCTTTACAAAAACTTAAAAAAAAAAAAAAAATTAAGAAAAGACTAAATATACAGACATGGACAAAATTGTTGGTACCCCTCTGTTAATGAAAGAAAAACCCACAATGGTCACAAAAATAACTTGAATCTGACAAAAGTGGTAATAAATAAAAATTCTATGAAAATTAACCGATGAAAATCAGACAATGTTTTTGAATTGTGGTTCAACAAAATTATTTTAAAAAACAAACTCATGAAACAGGCCTGGACAAAAATGATGGTACCCCTAGAAAAGATTGGAAATAATGTGACCATAGGGACATGTTCAACCAAGATATGTCCTCTAATTAACATCACAGGTGTCTACAAACGTGTAATCAGTCAGTCGGCCTATTTAAAGGGTGACAAGTAGTCACTGTGCTGTTTGGTGACATGGTGTGTACCACACTAAACATGGACCAGAGGAAGCAAAGGAGAGAGTTGTCTCAGGAAATTAGAAAGAAAATTATAGACAAGCATGTTAAAGGTAAAGGCTACAAGACCATCTCCAAGAAGCTTGATGTTCCTGTGACTACAGTTGCACATATTATTCAGAAATTTAAGATCCACGGGACTGTAGCCAACCTCCCTGGATGTGGCCGCAGGAGCAGACGGATAATACGAATGGTAACAAAAGAGCCCGGAACAACCTCTAAACACATTCATGGTGAGCTCCAAGGTCAAGGTACATCAGTGTCAGATTGCACCATCCGTCGTTGTTTGAGCCAAAGTGGACTTCATGGGAGATGATCAAGGAGGACACCACTGTTGAAAACAAATCATAAAAAAGCCAGACTGGAATTTGCCAAACTGCATGTTGACAAGCCACAAAGCTTCTGGGAGAATGGCCTATGGACAGACAAGACAAAACTGGAACTTTTTGGCAAGGCACATCAGCTCTATATTCACAGACGCAAAAATGAAGCACACCAAGAAAAGAACACTGTCCCTACTGTGAAACATGGAGAAGGTTCTGTTATGTTCTGGGGCTGCTTTGCTGCATCTGGCACAGGGTGTCTTGAATCTGTGCAGGGTACAATGAAATCTCAAGATTATCAAGGTATTCTAGAGAGAAATGTGTCGCCCAGTGTCAGACAGCTTGGTTTCAGTCGCAGGTCATGGGTCTTGCAACAGGATAATGACCCAAAACACACAGCTAAAAACACCCAAGAATGGCTATGAGCGAAACATTGGACTATTCTAAAGTGGCCTTCTATGAGCCCTGATCTAAATCCTATTGAACATCTGTGGAAAGAGCTGAAACATGCCGTTTGGAGAAGGCACCCTTCAAACCTGAGACAACTGGAGCAGTTTGCTCATGAGGAGTGGGGCAAAATACCCACTGAGAGGTGCAGAAGTCTCACTGACAGCTACAGAAATCGTTTGATTGCAGTGATTGCTTCAAAAGGTTGTGCAACAAAATATTAAGTTAAGGGTACCATCATTTTTGTCCAGGGCTGTTTCATGAGTTTGTTTTTTAAAATAATTCTGTTGAACCACAATTCAAAAGCATTGTCTGATTTTCATTGGTTAATTTTCATAGAATTTTTATTTGTTACCACTTTTGTCAGATTCAAGTTGTTTCTGTGACCATTGTGGGTTTTTCTTTCATTAACAGAGGGGTACCAACAATTTTGTCCACGTCTGTAGACATAAAATCATAGTAAAGATATGGAAAATTAGTGAAACTAGTGCATACCTGTGCATACCCGTAGAAACCAAGTATAAGCAACGATTTCTGTATGCCCGCAGAAAGCAGGTGTAAGCAAGGGTGTAAGCAAGCACATCAGCACTCGTTCAGTGATGCCTGCCTTTGATCTTTGATGGCGTCATAGTGAGTCCTATGACCTTTGCTGACGTCACAGCAAGCCCTATGATTGTGAGTGATGCCTGCCTTTGACCTTTGATATCATAGAGAGTCCTATGATCTTTAATGATGTGCATAGTGCGCCCTACGATCCCTGCAATTGATCTTTGATGATATCCATCCCTGGACTGTGTCCAAGGTGCGGTCTCTTCTTCTTTTAGATTTGATTGGCGGTTGGCAACCAGCTTACAGGTGCATTACCGCCACCGACTTGACCATCACTCTACATCTCTGTATAATGAGTTCTTACAAGGAGTTCTGAATAACTCCTTATGTGCGAAGAAATTATCCGTCCCTGGACTGTGTCCTCGGCGGCATCTTCCTCTTCTTCTTTTAGATTTGATTGGCGGTTGGCAACCAGCTTACAGGTGCATTACCGCCACGTACTTCACTCTAAATCATCACTATCTGGTCAGGAGCTGTAGTCTTAACTGCCACGTACTTCACTAAGTAAACATCACTCTATGTATCAAAAGTCAGAATTCTTCTCAGTTAGCAACCTCTTCTTTGTTTTCTTCACTCTATATCTTTATATAAGGAGTTCTAAACAATCTTTTCCAAACAGTGAGATTTCCACGTCAACATGGTGTCTAACACTGTCTGGTCATTACTCTATAAGGAGTTCTGAACAATCTCCTTCTTCAAACCGTGAGATTTCCATGTCTTCATGATGCCTATAACACTATCTGGTCCCACTCTATATTCTTCAGGTCATCACTCTATCTTCAGGAACTCTATATCCTCGATGGCGTCGACCAGCTGACCGGAGGTGCGGTCTCTTCTTGAATTACTGTATACTATGGTGTCTATATGATGTCATATAGACATGTAGGACACACACACACACAGATTTCTTGAATGATTTTACCTCTTTGCGAGTCCAGCTGCGAAATGCGTTGTTTAGGGCCTTTGCTCCATGAACCAGATAAGTAGCAGGGTGCCTGCGATTTTCTCTTAACCCTATTGAACAAAATATAAAATGGTAATGGTTAATATGATGTGCACGCCATTTGAGTAGTAGAAGATGGATGGATATACTGAAATTCTTACCTCTGAATGTATCCAGTAGGTGCTTTCCAACATACCAGCACACTGTCTCAAAGTTGGGAAATTTAAACAGGTCTGCTGTTTTCAGACTTTTCTCAATTTCGTATGCCCTGAATGATACCAAAGTACAAAACAAGTCAATGACTGACCCAAACTTCTGATTACCTCTGTAAACAATCACTCTGGACAAGTAAATGTCTACAAAACAGCTGGAATGTAACTGTTCTTTTTATAAACTGTATAACAGAAAATATAGAAATTCTCTTATTTTGCAGACTAGTGTGAAGTGCAGTTTGATTAATTAGGTAATAAAAATATTTCAGTTAGTTATATAATAACATAATAAATATGGCACGACTGCCATGATGAAACTAACCGCAACTGCATGTCAATGTTTAAACTGTGCAGGAAGTTTCCACCAAAGGCTAAACAGTCCACTGGAGTCAATACAGCATGAATCCAACCTGGGGAAAAAACAACAAAGGGTTAGATATTAGTCAAATCAAATTAAAGCTAAGTAAATTTATAAACTTGATATTTTATTTTTCCAACCCCTGGCTCAGATTTTTCTCTTTCAAAATCTGAGCCATGGAAAGTGTCAAATCTGAAATTGGTTTCAGTGTTTATCTGCTCAATAGATATGCCAATATTACTATAACTAGTGCATACCTGTGCATGCCCGTAGAAACCAAGAAAAAGCAAGTATTTCTGCATGCCCGTAGAAAGCAGGCGTAAGCAAGCACGCCAGCACTCGTTCAGTAATGGCTGTCTTTGATCTCTGATGATGTCATAGGGAGCCCTATGATCTTTGAGCCTGTCTTTGATCTTTGAAGACGTCATAGCAAGTCCTATGATCTTTGCTGATGTCATCATAGACACCATAGGCTGATGGCATAGTGAGTCCTATGATGCCTGCATGTGATGTTTGAAGATGTCATATTGAGTCCTACAATCGTGAGTGATGCCTGTGTTTGATCTTTGATGTCCTATGATCGTGAGTGAGCGTGAGTGCTGCCTGCCTTTGATCTTTGATGTTGTAGGATCTTCTTCTTTTAGATTTGATTGGCGGTTGGCAACCAGCTGGCAGGTGCATCACTGCCACTGACTTGATTCTCATCACTCTATATCTTTGTTGAAGGAGTTCTGAACAACTTATGTGTAAAAAAAAGTTATCTGTCCTTGGACTGTGTCTGAGGTGCGGGTGGTAAGTTAACCCTCTTCTGTGTTCGCTTTATATACTCTAATGTCGTATGATGGTGCGTGATGCCTGCCTTTGATCACACACAGATTTTCTTGAATCACTCTATACTATGGCGTCTATATGACGTCATATAGACATCATGTAGAGATCATAGGAACATCATAGGTGATCCTATGATCCTTTAGCGAGTCCTATGGTTGTGACAGTGTCTATATGACGTCATATAGACACTGTCACGACCATAGGACTCGCTACATGATATATATCATTTACACTTCATTTACACATCATAGAGGCTTGCCCGCTCCAAAGACTGGAAGGAGGATTACACACCCTCCATACAGCAAACCAGGAGGCAACTGCTTGGCTTAAGGACTTTGCATTCGCTAAATAAAATAAATACTTGGAAATACTTTTGATACCTTGTATATCCTATTCCCTTTGTGAGATTCAACAATAATTGTTGAATTATTGTTGAATCTCAATAATTGTTGAATCTCAAAATAATTCAAAACAAAATAATTCTTTCTCATTTGAGAAAGAATTATTCTTTCTCAAATACTAGTGCATACCCATCCATGCCCGTAGAAACCAAGTATAAGCATTTCTGCATGCCCGTAGAAAGCAGGTGTTGGGAAAATCTGTACATATGTTTATACTTGTAAGGTTTTATCATTTTATTGAATTAAGAAAATGAAGAATGTGTTTTCAGATGATAATTGTAAATATAAAAGTTGTGTATTGCCATTTCATTGTTGGAACATTTTGTACTTGTGCTATTTCTTCATGTCCTGTATTTCTTATCAAGAGGTTAATGCAGGGGTGGGCAATCATGTGCCATGGAGGGCCATTCCACTGCAATTTTTCTGTTCTACCCAGTCTCTCCAGCAGGTGTTTCCAATGATTAGCAGTCCTTGAGACTGAGTGGAACCGAAAACGTGCAGTGGAATGGCCCTCACTGCCCACTCCTGGTAATGCCTGCACGGACATTTCCATATATGGTGTTGTTATTCAGAGATGTTGTATGACCCTGAAGTTGCAATTTCTGTTCTGTTGAGAAACATGTGTTTGAGTCTCTCCCCTGCGTGGGAGAGAATGGTTGTGTGACTTTCTGTTAGCCTGTTCTGGTGTATAAAAGTGGATGGGCGGGACTGCCCCGCTAGCATTCAGCTCACTCTGTAACCAGGTATGTGATTTGACTGCTCTCTTGCAAGATAAAAATATAACTGGTATTACTGTGTCAGGTCTGATGATTTCTTCAGTCTAATACTATGGTATATTACTGTGTTTGAGCCATATTACAGATGAAAAACCTGACATAACGTGGTGCCGAAACCCGGGACAGCTGAGATCTGGACGGAGCTGGAGGGGACGTCTGGGCCAGTGAAAACCGTGCACGGTCTGATGGAAACCATCAGCATTGACTAACCCGACTTCAGGGAACTTGGACCAGCGCTTCTCCTCCAGGCTCGATTCAGTGACAGCTGTTCTGTCTTAACTAATAGAGTCAGAAGTAAGTCTTTGTTCATTCCCAGTGAAATGTTATGTTCTAGGTCCGCGGGATGCGAGTAATGGTAATATAGCGGCGTCTATATTTTTCCTAAGAACAGTGAAAATTAAAAAAGGACTAAGTTAAAACTTTGACCTCTAAGAACTAAAAATAACAGCAATATAGTGAGGAGGAATAAAAGTAGTTAAGAGAAAAATGGGAAATTGCGTTGGACGCAGTAAGAAATCTGACGGGGTCAGAGAAAAAGCGAAACAAAGAAAAAGAGGTGAAATAGCTCGGAGAACAGTGAAGAATTTTAATAATAAACAAGAAAATAAGGATAAAGTAAAGGATCCGGATACTATTTAATCACTGCTGCAAGTGCTATTTGTTTTATATTGGTAATCTGTTATTTGTTTTATGTTGGGAACGCTGTGAGTGAGACTAAGAAGAATAAAGGTTTAATGATTGATAAGCAGCTGGACAAACAAAAGGGAGGGGTGCTGTCCCTCTACCCTAATTTGGAAGATTTGAAAGGGGAATTGCCCCCACCGCCATATTGTGTTAATCAGATGCCTTTGGTGAAGTTCAAAGAAGGATTAGTGGAAGTTGAGGAGGTGACATCACAGGAACAATGTGAACAGTTGAAAGGTTGGCTGGAAACTCAGACACAGAAAATGCAGGCAGACAGACGGGAGATGGACAGGTTGCAGGAAGAGCTTGAAAGATTAAGGTTGGAAAACTCCGTGGGAGAACGGCTGCAGAATGTTGAAGCTGGTGTAACTAATTTGCAAAGACAAACAGGATTCTCAGTATAGTTTATGCTCTAATACTGGCAGTGTGGAATCAGGTGTAGTAGATGATGAAGGCACAGTCTTAGCGTCAACGGAAAAACTTACAACAAAAAGAGATAAATATCAAAACCAACCGAGCATCGAACCATTATTAAATGAAAAAGATAATCCTTCCCCAACTTATCAATGCCACGATCCTAAGGAGGGTCCATACGGCAAATTATTTAAAGAAGCCCAAGAGGTTGGGAAAGGGAGGAGGCAAATAAAATCATAATAATTAGACCATAATAGAATACATGTTCTCTGTTTGTGTGTGTGTGTGTGTGTGTGTGTGTGTGTGTGTGTGTGGTTGATCTGTGAAGAAAGTGGTCTAAATATGGGTACTTTTACAAGGTTTTGGGTTTTTATTTTTTCAATTTAACTGTGTGGGGTCTTGATTAATGTTGCGTACGTGATAAACTGTTTACATATTTAAAAAAAAAAAAAAAAAAGCAATTTTGACGCATTACTGACCTTTGTCCTCGACTGAAACATGACAGCGCACTTTATAGAAAAAAGGACTGACGTGTGACAATGTGACTGCAGGCCATGCTATGATCATATTATGATGTCATTTAATAATGCCTAATCACTGAAGGTTTTATGTTTACCCTACATCACATGATTTAAAGCACAGAGGTTCAAAACAGATTGAAAATTAATGTGTCTGTGCATATGATCTGCCAGAGGCTATGGATTATCAGACAAAGGTTTTGGAGAAAGAATCCTTAAATTGATAAGCATTTTTTGAAGCCAAGTATGACTTTGTATGACATTGTAGATAACATAAGGTGTACTGATTCAAATGACTTTGACTTTACAAATGTAATGTTTATATGGTTTTATACTGATGTTACTCACCACATAATGGTGCGGTAACAATATAGTTCAGAAATGTAACAGCAATGAGGAATGTGCTTCTCCTGATTCAGCGGTGGCCAAGCTGGGTCAGGGTGAACTACATTGCACTCCATAATTTACCAAGGAATGTATGAAATAGGGGCATTCCTTGTAAAACATTAAATCAAATTCTAATTAGGCAAAACGTCCGCCTTTCCTTTGACTGAAAGAATGTGACACAATATTTCAAATTCAACCCATCTGTGTTCAACTGGACAAACTGATCTTATTTATCAATGCTGAAGCATATAAAAAATGCACAGATAGTTATTTTGTTTTCCTTAAATAGAATTTGTAAACTAACCTGAATGTAACTATCTGTACAGACAGTAAATATGCTTATGACGCATGCCACCTGCATACTGTTACCTTGAATCTGTGGGAGTTTGTCATCTCCACAGAAAAACCAGCAAAACATCGACAGCAATTGTTGCAGCTATGTAATGTTCTGATGCTACCATGTTCTGTGGCAGTTGTTCACTGCCCTGCCCACACTAATGGCACTGACTTGTCTAGCTGCGATAATCACTTGGCTGATAACGCTACTCACTGTGCTGCTATTGGTCTTTTAGGAACCGTTTGTCTTATTAATAATGTTGATGTTTTAAAAGACTGTCAAGATAATATGGACCTTCCTCTTGTTTCATGTGTAAATAATTAGATATACATTTGGCTTGCCTGACGAAAATTTGCTCTGCCACCCACATTATACAGATGAGCTGTCCTGGTGGCACATGGCCAATCATGTGCCAACAGGAGGGAAATCAATGATGAGGATGTTGGAAAAACTGTCCTAATATTTTGAAAGAAGTAACAAAAACATGCCAAAAGTGCATCATTTGTTTACAAAATAATGCTCAAGGAGCAATGGAGAGCTACAATATTGCTTGGTGTTGATTGACACCTTCACAAAGTGGACAGGAATTCACACATCCTCAGCAAATGCCGCATCTGTGTGTGTGAAACTCTATTGAATGATGCTCTTTCCGTTTTTGGGGTTCCAGAACTGATTTATGCAGATAATGGAACTCATTTTACAGCACAAACAGTTCAAGACTTAATAAGATCAAATTTCATAGTATCTACCACCCACAAAGTACAGGTTTTGTAAAAGAAAAATGGTACAATCAAACAAATGCTGGCAAAAACCACACATGGAAAGGGTATTACTTGGCCAGAAGCTCTGAAATTAGTCAAGACTAACCATTAACTCTATACTAGACCCAAAGACAGGATTATCACCTTTTGAATGTGTTTTTCACCATCCTTATGTATTACCTGACCTCTCACCACTAACCACACCTAACAAATACACAGATCTTGGTGAACATCTCAGAGAATGTTTTGATTCTGTCAGAAGCTCTCTCTGCCCCACAGAAAGAAACGGATAACCGTTGAAACCTGGAGACTATGTCTTCATAAAGAACCACCACCGACAACACTAGACACTCCCACTCCCACTGCAGTACGTATTGCTGAATGACCACCTCGGATTCACCTTTCACACGTTAAAAGACTACGGGTGCCTGTAAGTGAACTAACTAACTTGTTTCCCTGAGTAAGTCCAGTTACAAAGGGGGCATGTCCTTTTAAGGACAAGGCCGTCTCAACCCTGGTGAAGAAAGAGGCCCGGAGGGGTACTCTCTCAGGAGGAAGCATGGCACCAAAATTATTGATGACTCTGTGTTCAGCACTTCTCCTGACAGTGGGGTGGTAATCTCTTTCTGATTCAAGGACAAGGAACCCACGAAGCACGGACAATGAACAATACGCATAACCTATGGTACCAGACAATGGTGGTTTTGGTGAGAGGACTGGGAATCAATACTTCTTGCTATGTGTGTTCATTGCTATCCCATTTACACAAGACTGCAATACCCATGATTGACTACAATACCCATGATCCCTGTTCCACTGAGTGAAGAGAAAATGCCCGGAGCGACAATAGCGATGAACTCTCCTCTCAGTCTGTTTAATACAAGCAATAAAGTTGGACATTGGTTGGTGGGGAACTTGTCAGAAAGGTATCTTAATAGATTGAATGTCACTATTACTGATTACACTGGGTCTAAGATTAGAATATTTAATATTATTGGGATTGGAACTTCTTTGCTTGCAGTTAAGAAGCATTTAATGAAAGTAAATCCTACACTGTTTACTTCACCAATCTGCTTTCACAAAAATTGTAGTAAAAACAGTTTCAACCTGGGTATTTCACAAAGATGCAATGATACTAAGGAAGTGACCTGTGAAGTGTCATATTATGATTCTGTTTATAGAAATGTATTTCACTTTCCCTATATTGCTGCTGGAAAATTCACCTAATCTTTGACAAATACCATTTCAATATTGGCACCGCTCTTTGTTTCAGCGCTACTCAGATGCTCTTTTATTTTTATTTATTTATTTTTTATTTATTTTTTTTTCCTCTTTTATTTTGTTTTTGTTCTTATTTGTATTTTGTTTTTTTGTTCTTTCTTTAATTTCTCTTTTTCTTTCACTTAAAAAAAGGTGTGTTGTAATAATTATTCTTGCAATGTTGTCAAAAAACAAAAATAAAGGAACATGTGATGAAAATGTAAACAATGCATTGCTGTAATGATGTGTATACCCTTTACAAAAACTTAAATTAAAAAAAAAAAAAAAGATGAGAGGTCTCCAATTTTCACCATAGGTATACCTCAACTATTAGAGACAAAATGAGGAAAAAAAAATCCAGAAAAACACATTGAAGGATTTTTTTTTTTTTTCCCACAATATCTTTATTGAACCTTTTTTTTTTTTTTTTAACAAACATGATACAAACAATCAAACACTAACACTAAAGTACTACAAAAAAAAAAAAAAAAAATGCACTAAAAACACCAACAACCACCAACAAAATCAAGTCTTCAACAATGCTCCTCTGTTTAGTCTAGACAATCCAATACATAAGTATACATATTATGTTCACCAGTTTGGAATTTACAAGGTCCACACACATCATTCACCTTCTTCTTCAAGAGTTATGTTTAAATTTTTTACATAATCAATAAAAGGTCTCCATATATTCTCAAACACAATTTCCTTTGATTTTAGTATATATGTTATTCTTTCTAATGGAAGGTTTGTTAACATCTGTCTTAACCACTGAGTCACATCTGGTCTATGAGTCTTTTTCCATAATAGTGCAATACATTTTTTGGCATTAAGCAAACTGAGGTCTATGAATGTTCTTTCACTTTTATTAAAATTATGCTTTTCTGGGTACAGACCCAACAAAAACAGTTTAGGATTCAATATGATTTGTTTTGAGATTATTTTTTCAATTGTTACCCTCACCTCTTCCCAAAACATTCTTATTAATCTACATTCCCATAAACAATGAAATAGGGTTCCTTTACTTTCCATGCATTTTGTGCATGTATCTGGTATATTTTTGTTATATCTATTTAACTCCTCCGGTGTAACATACATCCGCATTAACCATTTGAAATGTATCAATTTAAGGCGTGCATTTATTGATTTGGTTTGAGCTTCTGTACAAGCCATTTCCCATTGTTCCTCTGAAATTTCAATTTGCAGATCTTCTTTCCAGTAGTTTAATCTTTTCAGTGAATTTTCACTTGAAGATAGTGTCAATGAGTTATAAAACTCTGAAATAATACCCTTTCTTTTACTATCTTTCATCATCATTTTTTCCAAGGATGAATAAATAGGTCGAGTGAGAGCTTTATTTTGATTTGATCGAATAAAGTTTCTAAGTTGAAGATATTTAAAAAAATGTGTTCTATTGAGATTAAATTTGATCCTCAGCTCTTCAAAAGACATTATGTTGTCTGCACCTGGCAAATATAAATCCTGAATCTTTTGTATCCCTTTTAAATTCCATACTTTAAATACAGCGTCCGCTCTCCCTGGTTTAAAATATTGATTACCCCATATTGGACTAAATTGTGACAATAACTGTGGTTCTTTTAAATAGTTTTTAGCTTCACACCATATTTTGATCATATGCTTTACAAATGGATTTTTAACTTGTTTTTGTAATTTTTTTGCCGAATCTGAGTATATGAATATGGGAAGAGGTAAAGGTAAATTGTATGATTCCATTTCAGTCCAGTGAGGGAGATCATTTGATGAAAAATAATATGTCATAGACCTCAGTTGTGCCGACCAATAATACAACATAAAATTTGGACATTTCAGACCTCCACGATCAAATGGTAAATATAATAAAGACAAACGTAATCTAGCCCTCCTGTTGTTCCATATAAATTCCACTAACTTTTTTTTTATTCTTGAGAATAGATCTAAAGGTGGTGATAAGGGAATGTATTGAAATAAATAAAGTATTTTAGGTAAAATATTACTTTTAAGTATATTGATTCTCCCGATCATCGACATTGGTAGTGACATCCATCTCTGAGTTAACTCATTGATATCTGACATTAAGGCTTCATAGTTGACGCTGGCGACTGATTCTAGCTTAGGCATAATTTGGATTCCTAAATATTTAAACTGATTTACAACATTGAATTGATTTACCTCAGGGGCTGGGTAATTTCTCTGGGTCTCATTTAGCATTAATATTGAAGATTTAGTTTTATTTATTTTATATCCTGATATTTCCCCAAAATTCTTTATTAAATTCAACAAGGTTGGAATTGATTTTTTTAGATTCGACATAAACAAAATTATATCATCGGCGTACAGGGAGATTTTATGTTCTGTTGGTCCAACTTTAATTCCATATATTTGTGAATGTAAACGTATCGCTATCGCTAAAGGTTCAATTGCCATAGTAAACAGTAAAGGTGAAAGTGGACAGCCTTGTCGACATCCTCTATTGATTTTTATTGGTTTTGAAATATTGTTATTTGTTAGGATTTCTGCTGTAGCATTATTGTATATTATTTGAACCCATTTTATGAAATTATTTCCAAGTCCAAACCTTTGTAGGACTTCAAAAAGAAAGGGCCATTCAACTCTATCAAAGGCCTTTTCGGCGTCCAATGATAGGAGAGCTGTATCCGGTGCTTCTTTATTAAAATAAATAATATTAAATAGTCTTCTTACATTATGGAAGCCTTGTCTACCCTTTATAAAGCCATTCTGATCTCGATTAATAATATTTGGTAAAATTTCTTGTATTCGTCTTGCTAAAATTTTACAGATTATCTTAAGGTCGGCGTTTAATAGGCTTATTGGTCTCATATTTTCACATTTATTAGAGGGCTTACCTGGTTTTGGCAGCAGTATAATTAAGGCATTATTTATGTATGATGGTAAATTATTATTTTGAAATGCTTCTAAAACCATTTCCAAAAAAGGTTTTATTAATTTATTCTTAAATTTTTTATAAAGGTCAACTGGAAGACCATCTGGTCCTGCACTTTTTCCTGATTTCATATTATCAATGGCTAGCCCAACTTCTTCTTGACTAATTTTAGACTCCAATATCTCCCTGTTTTCATTTGGAATACACGGTATAGATAGTTCGTTCAAAAACCCATTTAGTTTTGTTAAATCAGGTTCATTTTTGGTATCATATAATTTTTCATAGTAATCTCTAAAGGCTCTATTAATTTCTAAAGGATCTATAACTACCTGTCCATTACTTATAATACTGGTAATTGGTGTTTTAATTTCCAATTGTTTAATCTGCCATGCTAATAATTTTCCTGATTTTTCACCTTGTTCATAAAAAGATTGTTTCCAATCTTAGAAGACTCGAGGCAGCTCTATTCGCTGATTTTTTGTCGTATTCAGCTCTCAAAATCAGTAATTCATTCTCCAACCTTGGGTCACTTCCTGCATACACTTTTTCCTGAAGATTTTTTATTTTATGTTCCAATTTAGCTCTCTCCTCTCGAGTCTTCTTAGATTTTGATCCTGTATAACTAATAATATGTCCCCTAATAAAAGCTTTGAAAGCCTCCCACTTTACACATGCTGATGTTTGTGTAGTATTGATGTCAAAGAACTCGTCTATCTGTTTTTCTATATACTTGACAAATTCCTCATCCTGAAGCCATTTATGCTGAAATTGCCATCTACCTGATTCCTTTGTCAATTTTTTATCTACATATATTAGACAACAGGGTGCATGATCAGAGATCACGATGTTATCATAAAAGCAGTTTTGAATCTTGGACCTTAATTCTGTGGAAATCAAAAAATAATCAATACGTGAGAATGTCTTGTAGGTACTGGAATAACAAGAATAGGCTTTAACTTGTGGTTTCATTTCTCTCCATATATCTAACAATCTCAATTCTTTCATAAAATGATTAATAGTCATCCTACATCCAATGTGCGTACAATCCAGTCCTGTTGATCTATCCACACCTGGATTCAATGTACAATTAAAATCCCCTGCTATTATATGTTGCCCTGTAAGTGATGATAAGATGAGAAATAAATTAGCAAAGAACTTCTGATCATCTATATTGGGACCATATAAGTTCACAAGATTTATATTTTCTAATAGCAAAGAACCTTGAATGATTACATATCTTCCAAATTTGTCTCCAATTACATTTTTCACTTGAAAAGGAACTGATTTATGTATGAGAGTCATAACTCCCCTGGCTCGGGATGAAAATGAAGAGGTGAATACACTTCCCTGCCATCTACTCCTAATTCTTTTAACATCCTCCTCTATCAGATGAGTTTCTTGTAAAAACACAATTCTTGAACCCATGTCCTTTATTTTATTCATAACTTGTTTAAGTTTTTTTAAATTTTGTAGACCTCTGCAATTCCATGAAGTTAAATTAAGATTAACACTTTGGTCCATGATCAATAGAGAGTTTAGGATTACCTTGCAGTGTAAACATGCTCATACAGAGAAGCAAAAACATGAGTGGTTGAACATTCATCCTACAAACTACACACAAACAAATTTCCCCTTCCCACACTTGTGGCAAACCCCCCAAAATCAAAAGAAAAATTCTGTCTCCCGATATAGCCATCGACCGTTCCACACCCACGGGGAACAGCCTAAGCCACTCCTTCTTCATCCTCCCAATCACCCTAACTCTACTACTTTTAATGACGTAACATTAACTCTCCTCTGTAGTTTTCCAACTTAACTCCAAAATTTTTAACAACTTTGTACATCATAGTTTTTTTTTTTGTTTGTTTTGTTTTTGTTTTGTTTTTTTAATATATAATACAATCTATATTTTGTAAACTTACTATTTACTTCAAGTCAGTCAGATGCCTGTGCAAATGCTTAATTATTCTACCTTATATTTTGTTCATGCTTAGCTCCCACCAGTCTCTTCTTCTTCTTTGATCTTCTTGATGAACTCCTGCGCCTCCTCTGGGGTCTTGAAGATGTGGGTTCTGCCCTCATACGTGGTCAGCAGTCTCGCAGGATAGATTACACCATGACGAATCCCAAGGTTGCGCAGCTCCTTACGTACGGGATCAAACTGCTTCCTCAATTGCTGGATTCCTGTGGCCAAATCTGGGTAGAACCGCACCTGCTGGTCCTGGTGTTTAATCTCCCCTTTAGCACGTGCAGCGTTGAAGATCTTCATCCTGTCTCTGTTGCTAAGAAACTTCATAATTAAGGTCCTCGGCGGTCCCTTATCTCTCCGTGGGCCAATACGATGTGCTTTTTCCAGAATCACTGCTGATTGCAACTCCTCGCTGCCCAGCACCTCCGGAATCCACTTTTCCAGAAAGGAACATACGTCCCGACCTTCTGATTCCTCTGGAAGACCCACCAGCCTCAAATTATTCTGTCTCGACCGAGATTCCAAATCCAAAATATTATCTTCCAGAGATTTATTTTTTTTTCCAAAGTGCGCACCTTTAATTGAAGACGGGTGACGTCATCTTCAGCACTAGCGAGACGGAGCTCCATCTGCGCCGTTCGTTCTACACAGTCACCCAATTCCTTTCTTATTCCTTCCAACGCTGTCATAATCCCATCAAATCTAGAGGAAAAGTCCGCTCTCATTGAACTCATGGCAGCCATCAGCGCATCTGCGCCATTCCCCGCAGAAATCGCACCGCCGCCAGCCTCCTCCGCCATATATGGAGCCTTGTTTGCTGCGTCACAGACCTGAAAGTCCGTTAATTTGGACTGTTTCGGCGGCTCGCTTTTTCCTTTTCCTGGTTTTCCAGCCTTAAGCTTCGCCGACATATCCTCGCCCAAATGCTGGGATACGTTCTGTCCCAAATGAGAGAGTTATTTGCCGATTTTTTTCTCCAGGAGCAGAGCAGAGCGAGACACGTCCGTCCTACGTGGCAGCCATAACCGGAAGTCGAATCTTGGATCTTTTAACTGGATTCAGGATCCCTTTTACATTATATGAGATTATTTTGGTTACACCCGGTTTCTCCATTGTGTTGTCTTATTTAGTATAACAGTGTGGTGGGCCCTCTTTTATGCTACTCAGAAACTGAAAGAACATTAAGAACATAAAAAACATTAAGAACATAGTATATAAAACTTTAAAACAAAAAACTGACAAAAGAACTTCCTGAGCTGAGGTCTTTTTAGTGACCTTAGAAGAGCCATGATGGCGTGTTGGCTCTGAGGGAAATTCCTCAGATTCCGTTACGTGCTGAGGGCCCTCTCTTACCCCTGTAAGTTGTCCCATGTTTTTAACGTGAATTTCAGATCCCAATCCGAACGTGTAATGATTTTTTTTTTTTTATGCCTATACTCTATGAAATTGTGTGCACCCTCCCACCACCATCACAGCAAACACTCACGTTAATACAGTATTTGTTCGTGTGGAGAGATCATGTGGTTCATTGTCACATTTCTATTTTAACAAGTTGTTTTTGTTTTTTGTTTTTTTAAAAAAGACTTATTTGTTTCTAATATTATGACTGTTCCATGAAATGTTTTACCACTTGCTGATTCTGCATCTCCTTTAATGTTTGTTACCTTGTAGGAGGGGGGTTGGATGTGCAGATTGACTAAAAATATCGTTATTCCTTCCTGTAAACGGCCAGTTTTTCCTTGTAGCTCTGGCGCTGGGTTTCCCACTGCTGGCCCGTGGATTTTGAGGGTCTCTGTGTGGACCACGTTTGAGCCTTGATTCTTTCCATCGGGTCTGCTGCGGGTTTATACACCGTTACCGGGAGCCCTCTTCTCGCCATATCCGTGGTTGCTTCTTCCACCGAGTTGTAGAAACACGTCTCATCGCCGTAGAAGACCCGCAGCTTCGCCGGAAATGGTGTCTGGAAGCGCAGTTTTTTCTCTCGTAATACCTTTTTAGGGTCGTTGTATACCCGACGCTTTTTAAGGACCTCCGGGGCGTAATCGTGTTCCACGAATACTTTTCTCTCTTGGTGCATAAATCCTTTTTTCTGCCAAGCCAGTCTTACAACCTCTTCTTTTATTTTGGAGTTGGAAAACTTCACCACCACCAATCGTGGAGGCGCTTCCGCCGCCGGCCTAGGGGCTAATGTACGGTGCGCCCTTTCTATCTTCAAGTCGATGGTTTGGGGAATATCCAACTTCTCTCTCAGTAAGGATTCCATGCATGCCGCCATTGTGGTGAAACCATCCTCGACTCCTTCTTTCAGACCATGAATTCTTATGTTGTCTCTTCTCAGTCTTCCTTCTTGGCCAGTTAGCTTAGCCCCCAGTCTTGACTGTCTTTTGTGTAGATCCAGCACGGTATCTTCCAGCCCTTTTATTCTTTCCTCTGCTTCCAAGATTCGGTCCTCGGCCTGGTCCACTCTGCTGTTTGTCCTTTTTAATTTTTCTTTGATTTCACGAAATTCGGCCCAACACTCTCGGCGAAATCGTCTTAATTCTTTAAGTACCATTTTTAAGCTAACCTTTTTGCTAGCTTCATTCAGCTCCTCGTCTTCTGAATGGAAATCCTCCGAATCAGATTCTTCGGCCAATGCGTGTCCTGGCCTGGTAAATGTCCATTTCTTCTGTTTTCCTTTAGGCATGATGACTTTGTCTTTTGATTTTCACTCTTCCAAAAATCCGTTAAATCTGATTTTCAAGGTATTTTCCTGGATCGGTTCTGGGAGCTTCAGCGTTAAGCTGCCATCACCATGGTGTCCAGACCGGAAGCCCCTCCTCTCTCATCTTTTAAGTGGGAGAACTTGCACAATTGGTGGCTGACTAAATACTTTTTTGCCCCACTGTGTGTGTGTGTGTATATATATATATATATATATATATATATACACACATACACATACACACACACACACACACACATATATATATATACACACATGACAGAAAAAGAGAATTTTTTAATAAAAATTTAAGTAAAAAGGCAAAGCTGTCGATTTATTGGTCAATCTACGTTCCTACCCTCACCTATGGTCATGAGCTTTGGGTAATGTCCGAAAGAATGAGATTGCAGATACAAGCGGCTGAAATGAGCTTCCTTCGTAGGATTGCTGGACTCACTCTTAGAGATAAGAGTGAGAAGCTCAGTCATCTGGGAGAAGCTCAGAGTCGAACCGCTGCTCCTCCACATTGAAAGGAGCCAGTTGAGGTGGTTTGGGCATCGGATAAGGATGCCTTCTGGATGCCTCCCACTTGAGGTATTTTGGGCACGTCTCACTGGGAGGAGACCCCAGGGTAGACCCAGGACTCGGTGGAGAGACTATGTCTCCCAGTTGGTCTGGGAACACCTTGGTGTCCTCTCTGAAGAGCTGGAGCAGGTGGCTAGGGAGAGGGAAGTCTGGGCTTCTCTGCTTGAACTGCTGCCTCCGTGACCCGGACCTCCGGAAAAGCAGTAGGAGATGGATGGATGGAAGTAAGTAAAACCAAATTTTAAAGGACATTCAGTACACCAAATACATAGAGATATGTATTGCGCATCACAATATAGAGCAATTAGCTATATTACCCAGCCCTAGCCTGAATGTATCGTCTAACCAGCTATTTTATCAGAAATACAATGCAGCATGAATGATAAAGGACTGTTTTTACACTGCTCCTCACTCTCAACCAACAACATCCAAAGAACTGCAGACCTCACTTGCCTCAGTTAACGTCAGTGTTCCTGACTCCACCATATGAAAGCGACTGGGCAAAAATGCCCTGTATGGCAGCGTTCCAAGAAAAAAACCCACTGCTGAGCAAAAAGAACCTAAAGGGTCGTCTCAGTTTGGCCAGATAACATCTTGATGATCCCCAAGACTTTTGGGAAGATACTCTGTGGACTGACGAGACAAAAGTTGAACTTTTTGGAAGTTGTGTGTCCCTTTACATCTGGCGTAAAAGTAACAGCATTTCAGAAAAGGAACACCATACGAACAGTAAAACATGGTGGTGGTAGTGTGATGGTCTGGGACTGCTTTGCTACTCCAGGACCTGGAAGACTTGCTGTGGTAAATGGAACCATGAATTCTGCTGACTACCAAAAAATCCTGAAGGAGAATGTCCGGCAATCTGTTTGTGACCTCAAGCTGAAGGGCACTTGGGTTCTGCAGCAAGACAATGATCCAAAACACACCAGCAAGTCCACCTCTGAATGGCTGAAGAAAAGCAAAATGAAGACGTTGGAGTGGCCTAGTCAAAGTCCTGACCTGAATCCAATTGAGCTGCTGTGGCATGCTCTTTAAAAGGTGGTTCATGCTCAAAAACCCTCCAATGTGGCTGAATTACAAAAATTCTGCAAAGATGAGTGGGCCCAAATTCCTCCACAGTGCTGTAAAAGACTCATTGCCAATTATTGCAAACACTTGATTGCGGCTGTTGCTGCTAAGCGTGGCCCAACCAGTTATTAGGTTTTGGTGGCAATCACTTTTTCCACACAGGGCCATGTAGGTTTGGATTTTTGTCCCTTAATAATAAACACCTTCATTTAAAAACTGTATTTACTTGTGTTATCTTTGTCTAATATTTAAATTTGTTTGATGATCTGAAACATTTAAGTGTGACAAACACAAAAAAATGAGAAACCAGGAACTTTTTCACACCACTGTTGATCTCCATTAAGCACTTTTATTCAGCATTTCTATGAGTCTGGTACAATGTCATGCCTGTATACAGCCCCTGTCTGCTCCCCACCTGCCCATGCACACCGTTTCTGTTGTCAAGTTTAATCATTAAGATTGGACTTTTTCTTGCTCAATGGATACATTTTAACGTGGACTAAACATGTTCATCAACAGCTGAATTTTCTGGTGTGGACATATCTTTATGGCAACTGATGAAAATTAATATTAGAGCTTACCTGTTGGTATGAACAAAGTGTTTCCTTGTTTGACAGAGCACTTGTAACACATATCAACCTGGTCTCCAAAGAACATCTCATTCTGGTTAGATGAGGAGCTCCATCGCTCAAAAAGTGCCAGGTTGGCTGGGGTGGGGGAAATTAGGTAGAAGATTTTCTCACCCTGAACAAGCAGAGAGAGGAGCCCTTTATTGTAGCAGAAATTTACTCATGGGAAAAAGAAAAAAAAAATGAAACATTTTCTAAATACCACAATATGTATTTGTCCTCTCACCCTCAGGACATGGTACCACACTGAAGTGCCTCCAAAGTCAATATGGAAGTCTGTGTAGCTATCTTTCACTCCCATCAGGCAGTACTTCTGCACGTTAGGACGCTCAAAAACAGACTCTTCAGGCCAGAGGTTTTCCACCCATGACAGCTTCCTCACAATCTTGGGTGTCTCCACCAAGTTCGACAGCCTAAAACATTTTAACATGTCCTTTGTTTGGATTTAGTTGTCAAAATATTACATGAAAAAGACAGCTTTACTGAAACATTGACATTTTCATCCACTATATTTTTCTAACAGAATTTCACAAAAGGTATCAAATACTAATCCTCTTCCCCAAGCTAAACTTGGCATCTTCGTGTACCTGGTCTCTGAAAACTCCAGACTGATCACATTGAGCACCCTGTCTCTGTTAGGGCTGTTGTAGTATTCAACAAAATCTCCTAATCGCATCTTCAAATCACACTGCCGTGACACATCAATCACGTCAATCTCTTTATCAGTACCTGCAATTAGTAAGATAACACAGATTTAGAAACGAGTACAGATCTATGCATCAAAATTAGAGCTATTATATCAAAACATTACCAATGTAATGCTCTACATCACTGACGCTGAATGATGACGGAGGTAGGGTCATGCCAAGGCCATCCCGCCGTAGCACCATGACAGGAACACTGAATGAATGCTCTTCTAGAAACTCAACAGTCAGCTGGGCCCCTGATGGCTTCAGCAAGATTTCATCCGCACTGATATAATAACATACAGTGGAGATCAAAGTTAGAGAACAACATATTAATACTTCTGTATGTAATGTATTAATACTTTCTGGAATTTCCCAATTGTGGGACTAATAAAGGCTTATCTTATCTTATACCCGATTTATTCTCAAATAAAATGGTGTGAAAAAGTGTTTGCCCCCTTCCTGATTTCTCATTTTTACCTCCGCCAGGCCGCAGGCCAGGAGGTAATGTTTTTGCCGGGGTTTGTCTGTCTGTTCGTCTGTCTGTAGGTTAGCAAGATAACTCAAAAAGTTTTGGATGGATTTCGATGAAACTTTCAGGTGTTGTTGGAAATGGCACAAGGAAGAACTGATTAAATTTGGGGGATGATCCGGATCACCGTCTGGGTACAGGAATTTTTTAAAGGATTCTTTAACATTGTGAGATAGAGCCATTTTCAACATGTGTGCAGGCGCAATGGAGGGCGGTGGTCGTCGTGTCTGACGAACACAAACTCCGCGTTCTTCAAAGTTTTAGGCACAAAAACACGCGGGAAACAGTGGTGGGCCGGGCCCGGCAGCGTGCCTGTGTTTGCGCTACGCTGCAAAAGCTGAGACGGGCAGCTGTCCAGTGTGGGATAGCGCAAACACAGGCACGCTGCCGGGCCCGGGATTATCTGGCAGAAATTCCCTGGGCAGCCATAGGGGCTGCGCAAAAACAAGCTCTCTGCCGGGGAAGCTTCCAAATCCTCTTTTGGCGCAGAGCGCAACCCCAATAAAACCCACGGCAACCTGTCTACCCAATTTGCATCCGTCAGTGAAGCCCTGAGTGCTGCTTTCAGTGATCTATGAAAACGCTCGCATAACCCATTGGCCTGTGGGTTGTACGCGGTTGTGCGATGAATTGCAACGCCCGCAGCCTGGGAGTTTGGAGATGGAGGATATGGACACAACACCAACACTTGAGTTTATTACCTCCGCCAAGGAGGTAATGCTTTTACTGGCATTTGTCTGTTTGTCTGTCTGTTACCAACATAACTCAAAAAGTTATGAACGGATTTTGACGAAATTTTCAGGAAAGATGTGTAATGGCACGGGGAACAGATGATTAGATTTTGGTGATGATCTGACAGTGCATACCTCCACCAAGGGCTTTGTTTGTATTTGTGCAGCAGGATTACACAAAAACTACTGGATGGATTTGGATGAAATTTTCCCCAGAGGTGGTTCTTGGGCTAGAGAGGAACCCATTACATTTTGGGGATGATCTGGGAATGCATACCTCAGCCAAGGCTCTTCTCACAGTGTGTCAGCCACAAAACTCCAAAACTAATGGACAGACTTGGATGCAATTTTCACCACAAGTGGCTATAGGCCTACACACAAGCTCATTACATTTTGGAGGTGATCCATGAGAAACGGAAGGAGCCTTGGCGGAGGTATGCGCTCTATGAGTGCTTTTCTAGTTTTGTATGTTTGTCACACTTAGATGTTTCAGATAATCAAACAAATTTAAATATTAGACAAAGATAACACAAGTAAACACAAAATGCAGTTTTTAAATCAAGGTGTTTATTACCTCCGCCAAAGAGGTTATGTTTTCATCGGCGTTGGTTTGGCTGTCTGTTTGTTTGTTAGCAAGATAACTCAAAAAGTTATGGACAGATTTTCATGAAATTTTCAGAGATTGTCAGAAATGGGGTATCCTACAGATGATTAGATTTTGGTGATGATCTGAGAGTGCATACCTCCACCAAGGGCTTTGTTTGTATTTGTGCAACAGGATTACACAAAAACTATTGCATGGATTTGGATGAAATTTTTACCAGAGGTGGTTCTTGGGCTAGAGAGGAGCCCATTATATTTTGGTGATGATCTGAGAATGCATACCTCAGCCAAGGCTCTTATCTTCTCACAGTGTGTTAGCAACAATACTCCAAAACGGATGGACAGACTTTGATGCAATTTTCACCACAAGTGGCTATACGCCTACACACAAACCCATTACATTTTGGAGGTGATCCATGAGAAACGGAAGGAGCCTTGGCGGAGGTATGCGCTCTATGAGTGCTTTCCTAGTTATTAATGGTAAAAAAAAACAAACAAACCTACAAGGCCCTGTGTGAAAAAGTGATTGCCCCCCTGTTAAAACATAAATTAACTGTGGTTTATCACATCTTGGGAAAGCTGAGTTCAATTTTTCTAGCCACACCCAGGCCTGATTACTGCCACACCTGTTCTCAATCAAGAAATCACTTAAAGAGGACCTGCCTGACAAAGTGAAGTAGAACAAAAGATCCTCAAAAGCTAGACATCATGCTGCGAGCCAAAGAAATTCAGGAACAAATGAGAAAAAGTAATTGAGATCCATCAGTCTGGAAAAGGTTATACAGCCATTTCTAAAGTTTTGGGACTCCAGCGAACCACAGTGAGAGCCATTATCCACAAATGGCGAAAACATGGAACAGTGGTGAACCTTGCCAGGAGTGGCCAGCCGACCAAAATTCCCCCGAGAGCACAGCGACGACTCATCCAAGAGGTCACAAAAGACCCCACGACAACATCCAATGAAATGCAGACCTCACTTGCCTCAGTTAAGGTCAGTGTTCATGACTCCACCATAAGAAAGAGACTGGGCAAAAATGCCCTGCATGGCAGAGTTCCAAGACAAAAACCACTGCTGAGCAAAAAGAACAAAGGCTCATCTCAGTTTTGCCAGAAAACATCTTGATGACCCCCAAGACTTTTGGGAAAATACTCTGTGGACTGACAAGACAAAAGTTGAACTTTTTGGAAGGTGCATGTCCCATTACATCTGGCGTGGTAGTGTGATGGTCTGGGGCTGTTTGGCTGCTTCAGGACCTGGAAGAATTACTGTGGTAAACAGAACCATGAATTCTGCTGTCTACCAAAAAATCCTGAAGGAGAATATCCGGCCATCTGTTTGTGACCTCAAGCTGAAGCGCACTTGGGTTCTGCAGCAGGACAATGATCCAAAACATACCAGCAAGTCCACCTCTGAATGGCTTAAGAAAAACAAAATGAAGACTTTGGAGTGACCTAGTCAAAGTTCTGACCTGAATCTGATTGCGATGCTGTGGCATGACCTTAAAAAGGCGGTTCATGCTCGAAAACCCTCCGATGTGGCTGAATTACAACAATTCTGCAAAGATGAGTGGGCCAAAATTCCTCCACAGCGCTGTAAAAGACTCACTGCCAGTTATCGCAAACGCTCGATTGCAATTGTTGCTGCTCAGTGTGGTAATCACTTTTTCACACAGGGCCATGTAGGTTTGGACTCCCCCCCCCCCCCAACCAATGAACACCTTCCTTTAAAAACTGCATTTTGTGTTTACTTGTGTTATCTTTGTCTAATATTTAAGTTGGTCTAATTTTTAAGTTGGTCTAATATTTAAATTTAAACATTTAAGTGCGACAAACACAAAAAATGAGAAATCAGGAAGGGGGCAAACACTTTTTCACACAAGCTCAAAATTGGAGAACAATGTATTAATACTCGATTTATTCTAAAATGTTATTTGTCATTGTTAAGAATTTTTCAGAATATCAGCTGTGGCTATACCACTGCCGTATGAGCATGTATTTTTTTCATAACCATAGCACTTCAAAACAAACATTTATTTTGTAAAAAAAAAAAAAAAAAATGAGCAAAATTAGAGAACAATAACCACTGTGTAAGAAGAGAAGATTTAAACAATGTTTTTTGGGGGGCTATAGGATTCAAACATTAATAGAAAGTGTAGAGGGCCTTGCTTTGAATGACTTCAGCACATCTACAGCCACAGGACATCAGTTTTGTTTTTTTTTTCCCCACACTGCTCTGATTTGAGACACAGGATTATGCGAAGACTCTCAATGAGGAAATCAGCTCAACACTGCAGCTGGAATTGCTCGCCAATTCACTGCTGAACTGGTCCAAGGATCTGTCGCTGCACAGTGTCTCACCATTTAAAGGGGTCATTGACTGCACTTTTTCCACATTTTAACAGCTCACTCAAGTCTTAATGAAGTGTTTGTGACATATTTTGTTCACATTTTCTTTAGTTTTTTTAATTATTGAAGCAAATTTGTTTTTTATTTTTCCTGGCTTTCTTGAAACACTCTGATTTAAAGCCCGTCACTTGAAGAAAGATCCTTCGACATAATGTTACACACTCTTGTACAGTGGGTGGCGGTATGCACCTTTCAGTTGTTTGCTATCTGCCAGTAACCGATAGAAGAAGAAGAAGATCCTTCAACTATTCAACTCTGCCCTCCTGCTTACATCAGTTAGCCATTAGCTGAATAGCTTCTAGCCTCCTAGCTCAGATGAACAGCGCTGGTTCACTGATCCACAGTTGATTGTGCATCTCCCAACAACCTTGCTGGGATGCCACAACAAATTGCCAGCACCATGCACCAGGTGACCCACCAATTGACCCCTTTAAGATAATCTGGACTCAAAGCTCACTCTGCAGTGACTAAACCTCTCGTCAGCAGAAAGGATAAAATGGCTAGACTTGCTTTTGCTGAGAAGCATGTTGTGGGGAAAGAGGAGAACTGATCCAGAGTGCACTTCAGTGATGAGATTAAAGGGGACCTGTTGTGGTGGTCTAAACGCATTCAACTTGAAAACATTAGGCAAAGTATTCGTTATTTGGTTAAATAATTATTGCCAGCCATCTACCACCAGAGAAATATGCAAATACGACCGCCGGTATGGCCAGCCAATGAAAACTATGCGCGCAGCCATGACACATGCGAATGTGACGTCACCACGTTGCTACTGAAAAGTCAATACTCCGCCTGTACCAGCGAATAGGGTGCTTTTGTCAGTGATTTTGTTCTATTATGGCTGAATTGTCGGACTCTGAGGAAGAATTCGGTCAACATGGCTACAGGTTTGAGCCAGAAAGGTCTTCTGAGGGTGAAAGTGACAAAGTGGTCCTCACACACAACGGAATTTCATCCGAAAGGAAACGTCTGTGCCCTGTTCCGAGACTGCGCAACCACTTTTCCGCTACGATCTTCCGACAAGGTGAGCTGGGTTTGGGTACACAAAAGAAGTGTTTATCTTTGTTTTTTCGCTTATTATTGAGACATCCAAAGGCTTTACATTCCGCCATGTTGCGATATCCATATCGCATTGTATGTTTTTGTTGTTACAAGAGCGCAGAGTGTCTGCTGATCTGTATATACTTTTAGCAGCGAGGGAAGAGGCCAACGCTGAATCCCCGGCCGTCTGGCGGCCGTTACGACCTCAGATCAGACGAGACGACCCGCTGAATTTAACCATTTATTTATTTATTTTCTACTCGTTTTAGTTCTGCATTTAATATGAACCCTGAGTTTGAAATAAACGTTTGAATTTGAATTTGAATATCCCGAAAGCCACTGCTCATCCGGGCACTCCAGGCTCAGCCAATAATGATCCAGATCGCGGTATCCACGACACTACGTCACAGGAAGCGTCCTGGCAGGCCATGTAGCCACCAGTATGGCTGCGCCCATGTTTTGCTAACATAGCTGAACCAGCACATCAGCAATGGACTTATATCGCATTGCTTTGAACTTGAACTTAAACTTGAACTAGAACGTAGGGGCTCAATATAATATCTTTTTTTTCACGACCACCACGTCCCCTTTAAGCTCAATTTATTTGGGTCTGACGGGAAACAATATGTTTGGCGTCATACTGGGGAAAGACTGAACCCAAAGTGTGTAAAGAAGTCAGTTAAATTTGGAGGAGAAAGTGTCATAGTTTGGGGGGATGTTTTCTGCAGCAGGAGTTGACCCTCCTGTACAGCTACATGGCAGGGTGAATGCAAATATTTATGTGAACCTCCTTCGGCAACATGCAATTCTTTCACTGCAATTGTCTCTCAATCAGCCCGCAATTTTCATGCAAGACAAAGCCCCCTGTCACACTGCAAAACAGGTTAAACAGTTCCTTGAATCTAACAATACTGAAACAATGAAATGGCAGCCCAGAGTCCAGATCTAAACCCCACAGAGACACTCTGGAAAATCCTTGGCGACAAAGTAATGGTTAAGAAACCCACTACAGTTACTGAACTGGGGAAGAGACTGCAAGAAGAATGGACCAAGATCAAACCAGAGCAGTGTGGAAAAACTAGTGATGTCAGATGTGCTGAGTGATGCATCAAAACTTTGTTAAACAAGTGGAGGACACAGTCCAGTCCAAGGACAGATATTTTTTTCACACGAGTTGTTCAGAACTCCTTATAAGAACTCCTTATACAAGATATAGAGTGATGATAATCAAGTCAGTGGTGGTAATGCACCTGTGAGCTGGTTGCCAACCACCAATCAAATCTAAAAGAAGAAAAAAGACATTCAAAGCAAGGGCCTCTACACTTCCTATTAATTTTATTAATCCTATAGCCCTAAAAAAAAAAAAAAAAGTTTAAATCTTCTCTTCTGACACAGTGGTTACTGTTCTCTAATTCTGCTCAAAATAAATGTTTGTGTTGAAGTGCCTTGGTTATTTAAAAAAAAAATGCTAGTACAGCAGTGGTATAGTCACAGCTGATATTCTGTAAAATTCTGAACAGTGACAAATAACTATTTTAGAATAAATCAAGTATTAATACACTGTTCTCTAATTTTGATCTCCACTGTATAGATACATTTACAGCAGTCACAAAAGGAGAATATTTCACACAAAAATCTATGAAATTGTTTATCGTTAAAGAGCAAAATCATTGATAGAGGGTAAGTCATACACAGAGGAAGTTGCTGTGATTAACTGTGTGATATGTGTAATATATAAAATAACCACTCTCTTAAATTATAAGTCTTTGCAGAATACTGGGTGAAACTTACTTTGGGAAGTTACGGCTTCGTAGCTCCCTGACAAACTGTGGACTGCCTGTCTTAACAGGGTGACTTGGATCTCGTAGTGCAACAGCACCTCCTTCCACGTGCCTATTCCCTCCACGGCGTTTACGCACTGTAAAAAAAAAAAAAATATACAAAATGATTGTTAACCAATACCTTCTACTGTTGGGCAATGCAATTTAAATATTTTAATTTATCTTTGAAAACGATATAGAAATTTAGTGCATCATTAGTTTGATACACAGTTTGTTATGTTACACAAAATGTTTAATTAAATCCGTGCCTGCATTTCTATTGGTTATCTGATGGCACAGCCCACCCCACTCCAATCTGAATGTGCCCTGGTAAAGTGTTCTTACAGCGTTACTATAGTAGAGCTCAAGTTTGAAGGTATGCTTTAACCTCTTGCGCTCCGTTGTCCCACGGGTGGGCAAGTCTCTGCGTCCTAGAGCGCACGAGGGCGCTCTCGTGTGCTCTAGGACGCATGATGGAGATTGTGATGTAGGTGGTGTATGGCGTCCAAGCGCGCACTAAAAATAAAAGCTGCAGACACAGCCGCGAACAGATTAGTTCATCTGATTGACCTCTCATTCGACTAATAAGAGCCTTGAATTGGGTTTCTGAAACCTTGAAGAACCAATGAATGAAAACCTAGGAAGGAGGACCCGCCTACTGTGAATGCAGGAGCCAATTGAAGCACAGAAGTTCGGGCTGGGTGAAGAGAGACTTACTGCTGCAACAGATGAAAATAAGGACGCTGGAAGAACCTGCTACAGACCCAGCAGAGACCACCCACAAGTGCGACCTGCACTCATTCCAGCAGAATAGACGTTTAGGATTCTCTTCCCTCATCATAGACCGACGGAGGCCGACGACAAAGGTCGTAAATCATTCGCCAAAACCGCAATAATGGAATTATGTTTTGACCGGGATCCACGAGCGGACCAGCGTCGCGTTCGTCTCAATGGGGAAGAGAAGTTCACCAGGACAATGTGGCTGTGAAGAGGTAAGGTGTTATAAGCTAAATTATTATTTATCCCTGAAAATTGTAATCAAAAAATGATTTTTGACCGATGGGTAAATTACAACTGTACGGCACACAAAGTACGAAGTGCGTGCGCCGCGTTACACGGTTCTTCGCCGCCTCCGAACCGTGAACACCCCCCCCCCCCCCCCGCCGCTACAATTCTGTAGCGGGGGGGTGGGGGGAGCCGCGGTGACAGCGTTGCTGTGGAAACATGCCACATCCGAGTGTAATCCGTCATGTAGCGAGGGCCGATCTCCGTCCTCTGTAGCGGGGGGTGGGTGGGGGGACAACCCCCCCCCCCCCACACACACACACACACACAGCCCTGAATGTGACCTTTCATCTGAGCCCAAGATGAAGCTTCTATGTTGAATCATTCAAAAGTTATAGACGTTTTTCCAAACTGTGCCATTTGGCACAATTTGGCACAGTTCCAAAATGCCTGGGAACTACCTGAGAACAAAGCTGTGTAATATATTCATTTTTTGTGGTATTGTTACAAAATTTGGACCTCAGCTGGATAACACTTGGTTCTACATTTCTGTTGCATTTTCCAGCCCGGATCTGAAGCTGTGTGTTATTTGCAAGCATTTGTATCCAAAAAAAACACCCAGGCCAAATTTATTTTCTTCAAGTTCACTATGTTTAGATGACTGTAACTCAGTGGCCGGAGCACTTAGAGAGATCATGTTTTTTTTGCCAAAAAAATTCAAAGTGTTTTCTTTTAAATGAGACCAACCCCATGAAGATGCTGCAAAGGGTTGAATAACAGCTTTTGATTTACTTTGGGCACATTATTTTTTGGCGTTTTTAGGAAAATTGACCGGAGTGCAAGGGATTAACTTAATATTAATAGTGAAACGGTGGCAACAGTTAAGTTATGAAGACTATAGGCTAGGGGTCCTCAAATGTTTTTGCCAGGGGTCCGCATTTGTTTTTTCCAGTGGACCAGAGGTCTGGAGCAGTGCAAGCATGCTGCATGTGTGGATATTTCATTTTTATGTTGGGAGGGACCATAAAACAGAACATTTTCTCCGAGTAAATACTGAGGGGACACTAAGTATTACTGTTGTCAGTCACAAATTTATGAGAAAGTACAAATACTTATGGGAAAAAGGTGCAAATTTACAAGAAGTCAAATTTATGAGAAAGAAAATTCCAAATTTAAAAGAAACAATTGCACATTTACAAAAAGTCAAGTTTACTAGAAAAAAGTTGCAAATTTAGTGAGAAAAAATATGTAAATTTACAAGAAAAAAACTCACAAAACAAAATTTACAGATTTAAGATGCAAAAACAGCAGATTTATGAGGGAAACGTGGCAAATTTACAACAAAAAAAGTTTGACATTTAAAAATACACTAGTGCATCCCCATAGAAATCAAGTATTCTTGTCTGAAAACAGGTAGCCCAATTCGGCTTTACAGGCCCCAATGTAGGCTGTGTTTGAAAGGAATTCAAAGAGGTGTAGCCTATATGTAGGCAATCACATGTTAAGACTTTGACAAATATAAAAGGGACTGAATGGCACTAAGATTTATTTGACTGTGTGAATATTAATAACAGAATTATTGAAAATGAACAGGACATCCAATATTACAGACTGTTTCAGAACCCTTGTTTATTTTTTGTCACATCACTTATTTGTCTGATCTTTTATGACTTATACTCACAGGTGTATCTTGCACTTTGGGGAATGGGAGTTGTTCAGTCATCATTATAATTGTGTGTAGTTTATAGTCTATCGTCAAACTCATGCAATACTGTAACAGGACATGTTTACAAATATTGGGAGACCCATTCTAGTGAATCCTTTTATATTTTAGGAATATTATAAGTACAAAACACCGATATTATACACAGCAGAACAACCTGTTTGGCTGCAACTGTTGCATCAGTGTTGCCCATTTGTCAGTAAATATTTAAATAAAAATTATTTATTTCATTATTTGAGCGTTTTTGTGTCCAGTTTGGTGACGGTCATCATTTAGTCAAACTGTGCATGTGGCCACACATGATATGATCATGGTAGTATTATTATTAACTTTTACCTTTTAGACAGCCATGCGAGCACACCGAGAGGAGCACCACTGGCAATAGCAAGTTGTGATCCTGCAAAGGGACTCCTGTCTACTGCTGACCGCACGGGCTGGGCTTGCTTCAATGCGAAGGACCGCGTTTCGTCCGCTGCTTCTCCAACACCGATGTTAGAGAAGGCAGACCCCAGGTCCCCACTGGCATCCCACAACTATAATTGGGGGATGCCAACTGGTCAACACCAAATTTATTGTTCAAGTTTTTTTTAACTGATTTAGGACAATTTTGATGTGCTGAATCAAAAAAAAAAAAAAAATCACATTGGTTTTGCTCAATCAGGTCAACTTTTTGAAGTATGGCCACATGTTTTTTTATGTTTTTGTTTACATGTTCGGGTATTTTCGCTTTATATGATGCAAAATTCTTTTTTATTTCTTGAAATTTCTCAAACTCTGTAGTTTGCATGCGCCAATTTATGACATGTCACAAATTGTCATGATAGCGGATTACTGTTGGACTCTGAAGAGAGACATCCCTGCCGCTGAACATTCTAGAGGTTCAAATAAACGGAAGCTGAAGCTCGGAATTTTGAACAATGAGGACATAACATTCAATTTACATGTACTTACCTTTATCAATGTCTACTATTCAATTTACAGTTATCAAAGTTTGTAACATTTAATCAATAAATTGTGTTAGAAAATGATTTTTTCTCTTAAAAACCTGACCAGATCGAGAGAAACGGATGTCATTTTTGGATTAAGCGGTGCAAAATTGTCTTATTCATTCATTCATCTTCTTCCGCTTAATCCTTTTCGGGTCGCGGGAGGGCTGGAGCCTATCCCAGCATCTTTGGGCGAGAGGCAGGGTACACCCTGAACAGATCACCAGTCCATCGCAGGGCCAACACAGAGAGACAGACAACCATTCACTCTCACATTCATACCTAAGGACAATTTAAAATCCCCAGTTTGATGCCAATTAACCTACTCCGGGATTTCTCCAGTTTCCGCCCACATGCCAAAAACATGCAAAATTGTCTTAAATAGTTGAAAAAACACAGACAACTTACAAAAAAATTGTTGTAACCCTGTGTTATCCTTTAGCTGTACGCAATCACAGCAACATTACAGTATAATTTTTTTTAAGCATTACATCTTCATTATTCTCTTGGTCAAATTTGTTGCTTTTCACTTCCTTTTTTGTTTGCAAAGTGCTGTGGTGACTGACTGGTTGTGATGCCACATATTATCTAATCAGTATGGCCATGATGCCGCGTATTATCCAATCAGCACAGAGTCAATCTGATACCCCGCACACACTGAAGGGCATGAAGAGACAGAGCAGTGGCTAAACTTTTGATAAAAATTGTATATTTTGACTGAGAAACTCCATACTCGAGGATGCACACCCTCATAACCCCAGCAAAGCATTTATAAAATCTGAGGCCAGTCTGATGAACAGTTCAAGAGATACAGTGCATCCGGAAAGTATTCACAGCCACTTCACTTTTTCCACATTTTATGTTACAGCTTTATTCCAAAAGTGATTAAATTAATTTTCCCCATCAAAACTCTACACACAATACCCCATAATGACAAGGTGATTTTTTTTAAATTTTTTTTTAAGATTTCTGCAAATTTATTAAAAATAAAAAACTAAGAAATCACATGTACAGACGTGGACAAAATTGTTGGTACCCCTCTGTTAATGAAAGAAAAACCCACAATGGTCACAGAAATAACTTGAATCTGACAAAAATGGTAATAAATAAAAATTCTATGAAAATTAACCAATGAAAATCAGACAATACTTTTGAATTGTGGTTCAACAGAATTACTTTAAAAAACAAACTCATGAAACAGGCCTGGACAAAAATGATGGTACCCCTAGAAAAGATTGAAAATAACGTGACCATGGGGACATGTTCAACCAAGATGTGTCCTCTAATTAACATCACAGGAGTCTACAAACTTGTAATCAGTCAGTCGGCCTATTTAAAGGGTGACAAGTAGTCACTGTGCTGTTTGGTGACATGGTGTTTACCACACTAAACATGGACCAGAGGAAGCAAAGGAGAAGGTTGTCTCAGGAGATTAGGAAGAAAATTATAGACAAGCATGTTAAAGGTAAAGGCTATAAGACCATCTCCAAGCAGCTTGATGTTCCTGTGACTACAGTTGCACATATTATTCAGAAATTTAAGATCCACAGGACTGTAGCCAACCTCCCTGGATGTGGCCACAGGAGCAGACGGATAATACAACTAGTAACAAAAGAGCCCAGAACAACCTCTAAACACATTCATGGTGAACTCCAAGGTCAAGGTACATCAGTGTCAGATCGCACCATCCGTCATTGTTTGAGCCAAAGTGGACTTCATGGGAGATGATCAAGGAGGACACCACTGTTGAAAACAAATCATAAAAAAGCCAGACTGGAATTTGCCAAACTGCATGTTGACAAGCCACAAAGCTTCTGGGAGAATGTCCTATGGACAGACGAGACAAACCTGGAACTTTTTGGCAAGGCACATCAGCTCTGTGTTCACAGATGCAAAAATGAAGCATACCAAGAAAAGAACACTGTCCCTACTGTGAAACATGGAGGAGGTTCTGTTATGTTCTGGGGCTGCTTTGCTGCATCTGGCACAGGGTGTCTTGAATCTGTGCAGGGTACAATGAAATCTCAAGACTATCAAGGTATTCTAGAGAAAAATGTGTCGCCCAGTGTCAGACAGCTTGGTCTCAGTCGCAGGTCATGGGTCTTTCAACAGGATAATGATCCAAAACACAGCTAAAAACACCCAAGAATGGCTAAGAGCGAAACAATGGACTATTCTAAAGTGGCCTTCTATGAGCTCTGATCTAAATCCTATTGAACATCTGTGGAAGGAGCTGAAACATGTCGTCTGGAGAAGGCACCCTTCAAACCTGAGACAACTGGAGCAGTTTGCTCATGAGAAGTGGGCCAAAAATACCTGCTGAGAGGTGCAGAAGTCTCATTGGCAGTTACAGAAATTGTTTGATTGCAGTGATTGCCTCAAAAGGTTGTGCAACAAAATATTAAGTTAAGGGTACCATCATTTTTGTCCAGGCCTGTTTCATGAGTTTTTTTAAATAATTCTGTTGAACCACAATTCAAAAGCATTGTCTGATTTTCAATGGTTAATTTTCATAGAATTTTTATTTATTACCACTTTTGTCAGATTCAAGTTATTTCTGTGACTATTGTGGATTTTTCTTTCATTAACAGAGGGGTACCAACAATTTTGTCCACGTCTGTACATTAATATTCACAGCCTTTGCCATGAAGCTCAAAATTGAGCTCAGGTGCTTCCTGTTTCCACTGATCATCCTTGAGATGTTTCTACAGCTTAACTGGAGTCCACCTGTGGTAAATTCAGTTGATTGGACATGATTTGGAAAGGCAAACATCTGTCTATATAAGGTCCCACAGTTGACAGTGCATGTTAGAACACAAACCAAGCATGAAGTCAGAGGAATTGTCTGTAGACCTCAGAGACAGGATTGTCTCGAGGCACAAATCTGGGGAAGGGTAAAGAAAAATTTCTGCTGCTTTGAAGGTCCCAATGAGCACAGTGGCCTCCATCATCCATAAATGGAAGAAGTTCGGAACCACCAGGACTCTTCCTAGAGCTGGCCAGCCATCTAAACTGAGTGATTGGGGGAGAAGGGCCTTAGTCAGGGAGGTGACCAAGAACCTGATGGTCACTCTGTCAGAGCTCCAGTGTTTGTCTGTGGAGAGAGGAGAACCTTCCAGAAGGCCAACCATCTCTACACCAATCCACCAATCAGGCCTATATGGTAAAGTGGCCAGACAGAAGCCACTCCTTAGTAAAAGGCACATGGCAGCCCACCTGGAGTTTGTCAAAAGGCACCTGAAGGACTCTCAGACAATGAGAAAATTCTCTGGTCTGATGAGACAAAGGTGGAACTCTTTGGCGTGAATGCCAGGTGTCATGTTTGGAGGAAACCCGGCACCATTCATAACCATGCCAATGGTGGTGGCAGCATCATGCTGTGGGGATGTTTTTCAGCAGCAGGAACTGGGAGACTAGTCAGGATAGAGGGAAAGATGAATGCAGCAATGTACAGAGACAGCCTGAATGAAAACCTGCTGTCCAGAGCGCTCTTGACCTCAGACTGGGGCGACGGTTCATCTTTCTGCAGGACAACGACCCTAAGCACACAGCCAAGATATCAAAGGAGTGGCTTCAGGACAACTCTGTGAATGTCCTTAAGTGGCTCAGCCAGAGCCCAGACTTCAATCCAATTCAACACCTCTGGAGAGATCTGAAAATGGCTGTGCACCAACACTTCCCATCCACCCTGATGGAGCCTGAGAGGTCCTGCAAAGGACAATGGGCGAAACTGCCCAAAGATAGGAGTGCCAAGCTTGTGGCATCATATTCAAAAAGACTTGAGGCTGTAATTGCTGCCAAAGGTGCATCAACAAAGTATTGAGCAAAGGCTGTGAATACTTATGTACATGTGATTTCTTTGTTTTTTTATTTTTAATAAATTTGCAAAAATCTAAAAAAAAAAAAAAAGAAGCTTTTTTTCCATGTTGTCATTATGGGGGTATTGTGTGTAGAATTTTGTGGAAAAAAATGAATTTAATCTCTTTTGGAATAAGGCTGTAACATAAATTGTGGAAAAAGTGAAGCACTGAATACTTTCCGGATTAACTGTGTGTGGAACAGACAGATTCTTTGCATTTATAGATACAGACGTAGTAAACTAATGAGAAAAAGTTACAAATTTATGAGAAAAGCTGCAAATTTTAAAGAAAAAAAATTGGCCTCCCCGGACCGCCTTGATTTACACCCATGTCACCAGGCTGTTCTGCTGTGGGAGGAGCTGGGTGAAGGCAGCAACTTTCAGAACAGACTTTCACAACTCTGTTGCCTTTTGTTGTGTCACAGATGTAACAAGAATCCTGCTTGCAGCTTGATATGATGATTTCACTGCATTTATTTGTGTTGTTCTTACCTCTGAATTTTGAGAAAATGTGTCTTCAAAATTCCTATACTTGCTCTCATAATGCCATTTCAAATTGGAAATCTTTATCATAGCTATGGTCTCCTGATATATTAAGCACACTGGTCTGGTGCTGATAGGAGGGAGAACAAATGCAGAGTGCAGACTGATGCTCAGTCCATTCATCTTTGAATTGCCGATTTTCACTGTCCAATTTTCTTTTAGCAATGAACTTGGAACATGCCATTTTCATTCAATGTAGCCTCCTAATGCTGGCTAAGTATCAATAAGTGATCTGCTCTGAAAGTGACTATAAAAAAGTGCCGGTCCTGCTAAAGCCGCTCGCCCACTGACAGGCTGTCAGCGCATTGTTGGCATGGAGATAACAGTCCATGTTTACAGGTGCTGACCAAACCAAAACACGTAGTGAAGGAATCACAGCTCAGGGGCAACAAACAGGGGGCTCGCGGGCAACCTATTGAGGGCCACTGCTGTAGGCCAATAAATTAACTGCTCTTTTCAAATTCAACAGACTTATTTGATAACAACAGTTTATTACTGCTGCATTGTGTGGGATAAAAAAATATTTTATTCAAAAGGAATCACACCAGATTCCATTTATTCATTCACAACCGTACCGTGTGTCTATATATTTATGTTTATATGTACATATGTATACTCGCTGCCCTTGTTTTGTTTTGTTTTTTTCTTGCCTTCTGATTGTTGCTCTGATTGTTGCTATCCCTGTGCTGTTGCAATCCTGGAATTTCCCCATTGTGGGACTAATAAAGGCTTTTCTTATCTTATCTTACAACATGGGCTGAAGGCAGGTTATGTGGTGAAAATTATCTAATAATTCAATAAACCCATAATTTTTTGATCAAAAAGTCCATGCTGACTTTTCACAAATTTGTTTGACTTGTTTATGAGTCAGTCATGCTCCTGCTTACTTGGGAGTGTGTCTACTGCAAACAACTTCAGGTAACACACTATGGATTACAATCTCAAACAACCCAACTTCAAACAAAGTGAGCTATGGACACTTGAGTGAAAACATTTCAAGATATTTTTCCCCTGCTTTTTTCACCCTTGGCTTCCATAAAATTATCAAGATATTTATGGCATATCACCGTTCAGCCAAATTATGAATTTGGGGACATACTGCCCAGCTCAATCCATCTAACTATTAGTTAAGTTAGTGAACCATTACCAGCCCTTAATTCGCCAAAACATGGAGAGAAAAATATTTCAAAACAGAACTTACTAACAGAAGGCCCATGGGTGACCTGACAGTTGGGGCAATGATACAGGTCAATCTCAGCTGCTTTGTCCTCTTCAACTCCAACACAGCTATGCACACAAAAAACACACAAAACATACCATAACATCAGAGGAAGGATGTGCTAAATGACAAATTTAAAGAGCAATTATATTAGTCAAACCCTAAGTATATACAGCATTATTATCACATTGTACACATAAATATTTTAACCTCCATGCACAACAATATAA
This sequence comes from Pholidichthys leucotaenia, assembly GCA_020510985.1. Lineage (NCBI taxonomy): Eukaryota > Metazoa > Chordata > Actinopteri > Cichliformes > Pholidichthyidae > Pholidichthys > Pholidichthys leucotaenia. The sequence goes on from CM035843.1 coordinate 341,576,847, forward strand.
ACATGTTGCAAAACATCCTACCTTCCATGAAACCAGTCTTGACAAATGTCACACTCAATCATGAAGCGTGTCACATCATATGGCAGGCGGCATAAACAATACACCGGGACTGATGCCATAATGAGGGTGTGTTTATCAAGATAAGACTGTAAACTAGCTGTAATATGTTCCAGAGGAGAGCGCCAACCTGTTCAATAAACAATCTCCATAACTACCCAAAAGTAAAATAATGGTATTTTCACTCTTGAACTGAACTCCGTATTGGCCACTTCCCTTCCAGACTACTCTCAATGATGCACGTGTCCACTGGGATTCACCTGAATACCTGTCAAAATATAGACGAGGAGACTGGTTAGTAGCGAAATCACAATTCATAGCAATGCAATTCCAATACATGATCACTTTAAGGAGTAACTGTGTTCCATGAAATTAAAAAGCAACAACTATGGGAAAAAAAAGCAAATTTGATAGCTATAAGAGCAAACTGATATAAATGGTTCGCTTAAGCTATGCCAAAAAATGTTATTCTTGTCTTTAAATTGTTTACAGTCATTTTCCCACAGAACATTTATCTATGAAGTGAGCAAATATGTCGATTGTGACGGTAATACATTATATGTAAATACGCCGTGGTTTGTGTTGTAATGCTAGCTTTGTATATGCTAAAGCGGCTACAGTTAGCAGAGTTAGCCAGCGGTGTAGCAAGAGAATCAAAATATTTACTACGATGCTAACATAAACAACAGCAAGAGCAACAGTTTGTCATGTAAAGGCTGTTCAATGTTACACTGATCCAATAATGAGGTTAAAGTCGAGCCAAAGAACCTATTTTTGTTGGTTTAAAAAGTGATATCAACGCCAACAACTCACCAGACTGTAGCCGAGACCAGGCCGAGAAGTGAAAAGCCGTTATAATCCCTACGCAAGCCCGGGGTTGCGGCCTTAATATGCAACGCCAATTATTGACAATTTACGTTACCACATTTTTTGCTTTTGAACTAAGCCGTACCCAAACATAAAAGTAAAGTCCAGGCATTCATACTGAACCCCAAATGTAGAGACTGAAGCGACTTATACGAACTCAACAAACGCCAATAACATCGCGCTGAACTGCATCAACGCCATTTCAAAGGTTGTAACGTCAGACCGTCGTTGTTGTTTATCGTCGTTGTCTGTCGTCCCGGAAGAATAAAGTTGTAGGGTACAAAAAACTTTTTTTTAAACGGCAACCCAATGCAAATTCACTAGTAATAATAGATAAACATCCAATAAATATATACAAAATAGAACTATAAATATAAAACTAAATCAAAAGACGTATTTTTAAGTGTCAACAGACTAAAACTGTTGTTTAAGATATTTTTATGCTGATATCTCCTTTTTTAAATGCAAATTTTCAGTTTTTTTAAGTTTTTTTTTTTTTTACAATATAATTGGGTTGTTCTGCATTTTATACGATGTTTTGAGGGTTTTCTTGTGACCATCTGAGTTATTTTGTCATGATGTCTAAAACGTGGTCAGTTTGTAGAGGGAAAGGAAAGGATGTGGGGCGAGGCACGAGCATTGGACCACACAGAATCTTTAATTCCCTCTAACAAACATGTACAGCCGTGAACCCCAGCGCAGCCGCACTGGGGGCTAAGAAGCCTCCTCCAGTTTCTCTACCTTCTGCCTTTATAGCTTTATTAATCTTGCATAGAAACTGGGGCTGGCACATTATGCATGGTGTATGTACAAAGGAATTGTGTGATGCAATTATCATAACACTTGTTACCTCAATTATAATACATTCGCCACCTGCGTGTTCACGCGCCCACTTGTTGCTGCAGGTGGTGAACGGTGCATCTTTGTCTGGTTGACTCCATGTTAATCTTCCTCTCCCCGGGAGGTGTGTAGAACTACTGTCCCGTTTGAGACCTCCCGGAGGCACTTCCTCTATATATCAGTCCATTATTCAGTCTCTCTTGGGTGTGAGAGGGTGCCACACCTGTGTACTGCGTCCACCACAAGTTTAATTTTGTTTTTTGGTTTTTTTTTTTGGTTTTCTGCCTCATTTCATTTTGGAACGCTTTTGGACCTGAATTAAAATCATGTACAAGGCTTGGACAATTTAAACAAAAACCCAAGGAAGAAATACTCCAAACATATATACAAAACGACATGTAAAATCACATAAGGATTATCATATCCAGTCTGTGTTGTGCTGTTGCTTAGTTTTTTGTCACGTTTTGTCTTAGCTTTGTTCTCATTTGTAATCATTTATTTTATTTTATTTTTGAATTCTTGGATGGAATATGGGTAGGCAATATAAGCTGCAGCTTCAGCCATCACCCATTTCGGATAACTTATGTTGAATTGTAAAATCCAAGGAGTTATTGTTTTATTTGACCTTGTTGGATTTTTTTCCCCCCTTTGTTATATTATTCTGTTCCTTACTTTTAATCTTTTAAGCTAATCTATCCGAAATAAAGATTCATTCATTCATTCATTCATGTCCACTCTGAGTATGACACCCGTGTTAGGGAGTGTTATGTCTGGAAACCAGGAAAGGACCGACAGAGTGGCGCTTGCTGGGAACACAAACTTTATTACACTCGGTGCAGAATAATGCAATACAGGCTGTTGTCGGGAGGCAGAGCACTGTAACAGATAGCCCTGAAATTTACCGTCCCTCACATTATATGTGCTCAGCGTGATGACGTCACCAAGCGGCCGCGTCACCACGCCGACGCCAGCCTAACTTGTAGTTTTCTTACACCACATCTTCCCCCCTTGGAGAAACAGAAGAACACACAAAACTAATTGATCCTCCCCAATTTGTTACCTTAAAAGAACCCCAAACTAGCTAGGGCCAGCGGGTGGACTGCCGCATGACCTGACGCAGCTAAGTGGATTATTGTGCCACTACTTGCTGGCAGCCGCACCCCTAGTTAAACAGTTCTTTTCCTTGAGGAAGGCGGTTCAGTCAGAGAGGCCTTGTAGCAACCCTGTGGTGGACGCGCCCCTGGAGATGCAGAGGCCCGTGAACCAGGATCGTCTTCCTCAAAACCTCAGTCTGGGTCCCACACCGTGCGAGTTGACTCCCGCGAAGCCTTGTCATCTGAGGCCGCTGCTCAAACCCAGCGGAGATGGCCGGCGTGCCACACCAAACCATCTGCCAGCTGGAAGATCACTGGCCCCAGCTGCACGATAATCTTAGTGGGTGCCAGTAGTGGTGGAGATGGTGTTGAGGCTGACTGTGGGTCCGGTCATTCAATTCTGCTGACCCAAACCCAGTCCATCACTCCAAGCAGTGCTCTGTTTGGCTGTACACGAGATTGTGGTTGTGATGGTGTGGGTCTCACATCTGCTGCGGGGTATCCACCAGGTTGTGGTGGTTCTGTTGTTTCCTCTTGGGTCACAGACTCTTCATCCTGTAGCCCAGCGACGGCTCCTGGAGGCAGATACTGTTCGTGGATTTGAAAGGCGTTCGGTGGTTCTGTTGTGCTTTGTTTGATTGCAGACCCTTCATCCTGTGGCTCAGCAGCAGCTCCTGGAGGCTGGTGCTGGGTGTGGACTCGGAAGCAATCTGGTTTCTTTTCCCCCTCTCCTGGGAAGTCTGGTCATGGCAATATGTTGCTGTCACTGTTGGTAGAACCTGTGCCGGGATGTTGTGTCCCAGGGTTCCTGAAAGACACGGGCTCCCTGTCCTGCAGCAGCTCTCTGAGGCTTACGCTGGGAGGAGATCTGAGGTCCGGTGGCTGCCTCTTTTCCAGGTGGTGCTCCTCCTGTGAGCATGGGATGGCTGTACCCTCATTGTCTGGGTGTGTTGAGTCCCCCTCGTCATTGTTGGTCAAATGGAGTCCGTTACTGTTGAGGATGGAGAAGCCCAGTTGGTAAAACAAGTCACATCCTAGTATGTTGTCTCCATGCGTAGCCACTTGGAAAACAAAATCAGTAATGACTCCTGACACGTAGCGGACCGTTAGAGTGATGGTCCCTACATTGCTGACCCGGTAGCCGCCATACCCATACAGCTCAGCTGGGTTTTTCCCCTATCAGGTGGTTGGGAAAGAACTTCTTCACTGTGACCCAGTTCAACATCGATCTCATTGTGGCGGTGTCGAGCAAGAGCGGAAGGCTGACGTCGTCCAGCCCTACCTTGCAGAATGCGTACACCATGCCTCTGGACCTCATCGTGGTGCTGGTCATCACGGGTGAGTGATTTGGACTGACCAGCAGGCTCTGTGGTGGTGCTGACCGACAAACCTTGGCGAAGTGGTTGAAACTGCCGCATTGCTTGCACCGCTGCCCCCTCGCCGGGCAGGAACACACTCTCTCTCAGTGTGTCGGGGAGCCACAGTTGCCACATGAGAAGCGCCTCGTAGCATTCTTCTGATCCGCAGTGTTTACTTCGGCCTCTTCCACTATCTCACCGGGGCCTTCTGTGGTTACCGCGTGTGTTAGCAATGTGTGGCTTGGCTGCTGCTGTTGTTGCTGCTGTTGCACACCTAGCTCTGATGCTAACCTGTCGGCGGCCTCCAGCTGGAATGGTAGTTCAATGGTACTAGCTAACGTCATGTTGTTTGGCGCTGTTAGCATCTTTGTCTGCAGCCGCGGGTTGCTAGTGTCCTCAGCCAACTGGTCCCACACCATTTCGTCCTCCAATAAAACAAATCTGCACATGCTAACTAGGTGGCGAAGATCCGCAGTGAACTGTTGTGTCGTCTCTCCTGTCTTCTGTCAACGTTGGTGGAACCTGATGCACCATGGCAACACGTTGTCAGGTGTGGTGAAGTCGCTAGCTCGCAGCTTGACTGATTCAGCAAATGATTCTGTTGGTCCTAGCGTGTAAAAAATATGTTGGCCCTCTATGCCTAGATTGTGAACCAGTAGAGCACACTTCCATATCCTGTCCAACTTGCCTACATCCAACGCTGACACACAGGTCTCAAAAGCATCGAGCCAGCGTGGCCACAGTATGGGCGGCTCACCAGAGGTCTGCAGAAACCTCAAACACACCTCCATGGTTAACTCTCGTCGCCAAATGTTATGTCTGGAAAAGGGAAAGGACCAACAGAGAGTAGCGTTTGCTGGGAACACAAACTTTATGACACTCAGTACAGAACAGTGCAATACAGGCTGTTGTTGGGAGGCAGAGCGCTGTAACAGAGAGCCCTGAAATGGCCATCCCTCACATTATATGTGCTCAGCGTGATGACGTCACCAAGCGGCTGCGTCACCACACCAATGCCAACCCAACTTGTGGTTTTCTTACACCACAGGATGCTTTCACACCTAAATTCATTTACTTTGGTCTGAATCAGTTGATAACTTTGTATCATTTTCTGTTTGGTTCAGTTCAACAGACAGTAAGATTGAAAAGTGGCAATGGTAGACCAGTATCCACAGAGTGGCAAATGCCGATTCTCCACCGGCATATACCACTTTTCCACCAGTTGGCCACTTTAGTCCAGCGGATCTAATAAATAAATGTAGCCCTGTCTATAATTATTTATAGACACAACAATGTTTATTGTGTAAATATAATCTTTGTAAAGGGTTTAATTTATTTTAATTTAAAATTGAAAATGTAAAATGTAAAATTGTTGTTTTATTTCTTTTCTTTAAAAAAAAAGCTGTTACTGTATTTTTGCAATAATTTTCTAATGAGTTTGAGTGGTATAGCTGTACAAAAAGTTGTTAATAATTCATTTATGATGGAACCTGGTATTTTGATTGACAAGTGCTTTGGAATGTAAGTTTTGGGGAACCAATCAGTTTTTGGCCAGAAGGTAGATGGGCAGAGCGATGAATAACTGTTACAAGTTAGCACCTTAAAAGGCTGGAGTCTCAGATGCAATGCTGCAGTTGGTCACAGAAGGCTGAAGGTGATTTTGTCTTTCTGTGTCATTTGGATAATGCAGAGTTACAACCTGATTAGAAAGGCATGATTGCTGACAGACAGAAAGGAAGGGAGATAAGAGACCGATCTGGACCCCAACCGGACTGTTTTTTTTCAAGAAGACTTACTCCACCGCTTGGCAAAGGCCCCTAGATCCCCATCTCTTTTTCTCAGCAACAGTCGTCACCTACTGCTCTTCTCCACACCAATGGCTGAGTCCAGCGGTTTGACTCTCCAACGACGGGCCTTTTCCCCATTAACGGCTGTATGCTCCACCAACAGTCGACCTAATAAGAACCCAGCAGGAACTCCTTATATGGTCCTGTGACCATATAAGAACGACCCCTTATATAAGGAGTTCTTATAGGGGAGTTCTGAACAACTCTTTATATGGTTACGTGATCTGAACAACTCCTTCAGCAGGAACTGAACAACTCCTTATATGGTTATGTGACCATGCACAACTCCTTATTAGGCACTGTACTGAACATCTACTCATATGGTCACATGAACTCATATGGGAACATAGTGTGTCTGTGTTCTTAAAGGAAACCAGTACTGGTCATTATAACAACATTAATCGTGCTTTAGGTATTACTTATAAACCAAAAATATGTTCATTCAGTAAAAATAACCCCCTAGCTTCAGTATACTGAATAACTTTATCCCATGAAAACTGCTCGGTCAAAACCAATGGGGAGCAGCCATTGCCGGCTGGAAGTGACATACACTCGCTGATTCCGGCTTTACCACGGATGAGTAAACGTGTTCAGCAGATGCTCAGTGGGTTGAGATCCAAGATGAAAACAGTGCAAAATCTGCAGGAATATATCCCCTTGACGCCTGAATTTATTTCCAATTATGAAAACAAATTTTTCACTTGTGTTTTTGCTTTCAAGTAGATGCTAAATTAAGTTGAGAAAGTTAATTTGACCATAGCACATAAAATAGATATAATTTTAGGTATGATGCAAATTAGCGACAACAGGCATCTATGGTAAAAAAAGGTAAAAAAGCACCTGTTACCATCTCAAGTATGAAGAGTCTTTTATTTATGCAACAAAGTTATTTTCAGTATTTTCAACTCTCATGACTGCCAAACTATCATAAACCACTACAATGAACTATAAAAAACACATTATAAACACAAAACACAAGCAATGAACAAGAACAAAAACCTGCTGGAAACACCTCTTTCCTCCCACTCAGTTTGACTGTCCTTTCAATGCGAAGAGTGTGCATTGCTTCAGTTTATTTGTGGAATTCCCAAAAGCAGTTGTGGTTTTTGTTGAGGCACAGATGAATGTTGCACTTTGCACATTTGTACACAGTCTGGCCCTTGCATTGTGGAAGTTTGCAGCGTTGCCGCCCATTTTCCACCTCTGGCCAGTGTCCTACAGCATCTGTGCGGACTTCCTGTGCAGGAATGGTCTTGGCTGGACCTCGACTTTTCTTCCTCTCAAACTGCCGTTCAATGTCAGATGAAGGCCGCCCCCTTTTCTTCTCCGTCAGGTCCTTCCCTTCCATGCAGAGGGCCTGTGCGATGGACGATCTGAATTCCAGCAAATCCTTCTGCTTCTTTCTGAGTACACCTAGTGACTCACAATCACGCCGATACAACAACCAGCTGTTCACTATTACCATATCCACAAAGTGAAAAAACAACCGGTGGTAGTACTTTTTGGACCTGATGTGGATGCGGTAGTAGGCGATCAGTGCATCAAGAGCATCAACGCCACCCATGAACTTGTTATAAAGGCTGATGATGCTTGTGCATTCCACAGACACGTTCCTTTTCAGTTTTCTATCTATCCCATCTTTGTATCATGGAAACGGGCTGGGCGCTGGCAAAAGTGCTGGCAACAATCACGCCTCTGTTGTCAAACCACTTGACTGCTCTAATGTCCACGTTATCCACCACGGCCTGCTGCTCTTCAAATGTCCCTCTTCCCTTCTTCTTCATCTCTGAGTCTGCACTGAAACTGCACCCATGCAGACGATTTTGCTGCACGGTCCCAAGGGCTGGTATCCCCTTGTTTGCAAGAGCAACAAACAGATTCAAGGAGGAAAACCAGTTGTCAAAGTACAGCAGGTGGTTGACATTACTATGGATAACTTGTGCAAGCTTTAGCACAATGTTTCCACTGGCTCCAATGTCTGGTTGGCCTGGTGCAGGATCAATTTTCCCTGTGTATATATCAAATGAATGCACCAGACGTTTTGTGTCGTAAAGCACAAAAATGTTGTACCCCCATTTGTATGGCTTTTTGGGGATATACTGCTTCAGGGCTGATCTGCCTTTGAAAGGAACCATTTGCTCATCAACACACAACATTTGTTGTTGAGGGAGAGCCTGAAATTTGGGGAGAAGCGAGTCAACAACCAACCTGATTTTGAAAAGCCTGTCGTTGTTGTCGGGTGCCATGTTGTCACTGAAATGAATGAAATGTTTGATTTCTTCCCATCTGTCTTGGGACATTACGTCTGCTACCTGCTGTACTCGACATGCACTTGACCAGTACATCCTTGACCGAGGTAAATGAAAAATGCTCATGTACACCACAGTGCCAATAAACTGCTCCAGTTCAGTCCGATCTAATTTGAGGGCATGGTTTGGATTTTGCTGTGTGCAGTACATGTTGCTTTGTGCCACAATCTTGTCCAAAACATCCAGCATGCTATGTTATTTATTGTTCACGTGAACTATGGTGTAGAGTTTTAGAATGGCAGTTTCTAAAGAAAATGTGTGTGAGTGTTGAACACCATCTAAATACGGCACCTTATTTGCGGCCGTTGTGGCCGACGGAGGTTATCCATTGTGGCTGAATGTAGCGAATTAGCATCACACCGAAATCGTCTAATATCTTCAAAAATATTCGTCACAGGTACTCCACTCCTTCGTGGTAGTGATAAAAGTACACAATAAGCCTGTACATATTTTTATCTTAGTACCAGTTACCTGAGATTGGACAATTTTTCCACGATTGTCTTCTGAAAATGCACATGTGGCACGAGGCGAGGGTAGCAATCAGGAAATGGATGGTGCTCCATCTCTGACCGTTCCCACGAGAAACTAATGCTTGCAAAAGGTTCCTAGGTATGTGTTGGAAGTGCATCAATCGGTAGTGGAGGAATACGGACGGTATTTTGGTTGCATTTGGAGCGGAAGCGGATTGATGCGAATTCGCGACAATCGACGTCAAGGGGATATACTGCAGAAACCATCCTTGGAAATAGTCTTCATTGACAGCATGATCCGCAGGTACCTCCGGGGACCAGCAGCTGAACGGGACCTGACAAACAGGCAAGTTCCCAGTCAAGCAACTTCATAATATGTTGAACAAATCGTGATATACTAGAATTTTATTTCATTAAATTACAGTGGTGTGAAAAAGTGTTTGCCCCCGTCGTGAGTTCTCATTTTTTTGTATGTTTGTCACACTTAAATGTTTCATATCATCAAACAAATTTAAGTATTAGTCAAAGATAACACAAGTAAACACAAAATGCAGTTTTTAAATGAAGGTGTTTATTATTAAGGGTAAAAAAAAATCCAAACCTACATGGCCCTGTGTGAAAAAGTGATTGCCCCCTGTTAAAACATAAATTAACTGTGGTTTATTACATCTCTGGAAAGCTGAGTTCAATTTCTCTAGCCACACCCAGGCCTGATTACTGCCGCACCTGTTCTCAATCAAGAAATCACTTAACTAGGAACTGCCTGACAAAGTGAAGTAAACAAAAAGATCCTCAAAAGCTAGACATCATCCAAAGAATTCAGGAACAAGTGAGAAACAAAGTAATTGAGATCTATCAGTCCTAAAGCTTTGGGACTCCAGTGAACCGCAGTGAGAGCCATTATCCACAAATAGCGAAAACATGGAACAGTGGTGAACCTTCTCAGGAGTGGCCGGCCGACCATTATTACCACAAGAGCACAGCAATGACTCATCCAAGAGGTCACAAAAGACCCTACAACAACATCCAAAGAAGATGCCTCAGTTAAGGTCAGTGTTCATGACTCCACCATAAGAAAGAGACTGGGCAAAAATGGCCTGTATAGCAGAGTTCCAAGATGAAAACCACTGCTGAGCAAAAAGGATAAAGACTCATCTCAGTTTGCCAGAAAACATCTTGATGATCCCCAAGACTTTTTGGAAAATACTCTGTGGACTGACGAGACAAAAGTTGAAGTTTTTGGAAGTTGTGTGTCCCATTACATCTGGCGTAAAAGTAACACAGCATTTCAGAAAAGGAACATCATACCAACAGTAAAATATGGTGGTGGTAGTGTGATGGTCTGGGACTGTTTTGCTGCTTCAGAACCTGGATGACTTGCTGTGGTAAATGGAACCATGAATTCTGCTGTCTACCAAAAAATCATCAAGGAGGATGTCCAGCCATCTGTTTGTGACCTCAAGGTGAAGAGCACTTGGGTTCTGCAGCAGGACAATGATCCAAAACACACCAGCAAGTCCACCTCTGAATGGCTTAAGAAAAACAAAATGAAGACTTTGGAGTGGCCTAGTCAAAGTTCTGACCTGAATCCAATTCAGATGCTGTGGCATGACCTTGAAAAAGCGGTTCATGCTCGAAAACCCTCCAATGTGGCTGAATTACAACAATTCTGCAAAGATGAGTGGGTCAAAATTCCTCCACAGCACTGTCAAAAGACTCATTGCCAGTTATCGCAAACGCTTGATTGCAGTTGTTGCTGCTCAGGGTGGCCCAACCAGTTATGTTTAGAGGGCAATCACTTTTCCACACAGGGCCATGTAGGTTTGGATTTTTTTCCCCTTAATAATAAACACCTTCATTTAAAAACTGCATTTTGTGTTTACTTGAGTTATCGTTGTCTAATATTTAAATTTGTTTGATGATCTGAAACATTTAAGGGTGACAAACATACAAAAAAAATGAGAAATCAGGAAGGGGGCAAACACTTTTTCACACCACTGTATATTCAATACTGAAGTGACCATACAGGAAAAGCAACAGGCTGTAGGAGGTGACAAATCCGTGCAAGGCCCCCGGTCCGGATGGCGTGTCTCCCTCCACCCTGAGACACTGTGCGGAAGAGCTGACTCTTGTCTTCACAGACATTCTTAACACCTCCCTGAAGTCATGCCACGTGCCGACCTGCCTCAAAACCTCTACCATCGTCCCTGTCCCCAAGAAGCCACGGATCACTGGACTTAACGACTACAGACCTGTAGCGCTCGCCTCTGTAGTCATGAAGTCCTTTGAGCGCCTGGTCCTGCCCCACCTCAAGACCATCACCACTCCCCTCCTGGACCCGCTGCAGTTTGCCTACAGAGCCAACAGGTCTGTGGACGACGCAGTCAACCTGGCCCTCCATTCCATCCTGCAGCACCTGGACTCCCCGGGAACCTACGCCAGGATCTTGTTTGTGGACTTCAGCTCTGCATTCAATACCATCCGCCCCGCTCTGCTCCAGGACAAGCTGTCCCTGCTCAACGTGCCTGACTCCCTCTGCAGGTGGATCACCGACTTCCTGACGGACCGGAGGCAGCATGTGCGGCTGGGAAAGACTGTCTCAGACTCTGTTAGCATCAGCACCGGATCACCCCAGGGCTGTGTATTTCCCCCCCTGCTCTTCTCCCTGTACACCAACTCCTGCACCTCCAGCCACCAGTCTGTCAAGCTGATCAAGTTTGCGGACGACACCACCCTCATCAGGCTCATCTCCAACGGCGACGAGTCCGTCTACAGGAGCGAGGTGGCCCAGCTGGCGTCCTGGTGCAGCCACAACAACCTGCAGCTGAACGCTCTGAAGACAGTGGAGATGATCGTGGACTTCAGAAAAGTCACAGCCCCTCTGCCCCCCCTTACCCTCACAGACTCTCCCATCACCACTGCGGATTCCTTCCGCTTCCTGGGCACCACCATCACCCGGGACCTCAAGTGGGAGCCGACCATCAGCTCCCTCATCAAAAAGGCCCAGCAGAGGATGTTCTTCCTGTGGCAGCTGAGGAAGCTCAAGCTACCCACCAAGATGTTGGTGCAGTTCTACACGGCCATCATCGAGTCCATCCTCACCACCTCCATCATCGTGTGGTACGCAGGAGCCACCGCCAGGGACAGACTAAGACTGCAGCGTGTTGTGCGCGCTGCTGAGAAGGTGATCGGCTGCAAGCTCCCATCCCTCCAGGACCTGTACATCTCCAGGACCCGGAGGCGTGCAGGTCGGATCATAGCCGACCCTTCACACCCTGGACAGGCACTGTTTGCCCCCCTCCCCTCAGGTAGAAGACTTCGGTCCATTCAGACTAAAACCTCCCGCTACATGAACAGCTTCTTCCCCTCTGCCATCAGACTGCTGAACACTAAGTGACTTATTAGACTCTTGTGCACTACGTACAGCAGCTCAACCGGAATCATGATAATTATCACTGTTTTCTTTTGCACTACCAACTGCACTATGTGGAACTCCACAATATTTGCTGCTTGTTAATATATTTAAAAATTGCATAGATTAGTATTACTCATTTATATTCTACATTTTATTGCATGCATAGTTTTTTATTTTTATCTTTAGTGCTACTCCATGTTTAATGTTGCAGCATTGCACCGAGACAAATTTCTAGTTTGTGTACTACATGAACAATGGCAATAAATCTCATTCTGATTCTGATTCTGATTCTGAAATGCTGCAAGAAAAAGAAAAAAAAACATGCTGAAAGAAGCATTGCAACTTTTTATTTAGCAATTTATTATTTTAGCACTCCCTTTATTGCAAATGGACCCTTAAATACCAGCAAACTCAAAAGATACGGCGTTAAGGTGATGAATCTTGTTATACTAGGAGCTAAATCACTATACAGTGATAATATGCCATCAATATCTCAGTGTTTGGTCACTGCCTAATTTGTGTAATGCTGTCTCGTAATTAAATAAAATGGGAATGAAAAACTAGAAATGCGATTATAAGTGCAATGCTCCTGCACTGTGTATATAACTGTACATATGTATATTTATTTACTGCTTTGGCTAACCAATTCTTATTATCTTATTTACTATTGCTCTGAGTGCTGCTATCCCTGTGCTGCTGTAATCCTGGAATTTCCCCATTGTGGGACTAATAAAGGCTTATCTTGTGGAGCGTGTAAATGAAGAGGCAGCTTCATGTCAGACGATTTATTACACACTCACATCTCACAAGCACAGAACAGACTGACTGGTTAAGCAAGCACTCTGTCATGGCGGCCTCTGGGCCGTCATTGGCATCATTAGCTCCAGTTGCGCACAGATCCACAGGTGTAAATCAGCAGCTGTTAAAAGCCAGCGTTGCTGACAGCTCAGTACGGAGTCGTCTGTCCTCCTCGTCAGAGAAAGAACCAGAACTCCGCTCTCTGGCCTCGTCAAGGTATTCTCTTGTCTCGTCAGAAACTGTCTCATCAAGTACTGTCTTGTCTAACACTGACTCGTCAAAGTCTGCCTCGTCAAGAACTGTCTTGTCTAACACTGACTCGTCAGAGTCTGTCTCGTCAAGAACTGTCTTGTCAAAAACTGTCTCGTCAGAGTCTGTCTCGTCAGAAGCTGCCTCGTCAGGATCTGTCTCGTCAGGAACCTCTCTGGCCTCGTCAAGGACCTCTCCTGCCTCGCCTAGGACTTCTGTTCAAGGTCAAGCACGTAAGAGAGCTGTTTGTTACTCTACACCCAACCTCTATCCCTGTGCACAGGTGGACCCCCTTGGCGGCGGACCTGCGTCCCCAGCTGACGGGGTAACGCCAACACGCTCACGTAGCGGTTCGCTACCACCACGACTACCGGTACGTCTTGCTCCACAAATTCCTGAACTGTTACTGTATCAGTTACAGGAGTACTGGCCACCATTACCGGTGGAGTTTGTGTCATCGTCATCTGTCGTGTCATCGTCACCACGTTCTGTGGAATCACTCACCTCGTCATCATCTGGATTGTCATGGTCACCACGCTCAGTGGAATCACTGGTCTTGTCATCAGCTGGTTTGTCATCGTCCCGGTCTGTGGTGTCACAGCCGGAGTCTCTGGAAGACCTGTCCTCGTCACAGTCACAGGTGGAAGCCTCAGCACGTTCACGGACGCCTTCACCTCCACGTTGCACGGCCGCTGGTTCTCAGCAGGACGTAACCTGTGCTTCTCCCAAGTAAGCCTCACTACTGTTAGCCCGTCATTAGCGTGGGACAAAAGTAATTGTGCTTATTTGTTCCAGGGTTGCCGGGTCTCCGTCCAGAGTGCTCAGCTCCAGTGACCAGGATACTATCCACGCTCTCACATTTGCACTACACACCCTTTCACTATAATAAAGATTATTGTTCACTAATTTACCCGTGTCAGTGTCTGTCTCCTGGGTCCCGAAACATGTCAGTACGACTCCGTCACGTTGACCCAGCGGACAGCTCACTGTCGCGCTTAATTAACACTCTTAGCGCCCGGGTAGATTTGCTAGCCCACCAGCAGACAGTAATCTTGAATCAATTGACTCAAATTAATGGTCGGCTGGACCGTTTGGAGGGACACCAAACGTTTCCCCCGACCGCAAGTACTTCAACCCCTGCAGGCTTGGCGTCAGGACTAGCTAACACCTCCTCGTCCTCTCGCCTCACTCCTATTCCAACACCTGCCCGGTTCAGCGGAAAACTCGGGGAAGCTCGAGGATTCATTTTACAGTGTGAATCAGTTTTTCTGCGTGTGCCTGGGGATTTTTCCCTCGACTCTAGCCGGATAGGCTATGTCATAAATTTGCTGGCTGGTAGAGCCTTGGATTGGGCTTATTCGATCATGGCTAGACCTAGCTATTCTTTGCTTACCTACCAGGAGTTTGTGACTGAGTTTCTGTCTGTATTTGATCACACGGATAGGGGAGAGGTGTTGACAGAACGTTTTTTAAGCCTACAGCAGGGAAAGAGATCAGCTGCAGATTACGCCATTGACTTCCAGGTCTTAGCCGCAGAGATTGGGTGGGGGGAGCCATCTCTTTGTGGTATTTTTCTACGCAGCCTTAACGACGAGCTAAAGGATGAGTTAGCGGCACGGGATAAACCAGATAACTTGCACGATTTAATTGCTTTAGCAGTTAGTATCGATAGTAGGTTAAAGGAACGGGCGGCTGGTCGGCAAGTTACTTCCCGTCCGGTTAAACCCCGCCCTCGTGTCACTGACTCTCTTCCTCTCACTTTACCCGCGTCAGAGAAGGCCCCGGATCAGGAAGCCATGATTGTTGGTCATTCTAAGGTGTCTGCAGCTGAGAAACAACGCCGTAGGGATCAAGGCCTGTGTTTTTATTGTGGGAAGGAGTCACATGAGGTTTCTGAATGTCCTAGTAAGTTAAAAGGGAAGGCCCGTGGATCGCAGTAGGGGGATTCACGGGCAAGAATACAGAGGAACCCCTTACTTGTTGTCATTTACCCCTCAGACTCATTCATACTCACACAGAACACTCCACACTAGCGTTAGTCGATTCTGGAGCTGAGCAAAATTTCATTTCTAGAGACCTGGCAACCCGGATGGGCCTTAGTTGTCAGACTTTGGAACCCCCTGTCAGATTGATTACCCTGTCCAAGGTGTCGTTGACTACCATTAACCTTCAGACAGCGCCTGTGTCCGTTATTGTTTCAGGACATCACAGGGAGGAGATTCAGTTCCTAGTGCTCCCCGTTTCCTCTTCGCCCGTTATTCTGGGATATCCCTGGCTGCACCTACATAACCCCACTATTGATTGGCAAACTGGGAGAATAACGGCATGGAGTACGTTCTGCCTTAGTGCCTGTCTCCAATCAGCGGCGTGTGCCCCATCCGTGAAAGTGCCTCTGCCCGATTCATCTCCACCGGATTTATCTAAGGTACCTGAGGTTTATCATGATTTGGGGCAAGTGTTCAGCAAATCTCGGGCGTTGTCTTTACCCCCCCATCGTCCGTATGACTGCGCCATTAATCTGAAGGCTGGGGCCCCACTACCTGCTAGCCGCCTTTACAGCCTGTCAGCCCCGGAGCGCGAGGCCATGGATACATACATTAAGGAATCCTTGGCCTCTGGTATCATCCACCCGTCATCTTCGGCCGTGGGGGCCGGTTTTTTCTTTGTTGGTAAGAAGGACGGTTCACTACACCCCTATATTGACTTCCGGGGGCTGAATGAAATAACGGTCAAGGATAAATATACACTGCCCTTGATGAACACTGCGTTTGACTCCTTCCAGGGGGCATCATGGTTTACTAAACTGGACCTCAGGAATGCCTACCATCTAGTGCGCATTAGAGAAGGAGATGAGTGGAAGACGGCTTTTCGGACCCCCAGCGGTCATTTTGAGTACCTGGTAATGCCGTTTGGGTTGACTAACGCCCCAGCCGTTTTCCAGCGTTTGATTAACGATGTACTACGGGATTTTTTGAACTCATTTGTTTTCGTTTATCTTGATGATATCCTCATCTTCTCCCGCTCACTAGAGGAACATCGAGTGCATGTCCGTAGGGTATTACAGCGCCTCCTGGAGAACCAGTTGTTCGTCAAGGCCGAAAAGTGTGAGTTTCACACTGATCAGACCTCCTTCTTAGGATTTATTATTGCTCGTAACCAGGTGATTCCTGACCCTGCCAAGGTCAAGGCAGTGGTGGAATGGCCTGCACCCACCTCCAGAAAGCAGCTTCAAGGGTTCCTGGGGTTTGCTAATTTTTATAGGAGGTTCGTGCCTAACTTTGGTAATATTGCTCGTCCTTTGACTGCCCTCACCTCCCCTAAGATTTCATTCTGCTGGAGTAAGGAAGCAGCCGATGCTTTTGAGAAGCTCAAGAGGGAGTTTGCCTCGGCCCGAGTCCTTACCCAGGTGGACCCGAAGCTTCAGTGCTTGGTGGAGGTGGACGCGTCTGATGCGGGAGTTGGAGCAGTACTCTCCCAACGATCTCCTGTGGATGGTAAGATTCGCCCTTGTGCTTTTTTCTCTCATCGTCTTTCCCCTGCAGAGAGGAATTACAGCATCGGGGACAGGGAGTTACTGGCTGTGAAATTGGCCTTGGAGGAATGGAGACATTGGCTGGAGGGGGCCGCTCAGCCGTTCGTGGTTTGGACTGATCACCGTAATCTGGAGTACCTCAGGACGGCTAAGCGCCTGAATGCACGCCAGGCTCGCTGGTCCCTTTTCTTCGGCCGGTTTAATTTTACCATCACGTACCGGCCGGGAAGCAAGAACGGTAAGCCGGACGCTCTCTCCCAGCAGTTTGACCCCCCATCCTCCGAGGACCAGGAGACCCCTATCCTGCCGCCTTCCTGCGTCGTGGGCGCCCTGTCCTGGGGAATCTGCAAGACAGTTCACCAGGCCCAGAAGACTGAGCCGGACCCTGGGGGGGGGGGGGGGGGGCCCGGGCCGCTTGTTTGTTCCACGTGCTGTCCGAGGCAAGGTGATTGAGTGGGGTCACGCTTCCAAGTTGGCTTGTCATCCTGGAGTGGGTCAGACTGTGGATCTCCTCCAAAGGACCTTCTGGTGGCCAGGGTTGCGGAAGGACGTTGTTGGCTATATCCGGGCCTGCCCTCAGTGCGCCACCGGGAAGACGACGTCATCTCCCCCGGCGGGCTTACTTCATCCGTTACCTGTTCCTTCACGCCCCTGGTCTCATGTAGCTATGGACTTTGTGACTGGGTTACCCACTTCAGATGACTACACCACAGTGTTAACTATTGTTGACCGGTTCTCGAAGGCGGCCCATTTTGTGCCACTTCGGGGTCTGCCTTCGGCCCAGGAGACTGCGGACCACCTGGTGCAACACGTGGTACGTCTTCATGGCATCCCTGCGGATATTGTGTCTGATCGAGGACCCCAGTTTGTATCTCAAGTTTGGAAGGCCTTCTGCACGGCACTTGGAGCCACTGCCAGCCTCTCCTCTGGCTATCATCCCCAAAGTAATGGTCAGTGTGAGAGGGCTAATCAGGAGCTGGAGGCCACCCTCCGTTGTGTCATCTCCTCCTGCTCATCCTCCTGGAGCAAGTTCCTGCCCTGGATTGAGTA
This sequence comes from Pholidichthys leucotaenia, assembly GCA_020510985.1. Classification (NCBI taxonomy): domain Eukaryota; kingdom Metazoa; phylum Chordata; class Actinopteri; order Cichliformes; family Pholidichthyidae; genus Pholidichthys; species Pholidichthys leucotaenia. The sequence goes on from CM035843.1 coordinate 341,594,733, forward strand.
CGCTCACAACGCCACGATCTCCACGGCCACGGGCATCTCCCCGTTTAAAGCCTCGTGTGGGTTTGATCCTCCGTTGTTTCCTGAGGAGGAGAAGGAGGTAGCGGTTCCTTCAGTCCAGGCACATATTAAGCGCTGCCGGTGTGTGTGGCTCCTCGCTCGCCAAGCTTTGTTGAAGACCACTGAACGTAATATCCAGGTGGCCAACCGGCATAGGAGACCCGCCCCGGACTATAAGGTGGGTCAGAAGGTTTGGTTATCTACTCGGAATATTGGTGTGCCGGCTGAAAAGCGTAAGCTAACTAAACGCTTTATTGGTCCCTACACCATTAATCGGATTGTTAACCCTGTGTCTGTGCGCTTGTCTCTCCCCTCTTCGATGCGTATCTGCCCTACTTTTCATGTCTCCCAGGTCAAGCTGTACGTCTCTGACCCCCTGTGCCCTGCTCCCGCGGCACCCCCACCCCCAAGGATGATCGATGGCCATCCGGCCTGGGGGGTGACTGCCATCTTGGATGTTCGCAGGCGGGGTCGGGGCCTTCAGTATTTGGTGGACTGGGAGGGCTTTGGACCGGAGGATCGGTCTTGGATTCGCCCAGCGTTGATCTTGGATAAGCAGCTGATTCGCGACTTCCACCGGGCGAATCCAGGTAGGATTGGGCAGGTGCCTGGAGGCACTGCTAGAGGGGGGAGTACTGTCATGGCGGCCTCTGGGCCGTCATTGGCATCATTAGCTCCAGCTGCGCACAGATCCACAGGTGTAAATCAGCAGCTGTTAAAAGCCAGCGTTGCTGACAGCTCAGTACGGAGTCGTCTGTCCTCCTCGTCAGAGAAAGAACCAGAACTCCGCTCTCTGGCCTCGTCAAGGTATTCTCTTGTCTCGTCAGAAACTGTCTCGTCAAGTACTGTCTTGTCTAACACTGACTCGTCAAAGTCTGCCTCGTCAAGAACTGTCTTGTCTAACACTGACTCGTCAGAGTCTGTCTCGTCAAGAACTGTCTTGTCAAAAACTGTCTCGTCAGAGTCTGTCTCGTCAGAAGCTGCCTCGTCAGGATCTGTCTCGTCAGGAACCTCTCTGGCCTCGTCAAGGACCTCTCCTGCCTCGCCTAGGACTTCTGTTCAAAGTCAAGCACGTAAGAGAGCTGTTTGTTACTCTACACCCAACCTCTATCCCTGTGCACAGGTGGACCCCCTTGGCGGCGGACCTGCGTCCCCAGCTGACGGGGTAACGCCAACACGCTCACGTAGTGGTTCACTACCACCACAACTATCGGTACGTCTTGCTCCACAAATTCCTGAACTGTTACTGTATCAGTTACAGGAGTACTGGCCACCGTTACCGGTGGAGTTTGTGTCATCGTCATCTGTCGTGTCATCGTCACCATGTTCTGTGGAATCACTCACCTCGTCATCATCTGGATTGTCATGGTCACCACGCTCAGTGGAATCACTGGTCTTGTCATCAGCTGGTTTGTCATCGTCCCGGTCTGTGGTGTCACAGCCGGAGTCTCTGGAAGACCTGTTCTTGTCACAGTCACAGGTGGAAGCCTCAGCACGTTCACGGACGCCTTCACCTCCACGTTGCACGGCCGCTGGTTCTCAGCAGGACGTAACCTGTGCTTCTCCCAAGTAAGCCTCACTACTGTTAGCCTGTCATTAGCGTGGGACAAAAGTAATTGTCTGTGCTTATTTGTTCCAGGGTTGCCGGGTCTCCGTCCAGAGTGCTCAGCTCCAGTGACAAGGATACTATCCACGCTCTCACATTTGCACTACACACCCTTTCACTATAATAAAGATTATTTTTCACTAATTTACCCGTGTCATTGTCTGTCTCCTGGGTCCCGAAACATGTCACACTCCTCTCTATATAACAAGTCACCTTCACAAGCTTCAAGGCACTTCCTCATACACAGCATGATATTTACACGACACTTCATTCAACCCCCTCTCACCCTCTTGGGCATTGTTCTCCCCTGTGTATTCATTGTCTCTGTCTGAGGTGCGAAATAACCTGACTTCCATAATCTTATCTTATCCCAACACAGCCAGATCCCATCCACACACCCCCTCCCTCCTCACTCCCCTGTGCAGCACCTCTCTCCCCCCACCCCCCTCCTCTCCACTGAAGACATAAGCACCAACCCCTACATCACTGTAACTACAGGCCAGGTGAGGAAACAGCTGGAGAGACTTCACCAGCAGAAGGCTGCAGGCCCTGATGACATCTCTGCCTGGCTCCCGAGGACCTATGCTAACCAGCTAGCTCTGGTACTGAAACACCTATACAACCTGAGCCTGAGTCTGGAGAGAGTACTGGTGCTGTGGAAAACGTCCTGCCTGGTTCCTGTCCCCAAGAAGTCATCTCCATTGGACCTGAACGACTATTGACCAGTTGCCCCCACATCTCATGTGATGAAGGTCCTGGAGAGACTTGTCTCAAGCCTTATTCATGTTGCATTTCCCCTCTGGTCCGCTTTGGTCTACGTGTGCTTTGGATGAACCCGGCGCACACGTGGTGTTGTACATGCTCACTTTTTTTTATCTACCAAGCCAAGCAGTTGACACACGCACACAATTGTTATTTGTAGTTTTGCCCTAGCCCTATGGGGGGGGGGGGGGCGCAAATGCGCTAACACACCAGTTAGAGTGATGCACATTTTTTTTTAGTAGCAACAACAATGGTGTCATTTCAAGGAAAAGGAGGAATTACCGTTTTCCAGTGCTCTTCTCCGCTCAAGTTGCTGCTGCAAAAGGATTCATGTATGTTTATTCTCATCTTCCACCTCCTCATTGTCTTCCTCGTCTACTTTGTCTTTGTATGTTGTGTTGGTAGCGCCATCTTGTGAATGGGATGTTCAGTCTTGCGCATGCTCTGTCAATGCGTTCAGATCGTGGGCAGGCCGCACGGTCACAAAATTTGGGCTGCACATGGTCAGCCGCAGTACAGCACTATGTACATTAGCCCACCTGAGGCCATAGGCGAAGACGTGGCTGGACCCTCTGCAGTTTTCATATCAGCCCCATTTAGGAGTTGAAGACGCTGTCATTTATCTGCTGCAACGAGCTCGTTTGCACATGGATGGAGGAGGAGACACTGTGAGAATCATGTTCTTTGATTTCTCCAGTGGCTTTAACACCATCCAGCCACTGCTGTTGGGTGAGAAGCTGCAGGTGATGGAGGTTGACAACTCTGTGATCTCCTGGATTACTGACTACCTGACAGGCAGGCCACAGTTTGTCTAGCTGGACAGTGTCTTGTCTGACGTGGTGGTTAGTGATACAGGAGTTCCACAGAGGACTGTGCTTTATCCTTTTCTCTTCACCTTATACACCACCAACTTTCAGTACAACTCCGAGTCATGCTACCTACAGAAATTCTCTGATGACTTGGCTGTTGTTGGGTGTGTAAGATAGGGAGAGGAGGGGGAGTACAGGGCACTGGTAGACAGATTTGTGGACTGGGCTGAGCAGAATCACCTGAGGCTGAACGTCAGCAAGACCAGAGAGATGGTAATTGACTTCAGGAAAAAGAGGACGCCTTCACAGCCATTGTGAATTAGGGAGGAGGATGTGAGGGTAGTGGAGGAAATCTATGTAGCACCAATGCTGTGTACAAGAAGGGTATGAGCAGATTCTAATTTCTGAGGAAGCTGACATCCTTCAATGTGTGCAGCGAGATGCGGGAGTTTTTCTACAAGACCGTCGTTTCTTGCACCATCTTCTTTGCTGCCGTTTGTTGGGGTAGCGGTATCAGAGCCAGCGACACCCAACAGAATTGATAAGATTATCAAGAAGGCTGGCTCTCTAATTGGATTCAGGCCGGAGAGCTCTGAGACTGTGATGGAGAGGAGGACACTGAACAAACTGTTATTCATCATAAACAATCCTGATCACCTCCTTCATCACACGCTGGACAGACAGTGGAGCACTTTCTCCAGCAGACTGCTACAGCTCCGCTGCTGAATGGCCAGGTACAAGAAATCTTTTCTGCCACATGCCATTTCACTGTACAATAATTCACTCCAGTGTTGAATTTTGGACATAACAATGCTGCCATACTGCACCTTACAGTCTAATTGGTACCTCACATTTCACCCTGCACCTTATAATCCTTCTTTGTGCAGTCTGTACTAGCCATAGATTCATAAGGATCATCATCTCTTTTAGCTTATGCAGTACAGTGTATTCACAGCGCTTCACTTTTTCCACATTTTGTTGTGTTACAGCCTTATTCCAAAATGGATTAAATTCATTTTACCCCTCAAAGTTCTACAGGCAATACCCCATAATGACAATGTGAAAAAAGTTTGAGATTTTTGCAAATTTATTAAAAATAAAAAACTAAGAAATCACATGTACATTAGTATTCACAGCCTTTGCCATGAAGCTCAAAATTGAGCTCAGGTGCATGCTGTTTCCACTCATCATCCTTGAGACGTTTCTACAGCTTAATTAGAGTCCATCTGTGGTAAATTCAGTTGATTGGACATGATTTGGAAAGGCACACACCTGTCTATATAAGGTCCCACAGTTGACAGTGCATGTTAGAGGAAAAGTAAGGCGATGGAGGAGAGTCCGATACGGCTGGGGTTTTTGGGAGCAACAGGAAAGTTGAACGAACTAGACGGACTGGAAAAACAAGTTGACAGAAGGCAGTATTGGCATAATCTGGTTTGTGACTGATTCGGAATGGCAAGTAGTAGTGGGGGTTTGACTGACGATGATGATATGGAGATTGGATAGAATTCAGTAGGGAGTACGAGTAGGAAGAATAAAGTTGGAAAGGGCAAGAGTGAAGGAGACGTGCAGCAGACTGGCAAGCGGCAGCTGTCAGGTGACGAGGAAAGATCGAGGTGAGGAGGAAAATTGTGGCAGAAGAATTCAAAATTATCTTGAGGTTTAAACCAGGGCAAGAAGTTACATCTTTGAGCCCACTAGCTCTAACTAATGGATTAAGAAGTGCAATTGGAGACATAGAAATGGCCAAAGTGTTAAGAGATGGAAATCTCCTTGTGAAATGTAAGAATGCAGAGCAAAGGAACAAAGCACTCCAGCTGCAGAGAGTGTGCAAGAAAGAAATTGCAGAGAGGAAAGAAGTCATTGGGTTAGATGGCATTAGGGGGTGATATCTGGAATTCCACTGGGGGAAAACTTGGAAGAACTGAAAAAAATGGTTAACGGAGGAACAGTTGTGGGGATTAGACGCCTACAAGCAGTCAGGAATGGGGAAAAGGTGGATAGCCCATCTGTGATGCTGGAATTTAAAGACAAGGCCCTGTCAGAAAAAGTGCTTATTGGATACCTAAGTTTTCCCGTTAGGGCTTATATCCCCCCTCCTCTCAGGTGTTTTAAATGCCAGAGATATGGGCATATTGCTAGTGTGTGCAAAGGAAAGCAGAGGTGTGGAAGATGTGGTGGTGAGCATAGTTATGGAGAATGTGGAAATGACAGCATAATTAAATGCTGTAATTGTAGAGGGAATCACACAGCAGCATATGGAGGCTGTGTAGTGAGAAAACAGGCAGCAGAAATCCAGCAAGCAAGAGTAGAGAGGAAGTTGACATACGCAGAAGCAGCAAAGGTCGTGAATCGACAGGAGAAAGAAGAACGCATTGCCAATAACAAGGAAGTAAAACCACAAAATTGTCAGACTAATATCACAGCAGATAAGCTTGTTCTATTTCTAGCCTATGTCATCAACTGCTCTGAGCAGGCTAAGACTAGAACTGAGACGATAAAGATCATTGTGAAAGCAGCAGCAATCCTGGGAAAAAATTCATGCAGAACTGAGTCAAGGAGAGGGAGCTGTAGAGGGAAGCCAACAGGTTAATTCATGACAACCATCCTCCAGTGGAACGCAAGGAGTCTGATTGCAAACAGGCAGGAATTTAAAGGATTTATTCAGAAACTGACAACAAAACTGGATATTATTTGTGTACAGGAGACATGACTTAAGCCATCACTAGATTTCACTATTAAGGGATATTCTGGAATGCATAAGGATAGGAAGGATGGGGGTGGTGGGGGTTGTGCAGTTTTTGTTAGACAAGGGGTTAAGTATAGGCAACTGATCACAGTACAAGAGCTGGAAGTAACTGTCATCGAGATATGGACTAAAGAAGGCAGTATGAAAATAATCAATTTCTACAATCCATGCAAGCAGCTAGTCAAAAGTAGGTTGGAGTCAATTCTTCAGGACTGGAGGGGGAGCGTGGTCTGGTGTGGGGATTTTAATGCGCATAGTGTGGGGCACATATGTTGGTTTCATATGCTCCACAGATATATTACTGTATGTTTATTGTGTGCTTCACGTCTCAGGGGAACAAAGGGACTGAGCCTCCTAGAGGTAACAGGAGGGTGTGAGATTTGGCCTTTTGTTTCAAGGAGATGGCCTTGAGAGATTTCCTGACCACCGGAGACTAGGGGGTGGATGGTGTTAAGATCGAGGGAAGTTACATTGTGACTGGGATTAAGTACCATGTGACTGTATGTTTGATTAAACACCATGTGACTGTAGGTTTGATGTCCTGGGTATAAAAGGACAGATGTGAGAAGATTCATCCTCTTTTTCTGCTTTGGAATGTTGGAGTATGTGATTGTGAATAAAGCTGAACCTGAGGAATAAACTCAGTCTCATCCTTCCACACATCTCCACACTGGTGACCTTACGACGAAGCATGAGCAGAAGTAATTCTCCCGAGCCGGACTCATCAGAAGCCAACCTGACGAATGCCGCCACGTTCCAGCTGCCGGACTTCTGGCAGAATAGTCCGTGCTCCTGGTTTAGCGCGGTCGAGGCGCAGTTCAACCTCCGGAGAATCTCGAGAGACGACACAATGTTCTACCATGTGGTGGCGAAGCTGGACAACCACACAGTCCAGAGGGTGGAGAACCTGGTCAACCACCCACCGGACAGCGACAAGTACAGCGCATTGAAGGCTGCGCTTATCAGCCACTTCACCCCCTTGGTGCAACAGCGAGCAGAGGGGCTCCTGGCGTTGACGGAGTTTGAGAACGACAGACCCGCAGACTTGATGGGGAAAATGCTGAGGTTGAGAGACTCCGAAGATGACAGCTTTATCTTCACTCACCTTTTCCTCAGGACCCTACCGCCAGCGGTGAGAGTGACCCTGGCTGGCTCACCTCTGTTGGCCCGACGAGACTACCACGAGCTGAGCCAAGAGGCGCAACGACTCGTCGACGCCCACAAACGGAGCGCGGCTTCGGCTGCGGCAGCAGAGCTAGGCACAACGTCCGGAGACGGCATGGGGCCAGAGGCTGCAGCACCAGACTCACCGACGACGGCAGCAACAAGGGCCAGGCGACATGGAGCGGACGACGTCCTTTGCTTCTACCATCGCCGCTTTGCAGAGAGGGCACGCAAGTGCATTCCACCGTGCCATTTCAAGCGCTCGGGAAACGCCAAGACCGGGGGTCGGTAGCAGCTACGGCCCTCGGGGAGGAGAACAAGCTGCTCTACCTGAAGGATGCACGCTCAGGGAGGCATTTCCTCGTGGACACAGGCTCCCAGCTGAGCTTCATCACGCCTTCCTACGCGGACCGGCTGGCGCCTTCCAGTGGTCCCCAAGTGTCAGCAGCGAACGGCTCAGCGATTAAGACCTTCGGTGAGAGGACTCTGCTTCTGTCTTTGCAGGGCCGGGCATTTGAGTGGACTTTTGTTGTAGCGGCAGTCAATTTCAACATGTTGGGGGCTGATTTTTTGTGCTCACATGGTTTATTGGTTGATCTTGCTAACAGACGTCTGGTTAATGCACTCTCCTTTCACTCTATTCCCTGCACAGCTCGAGTGGCCCCGCCAACTGCACAAGCCAACGTCACCGCTGCAGGTGGTAAGTTCCACACACTCCTCACTCAGTTCCCAGCCCTCACGGTCCCAACGTTTTCGGCGACAGTGGCTAAACATGGGGTGTGTGGCGCACATATTTTGACTGCATATGTATAGTACATTGAGTGAGATGCTTAAGGCTGCATGTGTATTTTGTGACCTCACGTCTTTGAAGGAACAATATGTCTGGACCTCCTGGGGATAACAGCAGGAGGTGGAGGTGCCTTTGGTGAGGACTCTGAGAGGACTTCCTGACCTCCTGGGGTCAGATGGAGGGCGAAGGGACTGGGGGGAGAGTTATTGTCGTTGGGGGGTTTGATGACAATGTGATTCTGTTCTTTGATGTCCCAGGTATAAAAGTGGGGGTTTGGGGTGTTTCGACCTCTTTTGCTGTTGAGAGAATGCTGGAGATGTGAGATCGTCAATAAATCTGAACTGAGAAATAAATTCAGCCTCTTCATTTCACGGTCTCCACATTGGTGACCTAACACACATATACATGTGTAATGTAATGACAATAAAGTTGAATCTCATCTCATCTCATCTCTAAGACGTGCAATGACCAGAGACGATTCCCCCGAACCAGACTCGTCAGGGACCGCTCGAGCAAGCGCGGTTTCGGTCAAGCTACCAGAGTTCTGGCAGGACAACCCGGACTCGTGGTTCCTCCTGGCCGAAGCCCAGTTCGCACTCGGGGGAATAACAGCAGATGACACAAAATTCTACCACGTCATCGCCAAGCTCGCAACCGCACAGCTCGATACGTGCGGAGCCTGGTGCAGCAACCGCCCGCTGACAGCAAATACAGCGGGCTGAAAGCTGCCCTCATCCAGCGTTTCACGCCCTCAGCCGAGGAGAGAGCTAGGAGGCTCCTAGCTTTGCACGACTTGGGAGGACGCAGGCCTGTTGACCTGATGGAAGACATGCTGCAGCTGAGAGGCACAGACAACGATGATTTCCTCTTCACGCACATCTTCCTGAGAACCCTTCCATCGCAGACGAGGGCGACCCTGGCAGGCACTCATTTTGTGACCCAGCGGGACTTCCGCGCGCTGGCCCGAGAAGCGCAGCGGATCCTCGACGCCAGCGAGGAGCATGCGACCACCGCAGCAGCGGCAGACCTTGGCGCGGCGACCGGGAGCAGCGGTGGGCCAGAGGCGGCGAAATTGTTCCCACCAACAATGGCAGCAGCGAGGTCCCGACGCAGCAGAGGAGATGACTGCTGCTTCTACCATCGGCGTTTCGCAGAGAGGGCGCGCAAGTGTGTACCGCCGTGCCAGTTCAAGAGCTTAGCAGCAGCGGCCCTCGGCGAGCGGAACAAGCTGCTCTACCTCACGGATGCGCGCTCTGGGCGGCACTTCCTCGTGGACACGGGTGCCCAAGTGAGTTTCATCACCCCAACCTACGCTGACCGGCTGGCAGGTCCCCGTGGTGACGGGGCGACGGCGGCGAACGGCTCGAGCATTAAGACCTTCGGCGAAAGGACTCTGCTTCTGTCCTTGTACGGCCGCACTTATGAATGGACTTTTATTATAGCGGCGGTGAGTTTCAACATGTTAGGTGCTGATTTTCTGTGCTCACATGGGTTATTAGTTGATCTTGCCAATAGGCGCCTGGTTAATGCACTCTCCTTTTATTCCATTCCTTGTGCAGCTCGAGTGTCCCCGCCACCAGCACAGACCAACGTCGCCACAGCAGGCGGTAAGTTTCACACACTCCTCACCCAGTTTCCAGCACTCACAGTTCCCACCTTTTCGGCAACAGTTGCGAAACACGGGGTGGAGCACTTTATCACCACCACTGGCCCCCCCGTCTTTGCGAAAGCTCGGCGCTTGGATGCAGCTAAACTGTCCATAGCGCGCGAGGAGTTCGCCAACCTGGAAAGGTTGGGCATCATCCGCCGTTCAAACAGCCCATGGGCTTCCCCACTGCACATGGTCCCTAAGGCTGACGGCTCGTGGAGACCTTGCGGTGACTTCCGCAGGTTAAACAACGCTACAGCGCATGACCACTATCCAATCCCGCATATTCAGGATTTTTCGGTCCATCTGGCGGGGGCGTGCGTTTTTTCTAAAATAGACTTGGTCCGTGGCTATCATCAAGTCCCAGTGCGTGCTGAGGACATTCCCAAAACAGTGGTGATAACCCCGTTTGGACTTTTTGAGTTTTTACGCATGCCGTTTGGCCTCAAAGGCGCCGCGCAAACCTTCCAACGCATGATGGATGCCGTGTTACGCGATCTCCCTTTTGTGTTCGTCTACCTGGACGACATTTTGGTCGCCAGCACATCCGAAGAGGAACACGAAAAACACCTCACAACAGTTTTTCGGAGGTTGGGAGAGCATGGGTTAATAATCAATCCAGCTAAGTGCCAGTTCGGGGTGGCGCAGATCGATTTTTTGGGGCACCGCGTCTTCCCAGAAGGGGCGGTTCCGCTACCGGACAAAGTGTGCGCAGTGACAGATTTTCCCCGGCCACAAACCGTCAAAGCACTACAGGAGTTTTTAGGAATGGTGAATTTTTATAACCGTTTCCTCCCCCGCGCAGCGCAGCTCATGCAACCACTGTATGCCGCGCTTAAAAAGCAAAAACCCTCCAATACAATCGAATGGTCCCCGGAGCGGGAGCGCGCATTCGCGGAGGTAAAAAAAGCCCTTGCAGACGCTGCGTTGTTAGCTCATCCAGACCCAACGGCCCGCATAGCACTCACCACTGATACGTCAGATTTGGCCATAGGGGCGGTTGTGGAGCAGCACGTTGCCGGGGTTTGGCAGCCGCTGGCCTTTTTCAGCAGATCCTTGCGCGAGGCCGAGCGTAAATACAGCGTGTTTGACAGGGAGCTGTTAGCGCTCCACTTAGCCATTCGCCACTTCCAATTCTGGCTAGAAGGTCGGCGTTTCACCGCGTTTGTTGACCACAAACCGCTCACTTTTGCGATGGCCAAAATTTCGGAACCTTCATCTGGCCGGCAGCAGAGGCAGCTGGCCGCAATTTCGGAATTTACTACGGATATTCAACACGTAGCGGGTAAACTCAATGTAGTGGCAGACTGCCTCTCTAGCGCGGTAACAGCACCAGTCCGCGCAGAGGTAGATTATACTACCGCAGCCGCAGAGCAAAATGGCAGCACGGAAGCGCACGCAGCCCCAGTTCACGTGGGGATAGATTATGCGGCCATGGCAGCGGATCAGGGTAGAGATGCGGACGTGTGCGCGCTCCAGTCTGGACCAACAGGGTTAAGGCTGGAGAGCAGAAGCTTGCAAAATGGTATGCCCCCCTTAATCTGCGATGTCTCTACCGGGCGACTGCGTCCGGTGGTGCCGGCTGCTTGGTGCCGCCGCGTTTTTGACTCGGTTCACTCCCTGGCACACCCGGGGGTGCGCGCGTCTGTGAAAATGGTGGCAGAAAAGTTTGTTTGGCCGAGCCTGCGCAAGCACGTGAAAGAGTGGGCAAGAGCTTGTATGGCTTGCCAGCGGGCCAAAATTCACAAGCACACAAAAGCCCCCTTAGAGCCATTTCACATCCTGGCCAAGAGATTTGATCATGTGCATGTCGACCTCGTGGGCCCCCTACCGTCGTCGCAGGGGTTCACACATCTTTTGACAATGGTGGACCGAACCACGTGTTGGCCGGAAGTGGTCCCACTGGCATCGACCACGGCTGCAGAGGTGGCCCGCGCATTTTTGACGGCTTGGATAGCACGTTTCGGGGTTCCGTCGGATATTACGTCCGACAGGGGACCTCAATTTGTGTGTGAGCTTTGGTCAGCGATGGCCCACAGCCTAGGTGTGACAATTCACCGCACTACCGCTTACCACCCCCAGGCTAATGGTTTATGCGAGCGTTTTCATAGATCATTGAAGGCAGCCCTCAGAGCGTCGCTTACGGATGCAAATTGGGTAAACAGACTACCATGGGTTTTATTGGGGTTACGTTCTGCGCCTAAAGAGGACTTAAAGGCCTCCCCAGCGGAGTTGGTTTTTGCGCAGCCTCTCCGGCTGCCAGGCGAGTTTCTGCCAGATCATCCGGCACCAGGGCGTCCCCCGGCACAGTGGTCATTGATCGGCACGGGAGCGGACATGCTTCCGGGCCCCGTTCATCACACTTTTCCGCGTGTTTTTGTTCCCAAATCTTTAAAAAATGCCGAATTTGTTTTTGTCAGGCACAAGGCTCTGCGTCCAGCCCTGCACCCACCTTACGATGGCCCATATAGGGTGCTGAAAACAGGGGATAAGCATTTTGTGCTAGATTTGGGGGACAGGAGGGAAACAATTAGTATAGACAGACTAAAGCCTGCTTTTGTGATGAACGACGAGTCTGTACGGGTGGCGAGGGCTCCTCGACGTGGCAGACCTCCCAGGAAGCATGCCCTGGAGCTCCCGCAGGGATTAACTAACGGTTCTCATCCTCAGTTAGCAGATTCACTGCAAGATGGCGCCGCAGGGGCTGCGAAGCCCGCTTACAGCAAGTTTGGAAGAAGTTTGAAGCCCAGATGGCATACGGACTAATGTGTGGTTTTATCATGTTGTGTGGACTATGCTGTATTGTTTCATTCTTCGACGTTTGGGGGGGGGGGGTGATGTGGCGCACATATTTTGACTGCATATGTATAGTACATTGAGTGAGATGCTTAAGGCTGCATGTGTATTTTGTGACCTCACGTCTTTGAAGGAACAATACGTCTGGACCTCCTGGGGATAACAGCAGGAGGTGGAGGTGCCTTTGGTGAGGACTCTGAGAGGACTTCCTGACCTCCTGGGGTCAGATGGAGGACGAAGGGACTGGGGGGAGAGTTATTGTCGTTGGGGGGTTTTATGACAATGTGATTCTGTTCTTTGATGTCCCAGGTATAAAAGTGGGGGTTTGGGGTGTTTCGACCTCTTTTGCTGTTGAGAGAATGCTGGAGATGTGAGATCGTCAATAAATCTGAATTGAGAAATAAATTCAGCCTCTTCATTTCACGCTCTCCACAGGGTGGAACATTTTATTACTACCACCGGCCCACCCGTTTTTGCAAAAGCTCGGCGCTTGGACTCAGCTAAACTGACCATAGCGCGCGAGGAGTTTGCCAACCTGGAAAGGTTGGGCATCATCAGGCGTTCCAAGAGCCCATGAGCTTCACCGCTGCACATGGTCCCAAAGGCTGATGGCTCGTGGCGACCTTGCGGTGATTTCCGCAGGTTGAATAACGCCACCGCGCACGACTGCTACCCGATCCCGCACATCCAAGATTTTTCGGTTCATTTGGCGGGGGCGCGCATTTTTTCTAAAATAGACTTGGTACGCGGTTACCACCAGGTTCCAGTGCGCGCTGAGGACATACCCAAAACAGCGGTAATAACTCCTTTTGGGCTTTTTGAGTTTTTGCGCATGCCGTTTGGGCTTAAGGGCGCGGCGCAGACATTCCAACGCATGATGGACGCGGTCCTGCGCGATCTCCCTTTCGTGTTCGTCTACCTGGACGACATATTGGTAGCCAGCGCTTCTGAAGACGAACATGAAAGCCACCTCACAGCAGTTTTCCAGAGGTTGGCAGAGCACGGGTTAATAATCAACCCAGCGAAGTGTCAGTTCGGGGTGGCGCAGATTGATTTTTTGGGGCATCGCGTCTCGCCAGAAGGAGCGGTCCCTCTGCCCGATAAAGTGGGCGCGATAACAAATTTTCCCCAACCACAAACGGTCAAAGCGTTACAGAAGTTTTTGGGAATGGTTAATTTTTATAACCGTTTTCTCCCCCGCGCAGCGCAGCTCATGCAACCATTGTATGCTGCACTAAAAAAACAAAAACCCACAAATAAAATCGAATGGTCTCCCGAGCGGGAGCGCACATTCTCTCAAGTCAAATCAGCCTTGGCAAACGCTGCGTTGTTGGCACACCCAGTCCCAACGGCCCGCATGGCGCTCACTACTGACGCGTCAGATGTAGCCATAGGGGCGGTCGTTGAACAGTATGTGGCTGGAGCCTGGCAACCGCTCGCGTTTTTCAGCAAAACCTTGCGTGATAGCGAACGAAAATGCAGCGCGTTCAACAGGGAGTTGTTAGCTCTACACTTGGCCATCCGCCACTTCCAGTTCTGGCTGGAAGGACGCCGTTTCACCGCGTTCGTGGACCACAAACCGCTGACTTTCGCAGTGGCCAAGATTTCAGAACCTTGGTCGGGCCGGCAGCAGAGACAGCTGGCCGCGATATCGGAGTTTACTACCAATATTCAGCATGTGGCGGGTAAATATAATGTAGTGGCAGACTGCCTCTCACGTGCTGTGGCGGCTCCAGGCCCCGTGGGGGCAGACTCTGCAGCCATGGCCGCGGAGCAGGGTAGTGACGCGGAAGCGCGCGCGGCCCCAGTCCGCGTAGGTATAGATTACGCAGCCATGGCAGCGGAGCAGGTTAGCGACGCGGATGTGCGCGCGCTCCAGTCTGGACCAACAGGGTTAAGGCTGGAGAACAGGGTGCTGCAAGACGGTATGCCCCCCCCCCCCCTAATCTGCGATGTCTCCACAGGACGACCGCGTCCGGTGGTGCCAGCCGCGTGGCACCGCCGCATTTTTGACTCGATCCATTCGCTGGCGCACCCGGGAGTGCGCGCGTCGGTCAAAATGGTAGGAGAGAAATTTGTATGGCCGAGCCTGCGCAAGCAAGTCAAGGAGTGGGCAGCAGCCTGCGTCGCTTGTCAGCGGGCCAAAATACACAAACACTCGAGAGCTCCCTTGGAGCCTTTTCACATCCCGGCTAAGCGGTTCGATCATGTGCATGTCAACCTCGTAGGCCCCCTCCCGCCATTGCAGGGGTGCACACACCTTTTGACAATGGTGGACCGCACCACGCGTTGGCCGGAAGTGGTCCCACTGGCATCAACCACAGCCGAGGAGGTGGCGCGTGCGTTTTTAACAGCATGGGTAGCGCGTTTTGGAGTTCCGTCGGACATTACATCCGACAGAGGTCCTCAATTTGTTTCCGAGCTTTGGTCAGCGATGGCCCACAGCCTGGGAGTAACGATCCACCACACTACCGCTTACAACCCGCAGGCTAATGGTTTATGCGAACGTTTCCACAGGTCATTGAAAGCAGCCCTCAGAGCGTCGTTTACGGATACAAATTGGGTGGACAGGCTACTATGGGTTTTATTGGGGTTGCGTTCTGCACCTAAAGAGGATTTAAAAGCCTCCCCAGCTGAGTTAGTTTTTGCGCAGCCACTCCGGCTGCCCGGGGAGTTTCTCCCGGATAATCCCGCGCCAGAGTGCCCCCCGCTCAGAGAGAGAGAGCGACACGGGATCGAGCATGCTTCCTGGCCCAGTTCATCACAGCTTCCCGCGCGTTTTTGTGCCTAAAGCTTTAAAAAATGCGGAGTTTGTTTTTGTCAGACATGATGCCCATTGCCCAAACTTGCGGCCGCCTTACGATGGACCGTTCAGAGTGCTGGAAACAGGAGATAAGCATTTTTTGCTAGATTTGGGGGGCAGAAAGGAAACGATTGGCATAAACAGGCTCAAACCCGCTTTTGTGATGGCTGACGAACCTGTGCAGTTAGCGAGGGCTCCCCGGCGCGGCAGACCCCCTAGAGAGCATTCCCCAGAACACCTACAGAGATTGACTAACAGTTCTAATCCACAGACAGCAGCCGCACAGCAGGAGGACACTGCGGAGGCAGTAAAGCCGGCTTACAGCAAATACGGCAGAAGACTAAGGCCTAAGCGGCAGGTGGACTGACATGTAGTGATTTTATTATGACATGCATCTTTAGTTATGATTGTTCTATCTTCGACGTTTGGGGGGGTCATGTGGGGCACATATGTTGGTTTCATATGCTCCACAGATATATTACTGTATGTTTATTGTGTGCTTCACGTCTCAGGGGAACAAAGGGACTGAGCCTCCTAGAGGTAACAGGAGGGTGTGAGATTTGGCCTTTTGTTTCAAGGAGATGGCCTTGAGAGATTTCCTGACCACCGGAGACTAGGGGGTGGATGGTGTTAAGATCGGGGGAAGTTACATTGTGACTGGGATTAAGTACCATGTGACTGTATGTTTGATTAAACACCATGTGACTGTAGGTTTGATGTCCTGGGTATAAAAGGACAGATGTGAGAAGATTCATCCTCTTTTTCTGCTTTGGAATGTTGGAGTATGTGATTGTGAATAAAGCTGAACCTGAGGAATAAACTCAGTCTCGTCCTTCCATACATCTCCACAATAGTACATTATGGGGGAAGCACGATGACACTAGCAGAGAGGTTATAGAAGAGATAATGGAGGACAAGGAGTTGGTGTGTTTGAATGACGGTTCAGGCACTATAGGGTGAATTTGGCAAGGGGGACAGAATCAGCCATTGGTCTCACTTTGATTTCACAAAGCTCGGCTGGCAGGTGCAGGTGGAGGATGATAAGGGAAAGCACTATAGGTAGTGATCACTACCCAATAGTGGTTGATATTGGAATAGGAAATGACATAGATCAAGAAGGAAGAGACCAGAGGTGGGCATTTGATAAGGCAGATTGGGGAAAATTTACAATTTTAAGTGAGGAAATTGAAGGAAGTAAATCTAAATCAGACAGTGGAAGAGATGAATGCAGGAATCACGACAGCTATCATTAAAGCAGCAAAGGAAACCATCCCAAGAAGAGGTAGGGGAAAATGGAGTTCACCAAGGAACTAGCTTTTTCCTGAGTGTTCTGAAGCAGTTAAGAGTTGAAACAAAGCTTTTAAAGTATTAAAATGTATTGAATATAGATAACTTGATCAATTATAAATGGGAGCAGGCTAAAGTATGGAGAATAATTAAACAGACCAAAAAAGAGTTTGAGAAAATATTGTGATTCATTGGGAAGAAGTACACCCTTGGAGAAGGTATGGGGAACAATTAAGAGGATGTCTGGGATAAGGAAGTTGCTAAATTATCCAATTATGGAGAATGGGGACAGTTTGATAGTGGATGACAATGAAAAGGCAGAGCATTTAGTTAAAATTTTCAGTAAAATAAGTAGTGCAGATAATTTGAGCTATGTGGAAAAAAGTGGAAGAGAGCAGACAAAATAATGTGGGAGCATTGCAAGATGAGGCAGAATTTGAGAATGGGCTAAATCTGGAGTTTTCAATGTCTGAATTAAATCATACGTTAAGGAAAGTCTGTAAGACAACTCCAGGAAAAGACCAAGTGACATATAAAATGATTAAAAATCTGAGTGATGCTGGTAAAAAGATATTATTAGAGTTGTACAACAAGGTTTGGGAAGAAGGGATGTTGCCTACTTCATGGAAAGAGGTGGTTATTGTTCCAATATGCAAGCCAGGTAAAAATCCAGGTTTAGGTGAGAGTTAGAGACCAATCGCTTTAACATCCCATGTTGGTAAAACTATGGAAAAAATGATTGAGAGGTTAACATATTATCTGGAGTCTAGAGAGGCATTAAAAAGTTACCAAAGCGGATTTAGAAAAGGGAGAAGTACTACCAATCCTGCTGTCTGTTTGGAACATGAGATTAGGAAGGCCCAAGTGAATAGGGAAAGTGTGGTTGCAGTGTTTTTGGATGTTCAGAAGGCGTATGACATGATGTGGAAGGAGGGGCTGATTATCAAACTATATAAGCTAGGCATTAGAGGGAGAATGAAAAGATGGATTAAAAATTTGAGTGACAGGAAAATTTCGGTAAGAATAGGGAAGCAGTATAGCTCAAGCCAAATGATAGAAAATGGAACCCCACAAGGCAGTACTATTAGTCCCATTTTGTTTTCAGTCATGATCAATGACATTTTTTTCTAGAGTTAAGGGTTTTGTTGGTGTCTCTTTGTTTGCAGATGATGGTGCTATGTGGACAAGAGGGAAAAATCTATCATTTATTGTTAAAAAGTTGCAGCAGGCAATTGAAGTTGAGGCTTGGGCAGTGGAATGGGGATTTAGGTTTTCGGTGGGAAAAACAAAGACTGTGGTCTTCACGAGGAAGAGAGTAAACAATCAAGCTGATCTTAAAATATATGATCAAAACAGAAACTGAGTGTTTCAAGTATTTGGGTGTGTGGTTTGATAAGGGTTGTTCTTGAAAGATTCATGTTGAGAAAATTGTGGCAAAATCTAAGAAGGTTTTAAATATTAGATGCTTGAGGGGAAGAAAATGGGGAGTAAGTAGAGGTGCTTTAAAAACATATGCGGCGTTAGTTAGGTCAGTGTTTGATTACGGGTGTGTTATGTATGGATCAGCTTCAGAAACATTATTGAAAAAATTGGATAATTCAATACCAAGCTCTGAGGTTATGCTGTGGGGCCATAAAAACTACTCCAGTAGCAGCACTCCAGGTGGAGATGGGTGAAATGCCTCTGGAGTTAAGAACTCAAATAGCAGCTACATACTGGGCCAACGTCAGAGGATTTAGTGACAGTCACCCAGTACACAGTGTACTGAAACCTTGCCAAGAGAAGGAAAAGAGACAAATGAGAAGCTTTGGATGGACAATAGAGAATAAAGTCAGGGAGCTAAGGGTTGCCGATAAAACAGTATGTCCAACAGTCCCTCTTTCTGCAGAACCACCATGGTGTCTGGAAGAAGTAAAGGTGGATTTTAGACTTTTAACAAATGACATAAGAGGGAGGATAAACAAGAATGAGGTCAATAACTATTTAGACAGTAACTATCCTGACTTGATAAAGATTTATATGGATGCATCTAAATCAACAAAGAACATTGTGGGAATAGCATTCATCATTCCAGAATTAGATGTCATGAAAAAGGAAAGGGTTAGTGATGACTTGGCTGTGTATACTGGTGAGCTTTTGGCAATCTGTTTGGCATTGGGCTGGGTGGAAGAAGAAAAGCCCAGAAAGGTTTTGATAAGGTCTGACTCTAGCAGTGCAATGGAAAGTATTGGGCAAATGCATTCAGAGTCAAGACAGGATTTGGTGATGGAAATTGTACATTCAGTAGGGAGAATTTCAAAGGCAGGTGTGGACATTAGATTCATTTGGATCCCGGCACACGTTGGAGCGGAGGGGAATGAGCTAGCAGATAAATGTGCAAAAAGGGCAACTAGGATGAGTCAAGTTAGTTGGACTGTGAAACATTGTAAAGCAGAGGTTGTAACGGCAGCAGCTGTGTTTGTTTGATCCATGTGAGAAACATGGCAATTCTTGTGACTGTTGTAATTTCCCCGCTATATATGTCAACAGTGACATCCTTTCTAGTATTTGACCTTTGGTTGTACAGCAATGCCTCCCAAAGATTTGTTTTGGCAGGTATATATACTCACAGCCTGGCTCTGTGTGCCAGTCAAAAGTTGTTTACTTCGTGTCTGGGGGAACCCCCAACATGGAAATGACCTTTGACCTCTGGGAAATCCCTTGGGAACTCCCTACTTTTTTTATTTATTCCCTCCATATTTTCTTTTAAAAACCTAGGTTTGGAAATTTGTCCTTTGAGATTTAAAAATTATTGAAATGATTTGTCATCAAAAATACATGAGGTATAAGCATTATTCACAACAGGAAGTAGACGATTTGAGACTTCCTGCCCAGCAGAATATGACAACGGACAGATTGAGCATGGCTGGCTAAGACAAAGATCCAAAGCCATCCAGCTGCTTACCTCAGCCCAGGTAGGGTGAAACTGTCATAATGATGAAATAATCCCTCATATCCAATTATCTACCCGATATTTTGTAGGTTGTTTGAGAGATGATGATATTTTTGAAGTTTGTTGAAGTGTGACTAGACCATGTGACTGTCAGTGGTAATCCATGCCTCTGTGACCTTTCACCTAGTCTCCATGCATGTGCAAAAAACTGTAATAGTTGTGAAAAAGTAATTTTTGAAGCTTCATTTTGTGAATAGGGATGTATTTTGACTTGAAGTAAATGCAGTATTATTCTGGTCAGTCACTGCTACAACTTCCGGCCTGCATGGCCTTGGTAGCTTTTAGAAGTGCAAATCTGGCAATCCTTCATTATTTACTGGATGCCTAGTTCTAGTCAATTTTATTGTTATGTTTTTGAATTGACATCTTGACTTTAAATTAGCTGAAATACCAATTTACAAGGTATTTATTCCGGGCTATTAATTGCAGACAAAATGTGAGAGCCTGCAAGGAATTTCTGCCCTCGGAAGGCTGCGACCCGGCAAAGTGGTTAGTGAAATGTTTAACTCTGTTGAAGTTTAATGATGGTTGTTTGAATATGCACATGTCCAAAGAATAGAAACTTTTGTGTGTGTTTCTAATATGAAAATCTGATGTGCACAAACCATACAATTTTAAATGTGGATTTGATAATCTGTTGTATTTGTTTACAGTAAATGCTGCATAATTTTTGCTGGTAGCTTTCTTGCAACAACTCAGTAAACCTAAAAAATCTATCAATTTGAGATCATAAATGTTTACATTTGTGTGTATGCAGTATGATTTAATTTCTGTAATACTAGAATTTTGTGTCCACAGCTAAAATAATGTTTCTTGTGTTTGATATGTTTCAGTCTTTACGGTGTTTGATGCATTAAAGTCAAAAGCAAGGACATTAAAGATGTGTCAAACATCAGTTATTGCACACCAAAATGCAGCTCATAATCCGGGGCCGGAACAGTAAAGACACTACCTCATCCTCGTCTGTACCAAGTCATCATGGACGAGCATGGGTGTGCAAGCAAAGAACGCTGCAGATTCAAGAGGTTGGGTCGTGCCGTGTCATCGAGATCCTGATGGTGACATCCTGTCGGTACCACTCACCAGTGTGCTAGTGCTAGTATATGACAATTAAGTAAGAGACATTCACTTTTCTGCTACAGCCTGTAAGTGAAGGACATGTATCCAGTGATTGAACCTTGAGGACACATTTTAAGTCAAGTCAAGTCAAGTCAAGTTTGTGTTTCTCAAGTGCAAAGTCAAGTTTATTAGTCACTGAATACTGTGTTTATTTTGTGCTGATGTTGAGAGAAGTGTTTGCATTATTCTGTTTTCATTGTACATGTACTGCTTGTGCACATCCTGTTGCTAGCGTATTTCAATCAGTATTTTTGAACATCAATTTAAATCAGGCTAGTAAGATTAAGTAAGATCAAGGGCTGAGGTAAGGGCTGGTTGAGCTTCAATTCGATGATATAAGTATATTTCAAGATTCCTCAAATTTAATTCAATTTTGAATTAATCAAATCAAGTACAAGTTCAAAGTATTTAGGGAATCATATACCCCAAAGATAAGAATTCCCTAATTCAAGTATAGTTTCCATTCAGTTATTTTGGGTGGAAATTTCGAGGTAAACATAAAAAAACACATTGTGTTTCAGGTTTGCATAATATTTTTTATCTCCAGGTTTTCACTCAAGAAATCTGGTTGGTGAAAATCCCAATTACTAAGCCTGGCTAGCATTGTCTGTCAGACCATCCAGATTTACTAAACATTTTTATTTTTACGGTCATTAGATTGCCAAAACGACTGTCGGGTGGCATATGCTGTCACAAAGAGTTCACCAACTCACTGAAACAGTTGACAGTGTATGTAATACTGCCGGCAATCGAAACTCACTTTATTCAAAGAGGTAATATAAATTACCATTTCATTTTTTGTCCCATTTCCTCCCTATTTTCCATAAACACTGTACTGCAACAAAATGGCTGCAGCTGCCAAAAATGCAACTGAGCAAGAATTGCGAGAGCAGCTCACAGCTGCCAAAGAGCAATTACAAGCCATAAATGCTGACTTGGCAGTTGAAACCTTGTCTGAGGAAGAGCGAGCTCAACTCAACACTGATGCAGAAACAGTACATGATGCAATAGAAACTCTTGAAATGGAGTTGGCTACAATCAGTGAACAAGAAAAGAATAATGGTGACAAGAAGCAACCAGAAGGAGAGAATGCGGTGGCTGTAGTCCAAGAAAAAGAAGATGCAAGTGATCCAGAAGATGGCGCCACTGGCAAGACTAACCAGAACACTACACAAACAAAACTCAGGCATGTCCCACTTCATGAGCTGAAGCAAAGACGAGAGACATGCATGAAGAGACTGAAAGAAGTCAGGCGGTTAGTGAAAACAAAGGGAGAGGATAAGTCTGTCTCACCACAGATTTCTGCTGAATACGACAGCCTCAATGACAAAGTTGCGACTTTAGATGCTGTCATCAGTAAAAAAGAAGAACAAGAAGCACAGGTAGACAGAGCAAACAAAAAGTTTATGTGAACATACAGTAAAGTAAAGAAGGCTGTGTTCGCTCTTTTTTATGCATACAAAGATGAGGTCTTGGACACAACTGAAGATGACTTGGAAGACCTGATTCACCTGGACAAAGAAATGACAGCTACATATGAAGCCTGTCGAGATTTGTGCCCGCCAGACAACGAGATGCGGCGCAGAGTCGACAGCACTAAGCAAATGTGCTCAGACATGGCAAAAACCTTGAAACAAATTGGAGAGAATCCAATGATGGCAGACAAGGAGAGAAAAAGCCTTCTCAAGACTACTTGGGGAATGAATTATTCCAAGTCTCTCTTTGGAAGCAAGTTAGACTATGAGTCTGATATTTCTGCCAAGTCTAAAGTGTCCATTCAGTCAAAGGTATCTGTGAGTGCACAGATTTCAGAATCTTCAACAGGCTCTTCAACAGGATCAAGTAATGCCTCAGAAAAAGCCAGGAAGCTGGCTGAATTGAGCGCTAAGCGAAAGTGTGCAGAACTTCACGCAAAGATAAGGAAATACAAGGTGGCCTTGGAAAGTTGTCATGAACAATTAGAAATAGCAGAAGAAGAGGAAAGAGTCCAAAGGTCAGATGACATCTCTTGTTGCAGTGACAAGCCTAGTAAAGGTTATCTGAATCCAGAGGCACCTGCTTTTTCTCCTGAGGCCAGATCACCAAGAGCTGAAGATTGCGCGAGCCAAGTAGAGTCACAGTTGGCCTTCATCGCCCAAACATTCTCAGATAGCGTCAGCAAATCAAGGCTGCCTGTCCCCACACCTCCTGTGTTTGATGGTGACCCACTCAAGTTCATCAACTTTCGCAAAAGTTTTGTGACACTTGTTGAGAACAAGGGAATTCCACCATCAGACAAGCTGTATTATCTGCAGCAGTACCTTGCAGGAGAAGCCAGAGCGGCAGTAGAAGGTTGTTTTTTCGGAAGTGATGAAGCTGCCTACAACCGTGCATGGACCACGTTGGAAGAGCGGTTCGGACACCCCTTCACCATTCAACTCTCCTTGAGAAACAAGTTGAGAGACTGGCCCAAAGTAACAGGCAAAGATAAGAAAGGTCTTCAAGATTTCAGCGATTTCCTGAGCACCCTCAAAGAAGCTATCCCCTACGTGAAATGTCTTGAAGTTTTGAACGATTGCGTCCAAATCCAGGAAACAGCAACCAAGTTACCCGAGTATTGCAACACTAGGTGGACACGGCGTGTTACAGAAGACATAATGTTGGAAAGGGCTACCCTTCGTTTCAAGAATTTGTCGACTTCGTAGCCAGAGAAGCCAGAGTGGCTAACAACCCTATATGCGTGGTCGCTCAAAACCAAGACAAGTTGCCAACCGCGAATAGAGGAAACGAGTTTAGGGCAAAGACAAAACGAGCACCTGGCATTACTCATGCCACCAACACCAACACCAGTGCTGAAAAAGAAACCCCTAAAAGTGGAGCCAAAAATTCTCCAGTTTGCACCTACTGCGACAAAGATCACCTCATCTACAAGTGCAATGCTTTCAAAGAGTTGCCTTGTGATGACAAAATACAAAGCATTCAAAGCAAGGCCCTTTGCTTCAAATGTCTCAGACGTGGCCACACATCAAAGAAGTGTCTAGTTAAAGTGTCCTGCAACACGTGCAAAGGCAAACACCAAACTCTGCTGCACTTAGACAAGAAGAAAGCAGACACAAAGCTTACAGAGTCAGAAGCCGACAAAGATGAAAACACATTTGAATCTATTTCAAACAAAACCAACCAAGATTACATGAAGAGTTATACTTCAATGATCGTACCTGTTTGGGTCAAGACAGGCCAAGCTGGCTCGCAAGAAGTATTGGTTTATGCACTGATTGATTCCCAGAGCGACAGCTCCTATATCACAGAGGATCTGGCAGCCAAGCTGTGCATGCCACATGAAATAACAAGAATGAAGATAACAACTATGACATCTTCATTGGTGGTCTATTGTAAGAAGTTCTCAGACATCAAACTGAGAGGATACGACTCGACTGTCGAAGTCCGAGTGAAGTCGTGCTACACAAGAGACCACATCCCTCACAACAGGGAGCACATTCCTTCAAAGGTAGCGGCAAGTATGATGCCTCATTTGGCTCGAATAGCCCCCTTCATTCCTCCTATTCAAGACTGTGAAGTGGGACTGCTCATTGGATACTCCTGCCCACAAGCACTCAGACCGGTGGAGATAGTCTCCGGAAATCCCGAAGAAGCCTTTGCTGTGAAAACAGACTTGGGATGGAGCATCATTGGAGGCCCTTGTTATGAACAAGGCAACAATGGTGTATGCCATAGGATTGTCGCCAAAGAATTGATAGTGCCACCACCCTGTGAGATCCTGAAGGTTCTCGACCAAGATTTCAGCGACACCAAAGATGAAGCGAAGGAGCTAATCTGCCAGGCCACTGAAATATGCAAAAAGGGCAAAGTTAGACTCCATAAGTTCCTGTCGAACAGCATAGACGTCCTGGAATCTATACCACCTTCAGAAAGAGCCACTACCGTCTCCGAAATAAACTTGGAACTGGAACCTCTCCCGGTTGAGCGCACACTTGGAACAAGATGGGATGTTCAAAATGACTGCTTCAGGTTCAAGATAACACTACAGGATAAACCCAACACAAGAAGAGGCATCCTCTCTACAGTCATGTCAGTCTATGACCCAAATGGATTTGTTAGCCCTGTGGTGTTGCAAGGGAAAAAGATCCTGCAAGAACTGTGCAAGCAAAAGAAATCCTGGGACGAACCTGTCGAGCCTGTCATAATTGAACGGTGGGAGAGCTGGAAAGCAGATATTCAGGAACTGGAGGATCTGAAAATACCCAGATGTTTCAAGCCTGACAAGGAAGTGAAATCTTTCGAGTTGCATCATTTCAGTGATGCCAGCACTCAAGGTTATGGGCAGTGCTCGTATGTCAGAATGTGTGACCAAGATGGAAACATAGCCTGCGCCTTGCTCATGAGCAAAGTGAGAGTGGCACCATCAAAAGTTGTCTCCATTCCTCGGCTTGAATTGACAGCAGCAACAACGTCAGTGAAAACCAGCAAGTTCCTCAGAAGAGAGCTCGAGATCCAGGTCACCAAGGAATATTTTTGGACAGACAGCAAGGTCGTGCTGGGATACATCGCCAACAGTGCAAAGCGGTTTCACGTGTTTGTCAGCAACCGTGTACAGTACATTCGGGAGAACACTGAAGTGCAACAATGGCACCACGTACCGACCAAGTCGAATCCAGCCGATCTAGCTTCGAGAGGCGTATCGGCCAAAGAACTGGGCACCTCTATGTGGCTGAAAGGCCCAGAATTTCTCTACAAAGCAGAGCTACCACTGACTTCGCCAGACGATACTCTCAACCTTGGCGACCCTGAAGTAAAAGCACAGTGTCTCGGGGCATCTAGCGTTGTTCTACCAACAGGACTGTTGGATGTACTACAAAGGATCTCGAAGTGGCAAACCATGATCAACATCTTGGGAACTATGATAAGAAGAGTGTCTTCGAAGACAAGCCGTCTACTCCAAGACAGAAAAGCACATAATCTAGCCATCAAGTGGTTACAAGCCAAAGAGTTTCCTGAAGAGATCACAACCCTGGGGAAAGGTGGAAACGTAGCAACGTCAAGCTGCTTGAAGACTCTAGATCCCATGTTGGATGAAGAAGGCCTGCTAAGGGTTGGGGGAAGAGTTCGTGAAGCAGAAGACATCACCAAGGAAGAATGTCACCCCATTATCCTTCCAAGAAAATCACATGTCACCGAGGCCATCATCAGGCATGTACATCAAAAGACCAATCATGGAGGTCGCAGCTCAACTTTGAATGAACTACGATCTCAAGGATATTACGTACAAAGGGGCTCCAAGACAGTGGCTCAAGTGATACGCAACTGTATCATGTGTCGCAAGCAAAGAAGACCAGCGGAGAGTCAGAAGATGGCTGACTTGCCACAAGAACGTACAGAAGCGCATCCTCCATTCTACAAGTCTGGAATGGATGTCTTTGGCCCGTATCTCATCAAACGCGGAAGATCAGAAATCAAGCGCTACGGACTGCTGTGCACGTGTCTGTACAGTCGTGCAATTCACCTGGAGCTTCTAGACGACCTCTCAACTGACTGTTTCATCAATTCCCTAAGATGCTTCTTGGCATTGCGAGGTGTGGTTAGAAGCATACTCTGTGATCAAGGTTCCAACTTCATCGGTGCTGACAATGAACTGAAACAAGCTCTCGCCGAATTGGATCATGACAAGCTGGAGACAGTTCTAGCAAACAAGCAAGTGGAGTTCAAGTTCAATGCTCCTCATGCTAGTGAGCAAGGTGGCGTATGGGAAAGACAGATCCGCACAGTGAGGAAGACGCTGAAGTCGGTGATAGACTTTGTGAACACACGACTAGACGACGCCTCCTTAAGAACACTGTTCTATGAGGCAGCATACATCGTGAACAGTCGTCCATTGTCTCCAACGTCTTTGAATGACCCACTCGCTGAACCTCCCATAACGCCAAACGCTCTACTTCATGGCAAGCTTGAGGGAGTCTTACCTCCACCAGAAGCCTTCTGCGCCCAGGACGTTTATGCACGGAAACGCTGGAGGCGTGTTCAACACCTGAGTCAGCTCTTTCGAAGTAGATGGAAACAAGAATACTTACTGAATCTCCAACATCGCCAAAAGTTGGTCAAACCACAAAGAAACCTCCAAACAGGAGACATTGTTCTCATGATGGATGAAGGGTTGGCGAGAAACCAGTGGCCACTTGGACTTGTGACGAGTGCAATGGCCGACAAGGACGGACTTGTCCGAAAAGTGAGGCTGAGAATTTCGAACGCCAGAAGTGTGGCTCGTGGGGAGAAGATTAAGCCAGTCTCCGAAGTGGAAAGATCAGTGCAAAAGGTTGTGCTCTTGCTGCCGGTTAAAGATTAGGTGACATTGTGAAAATTTTATGTTGGCATGACTTTATAGTCTTCCATCATAAAGATTTTGGTGGGAGTGTAATGGCAGCAGCTGTGTTTGTTTGATCCATGTGAGAAACATGGCAATTCTTGTGACTGTTGTAATTTCCCCGCTATATATGTCAACAGTGACATCCTTTCTAGTATTTGACCTTTGGTTGTACAGCAATGCCTCCCAAAGATTTGTTTTGGCAGGTATATATACTCACAGCCTGGCTCTGTGTGCCAGTCAAAAGTTGTTTACTTCGTGTCTGGGGGAACCCCCAACATGGAAATGACCTTTGACCTCTGGGGAATCCCTTGGGAACTCCCTACTTTTTTTTATTTATTCCCTCCATATTTTCTTTTAAACACCTAGGTTTGGAAATTTGTCCTTTGAGATTTAAAAATTATTGAAATGATTTGTCATCAAAAATACATGAGGTATAAGCATTATTCACAACAGGAAGTAGACGATTTGAGACTTCCTGCCCAGCAGAATATGACAACGGACAGATTGAGCATGGCTGGCTAAGACAAAGATCCAAAGTCATCTAGCTGCTTACCTCAGCCCAGGTAGGGTGAAACTGTCATAATGATGAAATAATCCCTCATATCCAATTATCTACCCGATATTTTGTAGGTTGTTTGAGAGATGATGATATTTTTGAAGTTTGTTGAAGTGTGACTAGACCATGTGACTGTCAGTGGTAATCCATGCCTCTGTGACCTTTCACCTAGTCTCCATGCATGTGCAAAAAACTGTAATAGTTGTGAAAAAGTAATTTTTGAAGCTTCATTTTGTGAATAGGGATGTATTTTGACTTGAAGTAAATGCAGTATTATTCTGGTCAGTCACTGCTACAACTTCCGGCCTGCATGGCCTTGGTAGCTTTTAGAAGTGCAAATCTGGCAATCCTTCATTATTTACTGGATGCCTAGTTCTAGTCAATTTTATTGTTATGTTTTTGAATTGACATCTTGACTTTAAATTAGCTGAAATACCAATTTACAAGGTATTTATTCCGGGCTATTAATTGCAGACAAAATGTGAGAGCCTGCAAGGAATTTCTGCCCTCGGAAGGCTGCGACCCGGCAAAGTGGTTAGTGAAATGTTTAACTCTGTTGAAGTTTAATGATGGTTGTTTGAATATGCACATGTCCAAAGAATAGAAACTTTTGTGTGTGTTTCTAATATGAAAATCTGATGTGCACAAACCATACAATTTTAAATGTGGATTTGATAATCTGTTGTATTTGTTTACAGTAAATGCTGCATAATTTTTGCTGGTAGCTTTCTTGCAACAACTCAGTAAACCTAAAAAATCTATCAATTTGAGATCATAAATGTTTACATTTGTGTGTATGCAGTATGATTTAATTTCTGTAATACTAGAATTTTGTGTCCACAGCTAAAATAATGTTTCTTGTGTTTGATATGTTTCAGTCTTTACGGTGTTTGATGCATTAAAGTCAAAAGCAAGGACATTAAAGATGTGTCAAACATCAGTTATTGCACACCAAAATGCAGCTCATAATCCGGGGCCGGAACAGAGGTCAAGAGCATTATCAAAACGCAAATTAAAAAGAAGTGGCAAGAAGGGTGTGACAAAGGAAGTAAAGAACGGAGCCTGTATGGCATACAAAAGAAAGAAGGGGGAGCAAGAGAGGTTCACAAGAGTAGGAAGGAGGAAGAAATCATATCCAGGTTAAGATTAGGTCACACAGGGCTGAATAGTACATTAGTTATAAAGAAAAAAACACCCAAATGGAAAATGTGGTTATTGTGGAAACGAAACAGTTGAACATACATTTATGCACTGTCCAAAGTATGAGTTTGCACGGTTAGCATTGGTGGACAGTCTATACAGGAACAAAACCCAGCTCAGTATGAAAGAGATTTTGCAGAGAAGTTCAGGGGATGCGGTCTATAAGGCAGTTTTTAGGTTTATTAGGGCTACAGGACTAATTTCAAGGATATAGGAGAGTAATGCCATTTCGAATCACACTCCATTCCAGAAGGTGGTGGTAATGCACCTACAAGCTGTTTGCCAACCACCATAAAACATCAGAAGAAGAAGAAGCAGTGCACGTTAGAGTACAAACCAAGCATGACGTCAAAGGAATTGTCTGTAGACCTCCAAGACAGGGTTGTCTTGAGGTCCAAACTGGGGAAGGGTACAGAAAAATTTCTGCTGCGTTGAAGGTCCCAATGAGCACAGTGGCTTCCATCATCTGTAAATGGAAGAAGTTTGGAACCACCAGGCCTTTTCCTAGAGCTGGCCGGGCGTCTAAACTGAGCGATCGGGGGAGAAGGGCCTTAGTCAGGGAGGTGACCAAGAACCTGATGGTCACTCTGTCAGAGCTCCAGTGTTCTTCTGTGGAGAGAGAACCTTCTAGAAGAACAACCATCTCTGCAGCAATCCACCAGTCAGGCCTGTATGGTAGAGTGGCCAGACGGAAGCCACTCCTTAGTAAAAGGCACATGGCAACCCACCTGGAGTTTGCCAAAAGACACCTGAAGGACTTTCAGACTACGAGAAATAAAATTCTCTGGTCTGATGGGACAAAGATTGAACTCTTTGGCATAAATGCCAGGTGTCATGTTTGGAGGAAACCCGGCACCGTTCATAACCACGCCAATGGTGGTGGCAGCATCATGCTGTGGGGATGTTTTTCAGCGGCAGGAACTGGGAGACTAGTCAGGATAGAGGGAAAGATGAATGCAGCAATGTACAGAGACATCCTGCATCAAAACCTGCTCCAGAGCACTCCTGACCTCAGACTGGGGTGACAGTTCATCTTTCAGCAGGACAACAACCCTAAGCACACTGCCAAGATATCAAAGGAGTGGCTTCAGGACAACTCGGTGAATGTCCTTGAGTGGCCCAGCCAGAGCCCAGACTTGAATCCAATTGAACATCTCTGGAGAGATCTGAAAATGGCTGTTCACCGACACTTCCCATCCAACCTGATGGCGCTTGAGAGGTGCTGCAAAGAGGAATGGGCAAAACTGCCCAAAGATAGGTGTGCCAAGCTTGTGACATCATATCCAAGAAGACTTGAGGCTGTAATTGCTGCCAAAGGTAGCAATACAACAAAGTATTGAGCAAAGGCTGTGAATACTTATGTACATGTGATTTCTTAGTTGTTGTTTTTTTTTTTAATAAACTTGCAAAAATCTCAAAAAAAAATTTTCATGTTGTCATTATGGGGTATTGTCTGTAGAACTTTGAGGAAAAAAATGAATTTTGTTCCATTTTGGAATAAGGCTGTAACAAAATGTGGAAAAAGTGAAGCACTGAATACTTTCCGGATGCACTGTATATAAAGTTATCTAATGTATTTCCCTGGGTAACTGCTTTTCTATTATGCTGTGTATATTTCTGTTGGTTTGGGTCGTCTACTGTGTCATGTTGCTGTTACACTAATTTCTCAGTTTGGGATCAATAAAGTACATCTATTTGCCCCTTTATTCTTGCAGCTTCGTACTGAAACTACATTTATACCTTTTGTAGCTCTACCAAATGCTAACTATGAATATTACCCACAACCCCCTTGTTAAAAAATAAGTCACCTACTGAATATATTTTCACAAATATAAAAGGCGAGGTTTAGGGTAATGATACACTTTTGGTGACACATGGGGAGTGCATCATTGTATGGCATCTTAGACAAGAACAAGGAGCAGAGGTTCCCTGGGAGATAACAGGGAGGTGTGAAGGATGAATGCAGTGTGACCTTTTGTGTGTTAGAAACTTCTAGAAGAATGCCATGCTTTTTAAGAGGAGAGTCTCTGCTGAGTATTCATTTGGTCTATGCTTCTTGTGTGAGATGTGTAATAAACTGTCTGAGTCAAATCCGCCTCGTTATTTACACGCTCCACACTGGTGACCCAAGACGAATCATGGAACACAACGAAAGCTCCCCAGAGCCAACCTTGACGGGAGCCCCCAGCCACACATGTGCCGTTGCGATCAAGCTACCGGATTTTTGGCAGCACAACCTGCGCTCCTGGTTCCACCTAGTCGAGGCGCAGTTCGCCCTCCGGGGGATATCGGCGGATGACACAAAATCCCACTATGTGGTCGCAGCGCTCGACGCCCGCACGGCTCAGCATGTAGAGAGCCTGCTCGATCAGCCACCAACCGACGACAAGTACGGCGCGCTGAAGGCTGCGCTCATCCAGCACTACACACTCTCGGATGGTGAGAGAGCAGAGAGACTCCTGACTCGGACCGGGTTGGGAGATGGGTCGGCCATAGACCTGATGGAGAAGATGCTGAGGTTAAAAGGCACAGATGACTATCATTTCATTTTTACCCACCTCTTCCTCCGGAACCTTCCGTCAGCGACAAGAGCGACCCTGGCCAATTCACCGTTGCTGGCCAAGCGGGACTATTGTGCGCTAGCCCGGGAGGCAAACCGGATCATCGTCGCCAGCAGGGAGCTCACGACCATAGCAGCAGCGATGGAGCTCGGCGCGGCGGCCGGAGGAGGCGAGGAGCCATCCACGGCAGCAGCAGAGCCACCGATGGCAGCAGCAGCTGGGGCCAAGGAACACGGGGGTGACACGCTTTGCTTCTACCACTGCCGCTTCGCAGAGAGGGCACGCAAATGTATACCACCGTGCCAATTCAAGCGCTCGGGAAACACCAAGACCGGGGGTCGGTAGCAGCCGCGACCCTCGGGGAGGAGAACAAGCTGCTCTACTTGACGGACGCACGCTCGGGGAGGCATTTCCTCGTGGACACCGGCGCCCAGAAGAGTTTCATCCGGCCGACCTACGCTGACCGGCTGGCAGGATCTAGTGGCCCCGAGATGGCAGCAGCAAACGGCTCGGGGATTAAGACCTTTGGTGAGAGGACTCTACTCTTGTCTCTACACAGCCGTACATTTGAGTGGACTTTTGTCATAGCAGCATTGAATTTCCATATACTGGGGGCTGATTTTCTATGTGCACATGGTTTGTTGGTAGATGTCGCTAACAGACACCTGGTTAATGTCTTTTGACTCTCTCCCCTGTATAGCTCGAGTGACCCGGCCAACAGCACAAGCCAACGTCACAGCTACATGCGGTAAGTTCCACACACTGCTCGCTCAGTTCCCAGCAC
The DNA here is from genome assembly GCA_020510985.1 of Pholidichthys leucotaenia. NCBI lineage: Eukaryota > Metazoa > Chordata > Actinopteri > Cichliformes > Pholidichthyidae > Pholidichthys > Pholidichthys leucotaenia. The sequence goes on from CM035843.1 coordinate 341,626,774, forward strand.
TCACTGTCCCGACGTTTTCGGCAGCCATCGCTAAACACGGGGTGGAGCATTTTATCACCACCACCGGGCCGCCCGTTTTTGCAAGACCTCGGCGCTTGGACGCAGCTAAACTGGCCATAGCGCGCGTGGAGTTCGCCAACCTGGAGAGGTTGGACATCATTAGGCGATCAAACAGCCCATGGGCTTCCCCGCTACACATGGTCCCTAAAGCTGAAGGTTCGTGGCAACCTTGCGGAGATTTCCGCAGGTTGAACAACGCCACAGCGCACGACCGCTACCCAATTCCTCACATTCAGGATTTTTCCATTCACCTTGTAGGGGCACGCGTTTTTTCTAAAATAGACCTGGTCCGCGGTTACCACCAAGTCCCAGTGCACGCTGAGGACATACCCAAAACAGCAGTAATAACTGCATTCGGTTTATTCGAGTTTTTGCGCATGCCTTTTGGGCTTAAAGGGGCTGCACAGACGTTCCAACGCATGATGGATGCAGTGCTGCCGATCTCCCTTTCGTGTTCGTCTACCTGGACGATATCTTAGTAGCCAGCGCGTCCGAAGACGAAGACGAAACCCACCTCACGACGGTTTTCCGGAGGTTGGAAGAGCACGGGTTAATAATCAACCCAGCAAAATGTCAGTTTGGGGTGACGGGGATTGATTTTTTGGGGCACCGCATCTCTCCCGAAGGAGCAGTCCCGCTGCCTGACAAAGTGCGCGCGGTAGCAGATTTTCCCCGGCCGCAAACGGTCAGGGCGCTACAAGAATTTTTGGGAATGGTGAATTTTTATAACTGTTTCCTGCCCCGCGCAGCGCAGCTTATGCAACCACTGTACGCCGCGCTCAGAAAACAAAAGCCCGCGGATAAGGTTGAATGGACCCTGGAGCGAGAGCGGGCGTTCTCGGAAGTCAAAGCAGCCCTGGCAAACGCCGCATTGCTGGCACATCCAGACCCAACGGCCCGCATAGCACTCACCACTGATGCTTCAGATGTGGCCATAGGGGCAGTCGTGGAGCAGCGTGTAGCCGGGGCTTGGCAGCCGCTCGCCTTTTTCAGCAGTACTTTGCGTGACAGTGAACGTAAATACAACGCGTTCGACAGGGAGTCAGACAGGGAGCTCTCCACCTGGCCATTCGCCACTTCCAGTTCTGGCTGGAAGGGCGCAGTTTCACCGCGTTCGTTGACCACAAGCCGCTAACATTCGCGATGGCCAAGGTTTCAGAACTGTGGTCTGGCCGGCAGCAGAGACAGCTGGCCGCGATCTTAGAGTTTACTACTGATATTCAGCATATCTCGGGTAAACTGAATGTAGTGGCAGACTGCCTCTCGCGCACCGTGGCAGCCCCGGTCTGCGTGGGGATAGATTACGCAGCCATGGCCGCGGAGCAGGTTAGTGACGTGGACGTGCGCGCGCTCCAGTCTGGACCAACAGGGTTAAGGCTGGAGAGCAGGGTGCTGCAAGATGGCATGCCCCCCCCTAATCTGCGATGTCTCCACGGGGCGCCCGCGTCCCGTGGTCCTGGCCGCGTGGCACCGCCGCGTGTTTGCCTCGATTCATTCTTTGGCGCACCCGGAAGTGCACGCGTCGGTCAAAATGGTAGGAGAGAAATTCGTGTGGCCGAGCCTTCGCAAACAAGTGAAAGAGTGGGCGGCAGCCTGCATGGCGTGCCAACGAGCCAAAGTACACAGACACACGAAGGCTCCCTTGGAGCCGTTTCGCATCCCGGCTAAGAGGTTCGACCATGTTCACGTGGACCTCATGGGCCCCCTCCCACCATCACAGAGGTGCACGCACCTTCTGACAATGGTGGACCGCACCACGCGCTGGCCGGAAGTGGTTCCACTGGCGGCAACCACAGCCGAGGAGGTGGCGCGCGCGTTTTTAACAGCATGGGTGGCGCGTTTTGGAGTCCCGTCAGATATTACGTCCGACAGAGGCCCTCAATTTGTTTCCGAACTCTGGTCAACAATGGCCCGCAGCCTGGGTGTCACAATTCACCGCACTACCACGTACAATCCACAGGCTAATGGGTTATGCAAACGTTTTCATAGGTCATTGAAAGCGGCTCTCAGGGCGTCACTGATGGATGCAAATTGGGTAGACAAGCTACCGTGGGTTTTATTGGGGTTACGTTCCTAAAGAGGATCTGGAAGCTTCCCCGGCTGAACTCGTTTTTGCGCAGCCACTTCGGCTGCCCGGGGAGTTTCTTCCAGATAATCCCGCGCCGGGCAGCTCCCCGTCTCAGCTGTTGCAGCGGAGCATAGACACAAGCACGCTGCCGGGCCCTGCTCACCACAGTTTTCCGCGCGTTTTTGTGCCTTAAACTTTGAAAAACGCGGAGTTCATTTTTGTCAGACACAATGCCCATCGCCCTCCACTGCGCCCACCTTATGATGGACCGTTCAGAGTGCTGGAAACAGGGGACAAATATTTTTTGCTAGATTTGGGGGGTAGGAGGGAAAAGATTGGCATAGACAGACTCAAACCCGCTTTTGTGGTGGCGGACGAGCAAGTGCTGTTGGCGAGGGCCCCTTGGCGTGGAAGACCCCACAGGGAGCTTCCCAGAGAAAAGATTCCCCAGAGCACCCACACGGACAGACTGTTACCCCTCAAACATCAGCCCCACAGCATGACAGCGCCGCGGAGGCGGTGAATCCTGGTTACAGCAGATACGGGAGAAGACTGAAGCCCAAGCAGCATGTGGATTGATGTTTAATGATTCTACCACAGCATATGGACTGTCATTCTATTGTTCTATCCAAGATGCTTGGGGGGGTCGTTTGGTGACACATGGGGAGTGCATAATTGTATAGCATCTTAGACAAGAACAAGGAGCAGAGGTTCCCTGGGAGCTAACAGGGAGGTGTGAAGGATGAATGCAGTGTGACCTTTTGTGTGTTAGAAACTTCTAGAAGGATGTTAAAGGATTAAGGAAGTGAATGCAATGTGACCTTTTGTGTGTTAGAAACTTCTAGAAGAATGCCATGCTTTTTAAGAGGAGAGTCTCTGCTTTGTATTCATTTGGTCTATGCTTCTTGTGTGAGATGTGTAATAAACTGTCTGAGTCAAATCCGCCTCGTTATTTACACACTCCACACACTAACCTGGCTGAGGAAGCAGAAGTGCTGCAGGAACAGGCTGCTGGTTGCTGTGACTGGTGCTGCAGTTGAATCAACTGGGTGCAGGTGTGCGGACTAAACTATTTTGTAAATTTGTAAAGGGGTGATAGGGGCCTCAGACAACATTCATCATTACTGTTCATGTAAAATTCAATCTCTCCAACACTTCATTCAGCCAGGGTGAATTTTACTATGGCATTAATTACAAATTAAAAGAATGCAACACAGAATGTTTTCATTCCAGGCTTTCTGTGGGCCCCTCCCTGCAGTGGGCCCTGGGAAAAGAGTACCTCCCCCCCAGTCCCACACCCCTGCTTCAACGATTTTTAAAACTATAATTTTATACTTGTTATCGTGTTTGGTGTGGATAGCCTTTTACCCTCTAAATATGCGTTTTTAATGGGCTGGTCCAGGGGTGTATGACCTGCGGGCTAAAACCTGTCTGCCAGGGCATCCAAATTTTTCTGTGAATTTACATCCTTTCTATAGTAAATTTCTGACTTTTTCTACTGATTAGAATTGTTCATGTAAATTTGAGACATTTTAGTCCTTAAGATGAGACTTTTTTCCTCATCAGTTTTCCATTCTTTTTCTGGTGAGAACAGGTAGTGTCCATTTAGGTTAAATCCATCAGCAACTACTAATAAGGTAGTGCAGCCTGAAGGAGTGTCCCAATTCACAGGGGTCATCTTCAGCCCTTCAGGGCCACGGGGTAGCAGTACAAATGAGAACTGGGGCAGACCCTGAATCCACCTGTGCTTCACTCTCACATTGTTTCTCTTCCTATTTTTCGTGTATGTATAAGGGTCATTTACATTTAAAAAGGCTGTAAATTTAGTTCAGGTTAATTTTAACACGCAATAGTCAAATTTGATCATATTAAACAATTTTCCAATCACAAAATTGTGGCTAGTGGAAAGGTTGAGTGGCTAGTAGCTTTGGAAAATTACTAGCCACAGTGGCTGGTGAGTAACAAAGTTAATGTCAAGCCCTGGTGAGGACAATACCTCTTCAGCCTTTTAGAGGCTGAAAGGTAAAAAAAAAAAAAAAAATGAAATGAAAACATGTACACAGTACTGGAAATTAATGTTTAACATAATTTATTTTGATTAGTTACAAAACATAATTAAATCAAGTTGCATTAGTTACAATCCAGAGGCTAAAAATCACCAGCAACACCCCCCCCCCCCACCAAAATTTTTTTAAACTATCGGTTCTCATGTCATTTTGGGACTCCCCAGATTTTTGTTGCATCAGTTTTAAATTTTCACATAAACGACTGACAGCCTGACAGAAAGCCTGGTGTCACTCTGGCATGCATTATCTAGGTTTAATGGTGAGAAGATGTTGAAATGTACATGCCAAAAAGATTCTCTGAATAAAAACCTGCGATTTTCTCATCAAGGAGGTATATCAAGGCAGGGAGTCCCATGTAAACGGAGTTGAAAACCAGCTTTTTCTAGTTTCAAATAGCCTCTGATTTATAATGATGGGAACAACATTTTACCGTTTGTACAATCTCATTCCAAAATACAAAAATAATCTTTATCCTTTAGATAACATTTTGGTAACACTTTAAACACAAAACCAGCTTCATACCATGAATGATGATTGTTAAGCTGTTGTTAGATACATGTTAGTATCAGACAGGACAGCACAGCTTCTAACCTTCACTAAAAATGAACTTCAGAACATCTTTGTGAAATATCGCAAGTCTTGAAAAACAATAAATACTGGGTACTGTATATTCTGTATTCTAGACTGTATCATTTCTGAACTACACCCAATCTCTTTGCTCATTTTTTTTCTTTGTCACTCAAACTCTAAAACAGAAATGCTGCTTTGACTACAGGCTACTTATCAAACAAAACAGAAAAAGTCTGACCCTTAATAGTCAAGTGTGAGTATGGCTAAGTGCTCTGATAAGCCAATAAAATGTACAGTAACATATCTGATGATGTATTAGTAGCCACAGCCACTGCATCTACAAATGATGTTCAGCAATCAAGGAATGGACCTTTTTTTTCTTTTTAGCATAAAGCCACATTTCAATTTTTGACTGAGGAAATCACACAGAGAGCTTATGGTCAAAGAAAGTGGGGAAAAAAAAAAAGAATTTGAAGGATTTCTCAAATTAGGGTGACAGACCGGCATTTGAAAAGCTAACAATAGTGATGACCATCAAACATACAACTGGTATTATGATCAAATATCTTACTGATCTTATCTTCACTGAGGCTGTAAGCCTAAAACACGGGCAGTCATTGTTTTCCAACAGACCTTTAAGAGGGTGCTTCTGAATAAAAAAAAAGGTTACAATTCATAACTCACTGTACAATAAGACTATTACAAACACTGTCACACAGAAGTACACACATACACGCTCATAAAAATGCTGTAATTTTAAAAGGCAATTTATGAGTAACCCTGGTAAATGTGACACCAGTAAATAATAACTTGGCAGATTTTTTTTTTCCTTTTAGATCTTAATCCTCAGCATGACACTGATATGTAGTTCAAACTGAAAGCCAGACTGTCAAATGTGAGTGTATATCATACTAAAAGCAAACTGAGTATCTCAACAAGGATCAAATGGTAACTGTGATTAATGAGCATACAGCAGGTGGAAGCAGTGTGCTGTGCACACAGGCAGGTTAGCCACAAGCTTATGCAGTCTTGGGTTGAGCACGCTCAGGTATTCAGTGAACAGAGATTCTTTTTAAGTAACATACTACAGATTCATTTGAGCTTATTAACTTAATTTTAAACATACTTTTTACATGTGAAGGAAATACTGGACAGTGCACGACACGTCAAAAGTGTGTGGTTGCACTGCAGTCATGTGGGTAGCCAAATAACTTTATGATAAACTGTCCAACATGTTGGTGTCTTGTATTGTGTCATTGCCCTTTTTTAACAGATTGTGCAGCGGGCCTACAGTTTTAAAAGATCATGAAAAAAATTAATCAGCTTTAGAGTATTTATACTTGTGCTTCTACAAAAATATTTTATGTCCTACGATTTTATGTCCTCGTACATGCAAATCAAGAGTGTTGATCTATTTAGATGACCAATACTAATTGCACTTTTAAATTTGATAGTCCTTTCACTGTAAGCATTGACAAATTTTAAAAAATGTCAACACTATCAAATACTTTTTCCTTCTTATCTCTGCTCATGGAGATTAAAGGTACAACCGAGTTGGTTTGCAAAGACGTTACTGTTAGTTTGCGTCCACGGACAAACAGTAAGTGATATGTACTAAAATAATCAAAAACACTCACCCACACTCAAATGCTCACACTCATACAGTAAAGACTTTATACATCTCAGTATCATAATTCACAAACCCCAGCTACTGTCCTCCATACCATTACTTGCATACTTTCTTTCACATTCATTTCCTCTCTCATGCAGAAGTACTCACAAATACCACAGATATCTACATGTAGATGCCACATTCAGTGATCAGACCTACATTGCCTGGTCATCATATTGAGGAGGTCAAAGCTCAGAGTTTGGTTTGGGAAGCTTTTGGCTGTACTAACACACAAAATGTGCATGAATGAAAAATATGAATTTTTATTGTGTTTTTCAGTTAAGTTAGTTGACCAACATGAAGTGTTTCTATATAATATTCTAAAATGACATGCTATTGTTATGAAGGAGCACTAGAGACAAAAGATAACATGATGGGCCTGCTTATTTGACACTAACCCTTTGTTTTTCAAATGCTTTTCAAGAAATATCAGTAGTAATATCTCAGTATTAATACCGCACACACAAGTTAAAATAAATTAATAACGCTGCATGGCTACAGTTTTTTTTCCCGCTGCAGATGAGAACACTTCACCTCTTTTTTTCAGAGCACTTAGTGAGTGCCCTGTAAAGAGTTCTCTGCCCTGTATCATAACTCCCTATTTATATTTTTGTTGCAGTTTCTAAAAACTATGGACACAAACTGATGACCACCAAGGGCGTTTCTGAGTGCTTTAGTTCCAGCTACATAAAAAAATGAACAGAAAATAGACACTCGCAGTGGAAAAAAAATGTCCTGTTGACATGATGCCTAAGCCCTTATATCCTGCAAAACATCTGGCAACACTCTTGCTTCATTTTAAAATGGTCCTGTTTTTGTCAAAACTGTAAAGATTTCAAAAAGTTGTAGAAGCAAATGAAGGATTATAGAGAATTATGATAGACAGCTCATCACAGTAAGTCACAGAGGATGCCACATTTTTCACAGCCGTTTTGTCAACTGTTCCCGACCTCCCAAATATGGCAGCCATGCAAACATATTGTGGCAACAGAAAACAACAGCCAATGCAGAAAACTATATGTAGATATCTATGCTTAATAACCTCATATATCCATTGCAGACACTACACCTTCATGCATTCAAAGAACTGAGAGGCCCAACTGAATTGTCTTCACTATTCATCTCTGGACCTTCACATTGACCTCGCGCTCTGCTTGGTTTCATTTCTGTCCCAGAGGAAGAGCAGAGGTGGTGGGTGCTGGGTGAATTTTGGCACTGGAAGGTAGAGCAGCAGCAGAGTAAGAGGGTGAACAGGTAGAGGTTGATGAGGAACATGAGCAAAATACCCCACCAGCTGCAACACTGCTATCTGTGGGTGCAGTGGTGCAGCTACCAGACAGCAGAGGCATAGCTGTGGACACTGGTGATGTGGGCATTTGAGAAGGCAGCAGCAGTTGGTTTTGAGGCGATAAATGGGACAAATGGGAGATGGCCGGTGTCTGTGATAGGGACTGAGACTGAATGGGGGGTTGCATCCGGGGCTGTGGCATTTGCTGACAGAGTGGAGACTGCTCATAACTCATCTGCGGGAGGGGAAGGGACTGATGGAGGTGTAAACTTTGTTGTAGTTGTGGCACTTGAGCCATGTGTGTTTGTGGTGGTGGTCCTGGCGAGGGCAGAGCAGACAGGTTTCCTCCACCTGTGTACTGGGAAGGTGCTGCAACAGTCAAACTGGCAGGGGTTGGGGATGCCTGGGGGTTGAGTTGGGCCATTGGGAACCAACCTGGTGGCATCTGAAATCAAAACAGGGTATGATCACATGAATATAGTTGAAACAAATCAAAAAAATATCAACACATTTGTGTAGCAGAAAGGTTGGCAAAAAAAGAAAGAAAACTCATAGGGAACTGGCACTTTCCTAAGAACTCATGAATTTCAACAAACCTTTGACAGTAAAGTACACAGAGAAGCTAAAAGTGGCAACAATGGTCTGATTTATACAGCATTAAATCAACAGGCTTACAGTGAGCTGACAGTATTTATACATGAGAAATATGAGATTCACAACTGAAGTGATTCGGAACTCCTAGAGCCCATGGATTGAGAATTAACTTTGAACAGGTAGTAATAATATTTTCTTTTTTTAAAAATCTGGTTGTTTTACTGTGTCTAAGAGTGTCTGGTGATTTTACAATTGCTGCTAACTGGCCAATGTGACCTTTATTGCAGCTTCTCTGTGCTATGTCCGTTAGGTATTTGGAAGTTATTCAGTTAAAGGCTGGACAGTCTGTTGATGTATCACAAAGTGCCAACTACCTTGTTGGACCCTGGGCTTCTTGAACAACCTGACAGAATGGCGCAGTTTGCATGACCAGTTTTTGAATTTTTGAGTCAAGGATTTCTTGCTAAAAGGATTTCTGATACGAGGACATGTCAGGTTAGGCCAAAATATCCACCTCCTGCATTGTGCTGCTATTGTTCATGTCAGAGAGCTAGCAGGATGAGGCTACTTAATTAGCATTTTCTCCTGTGTTAGGAATACAACAGCTGAACGGTATGAAAAACTATCAAACACCTCGTGTTACAACAGCTCTCTGCTTTATGTCTTACTCTGGTAGTGATGGTGGTGGTGTGGGGCGCTGGGAGTGTCATGTTTATCATAAAACAAAACTCTTCTGCAAATGCAGTTTTTAGGAAAATGTTGGAAACACAAATCTTAGCTAAAACATTAAGTGTGGCCCATAGGCTATAAATGTTTTATACGGTCTACAGTGCAGCCCTGTCAGCATGTTGTCTGCTTGTGTGAGATTTAATGCAATTAACCTAATTGTCTATAATTTCCACAGCAGTTGTGCTCTAGTGACAACGAAAAATGGAGATTGGTCCAGCCTTTTGCCAGACTGTGACATTACTCACAAATGTGTTTATAAGACTATTCTCTTCTGCTCTTCACTGAATCCTGACTTTGTTTTATAAGCTTCTGTAACAAACAACAGAAAATCCCTGGGATTTGTCCAAGTACACAAAAAGATTATTTAGGGGGAGATTAAAAAACTGATGGATAATATAGTGTTTCTTCATACCTCTGTTGATTGGCTCCAGCCTCCCAACTCTTGCACTTGTTGAATCTGCTTGATTTGATTCAGCGAAGGTTTGGGTGGTGCTGGGCCCACTGGTTCCTTTGCCCAGTTATCAACAAGTTTGTGCAGGTCATCTGTGAATGTGCTTTTCCTTACAGGACTGAGATCTGAGGAAATATGAGAATGGTTTTTTGTAACTGTTTGGTATTGTAAATGTGTTGCTTTGATTTAGCTTTCTTACGAGAAAACCAAACCTCTTTTTGGAGGCAGTGATGTGCGGTGATCTGGATTGTAGTACAATGACAATCTGTTCTGCTCACCACCTGAAAAACTACTTGACTGTTGAAATCCTAGGGAAAGACTAATAGTTACACATAAAAGTAATATCAAAATATTTTTAAAATTATGTGGAAATAATTGATCAGAAGCCTTACCAGAATGTGTAACGCCATTGTTATCCATGTGGGAATGAGGCCGGGGCCGGAGCTTAGTTTTGGGTGGCCTGGGTCGGCGAGGAGAGAGTAAAGGAGGTGCTGTGGGAAGAGTCGGGGTACGAGACAGGGAAGCAGGCAGACTCTGTCTTTGATCCTTTAGAGAACGAAGTTGCCTGTACAGTTCCTGAAGTTCTCTGTTCTGTTGGGCTTGAAGGGAAACCACCTCTCTGATGTGCCTACAGAGGAAAAGATTTATAAGAAAAAGGGCGACAAGTTACAATAAGCATGTAGAAAATCCAATACATGAAAAAAAAGTACAATATTCTTTAATGTTTCTCCATACTGACTTACTTCTCTCTAAGTCTGTGAAGTTCTCTTTTCAGATTTTCATCTTCCAGCTCACTCTCGTCACAGTCATCGTCACTGCTGCCCAGGGGTGAGTGGCTATGCCCCAGACCTCGCTGTGGGTGAGCCATTGATAGTGTCCTCTTACTTTCTTCTTTATCCCCTTCTTTTGTCCGAGATTTCCTCCTCTCCCTCTCCAAATCAGGAGATACTGGGGAACTATCAGTCTGCCAGTCCTCTTTTGTAGTCTTAGTCTGGGTCACAGAGAAGCGTCCCACTTTCCTGTGAGTGGTATGGCCCGATAGTGGATCCTTTGGGGGAGAAGTCTGGGTCACTGGAGTCACCTAATGGGCAAAAATGTAGGCGACATTAGCTACTAGTTCACATTGTCTATAACAGAGGTCTCCATCTTTTTGGACCCGAATAGAATAATAATGCATTGGATTTATATAGCGTTTTTCATAGACACTCAAAGAGGCTTTACAATGGATACATTATTCATTCACTCCACAGACAATGGTAGTGGTAAGCTACCACTGTAGCCACAGCTGCCCTGGGGCAGACCGATGGAAACGTGGCTCCCAATTCCTGCCTACGGGGGGCGTGGGGGTGCAGGTGTATTGTGGCCAACCACTGATCGGAGGTTCAGTGGTTCGATTCCCACACTCTGCAGTCTGCATATCGAAGTGTCCTTGAGCAAGACACTGAACCCCCAGTTGCTCCTGGTGGGTCAGGCCAGCGCCTGTGTGCATGGCAGCTTTGCCGCCACCAGTGTGTGAATGAGTGGATAGCAGGCTCTGTAAAGCGCTTTGGTCATCCAGAGATGAGTAGAAAAGCGCTATATAAGTGAATGTCATTTACCATTTTATGGCCTCTCTGACCACTACCGAACATGTATACACATTCATACCCAGTGTCATGGACAATGGAGGCAAGGTGGGTAAAGTGTCTTGCCCAGGGACACAACAGCAGGAGGTCTGGAGAGAATGGGATTCGATCCACCAACCCTCCGGTTATTGGATGACCCGCTTTACCTCCTGAGCCACTGCTGCCCCAGATTAAACTCCGCCCTCCCACTTTCATCACTATAGCTAACAGTGGCTGCCTAGCTCCTAGCCTTTAGCTCGGATTTATCCTGAGCCGAATATGGTCGGGTCGGCCCCAGGATCTTTCGTGGTACGGGTGGAAAATTTCTGTAAAACTCCTTACATTTGTTGGTGACCAAGAAAAGTCTTTTAAACAGCTTTGCGGGGATTCTCCGCTTGCGCAATTGATGATCCTGGAGCCGACTTGGGGGCTGACTGCGTCAGGGCTGACTTGACCTACTTCCCCTGAGCCAACTAACATTTGTCTTAAAGAATGAAAGAAATAATGCATCACCGCTTGTCAAGGGTGTGTGGTTTCAGTGGGGCTGAATAAAATTGATAGAAAATAGTGCTCCAAACCAACTGGATTAACAATTAAGCTAATGCTAGGTGGAGTACTGGTCAGGTGACCAATGCCGACTGACCGCCTAGCCAAGTTAATGCTAACAGAGCTCAATATATCATCACATCAAAAATATAACAAAATAAGCCAGAACATCTTCCATAGTGGAAGCAGAGCCTAAGGTTGAGGGGGATGACTTGCCTATCACAGAGGCTAAGGTCTCCAAAGTTGTTAAAAAAAACTCTTCGGTGGCAGGGCCCCAGGGGTGGATGAGATTTGCCCCCAGTATCTCAAGGCTCTGGATGTTATGGGGGTGTCCTGGTTGACACACCTCTGCAATATCAGGTGGAAGTTGGGGACAGTACGTTAGGCATGGCAAACCGAGGTGGTGGTTCCCCTCTTCAAGAAGGGAGACCAGAGGTTATGTTCCAGTTTTAGAGGGATCACACTCCTCAGCCTCCCCAGGAAGGTCTAATCCATGGTACTGGAAAGGAGAGTTTGGATGTTGGTTGAACCTTGGATTCAGGAGAAGCAATGTGGTTTCTGTCCTGGTTGTGGCACATCGGACCAACTCTTTACCCCTCTCAAGGATCCTCAAGGCTTTGTGGGAGTTTGCCTAACCAGTGCACATGTGCTTTGTGGACTTGGACACAGTATTTGACTGTGTCCCTCGTAGTTTCTTGTGGGGGGTGCTTTTGGGGTATGGGGTTTGTTGCTATGAGCCGTCTGGTCTCTATACAGCTGCTGTGGGAGTGGCCTGGGAATGTCTTGGTGTCCCTTCTGAAGACCTGGTGGAAGTGGCTGGGGAGAGGGAAGTCTGGGCTTCTCTATTTAGACTGCTGCCTCCACGACCCGAATCCCCGGAAAAGTGTTAGAAGATGGATGGATGGATGGATAGAAGCAAGCCAGAATGGCACAAGATATATTATTGACTGTGGATTAATGAACCAGGTGGAAACAATGATGTGTATTAGGGTGACTGAAGTCCAAAGAAAACCACACTTGTAGTTAACTCATTAGCTTACTTATGTCCACATGATTGACAGCTAAGCTGGCCAATACAGCAGCCGGCGGATATCAAGGATGTGCTGGGAAGTGATGTCTCATGGCAAACAGTCAATTTTGCTTTTTGGAGTGAAAAACGATTTAAAGGCTGTGTGTATTATTTTTTTTAGAGAAGTGAGCATTCTGACATTTTTTCGATAATCACATGACAAATAGTCACCTTTCAGAGATTAAAACCTACAAAAACAACATTTTTCAGTCAATGACCCTTTTAAAGATGCACTCCGGCAGCTCTAAAACCACATATATAAAACTCTCAAAAACAAACATGTATTGCCCAAAATAGTATATTGTGGCTTTTTACCCACAAAAAAAACTTTCATTGCCTTAGATTTGCTTGAAAAGAGCTTTTACATCTTCCACCTACTTAAGTATGTGTGGATCTATGAATATTCTAATTAGCGCAAACCATACTTCCACCCACCAGTAGTGTGTGCTGCAAGGTCAACCCTCCCCTCTCAGAGGAGAGAGGAGGGCTCTTCTATGACCTGAAGACTGCTTCGCTATGCGAAACGGACGCCTTCATCCCCCTAAAGCTATGTGTCCACCTAGGCGTGCGTTTTCACGCTTCCCATTCATTGTGATGTAGCTCTCCCTACATGCACTCTGGTAGCATGGTGTCAAAAAACCCGAGTCCTCGCTTGGAGGTTCTTGCTCCTCCATATCAAGAATCCCTGCTCACTTCACCGGCGGATGGGGCGTAGCGCCCCTCACCTCTCGGTGAAACTGCGGTCTCAGCGAACTGCTCTCAGCTCACTTTGCCGGAGTACAGGGCGCCGCGCCGCTCACCTCTCAGCGAGAATGCAGTCTCAGTGAACTGCTCTCTGCCTCAATCCTGCTGCTCCTCGGTTCCTCCCTCTTCCCCCGAGGTAGCCAAGAGTATCCGTCTGATTGGTTAATGTTATAATCAATCAGGATAAGCAGGAATGCTTATGTAGTGAGAAACGGTCTGTCCAAACTCACCTGTTTGGGATGGGGGGTGTTCTCTAACTGGAAATTCACAGCAGAAAGACACAGACTTGAGACTGTGGTGAGATTTTGTTCTGGATATGTCTTGTAAGTAGCTAAAAACATGTTACAGACATGTTAACAACGGAAAAAAAATGATTTTTGCCAGAGTGTCACTTTAAAGTGGTGGAGGGCTACATGGAATTATTTATTCACTCATATATTCAAAATATATATACCGGAGTGGTGGCTCAGTTGGTAGAGCATCCGCCCCACACCCGGGAGGCAGGGGTTCAAATCCTGGCCGGGTCATGCCGAAGACCATATAAAAGTGGAACTTCCTGCCGTCCAGCTTGGTGCTCAGCAAAAATGGAATGGAGGAGGGAAATTTGTGGCGGCGGCTTGCATGGCAGCGGCCCTCTGATTCTACACTTGGGGTGTGTGTGATTGACACAGTAGATAGGTAAAGCACAATCTCGTTCTACTGTACATGATTGGTTGTACAGTTGAATAACAATAAAGGGTGATTTGATTTGATATATCATTAACAAAGTCCAGTGAAGAAAACAGTTTTGTTTACTGCTGCCCCACGACTCCAAAATTTAGTTATGTGGATGCAGTAGAGCACCAAACAAGTCAAACAACAGAAAACACACTGCTATAGACAGTCAGCAGTTGAATTTCAGCCTCTTAAACTATATGGATTCAAATGTACACTAGAGATGACCAAAAGCGCTATTTAAGTGAACGCCATATACCATTTACTACATTTAGGCCCTTTTCATCCTTTTACCTGCCGACAGACAACTGACAGCCTTTAAACAGTGCCAGATATTATAAGGGCACAAATCAAAAGAGAGCTGCAGACTCCAGTTTGTATGTGAAGATAAAACATTGTTATTTCAAAGAGTCTGATGGCTTTGAAAAGAACAGTTCATTTTTGAAGGATCATTTCCACTAGATGACCAACAACTGAGAATATACAATAACAACAATAAGCAGCATTAATATACCAACATATTCCAAGGCATCAAGTGTCACTGTGATAGACAAACATTGGTACTTTTACCTGAAATCGTCCTTTGCATTGCTGAGGTGGATTAAGTAGGGTTGCATCCTCGTCTTTAACTGCCTGGCTGCTTGACTGTTCATCTGATGAAGAGAGAAGGGTGAAAAACAAAAAAGGAGGCACAAGGACATGGACACAAGAAGACATGTAAAAAGGGGACATAGATGATGAGACAGACACACAAAAGTAACAAACACAAACGTTCATGACAGCAAGACACACAGGAGCACACAGACGGGGCAAAAACGCGAAGGCAGCGTTAAATATCACCCATTATCACGTAATATCTTTGTGTGTGACTGTACATGCTTTTATGCAGGTTTACGAAATACATATTCATGTTTTTAGTAGAACAATATTTAAACTTCACATCAAACTGATTTTTTGTGGATCTAGAGTAACTAAAAGTAAACTCATACTGGGAGTGGGGGAAGGAGTGCTAAATGCTTGATTAGTAAAAAAAACAAAAAAACAAAACCTGAGTCCTTCGATCAAAAAAAAAAAAATATATTGTGAAATGTTAGATAAGTGTACCCCACCCATCTACACATCCACTCAGTCATTCTCACTGAAACACTACTGACCCTCTCATACACCAAACAACAAAGGCCAACATCACATTAAAGGCCTGTGGGTACCTCAACTGTGACATTGATCAGTGTGTTTGATATTTGGGATTACTACATTAGAAAAAGTGTGCACATGGATAATATCATTAATTAGGGTAAACATGACAAATATTAAAAGAACAAAAAACATTAAGCCATATATAGATGTTACTTACAGAGGATGGTCCATTATTAGTCACTTGTGTGGTACATAACATACATGCTCATGCGTGTGCTCTTGTAGCAGAGGATCTAAGTTATGCAAATCATATTACACATATGAACACAGGTACATGCGGGATGACTGGAATAACTCCACAGCATGATAAAGCTTAGCCAAATGAAATCCCTAACAATTGTAGAATACACCTGGCTCTAACTGTAACTTAAATAATAAGTGTTTGATAATGTAGATGCTGTAAACTAAAATGTCATGACTGCTGCCATGATCTCAATATTTTAGATTTATGATGCATATAGTAATCTTTGTTGATATATCCACAACAACTACACCATGCAGGCACCATTTAGCCCAGGCATTTAGAATGTTTTTTCTTTTGTGATTTGTTAGCAATTGGATAGTGAGTCAGCACATCTATCCGAACACACTCCCTCCTGCAGCCCACTGAGGAGTTACAAACTATAGCTCTGTGCATCTTGGTGGGTGTGTGGAGAAAAACGTCATGAATTTACTAATAGAACAAAAACTCGCTGACTGACTCACAGCAGGAGGCAACACTTGATAAGTCTGAAGAGTCTTGGTCAGTCTTAGAACTTTTATAATCAGAGGATAAGCTATGATGTAAAACAAGTCCAAAAAAGCACAACCTGCAGTAGTACAAGGAGCAGAAAAAAGGGGGAGAAACACAAGGCAATGTCTTGATTATTAAGAAAAAAAGACACAGGCTTCAACAGAGTTGTTGTCTGTGAAATGGAACACATTTGCACTTGTGTTTGCTATGCTTAGAATGGAAGAAGAGCTTTTGTCAGACCAGATCACGAACTGTCATATATGCATTTCGATGTATTTACACCTGTACTTAGTGCATCCAATTACAATTTGGGGCTAATTGCACCAACTGGTCTTACAATCAGTCTTAAATTTGTGTTCCAAGTCTGGTCTTGTAGTTGCACAAGTTGGCTCACTAAGGTGTAGGTCTTCTATTCGCAAAGACCAGTCAGAAACATTACACCTAGCAAGTGTAAAATCAAACAAAGCTAGTTTCTTTACAGCTAATAACTTTATAGCAATGTGGTCAGTCAAGCATGATTTCACATCAAGCAGACTGTTAGAAGGAATTGACAGAAAAAAAAATCTGCTGACATTAACAACGATGAGGAACTGAGTAAGAACTTTGGATTTTATTTATCTTACCTGAGAGCTGTCATCTGACTTTTGGGAACATCACACATTTCCTTTTTTCCCCTCAAAGGAGTTGATGTGTCTCCCCTTTTTTCCTTCCATTGTTTTTTAAGGAAACAATGCCAAGGAAAGAGCTGTTTTATTGATATTCTATATTAATATTACTATTAATTAATTTGTGATAACTGGAAATTTCTATTTTTTTATTTAAATGTGAACAAAATGTTTTGATCCTCTGTAACTTTAGCAAACCAGAAGACACAAATTAACAAAACCACATGATGGGAGGTGACAGCTATGGTCACATGATCACTCACATGAACGCGTGCCGCTAAGACCATTGTAGTTAAGACTAATGTTAGGTCTTGTTGGTGCAACAGCTAAAGTTCACTGTAACAACTTGCCGTAATGAGGACTGTTTTAGCTCTTGAGACCAGTCTTTGGGTCCATTCACACTATAAAGTTTGTTCTGAGCCTCAGCTAAAGTTCATTTCATTTGGACAGTGTGACTGCTCTGCTCTGCGCTTAACCACAGCCAATTCCCACGGCTTTAACCTACCAAGGTGGGCTTCAGTATGGCATGGTCCCTCTTGTACACACCTGCATACTGTACATTATCTACAAGAGGTAGTGGCACTTGGGCCAAGCTGAGCGAAAAACAACGTGAGTCCAGGATGGTCAGGGATGTGAGAAGAGGGAGGACTGCCTTTGGCATTACACAGGCTAACTGGTCCCAGTCAGAGAGTGCCTTTGGTTAAGACCTGTTGGTGCAACTGGCCCCTGTTCATAAAACACACAATTCAACGCCAGGAGTAAATGGTGCCATACAGGTACCATGGTCATGTGGAGCAGTGTGCTACAAGATCTTAAACAGCCAAACATATTCTGAATGTTACTAACTAACTAACTAACCTGCACTTATATAGCGCTTTTCTAGTCACAAAGACCACTCAAAGCGCTTTCATTAATACTAACCCTCTATTCTAAGGGCCTATAGGAAACAGATATCTAGGGACAATTTAGAACAGCCAATTAACCTAACATGCATGTTTTTGGCATGTGGGAGGAAACCGGAGAAATCCCGGAGTAAACCCACGCAACACGGGGAGAACATGCAAACTCCACACAGATCACTGTTGGTCGGGGGCTGGGATCGAACCCACGATCCCACAATCCCCAATCCCCCGGCCAAGGGTAAACTGCGCTGCCGCAGTGCTAACCACTGCGCCACCGTGCAGCCCCGTTGACTGTTGAATGTTGACTGACTATATGCATTCAGTTTAACTACTTGTCATCTATATTATCTCAATAATTGGCATGACCTGTGAGGTGCTATATACACTGAGTAGCAGGTGAGGATGAGGAGGTGAGATGTTTGCTGCTGTCAGTGCCTGAGGGCTTGATGCAGTGAAGGGGAGGCTGTCAAATGAAGAGACGTGTGCTGGGCACAGGCACAGTGGGTTTCACTCCAGAGCTCATCTGCATTGGCTTGCACTGCCAGCCTCTTCCTACAATGTCTACGCGCCACTGTTCTTACCCCTGACTGAGTAGGCCATGCAAAAACAAAGACTGTCAAGAAAATGAAATCAAATTTAGGAAAATGAATAAATGCAACAATGAATGTGGTGACAGCAACACTGACATTACATGGGGACTAAAGTAAAATAATACAAGAATTATAACAGCCATTAGCATTAACTTTTAATAACTGGGGGTTAAAAGGTTATTTCACTATGGTTAAACAAGAACTAGATATTAGATATAGGTCCATGCCCTAGCATCCCATTCTCTCTCTCTTTCTCACTTCTCTCTCGCTCCCTAAAAGGACGCTACCTTGCTGGACCCTGGGCTTCTTGAACAAGCTGGCAGACTGGCGCAGTTTGCATGCCCAGTTTTTGAATTTTCGAGTCCAGGATTTCTTGCTAACAGGATTTCTGATACTAGGACATGTCAGGTTTAGGCCAAAATATCCACCTCCTGCATTGTGCTGCTGCTGTCCATGCCGGAGGGGGATCGGGTGCTGATTGGGGGGCCATGATGCATCTCCAGTGGTACTGGTGTCAGAGTGTGAGGGTACAGCCTAGAACAGTTAAAACAATTAAAAGTGGCTGCAGGGAGTATGGCTAAACAAACACAAAGTGACAAACAACTGCATATAACAATGACAAAGCTGAAAGAGAACACAGTGGAGACACATTTACACACTGAAATATATACAGGAGTAAACAGTAAAGATACCTGACTACGATGAAACAAAAGTGAAACAAGTGAAAATGTAAACTGCATCATGTATGCACTTACAAGAATGGTTGGTTCTCCTGGCACAGGTTGGTGCTGGTGACTGGCAGAGTCATCCTGATCAGGAAGGAGGAGAGTGGAAGGTGGGGTGGATGAGATGGAGGTTGAGGGGATAGACAGACCAGGTTGCTGCTCCACTGGGTCAGACTCTAGTGAGTTGGGCACCTCCAAGGAAGGTTCTTCTCCCACTCCACCCCTCTCTGGCTCAGGAGAGGTGGAGGAGGAACGGGAAGTGGTGGAGGACGTCGTGGGGGTTGAGGAGTGGGGTGAAGTATCTGAAGAAGAAGCAGGTGGGGGTAAAGATGAGTGGTGGATTGACTGCAGTTCCGATGACTCGTTGCCTCCTGCTGACGTGGTGACAGCTGATGTAAGGCTAGATGTAGCTCCACTGACCACTGCTGCCCCACTGCTGTGCTCTTGGTACAACAAATTCCTCAGTTTTTCATCCAAAGTCTTTATGCGGTTGTCTATGTAGTCAATTTTGGGTGGGCCTTCACTGTCTGACTCTGCTACAGAGGAAGGCTGAGCAGGAGATGGTGTCATTGCATGGGAAAGAATGGGTAAGGGAGTTTCAGCCGTGCTGAGATGGAGAGGAGGCAGACAGGAGTCCGAAGAAGGATGAAAAGCTGCAGACAAGCTGCCTGTGTCCTCTGTGAAACTTGTCTCTCCAGTGGAAACCTCTGACTCTGATACCTGTAAAGAGGATTGTTTCTGGAGTGGTGGAAGCTGCTGTTTCTGGGGTGCTTCAGTTGTTTTTACAACTTCCTGTTGCTGCTCAACATGTTGCAGGTGTTTTTGTGACTGCACCTGCTGCTGTAACAGCTGAGCGGGCACTTGAGTTGGTTGAAGAATCTGCTGCTGTGGTACAGGGCTAACATTTAACTGTGTCTGCTGCTGAAGAAACTGTTGACTGATCGACAGAGGCAGAGTTTGGTTTTGTTCTAGTTTAAAAGTTGCAGCACCCATAAACTCCTGATGTTGATTTTGCTGCAGCTGCTGAACAACTTGCTGCGGTTGTAACTGTATGGCCTGTTGTAGGTTGAAGTGTTGCTGTGTTTGCTGATCAGTGTAAGCCTGCTGCTGGGGTGCGACAGAATCTTGGGCTGCCAAAACCTGCTGTGGCAGTTGCAGCAATGATGTAGCATTCTGTGGCAACTCTTGATGAATAAGAGGTTGTTGGGTCTGCTGTTGGGGAAATGGTGGAACAAACTGATGCAGAGGGACCGACTGCTGAGGCTGGAACTGCACATCAGTCAGCTGTTGAAGTGATAATTGTTTCTGCATGAGTTGTTGTTGCTGCTGCATTTGCTGAAGAGACTGTTGCAGGGCTAATTCTTGTGGCAGCAGATTTTTTTCTTGGTACACTTGATGTTGTGATTGTTGCTGCTGTGGTGTCAACTGCTGCATGCGTTGTTCAAACTGCAGCACTTGTGGCTGTTGTGCTGCTGGTAGCTGCTGTTGTAATACAGACTGTGGTTGTGCTGGAAGAAGTGAATGATAAGATGCCAAATGCTGGTCCACTGTGGACACGCATGGAGCATGGATGACTGTTTCACCTACACTTTCTCCTAAAGTGGAGCAAACACTGGTTCCAGGTGAGGTAACGCTGTCTGGAAAAATGGCGGCTGGCTTGGGAGACACAACAGCAGGAGCAGTGGACAGGATGGGGAGGTTAGCAACACCATGCATTGTTAGTTGGGAAGGAGCAACAGAAATCTGGTCAGCAGAAGCTGAAGTGAAAATGGGCAACTCAAGACCACCTGAAGCAGTGGCAGATCCGAGGCTGGTTTCAGAGGAAGTGGTGTGGGAAAGAGGGGCAACGGTGGCTGAGGGGGAAGTACAGGGAGGAGCTGATATTGAGGAGGCTGGGGAGGAGGTGGCAGAAAGGGTGGGGTAGGAGGGAGATGATATTCCAGTCAAGGAGTCCTGAGTCTGAGATCCTTCACTTTCTACTGCTGCAAAGAGGGAGACACAGGGGTTTTTTTTGTGTTAAAAGTGTTACTAAGCCTCAGCAGTAAATTGATTTGGATACAGCTTACTTTTCTCTTTAGTGGGAGATTGGAGAATGTGTGTCTCTGTGGTGGGTGGTGGTGTTGCAGCTCCTTGGCTGGAAAGAGAATCTCTGTGGCGGATAGTCTGGTTGATGAAGAAACGCCAGCGTCCCACAGGAGAGGAATGTGGCACTGACTCTGCTAAGAATTGTTGAAAATTTTTTTAGCTAGAAGTGCTTATTCTATGTCTCCTATTCTAACCTTATCAATTTTTGTGAATGATAAATACATACTAACTCACCTGAGCAAGTGGGAGTGCTTACATGCAACTGGTCAGTTGATCCAGTCTATTAGAGAAATAATTTGTTTAATTATTAATAATAAAATTATTTTTAAGGAAAAATAAATAGAGATACCTGTGAAAGTGTCTGTAGAAGTTCTTGGGCCTTCTTAACTATAGTTCTAAGCTCTTCCACAAATTTATCTTTCTCCACATCAAGGACAAAGTTCTCTTCCACCTAAACAGTGAAACCATAAAGTTCACTTATGAAAAAATATGAAATGATAGTCTCAAGCTTCAGTGCTAAATATTTATACATATATTGTGATACATGAATCAATTTTTACCATGTAATCTGCTATGTCCTCAGGTACATCTCCTTCAATGTCAAATTTAAATGTCACCATTTTATTACTATGCGTTTCCAACTGACATTCAACCATATTGTCTCCACTACCGGACACCTAATGAATACAAGAATAAAAATTATTCCCCTTAAGATCTATAAATATCTTGTGATGTATAATTACACTGTAAACACATTTACTAAAATAGACTTATGTGGTCGCCTATTTTCACCTGAAGCATGCTTAGTTGAAAGTAGTGGGGAGTCTTCTCAGCTCTTCTCTGGGCCTTTATTTTGTCTAATTTCCCATTTGCCAAAAGCTGGGAGTCTTCACCGTTAGCTGGAACAGACCTAAGAGTGTCACAGTGACAGTAAATTAAATTAGGGGCCTGTCTAAAAGCAACTAATGTATACAACCAGACTGTCAATGACCGAGTAGCTCATTCTGGACTGGTGAAATCACACAGAGTACTCAGATCTCCTGACTGTTCACCTTGAGCACAGCCTAGATGCAGACACACTTGAGGATCATTGTGCATAAGTTTGCTGAACAGTGGGACAATTGCCGAGGAGGAGAAACAGTTTTCGTGAAATCATCAATGCCCAGATCTCTTGATCTCTGACAATGACCTTGAGTGTAACCTGGAGGCAGACAAACCTGAGGATGACTGCATGTGACTTTGTTGAGAATTAGGGCAATTGCCTAGGAGGAGTAACAATCTTCATAAAATCAAGCAAGTACTGAGATCTCCTGAAATTTGACCCAAATCTTGAGCACACCCTTGATGCAAACCCACCTGATCATCATTTGGCATGAATTTGGAGGAAATTGGGGCAATTGCCTAGGAGTAGTATTTATTTTTCTGAAATCACCTAAGTGCACAACCTGGATGCAGACCTGTCTGAAGATCCTTGTTAGTGAGTTTGGAGACCATCAGGAATCTTGCCATTACCTCCTTTTGCTTCAATGGAATGAGCTAAAAAAAATATACTATATGATACCAAATGTAGGCGACACCTTCAATCAAATCTAACAATACATTTACATTATAGTTGAACCACATCCACTATCTCAATTAAAGTACTCGTATAAAGATTTCAGAAATGAGCAAATGTCTTTGAAACTCCCAAAACGTTCTTTCAGTGTAAGGACTATAATCAACACTACACATGAAAGTCATGAATAACAAAATCACACACCCTGAAGAAGAATGACGTTCGGCACTTGTTGTTAATGTTCCATCCTGTTGGGGAACATGCATACACACAAAATAGGCAGGCACAACAAGGGAAACAAAAACATTAGATTCAAGATCTGCAATAATATGACTATGGGTTAATAATGAATATCTTCTGCTAATAATTCAATCATCTTTTTAAGAATCAAAATTTGTCAAGAGAATCAAAACAATACAGTCAAAGCCTTTTTGAAGTATTAAGATAGCAGTACTGCCATTCATTCTGTCAGGAGAAGGAAAATTATTTTTTAATTAATTGAGCAAACTTTCACACTTATGTACCTGAGCAATGCCCAGCAGGGAAAGGTCGCAGTCTTGCAGCAAGGCTTGGGACAGTTTGGGGGCATTAGAATCAAGCGGTTGTAGAGGAGTTACAGGTGGAGGGGAGGTGGGTATAAAGTCGGTGTGCCCTGGTAAGGTCACCTGGGCTGCTGGAGGAGATGAAGGCAGCTCTGGAGCAAGAGCAGTAGCAGGATGGTGGGATGGAAGAGATTGTATTGGTGCTGGGGGGCATGAGGTATGCAAAGGGCTGAGAGGCATTTGTTGCACAGGAAATGTGGCATGGGGCACAACAGGCTGTTCAGGAATGTGTGTCTGAGTGTGAGGATGAATTAGTGGCTGGATGTGTGTCTGTGTTTGAGAGTGCGTCTGGAGCTGGTTGCTTGTTTGTGTGAGTGTATGAACTGGCAGCAATTGCTTGGCCTGGTGCTGTGGAGAAGGAGGAACACCTGTTCCCAAGTGACTACGGAGGGGAGGGGTCTGACAGTGAGGTTCGGCCATATAACTCTGATCAGACTGCGCAGGAGCTTGGGCCACCGGATGCAATGTAGGGAGATGCTGGGCGGGATGCTGACCATCGTCAAAGGTCATCATAGCCTGCTTTGGAGGAGGCGGTTGTTGGATGACAGTAGGGAATGGGTGTGTCAGTAATTGAGCCTGTGGTGAAGAAAGGGATTGCTGAACTGGAGGACGTATCTGTAGATGTTGCGGGTTCTGCTCAGTAGGCTGATGCAAAACGGTTTGGGAAGCAGGCTGAATGACTGGCAGGTCAGTCTGAATGACTGGAAGTGGTATTGTTTGGCCTGGCACATAGGCTTGTCCAGCCTGCATAGGATGAGGAGCAGCAACAAAGTTTTTGTTGTCAACTACTGAACTTAAAGGGTCTGTAGTAGCTCCAACACTTCCAGCTGAACCAGGAGTCAGAATCATTTGCTGATACTGGAGGGCAGGCTGCTGCTGCTCCAGCTGCTGTGTAACATGAGTTAAATCCTGCTGTGCAGATGGTATGGCTTTGTGCATAGACTCAGGGACATACTGCGAGGTCATAAGGACAGCAGGAGGCTGAGCATGCATCTGGCTTGGTTGCTGACCTTGAGATTGTTGTTGAAGCTGGGGTTGCACGAGCCCTGGTGCTTGAGAACTCTGCTGATCATGAGACTCATGCTGGATCAGACTTGAAACTGGAGCATTTGCAGTCGGAGGTTGGACAGTGGCTTGGCTTTGTTGACCCATTATCTGGCCCTGTAATGGTGGTGACTGAGTAATAGTAGTTTGTTGGGGATGAGTCTGGATTAAAGACTGAGCTGCTGATTGACTCTGTAGGGGAGTAACAGGTCCAGGATAACTGGTCTGTAAAGGAATTTGCTGAGCTTGTATTACCTGTGTCTGTCCGTGGACCATTACTGTTGAGGGAGTTACCTGCGCATCAGAGATAGGCTGGGCTCCTTGGGCTGCAGACTGGGCTATAAACTGAAGAGGAGCCTGGCCCTGCATCTGGGAGTGAACCTCAGTCTGTCCTTGCAGAGCAGTCACTTGAGCTGGAACAACAGGAGATTTCTGAAGAGGGATTTGCATAGTCTGGATGGTCATAGGAGCCTGTGCCTGAGAGATAATATGAGCATGGTGTTGAATTGCCTCAATACCGACTGGAGCTCCAATAGATGTATGGGGATCCATTAAAGAGGTTTGATGCTGTTGCTGAGCAACAAATGCTTGCTGCTGCTGGATTAGAGCTGCTCTCTGTTGCTCCATCACCTGCTGCTGAGTAGTATGTGGTGTGAACTGTGTAGTGTTAAGTTGTGGAATACACGTGCGCTGTACATCAGTTGGCTGCTGATGAATCTGCTGCTCACTAGTGGTTTGTGGTTTACAAGAGAAAGCCTCTTGTTTTACAGTTTGCTGAAGCTGAACAGTGGATACTTGCTGCTGCTGTGGCTCATGAATCGGTTGCTTTAGGGGAGCATTTAGCTGTAATTTCTCTGCTTGTTGCTGGTGCACCAGGGCTTGCTGCTGACGCTGTTGCTCCAAGTGCTGTTGCAACAGAGCTTGCTGCTGTTGCTCCATCTTCTGCTTGAGCTGTGCTTGTTGCTGTTCCTGTTGTTGCAGCTGAGCTTTTTGTTGTAGCTGCTGCTGTAGAATAAACTGCTGCTGAAGTTGCTGTTGTAGTAGTGCTTGTTGCTGTTCCATTTGTTGGATTAAGGCTTGCTGTTGCAGTTGCTGTTCCTTTAGCTGTTGTGTCTGCTGGGGCTGCTGTTGCATTACAGCAGGTTGGTGTTGCTGTCCAGTGTGCTGATGCTTTTCAGTTTCTAGATTTGATCCAGCTTGATGTTGTCCAAACTGCTGACACAAAACACAATGCTGCTGTTGCCGAGCAGCAGGTTGCTGTTCTATTAGAGACTGTAAAAGTATTTGTTGAAGTTGTTCTTGTTGTACAAGAACTTGTTGTTGCTGCTCTTGCTTCTGTGCTTGTTGGTATATTTGCTGTTGTTGATGATCCAGTATTTGCTTTTGCTGAACTGCTTGCTGCTGTTGTAATTCGGCCTGCTGCTGAAGCAGTGCTTTTTGTTGCTGCTCCTCAAACTGTTGCTGGACATAAAGCTGATGTTGTTCAAGCAGTAAGGCTTCCTTCTGCTGTTGTCCTTGATGTTCTTTTTGCTGTTGCTGTAACACAGTTTGCTGTTGAGGAAGCTGTTGCAATTGCTGGGACTGAATTCTTGTTTGCTCACAAGGATCCCCTCGCTGCATACAAGTCTGAGTTTCCTCCACTGGCTGTGTTACTGACAAAGCTTGCTGTTCCATACCTGTTTGTGTAGTCAACACGTGCTGCTGAGAAGTTTGCTTGATCTGGGAGGAGGGCTGTTGCTCGTACAGTGGCTGCTGAGGCTCTTGTTGATGTTTCTCGATGGCTGTCGCTGAAAGGCTCTGTTGAGGCGTTTCTGTTGACTGATGAGTGGCAGTAACTTGTTGTTCGAGCAGGGCAGGCTGGGCCTCCATTTTCTGCTGCAGCTGCTGCTGGAGAGTGGAGGTCTGGGGATCCATTCCTGTCTGTTGTTGTGTGACAATAGTCTGCTGAGGGATCATAACAGACTGTGCTTGCTGGGGTGCAGCTTGGGGTGTGATGTCAGTAATCTGCATGGGAGTGGCACGCTGTTCGGTCTGCTGAGCCTGGGACACAATGGTCCCTGCTAGTCTAGCAGGATCACTGACTGGCATGGAGGTAGCGAGGACATTAACTGGTACTTGTGGGGAAACAGGCTGTACATATGAGTGTGAGGGGGCCGTTGATCCATGGGGAGTGGCATGTTGAAATACATCTGATGGGAATGTTTGTGACTAATCAGTGATAATGACAAAATGATGATTGGTGTAAAAAAGGAGAGAAAGAAAGTAGGAAAACAATTTGGTTAAGAATAAGCTTGGACAAGACGCATAAATTAACATTTACTCTTACACAGAGTTCCCCTCAGTGTTTTAATGCATAAGTGGGCTTTCTCACAAAACAAAGTCAAATGTCAGACTTAAATTGAAGATTAACTTAGACAAGCACAAATTAAACATGTATTATCATAAGTGGTGGTAAGTAATAAATAAGAAATGCCTAATACTGTTAATCAGCTAACTGGGGGAAACCCTGTGTAGCTTACAAACAGATGGTCAGAAGTTTATGAGGATGATTTGAAGTGGTGTAAACAGTTTTGGGAAAATCCCCAAATATGTAACCGTAACATGCTGTTTTCTTCCATTAATAATAATGATAAATGTTGAAGCCTCAATGCAAATATGAGTTTTGATTTATATACTAATTATTTCCATTTTTAGTGGAAATTATTGTTGAGGTGCACTTAAATACCTGTGGAACCATGGCACTGGGCTGAAGAAATGTCTGACCTACGGGTCCTCCTCCACCTGGGCCTATGGACACGCTAGTCATACTAACACTCTGACCAAGAGGTATATTTGGAACACTGCCACCTTCACCAGTGGGGAGCACTGGAGGATGAACCAGTGCACCAGTGCTCTGTAGTGCAAAAATAATTAAGAGAGCTTTATGAAGTCATTTGAAACAGTAATGAATTACAAAGTTTGTAACAATTCATCATCGAGCTGGAAACATAGACCTACAGATGCCATAGGGGGGACTGTAGTATGGGAAAATGTGTACGACTCCCTTTGTAGAGCGTATGCTTGGCTCTGCCCACTTGCTTGAGATTCACAGCTGGTAGATCCAATGATCTCAGCTTTGAGGAAAATAAAAGAAACACTGGAAAATTACAATCCACATATACAACACTTCCCAACAGCTGCCATATCATTAAGTGTATAAAAGTGGATAAACTACCTGGCAAACTAAGAGTTGTCCCACTTATTATATGTTGTTGCATGGGATGCTGGTCTGCTTCAGGCAGCAACTCCGACTCCTGCACTCCTCCTTCTCCGCCTCCTAAATGCACAGAAAAGTCTTGCACCAGCGAGGATGGGCCAGATGGATAAGAAAAGGTGTACGAAGTAAGAGTGGAGTCTTTTCGTTCTTCAAAGCCCTGCTGCTGAGGGACTTGCTGCTGCTGTCGACGTTCCCTTGACTTTTTGATCAGATTTACCCGGTCACGGATGGATTTTCCAACCATTTTGGCATCACTTTCATGGAAAAAACCTGACTTCACCTGGTATTGGGGAGCGAGAGAGAGAGAGAGAGAGCAAGAGAGCGCTACTAATCAAATAAGAAAACAGAAGTTGAGGGAATCCAGGTCATGATGGAGATATTCATCCAGCTTTAGGCTGAGTGTCCACAGGGAACGTAAAAATGTTCTCAACCTGTTTTCCTGAGTGTTTTAACATGTGCTCATAAAAAAAGCTCTCTGCCCGGTATCCTAGCAACTGCTTGGCCTGTCACTCAAAGTGTGCTGGGGGTTTCACACATTTTGCTCTGAAATGCTCTACTCACTGGACTAAACCACATCAAACTGGTAAGAAAATACACATCCCTCCAAGATTTTGCTGTTAAATATTGATCATGGTGTACTTTTAGGGGCAGTGGTGGCCTAATGGTTAGGGATGTAGACTGGTGACTGGAGGGTCACTAGTTCAATCCCAGGACCGACAAGAACTGATCTGGGTGGGACAGATGACAAAGCCGTGTTTGCTCCATCCTCATTAACCCCACTGTGGGGCCCTTGAGCAAGGCTCTTAACCCCAGCTGCTTCAGTGGACCTGCTCAGTGGCCACAGGTCAGTCTGTGGGTGTACTGGGCTGCTTCCTGGTGTAAATGTGTATGTTTGTGAGTGTGAACAGGGTGGCCTTGAAAAAGAGAGCTTGCCTCTCAATGGACCTCCCCGATATAAATAAAGGTTAAATAAAAAAAAAAAGTTTGATTCCGATCGGCTGGTGTGAGAAGTATGCAGCTGATGAGCACTGCGGCGCTCTGAAAGTTGAACTTTTTTTTAACTTTAAGTGCTGTGAGCACAGCGGCAAAATACGCTGATCCCTGAGAGCATTTTAATCGGAAGGCACGGAGTGCATTAAACACTGGACTATACAGAAATTAAACAGAAAATCGTCATCCACAGTAGAAAAACCCCCCCGCATTTGGTGGGCACAGCCTTAAAGCAAAGTCTTTTTCCAGTCTATCATACACTACAACTTCTATTTTCTAGATAGCAGTCATGAATATGCCTTTGCCTTACCATTTCTAGAGCCACTTCCTCCGCACTGTCATTCTCCAGGTCATAGCTAAACTCAATGGCCTCATTGTCCTTGTGCTTTCCTTTTAACTTCTTGGGGTCTTCAACCCAAATTCGGAGAGCCAGACAGTCCTCTGTGCCGGTGTCGTCCTCTGCTAGTTCCACCCGGACGCCTGTGTCCTCCCCAAAGAATGCATGGTTCAAAAGGTCTTTGATGGAGAGTCTGTCAAGTGAGTAGCATTGGATGGCAAAACAGACAACAAAGGATGTAATTGTGAATGAGAATGTACTTTGCCACATTATGAAAGTAAAACCTGCCTACCTCTGGCTTTTGTTTTGACGAATACAGCCCTCGATAATCTCTTTGATTTCTGGGTCATTAACTTTATCAAAGCTGGCTGGCTTTATACCCTGCAGAAAAATAAATTAAAAATACATTGTGCTTAGCAGGAGCTCATTGATTTTTTTCGAAGATGTGCTTTTATTAGAGATTTTTCACCATAGGGAAAACTGTTGGGATCATATTTAGTTAAGGAAATATTTATGCAAACAAACTCACACTTGTGACTTTGCGATAGATCTGGGCAGCATTTTGACATTCAGAGTAGGGGTACTCTGAAGTAGCCATCTCCAGCATGCACATCCCAAAGGCATACACGTCGACAGACTCATCATAGTGTTCCTCGTACATCTCTGGAGCCATGAACTCTGGGGTTCCTGTTAAGACAAGATGGTAGATTACCAACCCCAAACACTTCCTAATTAAATGCTACCTACAAAGAAGAGTGATTTCCATTGACTTCCACAGCAGCCTACCTATGACACTTTTGGCAAAGGAGGTCCTCATAAGTGTGGCCAGCCCCAGGTCACCTATCTTGACTGATCCTGTTGGGCCTGTTATGAAGATGTTATCACACTTAAGGTCTCTGTGGACTATTGGTGGAGATCTGGTGTGAAGGAAGTGAAGGCCTTTAAGGATTTGCCTACACCAACTTCTCAGAACCTTGGGTTTCATCACCTTGAAGCGCTTCAGGTAACTGTGTAGCAGAATCAAATGCAGTCAATAAAACTGAAATAAACCAATAACAGATAAAAGACAGCCACAAAAATACACTGGGGAAAGTAAGTATTGAACAAGTCAACATTTTTCTCATTAAACATATTTCTGATGGAGCCAGTGACCTGAGATTTTCACCAGATATCAGTAACAACCCAAGTAATCCATACAAACAACGAAACCAAGGCAACTGTGTTCACAAAACAAGTGATATTTAATAAAGTGGAATGAGACAGGGAATAAGTATTGAACACATGAAGAAAAAGAGGTGCAAAAAGGCATAGAAAGCCAAGAAACCAGCTGAAATCCATCAGAATTTAGGAAGCCATCCTATCTCCCATCAGTGCAAATTATTTTCAGCTGGGTAAATCCTGCCTGATGGCCTTTAAAAAGGTCTGTGAATATCAGATTGTCACAACAAAGAACTCATGATGGGTAGAAGCAAAGAGCTCTCTCTAGACCTCCGCAACCTTATTGTTGCAAAACATAATGATGGCACTGGTTACAGGTGCATTTCTAAATGGCTGAATATTCCAGTGAGCACTGTTGGAGGTGTCATTCAGAAGTGGAAAGAACATCATTTTACCATAAACCAACCACGACCAGGAGCTCCTTGAAAGAGTTCTGACAGAGGAGTCAAAAGAATTATCAGAAGAGTTATCCAAGAGCCAAAGACCACTCATGGAGAGCTCCAGAAAGACCTGGAGTTAGCAGGTTTCAAAGAAAACAATAAGTAATGCACTCAACCGACATGGGGTCTATACCCGCTCACCTTGCAAGACTCCATTGCTGAAGAAAAAGCATGTTGAAGCTCATTTAAAATTTTCTGCACAACATCTGGGCAAGCCAGTAAAATACCGGTAGAATATAGTCTGGTCAGATGAAACCAAAATTGAACTTTCTGGATGCCACAACACACAGCATATTTGGAGGAGAAATGGCACTGCACATCAGCCCAAAGACACCATACCAACACTGACGTTTGGAGGTGGGAGCATCATGGTGTGGGGGTGTTTTTCAGCACATGGTACAGGCAAACTTCATATAATTAAAGGAAATATGAATGGACAAATGTACAGAGACATCCTTGACAAGAAACTGTTGCCATCTGCCAAGATGCTGAACTTGAAACACGGGTGGACATTTCAGCAAGACAATGATCTCAAACACACAGCCAAGGAAACTCTCAGCTGGCTCCAGAGAAGGAAAATAAAGCTGCTAGAATGGCCCAGTCAGTCATCTGACCTGAATACAATTGAAAATCTATGGAACAAACTGAAGATCAGAGTTCACAGAAGACACCCACGGAATCTTCAGGATTTGAAGACCATTTGTGTGGAAGAATGAGCTAAAATCACTCCTGAGCAATGCCTGTGCCTAGTCTCTCCATACAGGCGTCTGGAAGCTGTTATTACCAACAAAGGCTTTTCTACTAAATATTAAATGAATTTCACCAAGTGTGTTCAATACTTATTCTCTGTGTCATCCCACTTAAGTAAATATAACTTGTTTTGTGAACACAGTTGCCTTGATTTCTTTGTATGTATGGATTACTTGGGTTGTAACTGATATCTGGTGAAAATCTCAGGTCAATGGCTCCATCAGAAATATGTTTAATGAGAAAAATGTTGACGTGTTCAATACTTATTTTCCCCGCTGTACATTTGAATTTCATGTATCCAAATAAACAGTCCTGAGCTCACTTCTAGAATTTATTTAGAAGATTGTACCAGACCGTCAGTGATGAAGTAGTTCATTCCAACCTGACGAAATCACCCTGAGAGTGCTTAGATCTCCTGACTGTTGACCTTGACCTTAAGCACAGACTAGATGCAAACCCATCTTGGATGTGCTTATCGTCAAAGTCAATGGCATTGACTTGACTTTGACGATAAGCAAACAAATGTTTCACAAGAAACATTTATGTTTCTTGTGAAATCATAAATGCCCGGATCTCCTGACCTTTGACAATGGTCAGGAGGAATAGCACTTTTCATGAAATCACCCAAGTGCCTAGATAACCTGACCTTTGACCTTGAGCACAACTTCAATGCAGACCCAACTGAGGATCGCTGAGAGTTTGGTGAGCATCTACGCAGTTTCCTAGGAAGAGCAGCTATTTTTCTGAAATCACATAAGTGCCCAGATCTCCTGACCTTTGACCTTGAGCACAACTTGAATCTAGACCCACTGGAGGATCATCGTGAGTGACTTTGGTGAGCATCAGGGCAAATGCCTTGGAGGAGTAGCGATTTCTGTGTAATGTGAAAGGATGGACAGACAGGCAGACGCTGCTTCATTGCATTAGTCCTTTCGGCTTCACCAGAATTAGCTAATAAAATCAAATAACTAAATAAGTAAACTAAATAATAAAATTAATTAATTAATTCTGCACCAAGAGTGAAGTAAAACATCTCACTAAGAAGACTGAAACTTCATATAAATCACTAATAATAAGTAACAACAAGTAACATTATAAGGAACATAAGTTATGAAGATGAAAGTAAAATGAATTCCTCTGGACACAGAGGAAACACAAATTATATTTTCTGTCAGAGACAATGCCTAATTTTTACAGATCACAAAAGGATAAAGCCAGGCAGCATGATATTGAGTTGTCATACAGAGAAAAATAACAGCTCTGTGAAGGTTACACTGACGTTTTAAGGGTCCCTGATGTCATCAGTTCAGTGACCAGTACAATGCACTTCTTGCCACGGAGCACTGACTCCCAAGAATCATAGAAGCGGACAATGTTGGGGTGCTGAAGGCCCTTCAGCATTTCTGCCTCCTCTTTGAAGCGTTGTTGTTCTGCCTTGGTCAGTTTGCGATCCTAAAAATAAGAGTAGGATGTTATGTTAGATGACATCAACGCTGACATCTATTTCCCTATTTTATGTCCACCAATGTCAAAAAGTATTTAAAAACAGTTTTATTTATGTACATAAGCTTTAAAAATACTACATTTGTGAACAATCCTAAATCTTGTGAAAAGCTTTCCCTGAAGAGTTGAAGCTATTAAAGGTGCAAAGGGTGGCTTTCCACAAGGTTTAGGAGTGTGTTTATGGGAATTTTTCACCATTCTTCCAGAAGTGCATTTGTGAGGTCCGGCACTGATGTTAGATGAGAAGGCCTGGCTTGCAGTCTCCGCTCTAATTCATCCCATAGATGTTCTATTGGGTTGATTTCAGGGCTCTGTGCAGGCCAGTCAAGTTCCTCAACACAAAATTTGCTCATCCATGTCTTTATGGACCTTGCTTTGTGAATTGGTGCCTATTCATTTGCAGGGGTGTCTTAATACTTTGACAAAATAGTGTCAAAACTTTTGCTCCCTTGCACTTTACACCTACAACCCATGCAGCACCACATACTGCCGCTAGATGGAGGAAGCGGTACAGAGTTGGAGTCCAGCAAAGACAACACCCAAAGCTTGCTTTATAAAACACATTTCTGCTGCATATGCCCCACATCACCAGTATGGCGACAGAACGAATGCAGCAGAAATCCATTTCACTGGCAAAACCAGCATCGAACAGTAACAAAAAAGACACTGACTTTTAAATGATGTATTAATAGAATCATGTATGATATGGAATAAATTGCTCCCCACTCGTCAAAATGTGCACTGATGGATATTTCATGTTTGTATGTATTGCAGTGTTTCTTTAAAAAACAGAGCTTGTATCAATAATACACATTTACACAAAAACAGATAGTGTATAGTCAAATTCTCAGTTAATATGAAGCAATGGTTAGAAATATGCAAATGTTGTGATAATGACATAATATTGAGAGCCAAGCATAATAGTGGCACAGCTATACAACAGTTTAGCAGGCTCTGCTTAAGCCTGTGTTAGTTATCATGTGCAAATATCCACATTTACAAATCAAGCTTCTTAAGTTTGTGATCTTTTGTCCTTTGTTGACTGACTTATTTTTAATGACTTTAACGCTGTTTTTTTTTAATCACTTCAGTGGTTATGTACATTTTACCGTTTATGTTTAAGAGAATTACATAGCAAAACACCTAAACAGCTTTTCTGATTTTGTATCTGCGATGGAGTTGCATGGCAGACATTGTCACAAACAGACTGCACTATAAATAGAAGCCATCATAACATTGGTTTTCCACTGATCGATTGGGGGGGGGGGGGCTCCTGTTTGTCTCAGAGTTTACATTGGTACAGTGTCCTTTTCAGGAAATACCAGCACCAAAGCTCTTCACCCCACTTCTCAACAGAATAGTATCAACAAGGCCCACTCAGTACCTCATGCTACAACTGCAAATGCGAGTACCTGTTTGAGTGAAATCTTGCCTAAATATGCTTAACTCTTACTACAGTGTTATTACTACTGTTCCACAGTTTTCATTCCAGTGTCCATTGGGTTTTTGAGAGGGAATGTTGCCTCCGTTTGCCTTTTTCCTCTCCCAGCATCCCTCTACCTCACTATCTGGCATGACGTGCTTTCTCAGCATCTATCATATCTCCCTCTGAGTTATCACATCAACTAGCCTTTAGGGTTAGACTGGGTTGCTGTCTAGACAGATTCAGACAAACGTACTCCTCACTACGATCCTCACATGGCAATGAATATAGCTGGTAAAACAGCAACTTACAGAAAAAAGAGAAAAAAATGCCATAATTGGAAAAAAGTGAATGAATAAGCCCTTAACTATTACATCTGTGCAAAAGCAGATTTCTTCATTATGAAGTAACTATGATTAACCACATTTTTTAGGAAGCCAAGTTCAGTTTTACTAACCACACCCAGGCTTGATGACTGCCAGACCTGTTGAATTAAGAAACAACTTAAACACAACCTGTCTGACAAAGTGAAAAAGGCAAAAATACCTCAAAAAGTAACACATCATGCTGCGATCTAAATAAATTCAAGAATAGATGCGAAACAAAAACTTAGAACAACATCTAAAGAACTACAGGCCTGACTTGCCTCAGTTTGGACACTAGTCTATTTTTATTATAATAAAGAGACTGGGCAAAAATGGCATCCATGGGAGAGTTTCAAGGCAAAAACCACTGCTGACCAAAAAGAATACAAAAGTTCATCTCACATTTGCAAAAAAAAAAAAAAAAAAAAAAAAAAAAAAAATCTTCATGAGCCCCAAGATTTTGTGAAAATATTCTGTGAACTGGCGAGACAAAAGTTGAACTTTTTGGAAGGCGTGTGTCCCGTTACATCCGGCATAAAACAAAAACACCAATTCATGAAAAGAACATCATAGTCAGATATGGTGGTGGTAGTGTGATGGTCTGGGGCTGCTTTGCTGGAAGACTTGCTGTAATTGATGGAACCATGAATTCTGGTCTCTACCAGAAAATCCTATCCGGCCATCAGTTCGTGGCCCCAAGTCCTCCAATGTGGTTGAATTTCAAAAAAATTCGGCAAGAAAGAGTGGGCCAAAATTCCTCAACAGTAATGTAAAAGACTAGACTTAAAAACCTCCATAGGACCAGGTAGGTTTGGATAGCTTTTTCCTTTAATTCATTCATCATTTAAAAAAATGCATTTTGTATTACTTGGGGTGTCTTTGTTCAATACTAAAATTTATCTGATGATCTGAAACATTTAAGTGTGACAAATATGCAAAAATATATGACAAATGTGCAAAAATATAACAAATAAGGAAGGCGCAAATGCTTTTTCACAGCACTGTACAGTATGGAGTATGATACCTGTAAATTTGCAATTTTCCTTACTGTATACACTGCGTGAACCATGTTTGTGATAGTATTTCTTTGTCTTGTAATATAGCCGTTTACTGAAAAGAAAAAAAAATCCACATTTTTTTGTAAACACAATGTTATGCAGGACAGCTCAGTGCAGCAGTAGTTAGCACATCTGCAAGAAGGTCCTGGGTTCAAACCCAGTTTGCATGCTCTTCCTATATCTGCATACCTCTAC
Source organism: Pholidichthys leucotaenia (assembly GCA_020510985.1). Classification (NCBI taxonomy): domain Eukaryota; kingdom Metazoa; phylum Chordata; class Actinopteri; order Cichliformes; family Pholidichthyidae; genus Pholidichthys; species Pholidichthys leucotaenia. The sequence goes on from CM035843.1 coordinate 341,662,582, forward strand.
TATTCTGGTTTCCTCCCACAGTCCAAAAACACACACATTAGGTGAACTGGCATGAAATGGGAATTCCAAATTGTCCATAGGTATGAATGTGAGAGTAGATGATTGTCTGGGGTACACCCTGGACTGGAGATCTATCTTTTTTTTTTTTTTTTTAAAGATCCCAAAGGGGGCATGAATGCAGTGCCTTCTTGGATGATTTGATGGTCCCCAGCAGAAGATGTACAGTGCATCCAGAAAGCATTCACAGTGGTTCACTTTTTAAATATTTTGTTATGTTACAGCCTTATTCCAAAAGGGATTAAATTCATTTTTTCCCTCAAAATTCTACACACAATAAATACCCCATAATGACAATGTGAAAAAAGTTTTTTTTTTTTTTTAATTTTTTTAATTTTTTTTCCACAATATTTTTTATTGAACCTTTTTTTTACAAACATGACTCAAACAATCAAACACTAACACTAAAGTAATTTAAAAAAAATACTAAAAACACCAACAACCACTAACAAAGGCAAGTCATCAACAATGCTCCTCTGTTTAGTCTAGGTAACCTATTACATAAGTATACATATTATACATTCACCAATTTGGAATTTGCAAGGTCCACACACATCATTCGCCTTCTTCTTCAGAAGTTATGTTTAATTTCTTTACATAATCAATGAAAGGTCTCCATATATTCTCAAACACATTTTCCTTTGATTTCAGTATGTATGTTATTCTTTCTAGTGGAAGGTTTGTTAACATCTGTCTTAACCACTGAGTCACATCTGGTCTATGAGTCTTTTTCCACAGTAGTGCAATACATTTTTTGGCATTAAGCAAACTGAGGTCTATGAATGCTCTTTCACTCTTATTAAAGTTATGCTTTTCTGGATACAGACCCAACAAAAACAGTTTAGGGTTCAATATGAATTGTTTTGAAATTATTTTTTCAATTGTTACCCTCACCTCTTCCCAAAACATTCCAATTTTTCTACATTCCCATAAACAATGAAATAGGGTTCCTTTACTTTCCATACATTTTGTGCACGTATCTGGTATGTTTTTGTTATATAACTCCACCGGTGTAACATACATCCGCATTAACCATTTAAAATGTATCAATTTAAGACATACATTTATTGATTTGGTTTGAGCTTCTGTACAAGCCAATTCCCATTGTTCCTCTGAAATTTCAGTTTGCAGGTCTTCTTTCCAATAATTCAGTCTTTTCTGTGAGTTTTCACTTGAGGATAGTGTCAATGAGTTATAAAACTCTGAAATAATACCCATTCTCTTACTATCTTTAGTCAAAATTTTTTCCAAGGATGAATAAGTAGGTCGGGTGAGAGCATTATTTTGATTTGATAGAATAAAATTCCTAAGCTGAAGATATTTAAAAAAATGTGTTCTATTAAGATTAAATTTGATCCTCAGTTCTTCAAAAGACATTATGTTATCTGAACGTGACAAATATAAGTCTTGAATCTTTTGAATCCCTTTTAAATTCCATACTTTAAATACAGCATCCGCTCTCTCTGGTGTAAAATATTGATTACCCCATATTGGGCTAAATTGTGACAATAAGTGTGGTTCTTTTAAATATTTTTTGGTTTCACACCATATTTTGATCATATGCTTTACAATTGGATTTTTAACTTGTTTCTGTAATTTTTTAGCCGAGTCTGAGTATATGAATAAGGGAAGAGGTAAAGGTAAATTGTATGATTCCATTTCAGTCCAGTGAGGAAGATCATTTGATGAAAAATAATATGTCATAGACCTCAGTTGTGCTGACCAGTAATACAACATAAAGTTTGGACATTTCAGACCTCCACGACCAAATAGTAAATATAGTAAGGACAGACGTAATATAGCCTTCCTATTGTTCCATATAAATTCCACTAACTTTTTTTTAATTCTTGAGAATAGATCTGAAGGTGGTGGTAAAGGAATGTATTGAAATAAATAAAGTATTTTGGGTAAGATATTACTTTTAAGTATATTAATTCTTCCGATCATCAACATTGGTAGTGACATCCATCTCTGAAGTAACTCATTAATATCTGTCATTAAGGCTTCATAGTTGACACTGGCGACTGATTCTAGCTTAGGCACAATTTGAATTCCTAAATATTTAAACTGATTTACAACATTGAATTGATTTACCTCAGGAGCTAGGTGATTTCTCTGGGTCTCATTTAGCATTAATATTGAAGATTTAGTTTTATTTATTTTATATCCTGATATTTCCCCAAAGTTCTTTATTAAATTTAACAAGGTCGGAATTGATTTTTTAAGATTCGACATAAACAAAATTATGTCATCAGCATACAGGGAGATTTTATGTTCTGTTGGTCCTACTTTAATTCCATATATTTGTGGATGTAAACGTACTGCCATCGCTAAAGGTTCAATTGCCATAGTAAACAGTAAAGTGAAAGTGGACAGCCTTGTCGACATCCTCTATTGATTTTTATTGATTTTGAGATATTGCTGTTTGTTAGGATTTCTGCTGTAGCATTATTGTATATTATCCGAACCCATTTTATGAAATTATTTCCAAGTCCAAACCTTTGTAGGACTTCAAAAAGAAAGGGCCATTCGACCCTATCAAAGGCCTTTTCGGCGTCCAATGATAGGAGAGCTGTATTCAGTGCTTCTTTATTAGAATAAATAATATTAAATAGTCTTCTTACATTATGGAAGCCTTGTCTTCCCATTATAAAGCCATTCTGATCTCAGTTAATAATATTTGGTAATATTTCTTGTAGTCGTCTTGCTAAAATTTTACAGATTATCTTAAGGTCAGCATTTAATAGGCTTATTGGTCTCATGTTTTCACATTTATTAGAGGGTTTACCTGGTTTTGGCAACAGTATAATTAAGGCATTATTCATGTATGGTGGTAAATTACTATTCTGAAATGCTTCTAAAACCATTTCCAAAAGTGGTTTTATTAATTGATTCTTAAATTTTTTATAGAGGTCAACTGGAAGACCATCTGGTCCTGCACTTTTTCCTGATTTCATAATATCAATGGCTTGCCCAACTTCTTCTTGACTAATTTTAGACTCCAGTATCTCCCCGTTTTCATTTGGAATACACGGTATAGATAATCTGTCCAAAAACCCATTTAGTTTTGTTAAGTCAGTTTCATTTTTTGTATCATATAGTTTTTCATAATTATCTCTAAAGGCACTATTAATTTCTAAAGGATCTACAACTGCCTGTCCGTTACTTATAATACTGGTAATTGGTGTTTTAAATTCTAATTGTTTAATCTGCCATGCCAATAATTTCACTGATTTTTCACCTTGTTCATAAAAAGTTTGCTTCAATCTTAGAAGACTCAAGGCAGCTCTATTCGCTGATTTTTTGTCATATTCAGCTCTCAAAATCAGTAATTCGTTCTCTAACTTTGGGTTACTTCCTGCATACACTTTTTATTGAAGAATTTTTATTTTATGTTCCAACTGGACTCGCTCCTCTCAAGTCTTCTTAGATTTTGAACCTGTATAACTAATAATATGCCCCCTAATAAAAGCTCTGAAAGCCTCCCACTTTATACATGCTGATGTTTGTGTAGTATTGATATCAAAGAACTCATCTATCTGTTTTTCTATGTATCTAACAAATTCCTCATCCTGAAGCCATTTATGCTGAAATTGCCACCTACCTGGATCCTTTGTCAATTTCTTATCTACATATATTAGACAGCAGGGTGCATGATCAGATATCACGATGTTATCATAGAAACAATTTTGAATCTTGGACCTTAATTCTGTGGAGATCAAAAAATAGTCAATACGTGAGAATGTCTTGTAGGTATTAGAATAACAAGAATAGGCTTTGACTTGTGGTAGATTTTTGCAAATTTATTAAAAATAAAGTAAGATATCATATGTTCGTAAGTATTCACAGCCTTTGCTCAATACCTTGTTGATGCACATTTGGCAGCAATTACAGCCTCAAGTCTTTTTGAATATGATGCCACAAGCTTGGCACACCTGTCTTTGGCCAGTTTCGCCCATTCCTCTTTGCAGCACCTCTCAAGCTCCATCAGGTTGGATGGGAAGCGTTGGTGCACAGCCATTTTCAGATCTCTCCAGAGATGTTCAATTGGATTCAAGTCTGGGCTCTGGCTGGGCCACTCAAGGACACTCACCGAGTTGTCCTGAAGCCACTCCTTTGACATCTTGGCTGTGTGCGTAGGGTTGTTGTCCTGCTGAAAGATGAACCGTCGCCCCAGTCTGAGGTCAAGAGCGCTCTGGAGCAGGTTTTCATGCAGGATGTCTCTGTACATTGCTGCATTATCTTTCCCTCTATCCTGACTAGTCTCCCAGTTCTTGCCGCTGAAAAACATCCCCACAGCATGATGCTGCCACCACCACTGGCGTAGTTATGAGTGGTGCCTGGTTTCCTCCAAACATGGTGCCTGGCATTCACACCAAAGAGTCCAATCTTTGTCTCAGACCAGCAAATTTTGTTTCCCATGGTCTGAGAGTCCTTCAGGTGCCTTTTGGCAAACTCCAGGTGGGTTGCCATGTGCCTTTTACTAAAGAGTGGTTTTGGTCTGGCCACTCTACCATACAGGCCTGATTGGTGGATTGCTGCAGAGATGGTTGTCCTTCTGGAAGATTCTCCTCTCCCCACAAAGGAATGCTGGAACTCTGACAGAGTGACCATTGGGTTTTTGGTCACCTCCCCGACTAAGGCCTTTCTCCCACAATCGCTCAGTTTAGACGGCCGGCCAGCTCTAGAAAGAGTCTGAGTGGTTCCAAACTTCTTCCATTTACGGATGATGGAGGCCACTGTGCTCATTGGGACCTTCAAAGCAGCAGAAATTTTTGTGTATCCTTCCCCAGATTTGTGCTTCAAGATAATCCTGTCTCGGAGGTCTAAAGACAATTCCTTTGACTTCATGCTTTGTTTGTGCTCTGACATCCACTGTCAACTGTGGGACCTTATATAGACAGGTGTGTGCCTTTCCAAATCATGTCCAATCAACTGAATTTACCACAGGTGGACTCCAATTAAGCTGAAGAAACATCTCAAGGATGATCAGTGGAAACAGGATGCACCTGAGCTCACTTTTGAGCTTCATGGCAAAGGCTGTGAATACTTATGTACATGTGATTGCTTAGATATCTGAATACATATACATGATATATGTCTGTCGGGTCAGAGTCGATGACTCTGCTACTGGTAACATGGTAACCCAGTACAACCTGCCGCCTGGACGGGTGGTCAGCATCTAAACCAGCTCCCCCACCAGTGCATACTGGTAAGGAGGGTGGCATGTCACCCTGCAGGACTAAAAACAAGACCTGTCAAAGGGCGAATGAGCTTCTAGTGAGCCAATGGCCAGCATGCACCCTGGGTAGGTGGCGCACAATAGCCCCGAACGGCAAGCCCTCTAGGAGAAGGTAAACTCTGAATGGAAAATCTGAATGCAGGCGTTGCGAACCGCACTCCGATCTAGCAAGCGAAAGGACATATGACAACAACTAAAATCTACACTCGGGTCCCAGTCCCTGCTACTCAAGATTCAAGTCCTATCCTCGTACCTTCAGGTATCAATGGCTGAAATACCCTAAATCCGTCTGGAAGGGTATCTCATGATGGGGGTGGGAATGGATCGACATACTTACTGAAATGTAAGAAACAAACACTCTTTAGTACTTTCAATGCCTGTACTTTGTCAAAGGACTGCAGACTTCTAGAACTTGTCAACTGTGCAAAACAACATAGGATCGACATCCTGAGCATTCAAGAGCACAGATTACACCACTGAGCGCAAGACAAGTGATGGCTATCATCTGACTACATCATCGGCATGGCGAGGTTCCCAAGGCTCTACTATTGGTGGAGTAGGCTTTTTGTTATCTCCTTGCACTGCTCAACAGCTGACATCCGTTGAGAAGATATCGCCACGTATATTAGTGGCACGATTCTATGGCAACCCCAAAACCATCGCTATAGCATGTTATAGTCCAACTAATGTCAGCGATGAACTGGCTGTAGAGCAATTTTATGAAGATTTAAAAAGTGTCACCGAAAATGTTCCAGCTCACAACCTTTTGGTTGTGGTGGGAGACTTTAACGCACAAATTGGCCCAGAGGACGTACGATTCACATTCAACCAAGAAACAAACCGCAATGGAGAGAAACTGCTCGACTATGCTGAAGAGTTCCAGCTTTTGGTAGCTAATACCAAATTCATGAAATCCAAGCACAAATTATGGACATTTCAACTGCCTACAGGAAAGCAATCCCAGATTGATTATATCCTGGTCACCAACAAGTGGAAGAACAGTACTATGAACTGTCAGGCCTATTCATCATTTTCAAGTGTTGGGTCAGACCACCGAGTTGTCTTGTGTACCATACGGCTGAGCCTCAGGCAGTCCAAGAAGCCCACTCTAAATCCTAAGAAGGAAGTTGACTGGAAGCTTGTGTGCACCACCCCAGAAGTTTCCTCAGCATTCACCCTGGAAGTCTGAAATCGCTATGACGCACTCTCACAACCTGATGACATTGAAATGTTCTATAATAACCTCATCTCTGTCACTGAAGAAGCTGCTTTGGAAACACTTCCCAAAAAGAAGAAGGAGAAGGACAAGTCACTCAGCGCTCATGCCCTAGTTAACGATGCTTGCAAGGCTGTTCGCGAAGCCACACAATGTCATGAAAACAAGCCAACAAGAACCACACTCAGAAACATGACCAAAGCACAGAAACAACTTGATGAAGCCTATGCACAAGCTGAAGCAGATTGTATAGAAAAGGAAATCAACCAAATCAATTACCTCAGTTCCTCAAACCAACATGCAGCTGCGTGGCCTATTACACTGGTCAACACCAAATTTATTGTCCAAGTTTTTTTTTGCTGATTTAGGACAATTTTGATGTGCTGAATCCAAAAATCACATTGGTTTTGCTCAATCAGGTCAACTTTTTGAACTATGGCCACATGTTTTTTACGTTTTTGTTTACATGTACAGGTATTTTCGCTTTATGGAGAGTGTGGAAATGATGAGGCCAAGTTACGATCAGACGAAGTTTATTCACACTCTCACAACATCATACACAGAAAGCACTGAATAGCCAAACCAGGTTTCATCCCTTAAAACTCCACAGATCATCTCACATCTGCATGACATTTCACCTCCACCATACATTTTCCTTAAACCCCCAGCTCTCTCTTCCTGCCAACTCCCCATGAGGTCCCTGCCTATTGTTCTCTTGTGTCTAACCACTGCCTCCTGACTGAGACGCTGTCTGCTGACACAACCACAATATACATTGCTATATCACCAATATGCATCGCCATAATACAAAATTCTTTATTTCTTGAAATTCTCTGAATTTTGAACACGGATGATGTAGCATTCAATTTACATGTACTTACCTTTATCAACGTCTACCATTTAATTTACAGTACAACTGTACAACTGCTGTACAACTGCTTACAACTTAGCATAAAAACCTGACCTGATCGAGAGAAATCGATGTCATTTTCGGATTCAGCGGTGCAAAATGGTCTCAAATCAGTTGAAAAAACACAGACAACTTACAAAAAAATTATTTTTGTTATGTTGTGTTTTCAACAACCTTGCTGGATGGAAAGGCAGACCATTGGTCCGCATTAAAGGAGGATCGACTGAAAAGCAGAAAGAATTGGTTATCTTACTTTCAGAGCCTGTTAGCGGGTCAGACAGTTACTCAGGGAAGCATAGATCTACCCCTTATCCAGACTGCCAAAACTCTAGACATAAGTAATCTCCATTCACTATACAAGAGCTGTGTGATGCAGTTAGGTTTTTGAGGGCATAAATCAACCGGCCTTGATAACATCCCAAGTCTTATCTGGAAAGATCCTCTGTTCCATGACCTCCTGCTAAAGATTTGCAATCACACCTTTTCCGACTTGCTGCCATCTGCTTGGAAGAAATCTCTGATTGTACTGATCCCAAAAAAGGGCGACTTGACACTGACTTCAAATTATAGAGGCATCTCCCTAATGCCTATTGCCGCCAAAATCTACAATAAACTTCTTCTAAATCATCTAGTACCCGCTGTGGACCCCCTGTTGCGCAATAACCAAAATGGTTCCATGAGAGGGCGGCTAACAATCTCTCAAATACTGTCCCTGCGTCGCATAATAGAAGAAATGAAAAGACTTAACAAGGATTTCACCGTTTTGTAGACTTTCAGAAGGCATGTGATTCCATCAATCGGGACGTGATGTTTAATATCTTACCTCTCTATGGTATCCCACAACCTGTTGTCGCAGCCATTCAAGCGCTCTATACCAACACCAAGGCTACAGTCATAACAGCTGATGGTGAAACAGCATTCTTTGACATTGAAGCAGGGGTTCCTTAGTATCAGACCTTGTCGTGAATGCAGAATTGCTTCTTCAGTCGCTAGAGAAAGCAGCAAACCTGGTAGGGCTTTACTGCAATGAAAGCGCAACGGTGGTTATTTCTACAACACCGAACTGTAGCCTGCTTTCGCTGGCTGGTGCAAACATTACCCAAGTCAAAGACTTCAAATACCTTGGCTTGTATATAATGGACTCTCAAAAGGATATGAAGTCTCATAAAGCTCTAGCATGGGCAGCGTGTAATAAGCTTAATAATATATGGCATTCGACTCTCAACAAACAAAAGAAAATTCACATATTCAGGACACTGATAGAGCCAATTTTGCTCTATGGCTCGGAGACGTGGACTCTAACTACATGTCAAGAAAAACAACTGGAAGGGACATATACCAACTTATGGAGGTGTATACAAAACATCCACTGGTCCGAGCATGCCACTCCCGAGTGTATATATGGTGACATCCCGCCCCTCTCTCAGAGGTTCACCAAACTGAGACTCAGATTTGCTGGCCATTGCCATCAGGCCACCGGAGAGATGATACACTCCCTGCTCCTTTGGAAGCCTATTGGCCGAGTCCAGTCCCGGAAACTTACATTCCCAGAGGTACTGTCAAGGGATTCGGGGATAGCGAGAGAGGACTTGACGACAGCCATGGAAAATCACATGGTGTGGCAGCAAGTTGTTCAGTGTGCCCCAACCCTTCGGGCCACTACATGATGATGAGGATTTCTTAGTTTTTTATTTTTAATAAATTTGCAAACATCTAAAAAAAACTTTACAAGTTGTCATTATGGGGTATTGTGTGTAGAATTTTGAGGAAAAAAAAATTAATTTAATCCCTTTCGAAATAAGGCTATAACATAAAATACGGAAAAAGGGAAGCGCTGTGAATACTTTCCGGATGCACTGTATGCTGACAGCCAACAGCCTGTTAGGAGAAATTAGTTGCCTTGGAAATGGTTGGTGCTTTCCCAGTGACTTCTAGTTTGTCCTCACCAAGAGATTAAGAATAACAAATTAGATTACACTTTGTGTTGCTTTTGTTATTTTTTCTACATTTACTGTTACATGTTGCCTTACTTTAAGGAGTGTAAATTAGTGTTGAAGTCAAGACAACACTAATTGACACTGGAGTGTGCCGAGACCAAAATAGGGTTTGAGACCGAGTCAAGACCAAGAGAGATTGAGACCAAGTCCAATACAGCAGGGAAAATAAGTATTGAACAAGTCAACAATTTTCCTCATTAAACATACAGTATTTCTAATGGAGCCATTGACCTGAGATTTTCACAGGATATCAGTAACAACCCAAGTAATCCACACATACAAAGAAATCAAGGCAACTGTGTTCACAAAACAAATTATATTTAATAATGTGGAATGACACAGGAAATAAGTATTGAACACAAAGAAAAAGAGGCACAAAAAGGCATATAAAGCCAAGAAACCAGCTGAAACCCATCAGAATTTAGGACGCTATCCCATCCCCCATCAGTGCAAATTAATTTCAGCTGGTTAAGTCCTGACTGATAGCCTTTAAAAAAAAGTCTGTGAAAATCAGATTGTCACACCACAAAGAACTCATTATGGATAGAAGAAAAGAGCTCTCTCTGGACCTTTGCAACCTTATTGTTGCAAAACATAATTCAATTTATTTATATAGTGCCAAATCACAACACAGGTCATCTCAAGGCACTTTACAGAAAAGAGTGGGTTTAGGTCACACTCTTAAGCCCCTTTTCCACTAGTACCCACTCGGCACTACTCGACTCCACTCGGCTTGGTTTGTAGCCTTTTCCCCTTGTACCAGGTACTTTTTTAGTACCGACTCGAGGCCAGGGTACAGCTGCGCTAAGTTGGGCCGAAAATGTGACATCAACAGACTGCAGGCCACTGATTGGTCAGGGCGTAACGTCATGAAAGCGTCCATCTTCTGAAGAATCTCCAAACCGCAGTTTGCAAAAGTTCACGGAGTAAACTCGGTCACCGAGTAAACACGATATTAATAGAGATGGCATTGTAGGTTTCGCGGAAATCTACACCGTGGTCCAACGAAGAGGTGCAGAGTTTCTGTGCTTGGTGGCAGATATCAGTATCCACAGCGACATGGAGGTACCCCGCACCGAAATAGACAGCAGCCCAGCATAGAACCAGACTACGGACAAGCTGAAGATGAAAGTGAGAGAACCATCGATGGTGAGTGATTTGTGATATTGTGCATCTTTTTGCTTATTTATCCTGTTGGTGGTAAGCTCACTTTTTTTGAGCAACACAATGCCGTCCTGTGCTGGCTAACGAGTGTTAGCTAGTAGCTAGCTAGCTAGTTGGCAACTACTGATTCGCGCTTGCTTTGTCCGAAGTATTTGCTTGTGAGAGCAAAACGATGAAATATGCTAATCCTGGTTAAAGTCCTGGTTTGTGTACGTGTTGTGCTTTGGTGCTGTGCATTAAGTTGTGTGCAATTTCTTTCTAGAATCTGTTTCCACATGCCAGGGGTTAGCCACCCTCAGCATATTGTGTTTATATTGTGGATACGGGTCAAGAGGACCCCAGGATCCAAAATCTCAACATATTCAAGTGCACTGTCAAACCAGTGATTTATAAAGTGATTCATATAATTTTCTAAAGCCTCAGAATAGACCCACATACCTATTCTGTGGATTTTCAAAAAAAAGTATTGGAACAGTGTTCTCGTGCTGTTTCTGTTCCACCATAAATCCCTGGATTGAAAATGTACTTGTACATGTACAGAGTGGATCCTGGGGTGCTCACTGGTCAGGGAAATGAAGCATTTTTGTCACATCCCACCACTGACTGTCACAAGTGTATTTCCCTAATACAGGTACATCTCCAAAAATTAGAATATCATGAAAAAGTTTTTGTCACTCATTTCAGAAAGTGAAATCCATATATTATACAGATTCATTGCACAGACAGTGATATATTTCAAGCGTTTATTTATTTTAATTTTGATGATTATTGCTTACAGTGTCAGGTCTGGACCTCACGAGCCAGCATAAGACGCCACAGTTCAGTGAAATTGCACAGGAGTTTATTACAATTTAGGGAAAGGGAAGAACAGGATAACCAGCCGCGTGGGCTGAGCAGCATGGTTACTTGTTAACATACAGAGCGACTAATGACAGCTGAGACGAGGAACGCTCGCTCAGCGTCAGACAAGGAAAAGGGCTACGGAATACAAACGATAACCTCAATCAAAAAACACACTTACATGAGAGGAGGAATCGTGGATGAACATTAGATGAATGTTTGAAGAGACTGCCGCACGATGCAGCCGCTGGCGCCGGCATTTAAAGCCGGCTGCTAACGACCACAAATGCAGCACAACTGTTCAGACTTGACAGCCGTAAACTCCCGAGCGTTTGTCCAATCAGAGCCCGGGGAGCCAGAATGACAACACCGCTGTCAAAGCCTGACAGGAATGGTGTGTGGCCCGAGCGCAGATAAAATCAGCGCTCGGCCATGACAGGACCTCCCCCTCAAGGCGGACTCCTGGACGCCTGTTAACATCCACACACCCCACCCCACCCCAGGGCGGGTGGATGGGGAAGCAGGCAGAGGGGGGACAGAATCACCCTCATAGAAAAAGAAATCAGCACGATATCCTACCACACAAATCACAATAAAGCCAAGGCAGGGGCAGAAAACAACCAGGGGATACATTCACAGGGAGGAAAAAAACAAACAAACTATACAACACAGGAACACATACCACAAAGAAAAAAACAGCTTAACAACGTACAAATGTCGCCAAAAAGCTAGATTACCGGACCGTAAAAGAGAAAAAAACCCCCTCAACTCTCATGAATTGGCAGTAAACCAAAATTTATTTATTTAGCGAATGCAAAGTCCTTAAGCCAAGCAGTTGCCTCCTGGTTTGCTGTATGGAGGGTGTGTAATCCTCCTTCCAGTCTTTGGAGCGGGCAAGCCTCTATGATGTGTTCCATTGTTTGCTCCTCTCCACATGCGCACAGTGGGCTAGGGCTACTGCCCCATCTGTGAAGGCTGGCCAAGCAGGGGCCATGTCCAGTCCTGAAGCGATTGAGTGTAGACCACTGTCTCCTTGGGAGGTTGGTGCCCGGGACCTGTTGGTTGGGGTTTATCACCAGCTGTTTGTTTGGGACCTCCTTGGTCTCCCATTCCTCTTGCCAAGCTGTCCGGATGGTAAAGTCAGCTGGGGGAGGGTTTTTCCAAATCGGCCGTCTGGATGAAAGTCGGGCAGTGGGTGGGGTGTAGATATCTGCATGGATTGGTAAGTGAGGAGAATCTTTAACTTTTTGGAGCATCCTTTGAGTTAATGCTGCTCGCCGGATGTGTGGAGGGGCTATGTTTGACAGTACAGAGAGCCAGGGGAGTGGTGTTGAGCGGATTGTTCCAGTTATAGTTCTCATGGTTGAGTTGAGCTGGGTGTCTACATGGTGTGTGTAAGATGACCTGGACCAGACAGGGGCACAATATTCTGCTACAGAGTATGAAAGGGCCAGTGCTGAGGTGAGCAGGGTGGAGACTGCCGCCCCCCATTTTGCACCAGCAAGCTTGCAGAGCAGGTTGTTTCGTACCTTCACCTTAGCAGCCGTCCCCTTTAGATGTTCCTTGAAGGATAAGGTCCTATCAAGGGTCACTCCAAGATAAGTTGGATTTGGGGCATGCTTAAGCTTGAGTCCGCTCAGGTGGATGTTTAGTTCTCTGGCAGCTTTTGCATTGTGGAGATGGAATACACTGGAGACGGTTTTTGCTGGGCTTGGTTTTAGGCGCCAGATTTTGCAGAACTGGTCCAGTTTGGCAAGATCTTCCGTGAGCACCCGTTCCAGTGGTTCAAAGTCTGGTGCTTGGAATGCCAAACAGATGTCGTCTGCATAGATGAATTTGCGGGATTTTGTAGTAGGCAGGTCGTTTATGTAGAGGTTGAACAGAGTTGGAGCTAGAACTGAGCCTTGTGGGAGTCCGTTTTTCTGCATTCTCCATGCACTTGTGTTCTGATTGAGGTGGACTCTGAACCTTCGGTTGGTCAGCAGGGTTTTTATAATTGCTGTTGCCCAAGCAGGGATCGCCTTTATAAGTTTCAGGAGGAGGCCTTTGTGCCAAACCGTATCATAGGCGGCTGTAAGATCGAGAAACACAGCCCCTGTCTTCAGTCTACTCTTGAAGCCATTTTCGATGAAGGTGGTTAGGGCCAGTACTTGTTCTCCTGTATTGCGGTCCTTGTGGAAACCTGCTTGATCCACACTTAGAATATCCTCTATTTCTGGGGAAATGCGTTGCAGTATTAGGCGCTCCATGATTTTGTAAGGAACGCTGAGTAGGGAGATTGGGCGGTAGCTTGCTGGTAGTTTGTGGTCTTTGCCAGGTTTTGGGATGGCAATGACCTTTGCTGTCCGCCATTTCTTTGGGATCGAGTTTGTTTGTGTGATCCTTGTGTAGAATTGTGTCAACCAGGTTAGGGCTCGGGGGCCAAGATTTTTCATGAATTCTGGGAAGATGTTATCGTATCCTGCTGCCTTTCCACATTTCAGGCCCTGTAGGACTTTCTCCAGTTCAGCAGCCTCGAAGGGTTCAGGGTTCGTTTCCTCTACAGGCATTTTTTGGTGTTTTTTTAGCTCAGTTGTAACTGCTCTTCTGGTGTCTTTGTCTTGGGGTGCTTTGGCGATAGTCAGTAGGTGGGATGCAACTTGGTTGGGTGTGACGGATGCTCGGCTTTGGCTAGGGGGCTTCTGTGCAGCTCCTAGGCGACGGATGAGGCGCCAACATTTCCTGCTAGAGTGGGTAAAGCTCCGGTCAGCAACTGTCTCCTCCCATTTCTTTCGCCGGGCTGTATTTAGCGATTCAATGAGATGGTCTGCTATCTCTGGGTCCCCTGATGTTTGATAGGATTGTAGGAGGGCAGCACTTTCTCCGTCCAAACATGGGACATAGAGGGGTCGGTAGCCTCGTGGGATTGCAGTATGGGCAGCCTTGAAGATTGCGCTGCAGAAGCGGTTGTATGCTTCATCTACAGTGATGGTGTGGAGTGGGATGGTAACAACGCTCCGGTCCAGAGTTTCACTGAATTTCTTCCAGTTGGCTTTGCGGAAGTTCCAGCGCATCTTCCTTGGGCTGTATATGACTGGAAGTTGTAGGCCAATGTGTACAAGCAGGGGCCAGTGTTGGCTGTGTGGAAAATCATCAAGAATGAGGATCTGTGTAGGATATGGCTCCCCATTCAAAGAGCTGGCCCAACACAGGTCAGGAGAATAGTCCTTCTTCCACCTAGCAGAGTGGAAGGTTCCTCTTTGTTTGGGGTCGTATATCAAAGCGAGGTCATTTCTGGATGCCCAGTCTGAAAGTGCCTCCCCATCACTGTCCACTGCTGGGTACCCCCAGTCAGGGAGATGGCTGTTAAAGTCCCCCACATAGATGGCAGGGTGGGTAAGACCTGCAGATCCCAGTTGGCATTAGGGGGCTTGTACACATTGACAATATGGAAGCCACCAATGATTATGGTGTCTGAGAAATGTGTTGTTATCAGGTGATTTGCTTCAACTATGTCAGAACGCACATAGGTGGCACGTCCATGTTTAGCATGTAGAACATAGCACAGGAGGTCAAAGCCTTTGATGGTGAAGCGGCCAGCTTCCTCTGTGCCAATATGAGTAAACCAAAAGAAAGACCCTCAACAGTTATGAACCTAACGCTGATGTGGCTGAACAGTGGCCTTCAGTGCACATGAGCAAAGATGGAAAACAAACATAAGCCAAAGACCCATAAAGTATTTCACGTAGGATACAAAAAATGTCAGCTTTTAAGTTTGAGGTTATGTCCCAAACACAAGGTTTCTACTAGAGTCCCTGTCAGTTAGCTTTCACTTCTGAAGGCCAGTTTATAATGCAGATGACTCTGTTTTGAGCTTACACATGTGGAAGAAATAACAAAAATGGTTCAGGAGAGTTTAGAGATCCCAGTTAGTACTTAACCATTCAAATAAGCAGCTGTCTGAAGTGACCATCACCTTAAAACAGTTAGAGTGCAAAAGTTCTACCAGAAATTTAGCGGCTGAGATTTCAAAGGCTGCACTTCAAATATTAATTTTAAGAGTGATTAGAAAAAACATGGCCAAACTTCTGAATGCAGAAGCTGAACAAGTTCATTCTCTTGGCACTTGAATCATACCAACTAGACCCTAATTGGCCGAATAAAGATCTACAGTAGATATTACAGCAAGTGTTTAGCAATGGCCAACAAGAAAAATAATCATGATGGCATTATGTCTGATGAAGAAAAGGTCTGCCCTGAGGATTCTTTGATCAGAGATGCAGTAGACAGACAACATCTTACTAAGCAGTAGCTCAAAAACATGCGAATTCCCATGACAAGGGTACATATATTCATTAAACACAAAATAGGAGTAATATAAACTATGTTTAATATAACCATAATAAATCCTAAAGTTGAGGAAAAGTGTTAACAAAATTAGATTTAACTCGGCTGTCTTCTAAGCCAATAGGTCAAACAAGAGAGAGAAAAAAACCCCCAACCAAACAAAAAAACCCCTCTGTATGTAAACAAGACTGAATGGGGGAAAAAAAAAAAAAAACAAGCGGCCAAGTCACACATCGGAGTACATCATTAGATCCTGCCTGTGGAGTATTTCAGCCTAAAAAAACAACTCAAAATCACAGAAACTACAGAGGGGCGAAAGAAGGGAAACCCCCCCCCCCCCCCACCAAGATGACAGGCATAATATACAGTTCAGGGGGCCTCCCAGCCCCCAGCATCCAAACCACTAACAGGGGTAGCGGGACGTGTTCTGGCGGCCTACCTGCCTCCCGGGCCGAGGATGACCATGCCTCCGGCGGCCGGACCAGGGTGCCAAATATACAGTTCTGTTTATCGGGAGGCCGGCCCCGGACGCCAAACGGGAAGAGCAGGCTTCCAGGTGGTCGACCCGCATCAACCTGCCAACAAGACCACTGGAAAGAGATCGGCGATGGTCTCCCAATGGCGGGGAGAAGCCAGGGGGAACCGGGCCAACTATGGTTAATCCCCGCGGTTCCAGATGCGGGGGAGGGAGAAACGTGACAAGGGTAGGGAATAAGTTTGGTATTATTCAGCGGCGGGTCTGCAGCACCATCTCCGGATCCCACACAAACAGGCGCTGGTAGAGCCGGAACCACTCCGGTAGGGAATCCTGACTGGACCGACGCTGCACCCACGGTGGGCCTGGATTGGGCCAGAACCCCTCCGGGGACGAACTCGGACTGGGCCAATGCTGCACCCGCGATGGACCCCGATTGGGTCTGAACCACTCCGGTGACGAACTCTGACTGGGCCGACGCTGCACCCGCGTCGGACCCCGACTGGGTCTGAACCACTCCGGTGATGAACTCTGACTGAGCCGACGCTGCACCTGCGTCGGACCCCGATTGGATCAGGGCAGGTCCAGCAACGACCTCCAACTCCGAACCCGGGACCTCTGGTACACCGATTGGCGTCTGCTCTGCACCGGCGACCTTGGGCGAAGGCTCAGGAGAAGAAGAAGAAGAACCGGGATCAGGGACACCGGCAGCGCCAGAACCCGGCGAGACAAGCTCGGATGCAGTGGACGGCTGCACCCAGCTCGCCTCCCCAAGAGACAGGCAAAAATGCTCAATAATAGAAAAGACAAAGACAACATTGAGCACTTGCCTGATCTCAAGTTCAGATGCCGTCCAGGACTTTGACGATCCAGGCTCAGACGGGAGGAGGTCGTCTTCTGGCTCCCATTCAGCCACGTCGTACTCCGCATCTGGCAAAAAGGCTTCCGCAGCCTGAGGACCCTCCGACGCCATCGTCCAAGCTGGCAACCCGTACGGCGTGGTGGCAGGGGGCCCCTGGCCCCTGGGTCGGACTGCTCATCTGTGGAAACCCGGGGACGATCTGTCGTCAGCGCAGGCTCCATACAGTAGTCCAATCCCCTCCTCCGTCCTTGATGTGGCTGCGGGGCTGGAATCTTCTGCTCCAGGACCGCAGGCCCCCTCCTCATCTGATGACGCTCGGCTGACGTCAAGGAACACTCAGCGGGGGGAGACACAGAGGCAGCGGGTTTAGTAATTACCTCAGCAGGTGGAGGCTCAGGGGGCTGCGAACCCCGAACCTTACCCCCAGGAGTCAGACAAGACAAATCACTATTAGGAGAAAAAGAGTGAACTTTTACTCACCTGTCTCCTGGAGGAAGAATGGTGCCTGCTGTAGGAAACGTTGCTCCTTCCTCTTCCTGTTGGATGGTGGCAGAGGGCTCCCTGGAAGGACGAGGGGGAGCCACTCGAGATGGAATTGACGCGGGGCTCGCCGGAGCAGAACTCCTCATACACCCAGCAGCTGGAGAAGGCGTAGGAGTGGAGGGGGCAACAGCCGAGACGGGCTGGGCACGACGCGCTGACAGGACAGCGGGGGAAAACAGCCCGGGGAGAGAGGCTGTGGGGGTTCCCTCCTGGTGAGACGCTGAAGAGACAGCTGTCTGGTTAATGGGGTCATTCCAGCGACCCGGAGCAGGATGTTTCTGGCCGCGGCGCCGACGTCTTCGACGGGCCACAGGTGGTGCGAACTCCAGGCCTGGATCAAGGAAGGGATCGGGATCCCAAAGCGGGCAGCAGGGATGCCGTCTCCTCCGCCTCAGGTCTTCTTCTTCCTTGTACATCCGGAGTATCTCGCGTTGGGCGGCGATGTCGAGTCTCAGGTTCAGGTTCAGGTTACTTTATTTGTACCCGTAGGTAGATTTGTTTTGCAGTCTGGTGACATCCATATTTACAAGCCACAAATTACTTTCAACATAGACACAAACACAGGCACATATGAAGCTGACTATAAACATGATAAAAATACTCAAGGCTCCATCAATCAGGGTATAAAAAGACAAAGAGATGGGAGAAAAACCAGAGGTAAGAGAGAAGGGTCATATTAAAAGTTAAAAACTAGTCAAAGAGGTTAAAAACTCAAAGGTCTAAAACCCAATAAAATATTTAGAACCCAAGTAACATCCTACAAAAATAAGTAAATATAAAATGGAGTTAATAAATAGGTACCTAAATTATGTGCAATATATTGTTACAGCTTGTTCAACTCTTTGACAGCAGCAGGAACAAAGCTGTTTTTGTAGCGCTGGGTTTTACTTTTTGGGACAGCAAACCTCCGTCTTGAGGGAAGAAGCTGAAAGTTGCAGTGCAAAGGGTGGGAGTCATCATTTAAAATGGAGGTAGCCATCCTCTGTACTTGTCTGGTGTACAGGGATGTCAGGCTCAGCTGTGACTCACCAAGCAAACGACTGGACCATCTAACTACCTGATCCAAGGATTTCCTCTGTTTCAGTTTCATCTGACCAAACCATGACACTAAAGAAAAGGATAAAACAGATTCAATAAAAGCCCGATAAAACATTGTCATTATGGTTCGGTCAATTTGGAAGCGTGCAAGTTTTCTCAAGCAATGCAAATGTTGCTGACCCTTTTTGCACACCCTTTCGCAGTTCTCTTCAAAGTTTAAATTACTATCAATAATCGTCCCAAGATATTTGTAGGATTGTACACATTCGGTGGTCTGGCCTTTTAGTACGGTGACTTTGTGCCTGGGAGTTTTCCTCCTAAAGTCAATAATCATGTCTTTAGTTTTTGTCGTATTCAGCTGCAGGTAGGAATCCTTACACCAGTGAACAAAATCATCAACTACTGGGCCGTGGCCACTCTCACCATCCTGGAGGAGACTGACAATAACTGAGTCATCAGCATACTTTATAATGTGTCTGTTGTCATGTCTGCTCCGACACATGTTTGTGTACAGGATGAAGAGTAGTGGTGACAACACACACCCCTGAGGAGAGCCAGTAAAAGAGCACTTTAGGTCAGACAATGTACCATTGACCCTTACTCTCTGCGTCCTGTTGGTTAAGAAATCCAGAATCCAACCCACCAGATTATTGCTCAAATCAAATTGTTGCAGGAGCCTTTCAACTAAGATATGAGGTTGGATTGTATTAAAGGCGGAGGAAAAGTCCACAAATAAAAGCCTGGCGTGTGTCCCATTAAAATCAAGATGTTTAAAAAGCATGTTAAACAGAGTGACAGTGGCGTCCTCCACTCCTCTGTGAGGCCTATAGGCAAACTGCAGAGGATCCAATGCATGCTCAGTCTGCTTTAGGACCTCACATCTGACCAGTTTTTCAAAACTTTTCATAAAAATTGAAGTCAAAGCAACTGGTCTAAAGTCGTTTACCGTTTTAGGACAGCTGGATTTTGGAACGGGAACAACCATGGCTTCTTTCCAGAGCTTAGGCACATGTTGTGTCTGTAAGGACTTACTGAAAAAGTAATGAAATTTAGGACTCAGTTCATGTGCACAGGACTTTACCAAGCGTCCACATATGTTATCAGGGCCCTGACTTTTGTTCACTTTTACAGCGCAGAACTCCCTTTTAACATCCTGCACCTCAATATTAAAGTGCTGATTGTCTTTGAGTTTCTGTTTCAAATCTTGGGTTTCTGTGCTAAAATCAAAGGAGTCAAAATGACCATAAAAACAATTAAGAGCATTAGCCAGCTCTGTGTCTGAATTAAAACCATCTAAAAACACACGATTACTGCGCTCTGTGCTCTGAAGGCCTGCAATAGTTTTCATACTGGCCCAGGCTGAACCAAGTTTCTTTGTTGCCATCTTGCTTTCCAATTCTGATTTATAATTCTGTTTTGCTCTTAAAATTTTGGACTTCAGCTCTTTTGTGGCAACCTGTAGCTCAGAAACAGACCCCTGTTTAAAGGCAAGTGCTTTCCTCTGTAGGCAGGATTTAACTGATTTTGTAACCCATGGCTTGGTGGGATATATTTTGACACGTTTACGTGGAACGATCTTATTTTTACAGAAAGACATGTATGAGCATGTGACGTCCACCAAAGAGTCCAAATCATCCCCGCAGGCCAGTGTGAACATCTCCCAGTCTGTACAGTTAAAGCATTCCTGGAGGCTGTGCACTGAATCCTCTGTCCACACATCAATGTCTCTCGTCTCCACCTTGCCTCTTCTGAGAGCAGTTTTATATGTGGGCAGCAAATGTACACAGTTGTGATCTGAGGATCCTACAGGAGGAAGGCGATGTCGAGTCTCCTCGCGTCAACTTCTGGGTGGTCGTCGTAGCGGGGAGAAAGTTGGTTGAGCACCGTCTCAGCGTAGTCCAGGTAACAGCGTACCTCGGGATGAAAGTCAAGGAGGGAGGAGGCGATGAGAATTTCATCAACTTCATCCAGCGCCTCGGTCAGCTGGTGGCTGGGACCCCGAGTGCGACCCCTCTGCGACGGCATAATTCCAGTACACCGTACCCAGACAGGAAAGAGCAGAGTTCTCCTGAATGCAACCTCACTGCGAACGGCGTCTCCTTCTGGCGGCAGTCTACTGTCAGGTCTGGCCCTCACGAGCCAGCATAAGACGCCACAGTCCAGTGAAATTGCACAGGAATTTATTACAATTTAGTGAAAGGGAAGAACAGGATAACCAGCCGCGTGGGGTGAGCAGCACAGTTACTTGTTAACATACAGAGCGACTAATGACAGCTGAGACGAGGAACGCTCACTCAGCGTCCGACAAGGAAAAGGGCTACGGAATACAAACGATAACCTCAATCAAAAAACACACTTACATGAGAGGAGGAATCGTGGATGAACATTAGATGAATGTTTGACGAGACTGCCGCACAATGCAGCCGCTGGTACCGGCTGCTAACGACCGCAAATGCAGCACAGCTGTTCAGACGCTGACAGCAGGAAACTCCCGAGCGTTTGTCCAATCAGAGCCCGGGGAGCCAGAATGACAACACCGCTGTCAAAGCCTGACAGGAATGGTATGTGGCCCGAGCGCGGACAAAATCAGCGCTCGGCCATGACATACAGCCCCTGAAAAACCCAAATTCAGTTTCTCAAAAAATTAGAATATTACATAAAATTAATTTTAAAAACAGTTTTTAAATAGAAATGTTGGCCGTTGAAATGTTGGTTAACATGGGCTGTAGCCATAATCTTCAAAATTAAAATAAACACTTGCAATATATCACTGTCCGTGTAATGAATCTATATACGTGTTTCACTTTCTGAAATGAGTGACAAAAAATATTGAATTTTCATGATATTCAAATTTTTTGAGATGTACCTGTATATGTGTTGAACTTGCTTTAATTAACCACCATCCATTTCTGTTTTTGGTCTAGGCAAGAGGAAAGGAAAAGCAGCCACCCCACAACGGACCTTGCCACTGTGGAAAGTACTGAAATCCTTTGCTTTTATAGGTAAAGTGCCAAAACCAAAGTATCACAATTTCCACTTAATAGAAAAGGGACTGAACTGAGATTTATTTGATTGTATGAAAATTACAAAATAATTGAAAATGAATGGCACATCAACTGTAAAATAAACTGCTTGTTAATGTATTTATTTTTTTGTCAGATCACTTGTGTGATCCTTTGTGAATTATGTTCATAACTGTATGTTGCACTTTGGGGAATGGGAGTTGTTCAGTCATCAATATAATTTAATTTATACCTGTAGTTTATAGTCTATCATCAATAAACTAATGCAGTATTATAATAGCAGGACACATTACAAATATTTGAGACCCATTGTAGTGCATCCTTTTATATTTTAGCAATACAAGTACAAAACACCGCCCACACTTGAAGCCAGGGCAAGAAGAGAGACGGTGGTGACAGAGTGGTGGCTAAACTTCTTGATAAAAACTCCATATTTTGACTGAGCGACTCCATACTCGGTGATGCACACCCTCAGTTAAAGTACTATATTCCATTCAAGTGAATGTATTAATTCATTCTGATTGCTGAGGCCACAGTAAAAACAATTGATTTTAAATGTAACCCAGCCCTTGTAAAATCTACTGAAGCGCAGCTACATGAAAATTGTGGTTAAATACAACATCAAAGTACTTTATTGTCACATTCCACCACTGGCTTTTAGCAACAAATGTATTTCCCAAATATGTTTTAAACTTGCATTAATTAACCACCACCGATTTCTGTCTTTTGTCTAGGCAAGAGGGAAACAATCCACCCCAAACCGGACCGTGTGTCACTATTTACAGAGATGCAGGCTGAAGATCTGCTGAACTGGGACCAGCTTGAGCAGCACATCCCAGCTGCTTCTTAGTGAGGCAGCGTGGCCTGCGTGTGCGACCCATTGTAAGGTTGTTTTTTTTTACAGTTTGAATTTTTGCACATTCTGAATAATCTGGAATTTGCTATTGATTGTAATAAACAATTTAATGACTTATGTGTTTGCATCATGATTTTCTATTTTGTCTATTAAGGCACCGGTGGGAAAAGAGTCAACAGTACAAACCATTTATCGGTGACTTTGAAAATAATGGCTCATTTTTAAGAAAAAGTAACCAAAACAATTATTTTATTTACTGAAGACTGTATTGTTGGATGTGCCACCGCAGAAGATCCTGCACACTTTAGTGACAGTACCAGTGTATGGAGGAATTCTGGTCCATATTAGCATCTGTACTTTATCATAATGGGTTGGGGCAGGGGTGTCCAATCATGTGCCATGGAGGGCCAAGACCCTGCAGGCTTTACCTCCAAACAGTGTCTTCAACAGCAGATTCCACTGAATTTCTTCCACTGACTGCTGATCAGTGAAAACACCTGCTGAAGAGACTGGGTAGAAGAGAGAACCTGCAGGGTCTTGGCCCTCCATGGCACATGATTGGACACCCCTGAGTTAGGGTTTAATGGGATTTAACATTTTAACACAAACTACTTTATGGTTCATAATTCTGTTGACAGACTTACACCAAACCAAAAGTGATTTCTCAAACTGCTGGATTGTTCTTAGACAGCTTTTCCAGTCTTTTAGTATTTAATTTCTTTCACTTGGTGGTAACCGTCACATATAAAACAAAAGAGACACATCTGCAAAAATTTCAAAGGTTTATTGTCAAAATTCCCAGTGCAATACTATATGAATACATGTACAGTACATTGTTGATGCAGAGAATATATACAGTATTTCTACAGTAGCTACATGTATCTAGTAAATCAAGAATTTTCCATGTAACCTTGTGACTGCATTATTTTAATTGCTTTTAATCCTAGATCAAGTTTATTTTGGCCTAAAATGCATCATAATTGTCAAATATATCTTATTATACCTAACTCAGTACTGTTTACCTTTTGAATATATATTTTGTAGCTAATATGACCCCATAACTACAACCTGGCAATCAAGTTGCGTCAGCTGGACAGTTTTTGCCATGATACCACCACAGACTCAGTGCTGCTTGAGCAGGTACGTGACATGATGTCTCAGTCTCTCCATGATTTTCACACAGATCAGAGCAATTTGTTGTACAGGAAGCTAAACGTTTCTACAAACATTCTTAAGCTCTATAACCACTGATCGTTTGTGAAGCTGGGGTGACATCAGTGAGAGGCTGTCTTGAACGCCCAGACCGACGGTTTGAAGCGGTAATTTTCCCCACAACAGAGCCATCTGAAACACACACACACAACATACATATTTTAGTACCTAGTAGCGATAACTTGCAGACATTACAACGTAGTACGGCGGACTTAAAGCAAACTAGCATTAGCAATCATTAGCTTACTGTCATATGTGATCTGATTCGTATCCTCACGTCTTCCGCTCTATGGCTTCCCATACGCTCCAGTACCTTTCCAGAGTGTTTCGTCTCGCTGCCTGTACCCTTGTCTGGCGGTCCTTTTTGGCCTTTACGGTGACAAAAAGCCAGAGACCGAAGAGTCGCCTTGTGCAGCCACCATGTTATGTTTTGCTTGGGTGGCATGTTTTACATCACGGGAGTGTGGCGCCGCCTTGCTGTAAAAAAATCCTAGTGGAAAAGCGCCATTAGTTTATAGAACCCAGCAGAGACCCCTAACAGCAAGCACTGTGGCGACACAGGCGAGGAAAAACTTCCCTTTAATGGGCAGAAACCTCGGGCAGAACCATAGCTCATAGAGGACAGCCATCTGCCTCGACTGGCTGGGTTGAAAAAAGAGGTAAAAAGTAGAAGGCCTGGCAGTAGCTACATTCAAAACAAACAAATACAATATTCAAAGCCAGACATTCCAGTATCAAGCCTAGATGGGCTGCACATGCGAGTCAAGGCCTGGCAGCGGCAACATTTTTAACTATAGGCCTTATCAAAGAGAAAAGATTTCAACTTACTCTTGAATAAAAAGAGAGTGTCTGCCTCCCGAACTGAACTGGGAAGATGGTTCCACAGGAGGGGAGCTTGATAACTGAAAGCTCTACCTTCCAATCTACTTCTGGAGACCTTGGGGACCACCAGTAGTTTGGATTTTTGGGAGCGCAGAGCTCTGGTTGGATGATAGGGAACTAAGAGTTCTTGCAGGTAAGAAGGAGCAATACCATTAAGAGCTTTATAGGTTAAGAGCAATATCTTGAATTCAATTCATATTTTATTGGGAGCCAATGTAAAGAAGCCAAGACTGGAGTAATGTGGTTTCTTCTCCCTGTTCTCATAAGGATACGTGCAGCTGCATTCTGAATGAGTTGGAGAAACTTTACGGACTTATTTGGGCAACCTGATTAAAGTGAGTTACAATAGTCAAGTCTAGAGGTGATAAAGGTGTGGACAAGTTTCTCTGCATCTTTATGAGACAGGATGGACCTAATTTTAGAAATATTACGCAGATGGAGGAAGGCAGTCTTAATGGTTTGCTGTATATGAGAGTTGAAAGACACATCTTTGTCGAAGACAACTCCAAGATTCCTAACAGAAGACGTAGAAGCCAGTGCAATGCCATCTAGTGTTGTTATCTTTGCTGTTAGCACTTAACCGCCACTCGATGCTAACGAAAAAACTTGACATACCGGGAGAAATAAGACGAAAACGACGTGGGTGTCGTGCTGGTGTAAGACAGCGGGCAAGGAATATAAGGTACAGACCCACCCTCCCATCCGTTGTTATGGGGAATGTACGATCGATATTGATATATTGGTTCCAAGGTTGTCATAGCCAGGAGCGGCACTGGGGTTAAGCTCCCAGTGCTCATAAAATGCTCCTTATGGCGTGCGTCTCGAAAAGCCTCTGACAACTAAGTCCAACTCCTAGCCTGCCCGTGTGGTTTAGTCTCTAAGCCCGGCGGAACTGCTTTTACTAGTAGGAGAAGGGGCGAGGGCGGATCTCTGGCGCCTTAAAACCAGATGCTTCGGGTAGATGGTGGCTCGTCAACCTGGGAAGGTAGCCCATCTAGGGGAAGGTAAACCCTGATTTCAAACCTCTGCTGCCTTGCGGCATACCCGGTCACGGGAAAGGCTTCGGGAGTCAACCCCGAGGAAAAATCCGGAGTCGGCGCCCCTAAGGCAGTTCTATGTTGTGCTCAACATCGTTCTGGCAGCTCCTGCAACGGCGCTGGTGCCAAACTGTAGCAGCCCTGCTGTTCCTTTGGATTCATCAGTGACGTGGAGAGGGGGGACATGCTGCATGGGCAACATCTTGTCCTCCATATCTTCCTGCCCAGGCTTGAATCCTACCAACGCCCAACGCTGGAAAGTAGAACACCGGATCACTGGAGAGGACACTCCAGCTTTGCCTTTGGCGTAGACAAAACACGGGGAATGACAGTTACCGGTTATAAGCCACTGCTCAATTGGCGTAGAGCGTGGCGCCAGGGGTTGTTCCCGACGGTGGGAGGGATCATCAGATCTCACTGGACAGCTACCGCTCGCCTCAAGCTGGGCAGCCCCCAGCCAATAAGGTGTTGTCCCGCCACAGCTTGCTTTCCTCATTGGGTGCATGGGGATAAGGAGAAATCCAAACAGCAGGCTGAGAACCTTCGCACCAGGCAAGACAATAAAACAAAAGAGACCAACTCTAAAACTGGGAACTTGGAACGTCCGCACTATGATGACAGGACTCGCTGCTAACCTCAAGGACATCAACGACACCAGGAAGACTGCCATCATCAATAATGAGCTGAAGAGACTGGGAGTGGATATCGCCACTCTCCAGGAAACACGGTTAGCTGATGCAGGCACACTGAGAGAGAAGGACTATACGTTCTACTGGCAGGGAAAGGGCAGTGACGAACACAGGGAACACGGAGTGGGCTTCGCAGTGAAGAACACTTTGCTGAAGATGGTGGAACCGGGCAGCAATGGCTCTGCACGACTCCTCACCCTCCGCCTGAACACCACTGAAGGCCCAGTCACCCTCGTCAGTGTGTATGCCCCAACACAGACAGCCACACCAGAGGCAAAAGACGAGTTCTACGAGAATCTCGCAACAACTGTCAGGATCATCCCCAACTCTGAACAACTCATTCTCCTTGGAGACTTCAATGCCAGAGTGGGTGCTGACCACGACTCCTGGCCCTCCTGTCTTGGACCTTTTGGCGTGGGCAGAATGAACAACAACGGACAGCGGCTGCTCGAGTTCTACACATATCACGATCTGTGCATCACAAACTCGTTCTTCAAGACCAAGCCCCAACACAAGGTTTCCTGGCAACATCTGCGCTCAAAGCACTGGCACCAGCTAGACTTGATCCTGACCAGGCGCACCTCACTGAAGAACGTGCTAATCACCCGTTCGTTCCAGAGTGCAGATTGCGACACAGACCATTCATTGGTGTGTTGCAAGGTCAAGCTGCAGCTGAAGAAATTCCATAGTGCTAGACAACCTGGAAAGGCACGGATTGACACCAGCAAGATGGCCCAACCAGAGCTTGTTGAGCAGTTTGCCTCCACCTTTGAGAAGGAACTTGGTGTACCACAAGGAGGAGAATCTGCAAAGCAGAAGTGGGAAGAGCTGCGAAACACCATCTACCGCACAGCCTTGGCTACCTTTGGGAGGAAGACCTCGAAGTCACAGGACTGGTTTGATGCCAAGTTGACCGAGATGACCCCCGTCATTGAAGCCAAGCGCTCAGCACTTGCTGAGTACAAGAAGTACCCAAACGAGAAGAATCTCCAGATTCTCAGGGCCGCGAGAAGCAAAGTTCAGCAGACTGCTCGGCGCTGTGCCAACGAGTACTGGACTCAGCTCAGCCAAGACATTCAAACCGCTGCCATAACAGGGAACATCCGTGGTATGTACGATGGCATCAAGAAAGCACTTGGTCTGGCTCAGAGCAAGATGGCCCCCCTCAAATCTTCCACTGGGGAGATGATCATAGAGAAGAACAAGCAGATGGAGAGATGGGTGGAACACTACTCCGACCTCTACTCTAGACAGAACACCGTGACACCGTCAGCCCTTGATGCCATCGACTGCCTGCCATCCATGGACGAACTTGACGCCGAGCCAACCATCGACGAACTCAGTAAGGCCATTGATAGCTTGGCCGCTGGCAAGGCACCCGGCAACGACGGCATACCCCCTGACCTGATCAAGCACTGCAAGACCGCCCTACTGCTGCCATTGCATGACGTCCTCTGCCAGTGCTGGAAGGAAGGTGCCGTACCACAGGACATGAGGGACGCCAAGATCATCACCCTCTACAAAAACAAAGGGGAGAGAAGCGACTGCAACAACTACAGGGGCATTTCCCTCCTCAGCGTTGTTGGCAAAGTCTACGCACGAGTTGTTCTTGTTCGTCTACAGAAGCTTGCCGAACGTGTCTACCCCGAGTCTCAGTGTGGCTTCCGCGCTGAGCGATCGACGGTAGACATGATATTCTCCATCCGCCAACTCCAGGAGAAATGCAGAGAACAGAACATGCCTCTGTACGTCGCCTTCATCGACCTCACCAAAGCGTTCGATCTGGTCAGCAGAGAGGGCCTTTTCAAGATCCTGCCAAAGATAGGATGCCCACCAAAGTTGCAAAGCCTCATCGAATCGTTTCACACCAACATGCAGGGGATAGTGCAGCACGATGGCAACGTCTCAGAGCCATTCAACATACGCAGCGGAGTGAAACAGGGCTGTGTACTTGCGCCAACCCTCTTTGGGATTTTCTTTGCTATGCTCCTGAGGCATGCCTTCAGCACAGCAACAGAGGGAATCTACCTGCACACAAGATCTGACGGCAGGCTTTTCAACCTCGCCCACCTGAAAGCCAGAACCAAAGTACGCGAGGCTCTAATCAGAGACATGCTGTTCGCAGACGACGCTGCAGTCGCAACCCACACACAGCAGGAGCTTCAGACCCTGATGGACCGCTTCTCCCAGGCATGCAAGGACTTCGGGCTTACCATCAGCCTGAAGAAGACTAACGTCTTGGCGCAAGGCACGGAAGCACCACCAACCATCACCATTGATGACTACAAGCTGGAGGTCGTGAATCAGTTCACGTACCTGGGGTCCACGATCAGCAACAACCTCTCCCTTGATACAGAGATCAACAAGAGGATTGGAAAATCAGCCTTCACACTCGCTCGCCTCACCACACGAGTGTGGGAGAATCCCAAACTCTCTGTCAAGACGAAGATGGCAGTGTACAACGCCTGTGTCATCAGCACACTGCTCTATGGGAGTGAGACGTGGACAACATACGCCCGGCAGGAAAAGAGACTGAACTCCTTCCACTTGCGCTGCATTCGCCACATCCTGGACATATCCTGGCAGGACAAAGTGCCCAACACAGAAGTTCTGTCCCGTGCCGGCCTTCCCTCCATGTTCACTCTACTCAGGCAGCGCAGGCTCCGCTGGCTAGGCCACGTTCATCGTATGGAGGATGGCAGAATCCCCAAAGATGTCCTCTATGGAGAACTGGCAACTGGCAGGAGAGACGTTGGCCGCCCACAGCTGCGCTTTAGAGACGTCTGCAAGAGAGACATGAAGGCCCTGGATATCAACACAGAGCGCTGGGAGGACCTTGCAACGGACCGCTCCAAATGGAGAGGCACCCTGACCAGACAGCTCAAGGCGGGTGAAGAGAGACTGACTGCTGCAGCAGATGAAAAAAGGACCCGCAGGAAGAACCGCCACAGACCCAGCAGCACGGAGACCACCCACAAGTGTGACCTGTGTGACAGGGACTGTCATTCGCGCATCGGCCTGTTCAGCCACAGGCGGTGCTGTTCCAGCAGAGTAGACGTTTAGGATTCTCTTCCATGGTCATCATAGACCGACGGAGGCCGACATACGATCGATATTAGGAAAAACAGATGAGCTAGCGGTTATCTCCCGCTACGAGAGCATATACCGGGAGTGCTGCCTTATGCTATTCACTGAGACGTGGCTAACTGAACTAGCAGCAGATGCTAACATTGAACTGGAGGGTTTCCACGCGATACGGGCAGACCGAACACCAGACAGTGGCAAGGCAAGGGGCGGTGGAGTGATGATGTATGTTAATAACAACTGGTGCAGACCGGGACATATCACTGTTAAACAACAACACTGCAACAAAGACATGTAGTTGCTAGCTGTTAGCATGCGGCCTACATATCTCCCGAGGGAATACTCACACGTGATCTGCATTGTTATTTATGCAAATCCGACGGCAAACGCTGAGACAGTGCGTGACGTCATCCACTCAGTAACTGGCAGGCTGCAGACAGAACACCCAGATGCTCTTCTCCTCATCTCAGGCGACTTCAACCATGTTTCACTGTCTCCCATTCTACCCACGTTCACCCAGTATGTCACATGCCACACTAGAGACAATAAAACACTGGACTTAATCTACGCAAACTCTAAGGAGGCGTACACCTCATCACCACTTCCCCCACTCGGGAGATCGGATCACAACTTGGTTCATCTCCAGCCGGTGTACAAACCCCTAGTGCACAGACAACCTCCGGCCATGCGCACAGTGAAGTTATGGTCTGAGGAGGCAATGGACGCTCTAAAGGACTGTTTTGAAACCACTGCCTGGGAGCAGCTCTGCGATCCACATGGTGAGGACATCAATGGCCTCACTCACACCATCACGGACTACATCAGCTTCTGTGTGGACAACACCGTACCCACCAAGACCATACGGTGTTGCTCGAACAACAAACCCTGGATCAACCTTGAGATAAAAACACTTCTGAGAGAGAAGAGGAGGATCTTCAGGTCGGGGAACAGGGAGATGCTGAAGTCCGTACAGAGGGAGCTGAGGAGGAAGATGAGAGAAGGCAAGGCCAGCTTCAGGAAGAAGATGGAGGACAAGCTGCAACAGAGCGACATCGGCGGGGTCTGGAGAAACCTTAAAACCATCTCTGGGCTCCAGAATACCTCCCCCCAGGCGACGGGGGGCAGGGAGTGGGTGAACAATCTGAACCTGTTTTTTAATAGGTTTGACCAACCGCCCTCCCCCCCGACTGAACAACAACCACTGCTGCCTCTGAAGACATCGAGTCCTGCTGCCCACACCCCACTCCACCATCACCCCCCCACTCCCAACACACAGCCCCCCAACATGACCCTCACTAAGACCCAGGTGAGGACGGAGCTGAGGAAGATCAAGGCGAGGAAGGCGTCGAGACCGGACGGCATCAGCGCAAAGCTCCTCAAGTCCTGTGCAGACCAGCTGTGTGGGATTGTGGAGCACATCTTCAACCTGAGCCTGAAGCTGGGGAGGGTACCACAGTTGTGGAAAACATCTTGTGTGGTACCTGTACCAAAGACTTCCCACCCCAAAGATCTGAACAGCTACAGACCAGTGGCCCTGACGTCCCACATGATGAAGACCCTGGAGAGACTGCTCCTTGCTCACCTCTGCCCCCTGGTGGGACCAGCGATGGATCCACTCCAGTTCGCCTACCAGCATGGCATTGGGGTGGAGGATGCGGTGATCTTCCTCCTTCATCGTTCTCTGTCCCACCTGGAGAAGCCCAGGAATGCGGTGAGGATCATGTTCTTTGACTTCTCCAGTGCTTTCAACACCATCCAACCGATGATCCTGAAGGACAAGCTGCTGTGTGCAGGGGTGGACCAGCACCTGTCATCATGGATCCTGGACTACCTCACAAACCGGCCACAGTTTGTGAGAACCCGGGACTGTGTGTCCAACATGATCATCGGTAGCACGGGGGACCCCCAGGGAACGGTTTTGGCTCCCTTCCTGTTCACCCTTTATACTGCGGACTTCTCACACAACACACTGCCATCTACAGAAGTTCTCTGACGACTCTGCGATCGTTGGCCTCATCTCCAACGGAGATGAAGCTGAGTACAGAGGACTTATCCAGGACTTCGTGGACTGGTGCCATCGGAACTGCCTCCAGATCAACGCGGGAAAACTAAGGAGCTGGTGGTGGACTGCCGCAGGCAAGGACAACCCCTCACAGCACCAGTAAATATACAGGGAACTGACATCGAGATGGTGACATCCTACAAGTACCTGGGTGTTCATCTGAGCAATAAACTAGACTGGTCACACAATACTGACGCACTCTACAAGAAGGGATAGCGCAGGCTGTTCCTACTGAGGAGACTCAGGTCTTTTGGTGTACAAGGGGTGCTGCTGAAGACATTCTACGACACGGTGGTGGCATCAGCCATCACTTTTGGAGTGGTCTGCTGGGGCAGTGGCGTTACAGCAGCCGATAGGAAGAGACTGAACAAACTGATCAAGAAAGCTAGCTCTGTCCTGGGGCAGCGCCTTGACCCAGTGGAGGAGATGGGAGAGAGAAGGATGGTGGCTAAACTGTCATCTCTGCTGGAGTCTGAGTCCCACCCTATGCAGGACATACTGAATGCACTGAGGAGCTCATTTACAGTGGGGCAAAAAAGTATTTAGTCAGCCACCAATTGTGCAAGTTCTCCCACTTAAAAGATGAGAGAGGTCTCCAATTTGACAAAATGAGAAAAAAAAAAATCCAGAAAATCACATTGTCTGATTTTTAAAGAATTTATTTGCAAATTATGGTGGAAAATAAGTATTTGGTCACCTACAAACAAGCAAGATTTCTGGCTCTCACAGACCTGTAACTTCTTCTTTAACAGGCTCCTCTGTCCTCCACTCGTTACCTGTATTAATGGCACCTGTTTGAACTCATTATCAGTATAAAAGACACCTGTCCACAACCTCAAACAGTCAGACTCCAAACTCCACTATGGCCAAGACCAAAGAGCTGTCAAAGGACACCAGAAACAAAATTGTAGACCTGCACCAGGCTGGGAAGACTGAATCGGCAATAGGTAAGCAGCTTGGTGTGAAAAAATCAACTGTGGGCGCAATTATTAGAAAATGGAAGACGTACAAGACCACTGATATTCTCCCTCGATCTGGGGCTCCACGCAAGATCTCACCCCGTGGGGTCAAAATGATCACAAGAATGGTGAGCAAAAATCCCAGAACCACATGGGGGGACCTAGTGAATGACCTGCAGAGAGCTGGGACCAAAGTAACAAAGGCTACCATCAGTAACACACTATGCCGCCAGGGACTCAAATCCTGCAGTGCCAGACGTGTCCCCCTGCTTAAGCCAGTACATGTCCAGGCCCGTCTGAAGTTTGCTAGAGAGCATTTGGATGATCCAGAAGAGGATTGGGAGAATGTCATATGGTCAGATGAAACCAAAATAGAACTTTTTGGTAAAAACTCAACTTGTCGTGTTTGGAGGAGAAAAGAACACCATACCTACTGTGAAGCATGGGGGTGGAAACATCGTGCTTTGGGGCTGTTTTTCTGCAAAGGGACCAGGACGACTGATCCGTGTAAAGGAAAGAATGAATGGGGCCATGTATCGTGAGATTTTGAGTGAAAACCTCTTTCCATCAGCAAGGGCATTGAAGATGAAACGTGGCTGGGTCTTTCAGCATGACAATGATCCCAAACATACCGCCCGGGCAACGAAGGAGTGGCTTCGTAAGAAGCATTTCAAGGTCCTGGAGTGGTCTAGCCAGTCTCCAGATTTCAACCCCATAGAAAATCTTTGGAGGGAGTTGAAAGTCCGTGTTGCCCAGCGACAGCCCCAAAACACCCAAAATCACTGCTCTAGAGGAGATCTGCATGGAGGAATGGGCCAAAATACCAGCAACAGTGTGTGAAAACCTTGCGAAGACTTACAGAAAACGTTTGACCTCTGTCATTGCCAACAAAGGGTATATAACAAAATACTGAGATGAACTTTTGTTATTGACCAAATACTTATTTTTCACCATAATTTGCAAATAAATTCTTTAAAAATCAGACAATGTGACTTCCGGTCTGGACGCCATGGCGACTGCAGCTTAACACTGAAGCTCTCAGACTCAATCCAGGATAACACCTTGAAAATCAAACTTAACGGATTTTTGGAGGAGTGAAAATCAAAAGACAAAATCATCATGTCTAAAGGAAAACAGAAGAAACTGAAATTCTCCAGGCCAGGACACGTATCGGCCGGAGAATCTGAACTGGAAGATCCCCGTTCAGAAGACGAGGAGCTGGTGATAGCTAACAAAAGGGTTAGCCTGAAATCACTATTTGAGGAACTACGACGATTTCGCCGAGATGTTACGGCCGAATTTCGGGAATTCAGAGAAGAATTGAAAAGGACAAACAGCAGAGTGGACCAGGCCGAGAACCGAATCTTGGAAACAGAGGATCGAATAAAAGTGCTCGAAGATTCTGTGCTGGACCTACGCAAAAGACAAGCAGCTATAGAGGCTAAGCTAACCGACCAAGAAGGAAAACAAAGAAGAGACAACATAAGAATTCATGGTCTGATAGAAGGAACCGAAAATGGTTTTAACTCAATGGCAGAATGCGTGGAATCCTTACTAAGAGAGAAATTGGATATTCCACAAACCACCGACTTGAAGATAGAAAAGGCACATCGTTCATTAGCCGCTAGGCCGGCGGCGGAAGCGCCCCCACGTTCGGTGTTGGTAAGATTTTCCAATTTCAAAATAAAACAAGAGGTTGTAAGACTGGCCTGGCAGAAAAAAGGATTTATGCACCAGGAGAGAAAAGTCTACGTGGAACACGATTACGCCCCGGAGGTCCTTAAAAAGCGCAGGGAATACAATGACGCGAAAAAGGTGTTAAGAGAGAAGAAATTGCGCTTTCAGACACCATTTCCTGCGAAGTTAAGGGTCTTCTACGGCGATGAAACGTGTCTCTATAATTCGGCGGAAGAAGCAACAGCTGACATGGCGAAAAGAGGGCTCCCGGTAACGGTATTTAAACCCGCGGCAGACCCGAGTGTGAAGATCAAAGCGCAAACATGGACAACACAAAGACCCTCAAAATCCACGGACCAGCAGCGGGAAACCCAGCACCAGAGCGTCGCGGATAAACTATCCGTTTTCAGGTTGGAATAGCGACCTTTTTTTTTTTTTTTTTTTTCCTCTTGAATCAATCCGCACATCCAACGCCCCTCATACAAGGTAACAAACATTAAAGGAGATGCATATTCAGCATGTGGTAAAACATTTCATGGAACAATTATATTATTTGAAACAAATAAGTCTTTGTAATAAAAAAAAAAAAAAAAAAAACTTGTTAAAATAGAAATGTGACAATAATCCACATGTTCTCCTCATACTAACAAATACTGTTTTTGCGTGAATGTTTGATGTGATGGGGGTGGGAGGGTGCACACAATTTCACAGGGTTTAGGCATAAAAGGAAAAAAAAAAAAAATCATTACAAGTTTGGATTGGGTTCTGAAACTCACGTTAAAAGCATGGGACTACTTTCAGTGGTAAGAGAGGGCCCTCAACACGTAACAGAGTTTGAGGAATTTCCCTCAGAGCCTTCACTCCATCAAGGCTCTTACAGGGTCTTTAAAAAGACCTCAGCTCAGGAAGTTCTTTTGACAGCTTTTTGTTTTAAAGTTTTTTACACTATGTTCTTAATGTTTTTCTTGTTTTTAATGTTCTTTCAGTTTCTGAGTAGCACAAAAGAGGGCCACCACACAGTTATACTAAACAAAACAACACAATGGAGAAACAGGGTGTAACCAAAATAATTTCATATAATGTAAAAGGAATCCTGAATCCAGTTAAAAGATCCAAGATTCTAGGCAAAATGAAAAAAGACAAAGCAGGAATAATACTTTTACAAGAAACCCACCTAACAGACGTGGAACACAATAAACTCAGTAGACAAGGGTTTAAAATGATCTCTTCATCTTCATATAAATCAGGGAGGAGGAGGGGAGTAGCGACATTGATATCAACCAAAATTACATTTGAAAAAAAATCAGAAAACAAAGATAAAGAAGGGAGATACAGTTTGGTAACTGGGCGGCTAGAGGGAGAAGATATCACCCTGCTGAATGTGTATGCTCCCCCAGGGGCTAACTGGAAATTTTATAAAAATGTATTCGACCTAATGATAACTAAAGCTCAAGGTTTAGTGATATGTGGTGGGGACTTCAATCTTAGACTGAATCCATACTGGGATGCTTCTGGTAATTCCCCACATCAAAATAACACCCAAAACAGGAAGACTCGGATGCTACTAAAAGAATTGGGAGTCTGTGACGTGTGGAGGGAACTCAACCCCAGTGTAAAAGACTATACATTTTACTCAACTCCACATTCATCTTACTCAAGGATTGACTATTTTTTTATGTTTAATAGAGACATTGGTAGAGTAAAAACATGTAAAATAGGACTGATGGATCTCTCCGACCACAGTCCGATCTACATGGACTTAAATATCCAAAAATACACAAATAATACATTTTCTTGGAGGTTAAATTCAAATGTCCTGAAAGGACCATTGAAAGATGAATTGGAGTCAGATATTCTCAGATATTTGGAAGATAACGATAATGGAGAAGTATCCCCTTTAATACTGTGGGATGCATGTAAAGCTGTAATAAGAGGAAAGATTATTGCAAAACTGGCAACCCAAAAGAAACTAAGACAAGAAAAACTATCCACATTAGAGTCAGAACTTAGGAACCTAGAAAAAGAACACAAAGGCAACACTCATTCTACTGACTCGCTCAAGATTAAGGAAATTAAAAACCAAATAAATGAGATCTACACAATAGAAATCCAGAAGAAACTTACATTTCTGAAACAAAAATACTATGAAGCAGGCAGTAAATCGGCAAAATTGCTAGCCTATAAATTGAGGAAACATCAAACAGAAAGAGCAATCTACAAAATCAGAGACCCAGTATCAAAGGAAATAAAATTCAGAATTCAGGATATTCTTAAAAACTTCGAGAATTACTATAAGAACTTATACTCCCACAAAAAACATAAAAACGCATCCGAGGCATTCCTAAACACATTAAACCTTCCCCAACTTACGGAGTCACAAAATAAAACACTACTGTCAGAAATACATCCTAAAGAATTGGAAAAAGCAATTATGAAACTTAAAGCTAACAAATCCCCAGGAGCTGATGGCTATACAGCAGAGTGGTACAAAACCTTTAAACAGCAACTATCTCCTCTCCTCCTGAAAACATTTAATTATGTCCTCCACACAGGGGAAATCCCCCCCTCCTGGAGAGAAGGGGTCATTGCAGTTATACCTAAACCTGAAAAGGATAAACTAGACTGCTCCAACTACAGACCAATCAGTGTACTAAATCAGGACTATAAGCTTTTTACCATTATCCTTGCCAAAAGGTTAGAGAATATACTGACAGACCTAATTCATTTAGACCAAACAGGTTTTATAAGACAAAGACAGACACAAGACAACATTCGACGCACTTTACACATAATTCATCATATAAAAAAATATAACTTAAATGCAGTCATATTAGGATTAGATGCTGAAAAAGCATTCGATTCGGTTGACTGGTCTTTTCTATACAGAATCTTATCCAGTTTCAATTTTCATAACAACTTCATTAGAACTATACAGGCATTATATAAAAAACCAACAGCTAAAATAAGGATTAACGGTAATTTATCATCATCTTTTGAACTGGAAAGAGGATGTCGTCAGGGCTGCCCCCTGTCTCCACTGCTCTTTGCAATCTTCATAGAACCTCTGAGCCAATGGATAAGACAAAACCAAAAAATTCAAGGTATTACACTTGGTCAGAAGGAACATAAAATAGCACTCTTTGCTGATGACATTTTAATATACCTAGGGCAGCCGGACACTTCTTTACCAGAACTAACCTCAGTTTTTTCAGAGTATGGAGATTTATCGGGGTACAAATTAAATATGCATAAAACCCAAGTTTTAACATTCAACTATGACCCAAATCATTATTCACTAAGCAAACTCAAAACTAACTGGGAGTCGGAATCTATGAAATATCTGGGGGTCAATATCCCGAAACAACTCAACAAAATTATATCACTAAACTATGATCCACTGGTGACAAAAATAAAATCTGACCTAGCAAGATGGAATATGATACCATTCTTGGGTATTGCACAAAGAATTGAAGCAGTCAAAATGAATATACTTCCACGTCTTCTATACCTTTTCCAAACAATACCGGTAGAACCTCCCAATAAAACATGGCAGGAGCTGGACAGAAGGATCTCAAGATTCATATGGCAGGGCAAGAGACCTAGAATCAGATATAGAACCCTACAGCTAAACAAAGACAAAGGTGGGCTCGCGCTGCCAAATATCAGGGACTACTTTAAAGCCGCACAAATTAAAACTTTAGTAGAGATATGTAACCCAGTCTACTCTGCACAATGGAAGGAGATCGAATGCCAAATAACAAGTGACATCCCCCTACAGGCGATAATAGGGAACAATGTCTTACCTAAGCTTTTGAATAACACTAACCCGTGGATAGAGACCCCGCTAAAAATTTGGTTTAAGATAGTCAGAGAGAATCAAACTAAAGAGCCCTATCGACTTCTGCAATGGATCGCCTATGATCAGGACTTTACTCCTAATAAAACAGACACCAGATTTAAAAAGTGGAAGGAGAAGGGGCTGATAAAATATTACGATTTTTTTAAAGGGCAAATCTTAAGAAGTTTTGAAGATTTGAAAAAACAAGGCCTAATAAATCAAGACCTTTACAGGTTCTTCCAGCTTAGACACCACATAAACAATATACTTAAAAAGGAGGTTTTGGAAAGGGCCCAGTCAGGTGTTCTGAAGGTCTTCTTAATGGCATATAAAGGGATCCCAGGGATCAGATACATTTCTAAAATATACCAAGGTCTTCAAGACTTAAAAGGAGACAACACATCTTATATAAAAGAGAGATGGGAAAAAGAGGGGAATTTCACTTTACATCTGGAAATATGGGAAAAGCTAAATAAACAGCAATGGAAAAGTACCTCATCCCTGCAGTGGAGAGAATTTGGATGGAAAAACTTGGCAAGATTTTTCAGAACACCTGCACAAAACAAATTTACCCATAAGGGATTGAACTGTTGGCGCTTGTGTGGTGAAAAGACTGCAAATCATTTTCATGTGTTTTGGTCATGCCCAGTTATCCACCAATATTGGACCAATGTACAGACAATATTGGGGAAAATATTCAAAATTACAGTTCCCTTTTCTTTTGTAACTTTGTATTTGGGTTTACTACCGGACTCACTGGAAAGACGAGGAGAAAAATACTTATTCAATGTTTTAATATTGGCAAGCAAAAAAGCTCTAACTAAAAAATGGATGTTGAAGGACTGTCCTACACCTGAAGATTGGACTAACGTGATCCAAGACATTTACTCGATGGAAAAGTTGACATTCGCACTGAGACAGGACATGGATGGGTTCATGAACTTTTGGCAACCCTGGATCGCATATGTGTCTTCCATTAGATCTAATCTTTGACAAATACCATTTCAATAATGGTTCCGCTCTTTGTTCCAACACTACTCAGATGCTCTTTTATCTTTATTTACTTACTTTTTCTTTTTGTTTGTTTTTTACTGGTTTGTTTGTTTTTTTTATTTGTTTTTTTTTTTTCTCTTTTCACTTTTTCTTTCACTTTAAAAAAAAAAAAAATAAGGGGTGTTGTAAGAATTAATCTTCCAATGTTGTCAGATATCAGAAAATAAGGGAACATGTGATGAAAATGTAAACACTGCATTGCTGTAACGACCTGTATACCCTTTACAAAAACTTAAATAAAAAAAAAAAAAAAAAATCAGACAATGTGATTTTCTGGATTTTTTTTTTTCTCATTTTGTCTCTCATAGTTGAGGCATACCTATGATGAAAATTGGAGACCTCTCTCATCTTTTAAGTGGGAGAACGTGCACAATTGGTGGCTGACTAAATACTTTTTTACCCCACTGTAGCAGCAGACTACATCATCCTAGGTGCACAACCGAGAGGTTTCGCAGGTCCTTCCTACCTACGGCTGTCAGACTGTATAACCAAAGCAGGGCTGCTCGCAGAGATAGCAAAAAAAACGTGACAACCTAATAGTACTGAATGCAAAAGACGCAATAGACTTACACAATGGTCCCCTCCGGTATACAACCAGGAAAATACTGGTCGCTACGGAGGGTGACAATATGTATGGGTACATAATCATACCATGTAGGATAACTAAGTAGACGGTTATGCTGTTCATTCCATCTAGCTACAATGCTCCGCACTGTGTGTGTTTATATATTTATATATTTATTCCATCTAGCGACAATGCTCCGCACTGTGTGTTTATATATTTATATATTTATTCCATCTAGCCACAATGCTCCGCACTGTGTGTTTATATATTTATATATTTATTCCATCTAGCTACAATGCTCCGCACTGTGTGTTTATATATTTATATGTACATACACTACCGTTCAAAAGTTTGGGGTCACCCAGACAATTATTTTGTGTTTTCCATGAAAAGTCACACTTATTTACCACCATGAGTTGTAAAATGAATAGAAAATATAGTCAAGACATTGACAAGGTTAGAAATAATGATTTGTATTTGAAATAATAAGTTTTCCAGATACTCAACCTGCTCAAAGGAAGGTCAGTTTTATAGCTTCTCTAACCAGCTAAACTGTTTTCAGCTGTGCTAACATGATTGCACAAGGGTTTTCTAATCATCCATTAGCCTTCTGACTCAATGAGCAAACACATTGTACCATTAGAACACTGGAGTGATAGTTGCTGGAAATGGGCCTCTATACACCTATGTAGATATTGCACCAAAAACCAGACATTTTCAGCTAGAATAGTCATTTACCACATTAGCAATGTATATTAGACATTAGAGTGTATTTCTGATTAGTTTAAAGTTATCTTCATTGGAAAAAACAGTGCTTTTCTTTCAAAAATAAGGAAATTTCTAAGTGACCCCAAACTTTTGAACGGTAGTGTATGTATACTCGCTGCTCTTGTTTTTTCTTGTCTTCTGATTGTTGCTCTGAGTGTTGCTATACCTGTGCTGTTGCAATCCTGTAATTTCCCCATTGTAGGACTAATAAAGGCTTATCTTATCTTAAAAAGAGTACTTCTAGCATGTTTGGGGCCACAAACAATGACTTCAGTTTTATCTGTATTCAGCAATAGAAAGTTGTAATTGTGCCCTTCAGAGGTAAAGTGGGCTATCCCACAAAACCATTATTTTGAGAAAATGAGCTCTAAAGTTGAAATATTCTCAAAAAATCAGTGTGCCTATATCATTAAAAAGTTACCCCCTATAGGGGTAACTAGAGCTCATTTTCTCAAAATAATCGTTTTGTGGGATAGCCCACTTTACCTCTGAAGGGCACAATTCATCCAGGTTTTGATATCCTGAAGACACTCCTAGAGTAAACCCAACTGGCTGGGATCATCTGGATTGATGGATAAATACAATTGAGTGCTGTCAGCGTAACAATGAAAATGAATAGAATGCTTCCTCATAATGTCTCCCAAATGCAGCATGTATAATGTAAACAATACTGGTCCAAGTACTGATCTCTGCAGAACTCCATAGCTAACCGTGGTCTGAGTAGAGGACTTGTTATGGACATGAACAAACTGGGAACGGTCTGATAGACAAGACTGGAACCATCTTAGTGTTCCATTCAAGCCAATTTGCTGTTCAAGTCTCTCTAGCAGAATATGGTGGTCAATGGTATTAAAGGCAGCGCTGAGGTCCAATAAAACAAGGACGGAGACAAGTCCTTTGTCAAATGCCATAAGGATGTTATCAGTAACTTTCACTAAGGTTGTCTCTGTGCTGTGCTGTTTCCTAAAACCTGACTGAAATTTCTCAAATACAGAATTTTTTCTAAAAAGGTGCATAGTTGATTGGCGACTACTTTTTCGAGGATCTTGGAAAAGTAGGGGAGGTTAGATATTGGTCTATAATTAGGCAAAATCACAGAATCAAGCAAAGGTTTTTTAAGTAGAGGTTTAATTACTGCCACTTTAAATGACTGCAGTACATGTCCTGTCAATAGGGACATATTAATTATGTTCAAAAGAGATAGACTAATCAGAGATAGCGATTCCTTCACTAGTCTAGTGGGGGTTGGGTCTAAAAGACAGATAGTTGGTTTAGAGGCTGACACTATTAGGGCTAGATCAGAGGAGAAAATTTAGAAAAGTGGAGTTCGGAGCCTGTGGGCACAGCAGTGTTAGGTAGAGGCTTGGTATTTTTAGGGGGGGGGGTATTTTTTTGAATATTATTCCTAATACTGACAATTTTATCATTAAAAAAATTCAGTAAGTCGTCAGCACTAAGAGTTGGAGGGATGTAGGGATCTATGGCATTTTGGCTCTGTGGTTGTTTTTATTTTCTTCTATCAAGGATGAATAGTACTGTCGCCTTGCACTACGGAGAGATTTGTTATAGGTGGTATGGCTGGAATTCCAGGCTGAACAAGATTCTTCTGTCTTATTTGCACGCCAGAGCCTTTCACAGGATCTAACTTTCTGTTTTGACTTACGGGTGTGGGAGTTGTACCATGGAGCTAGTCTCCTATTTTTAATAGTTTTCTTTTTAAGAGGGGCTATGGAGTCAAGTGTTGACTGCAGTGAGGCTGCAGTACTACCAACTAAAAGGTTTAATCATCATCACTCTATAAAAGCAAGAAATCTGTGTGTGCGTGTGTCACGCTTCATAGGACATCATAGGACGGCCTATGATCTCTGCCTGAACATCATAGGACGTCTTATGAACTCAGGCATCATAGGACATAGACAAATGTGTCTTTATGATGTCATATAGACCATGTGGCTTTGAACTCAGGCATCATAGGACACAGACAATTGTCTTTATGATGTCACACTATGTGTCTTTATATCACACTGTAAAAGCAAGAAAGCTCTGTGTGTGTGTATGTCTGTCATGTTCATAGGACACCATAGATGGCCTATGATCTCTGCCTGAACATCATAGGACGTCCTATGAACACTTTATGCTCAGATCTATTTTCATGATCCTGTCCATGAACTGAAATTACTATGCACCTATCCCTCAACCAGTGGTCTCAACGAAGAAGACCACCCACCAGATGGAGAGCAATAGAATGAGAACTGCTGCACATCAGAAAAGATGCCATAAGATGAAACACCTGAGGTTCCAGCAGTACATCGCACCCGTCTGAGACAGGAGGACACCCTTCACCAGCATAGGGTATGACAGACTTTAAAGCACGTTTCTAGGACATCATAGGATGGCCTATGATCTCTGCCTCATCATCATAGCGTGTCCTATGAACTCAGGCATCATAGGATGACTCACCATGCCTATATGACAGCAAATGTGTAACCTTGACAAATGCCAGTCTACACTACCAATGTGTAAAATGCCAAGAAAAGCGCTGATTTCCTCCGGGTGCTCCGGTTTCTTGGTTTCTAAGGGC
Organism: Pholidichthys leucotaenia; assembly: GCA_020510985.1. Classification (NCBI taxonomy): domain Eukaryota; kingdom Metazoa; phylum Chordata; class Actinopteri; order Cichliformes; family Pholidichthyidae; genus Pholidichthys; species Pholidichthys leucotaenia. Next base: position 341,705,538 of record CM035843.1, read on the forward strand.
ATGCAAGGGCCTTCCTGAACACGGTCAAAAGCCACTTTTTCAGGATCGTGCCCATGAACTGGAATTACGACGCACCTATCCCTCAACCAGTGATCTGAACAAAGAAGACCCACCAGATGGAGAGCAATAGAATGAGGAGAACTGCTGCACGTCAGAAAGGATGCTGTGAACATGAAACACCTCAGGTTCCACCAGTACGCCACAGGCATGACTGTGAACAACACAGCTATCTGAGACAGGAGGAGACCCTTCAGTGGTCTGAACGAAGAAGACCCACCAGATGATGTCTATATGACGGCACACAGACAGAGCACATGACTCCCTACAAGATATACTGTACATATAGACACAGGTAAGCAACATAACACAGAACAGTGACAGGCAGGAGAAGAAGTAACAAGCTGGGGCAAACAGCCCCAGATGGCAGGGCATATTTTGTGTGATTTTTATGTTTTGCTGCGTACAAAAGCCGTCACATGTGATTGCTACTTAGTGCTGTGTTGCTATACCAACTGTCCTGTAACTGGCAAGAATTCTGTTACAATGCATCCCCTCTACAGGTATGCATGGGTATGCACTAGTTCTAATGGATTCAAGTAGTCAGTGCTGTCTGCTATATTGACACATGGTAATAGAGTAAGTGCTGAAGGGTTTAATTATTTAAAGCGAGCTACGGCACGATCAGATAAGTATCTGGTAACTATATTTCTGCTTGATGCTGTGAAATTGGATAGCACAAATTTGAACGTTATCAAATAGTGGTCAGTCAGTGTAGGATTTTGAAGGATGACAAGCAGCTCATCAATTTCTACACTGTAGGCCAAGACCAGGTCAAGGGTATGATTATGATGATGAGTTGGTTTACTAACACACTGAAAAAAACCAGTTGAATTTATGAGGGAGAGAAATGCTACACTGTGACCATCATTATCAACATCACTTCATCACTATGTTCTTCTTTTAGATTTGATTGGCGGTTGGCAACCAGCTTACTGGTGCATTACCGCCACGTACTTCACTCTATATCATCACTCCATCTGGTCAGGAGCTGTAGTCTTTCTATCATCATTGCTGTGTCCAATCAAATCTCAATTATATCTTCAGACATCACTCTTCTTTGTCTCCTTGTACTTTTTACTTCATCACTATCACTCTTCATCACTCTATAAAAGCAAGAAATCTGTGTGTGTGTCTGTCACGCTTCATAGGACATCATAGGACGGCCTATGATCTCTGCCTGAACATCATAGGCCGTCCTATGAACTCAGGCATCATAGGACTCCAAGCCTGCCTTTATGATGTCATATACAGTGACATCAGGCAGCATGTCTTGATGTCATTATAGGCCAACATGTCTTTATGCCATCATAGGCAGTCCTGCCTTCATGTCTTGATGTCATATACAGTGACATCAGGTAACATGTCTTTATGATGTTATCATAGGCTGTCCTAACATGTCTTTATGTCATATACATCAAGGCTGCCTTCATGTCTTGATGTCATATACAGTGAGTCCATGCCCGAAAGCCTCTTTTTGCTCAAATCTATTTTCATGAGCCTGTCCATGAACTGAAATTACGACGCACCTGTCCCTCAACCACTGGTCTCAACGAAGAAGAAGAATAAGACCCACCAAATGGAGAGCAATAGAATGAGGAGAACTGCTGCATGTCAGAAAAGATGCCATGAAGATGAAACACCTGAGGTTCCAGCAGTACTTCGTACCCGTCTGAGACAGGAGGACTCCTTCACCAGCATAGGGTACGACACACAAGGGATGCACAGACAGGAAACATGTGGCAGTGCGCCATGCACATGCTGAGTCACTTAAAGCCCGAAATGCCCACAAAGCGAGCAACACTGCACGCCAGGCAAGGCACAGACAAGCTGAGACCGAGGAGATGCGGAATAGTCGGCTGGCCAGGGACAGTCAATTCCATGCAAGACACAGAGAAGCTCAGACCGAGGAGATGCGAGAAATGTCTATGTGTGTCACATTTATAGGACATCAGGCATCACAGGACTCACGATGCCGTCATAAAGACATGATGTCTATATGATGGCACATAGACAGAGCACATGCGGAAGTTTGGGAGGGGAAATCTTTAATGAACGTCCATAGGGAGCTGTGGGCGTTCATAGCTATGACATCACAGGCGCACACTGTGTTCCTATGATGTCACATGACCATATAAAGAGTTCTGAACAACTCCTTCTATGATGTCATAGACATCATAGGCACCCTGTGAGGTCAGAACACTCTTTACAGGCATGCAGAAATACTTGCTTAACCATGTCAAAGATCAAATGCAGGGATCACGTAACAGTAACTTTCTACAGGCATGCAGAAATGCTTGCTTACACTTGCTTTCTACAGGCATGCAGAAATACTTGCTTATACTTGGTTTCTACGGGCATGCACGGGTATGAACGGGTATGCACTAGTCTATATGAATATTAAAATCACCAGCTATGATAATCTTGTCTGAACTAAGAACTAAGGTTGTTAAGAACTAAGAGAATTCAGACAAATGAAGCACTGGGAGGGTGATATACTATGGTAAATAAAATGGGCTGCGCTGACTTCCACGATGGATGTGCTAAGCTAAAAATTAAGCATTCAGAAGAGTTACAATTTGAGTTTAGCTTAGGCTGAGGGTTCATTGGTATTGTGGATTCATATATTACCCCGACACCACCACCTCGGCCAGTGTTTCTAGGAATATGAATATTACCATAGCTGGGAGGGTGGCCTCATTGATACCAACAAAGTCATCGGGGCGTAGCCATGTTTCTGTGAGACAGAGTATATTTATACTGTAATCCGTGATCATGTCATTAATTAATTTTTTTTTGTATACTTTATTGATCCCCAGAGGGGAAATTCAGGGCATCCACCTGGATGGATGAAGCAGCCATGGTACAGTGCTATCCCTTAACCATTCACACACACATTCACACCTAGGGCCACTTTAGAGTCTGCAATTAACCTAACCTTCATGTTTTTGGCCTGTGGGAGGAAACCGGAGAAATCCCGGAGTAAACCCACGCAGATACGGGGAGAACATGCAAACTCCACACAGATCACTGTTGGTCAGGGGCTGGGATTGAACCAGGAATCCCATGGCCAAGGGTGAGTTGCTGTGCTGGCGCAGTGCTAACCACTGTGCCACCGCACCGCCAGATAATCACTTTATCTGACAGAGATCTTATATTCAGCAGTCTGCATTTAATTATTTTATTTAGCTGTGGTAAATTAGTGGTTTTAATCTTCATTACGTTATGTTGTATTTGTCTTGGGTTATAATGTTTTGAGTAATAGGAGACAGACACAATCTCTATGGGGTTAGGAATTGAAGACTGATCTAAACAGCGAGAATTATTTGGATTAATAGGATTAATATGAGAAGTGGAAGCAAAGAAGGGCTGGTTGGCAGACCCAGGTACTTTGGAGTGAGTTAACACACCAGCTTTCAGTCATTGTACTGAAAAATGCTGAATGGAATAAAACAGATTGCCCCTTAGAACACGTGCACCAAGTCTATTTGGATGGATTCCATCTGGCCTCATAAATGATGGGCGGTTCCTGAGCAGGTTGAAATTGTCTATAAAACCAATGTTAGAAGTAGGACATGTTGAACACAACCAGGTATTAAGGCTAAGAGTTCTACTAAAATAATTGCAACCTCTTCTGAAAGGAGCAAGTGGTCCAGAAATAAACACACGTCTGCCACAGTTCTTAAGAGTGGACAGAAGGCTCCTGAAGTCTCTCTTTAAGATCTCAGACGCTTCATCTGGGATGTTGTTACATCCAACATGGACAATAACAGTTTTAGCGTGGGGGTATTCATTTAATAGGTCAGGGGTAAGAACCTCAATGTCTGACACTTTAGCCCCAGGAAAAAATTTTGTAACACAGTACCTGCTTCTGACGTTCCTCATTATTGAATCACCGATTACCAGCATCATCTGGGGGGTCCTAAATAACGCACCCCAATGCACCTGTGCGCCCCCAAATATCACCCTGTCCTCAAGGCTTCATTTCAACTCAGTGGTTTGGGTATGTGACTTTCTTTTTTTTGCTGATAAACTACAGTTTCACAGCATTCTACAAAGCCCCCAATTGCCTCTGTGTGTACAGTAGTTATGTCAATAAACATGCATAACATTTTAAATGCAACAGTTTCACCCCTTCCCCGGCACAGTTCATTCATTTAGTAGTGTGTGTAATCCATGTAAGTTGCATATAACTATAAAGGATGAGATTTGTATATAGTTAGGCCCAGAAATATTTGGACAGTGACACAAGTTTTGTTATTTTAGCTGTTTACGAAAACATATTCAGGTTACAATTATATAATCAATATGGGCTTAAAGTGCAGACTCTCAGCTGTAATTTGAGAGTATTCACATCCAAATTAGAGCAAGGGTTTAGGAATTACAGCTCTTTAATACGTAGCCGCCTCTTTTTCAAGGGACCAAAAGTAATTGGACAACTGACTCAGAAGGCTGCAAAAAAAAAATAACAAGGCTGCATGGGCTCTTCCCTCATTAACGTGTCATCAATTAAACAGTTAAAAGGTCTGGAGTTGATTCCAGGTGTGGCGTTTGCATTTGGAAGCTGTTGCTGTGAACACACAACATGCGGTCAAAGGAGCTCTCAATGGAGGTGAAACAGACCATCCTGAGGCTGAAAAAAAAGAAGAAATCCATCAGAGAGATAGCAGAAATGTTAGGAGTGGCCAAATCAACAGTTTGGCACATTCTGAGAAAAAAAGAGTGCACTGGTGAGCTTGGGAACTCAAAAAGGCCTGGACGTCCACGGAAGACAACAGTGGTGGATGATCGCAGAATCCTTTCCATGGTGAAGAACAAATCCACTCAAGTGAAGAACACTCTCCAGGAAGTAGGTGTATCAATATCTAAGTCTACCATAAAGAGAAGACTTCATGAGAGTAAATACAAAGGATTCACCACAAGGTGCAAACCATTAATCAACCTCAAAAATAGAAAGGCCAGAATTGACTTTGCCAAAAAACACCTGAAGAAGCCAGCCCAGTTCTGGAACAGCATTCTTTGGACAGATGAGACTAAGATCAACCTGTACCAGAATGATGGGAAGAAGAAAGTTTGGAGAAGAATTGGAACAGCTCGTGATCCAAAGCACACCACATCTTCTGTAAAACATGGTGGAGGCAGTGTGATGGCATGGGCATGCATGGCTTCCAATGGCACTGGGTCACTTGTGTTTATTGATGATGTGACAAAAGACAGAAGCAGCCGGATGAATTCTGAAGTGTATAGGGATATACTTTCTGCTCAGATTCAGCCAAATGCAGCAAAGTTGATTGGACGGCGCTTCACAGTACAGATGGACAATACTGCAAAAGCAACCCAGGAGTTTTTTAAAGCAAAGAAGTGGAATATTCTGCAATGGCCGAGTCAATCACCAGATCTCAACCCAATCGAGCATGCATTTCACTTGCTCAAGACAAAACAAGGCAGAAAGACCCACAAACAAGCAACAACTGAAGACAGCTGCAGTAAAGGCCTGGCAAAGCATCACAAAGGAGGAAACCCAGCGTTTGGTGATGTCCATGGGTTCCAGACTTCAGGCAGTCATTACCTGCAAAGGATTCTCAGCAAAATATTGAAAAGTAACATTTTACTTAGGGTTATGTTTATTTGTCCAATTACTTTTGAGCCCCTGAAATGAGGAGCGTTTGTATAAAAATGGCTACAATTCCTACATGTTTAATCATATATTTTTGTTCAACCACTTGAATTAAACCTTAAAGTCTGCACTTCAGTTCCGTTGTAGTTGTTTCATTTCAAATCTGATGTGGTGGCACGCAGAGCCCAAATCATGAAGATTGTGTCACTGTCCAAATATTTCTGGGCCTAACTGTATTGGACATAAAATATGTACCGGTACTTGTCAAGTCTAATATGATCTGCTTTCAATTGACAGGTGACCGTGGCTACCCACTCAATAGGTTCATAAATAGGTTCATATTGTCTTACTTTTTCATTACTGTTTTCCTTTATTCAACCAGCTGATCCACCCGGCTGGTCACAAATCACAGCGATCAGCTGATGCTTCTGAGGACAACTGCAGACGTCAGTCGAAACATGTCAAGGTTACATACACATCTCTTTCTCATCCCTGTCTGAATAAAGGAAAACAATAAAACTAATCTCATAGGGCTGTGAGCAGGCTATTGAATTATCTCTATCCAGCGCAAATGCCAGAGGACAGCGTGCCAAACAAAATGTTTTTACGCACCTCTACCTCATTCAGGAGCATGCAGGGCTTGTATATATCTATTTGCCTATCTGTTTGCATGTAATTGCATATTCAAATGGAGGCATGCCAAGGGAGAAGTCCGGTATTTCCTCACGTGCGTTCAATTTCAAGTAGATTGGGATGTACAAAGGAAATGTACTTGGATTCCTGCGTTATCTCTCATACACACTACTGCACCTACAGACATTTTGTATATTATTTGTATATTATAGTTAGTTGTTTTTTTGTTTTTTTTTCCCCAAGTATGTCTCAGGGATGTGTGAATGGATGGGGGGGTGGGGGGGTGGAGCTATGTGGGAGTGTGTCTTAAATCATGCTGCTTCTATTTATATGGATGCCGAGAGAAACACAATTTCATCTTGCCTGCACTACAGTTGTATGTACAGCAATATGACAATAAAGTTTGATTTGATTTTGATTTGATGCACTGTTTCATACATCTGGATTTTTTTTTTTGCTTACAGCGTTTTCTTGATTTAAACGTACGTCATCTTCAGTAGGAAATCTACGCGTCTTTGTACATGAGGCCCCTGGAGTTAGCAGGTACTGGTGTTTCACAGAAAACAATAACTAATGCACTCAACCGACATAGGCTCAATGCCTGTTCACCTGGCAAGAGTCCCTTGCTGAAGAAAAAGCATGTTGAAGCTCGTTTAAAGTTTGCTGCACAACATTTGGACAAGCCAGTAGAAATGCTGGGAGCATATAGTCTGGTTGGATGAAAAACTGAACTTCATGGATGTCACAACACAGCATGTTTGGAAGAGAAATGACATTGCACATCAGCCCAAAATCACCATACCAACAGTGAAGTTTAGAGGTGGGAGCATCATGGTGTGGTGGTGTTTTTCAGCACATGGTGCAGGCAAACTTCATATAATTGAAGGAATGCTGAATGGACAAATGTACAGAGACATCCTTGATAAGAATCTGTTGCCATCTGCCAAGATGCTGAAGATGAAATGAAGGTGGACTTTTCAACAAGACAATTATCCAAAGCACACAGCCAAGGAAACTCAGCTGGCTCAGAGAAGGAAAATAAAGCTGCTAGAATGGCCCAGTCAGTCACCTGACCTGAATACAATGAAAATCTGTGGAACAAATTAAAGATCAGAGTTCATAGAAAACACCCACAGAATCTTCAAGATTTGAAGACAGTTTGTGTGGAAGAATGGTCTAAAATCACTCCTGAGCAATGCCTGTGCTTAGTTTCTCCGTACAGGAGGCATCTGGAAGCCGTTATCACAAAAAGAGGCTTTTCTACTAAATATTAAATGAATTTCACGAAGCGTGTTTAATACTTATTGTTAAGTCGGAAATAATACAGGACTGAGAGCTTCTTGAGGAACATACAACTGAACTTTATTTAGCTCTTATTCCAATTTATATTCCCCACCGTAGCCCACCTGACGTCACCTACTCCTCCCACCCCGGCGGTGCTACGGCAAACCCTAAAGTCCAATTCTCATTCATAGCACCCCCCCCCCCACAAGTTCCAAACACAACACACTACCAAAATCAACACCGATTAAGACAATAAACACAGTCCTTGTGTGATGGCCTAAGCGCTGATCCCATCCGCGCACGCGTTGTCCAGTATTTTCCCTGTTCTATCTTATTTCGGGTCTTATCATATGGCCTCCTCCGGGGCTCTTATTTTGACAGTGTCACGGCAGGACTTCCGGCTGTCAGAGCCGAGCCGCACTGTGGCAGCTCTGTGGTATTCCATTAATTATATTCCCCTTTCCTTATTGTTCTTGGTTCTGTATTTAAGGAGGCAGCTGAGGCTTACTTCTCGCTGCAACCTACAACAACATCGTGCACCTCCGTGTACGTGACTGAAGTTCCTAGCCCCGACTCCAGTCTCTCCTGTGACTCATTTCGTCCTTCCTCCCGTAAGTGTTTATTGTTCAGCATAGGCTCCGTCCTCGCTGCCTCTCATAGTTAATCTCCAGTGTCAGTGTTCTTGTGTCTGAGTTTATGTTCGTGTTTTGCCCCACGTGGCTGTTTATTTTGTTATCCTTGTCTTTTGTAAATAAATCAGCAAACTTACTGTTTGGTCTCTGCCGTCTCATGAATGCCCTGCAAGGGGCGTTCCATAACACCTTGTTCTCTTTTTTTTTGTGAACATATAAACAAATGAACTTATGGGCGTCTGGGTAGACTACCAGAGCTCCCTGCCAGGCTGAAGCGGGTTATTCTGCCGCTAAGTCCAACCAGCACCGTCCATAATAGCCCTAATGTGGGAACCCACTCAGTATGTTTCCACTCAGACTGAAGGGCATGGCAGGACGAGATGCAGAACAAAGGTGCTGGGTGACAAGGGGAATTGTCATGGGGGGAGATTGGTGTGTTGATGCAAACAGTGACAAAGGGGAATGGCAAGTGTATTTATGTTAATGCAGCACCCCAGGTGGCGGAGCGAGTGGTATGCTATAAAAGGAGAGGTGCCCGCGACCTGCTCTTTGATGCTTGTGATTCTTGTGAATGTGAGAGAGAGATTAATAAAGTCTGCTCTGCTCTGGACCGCTTCGCCTGTTTATTTCTCTCTCCACACTGGTGACCCTTGACGCACAATGGAACTCCAGGCAAACACCCCGGAGACGACCCGGGCGGGAGGTGCCAGCAATGCGTGCGCCGTTTCGGTCAAACTCATGGACTTTTGGTTACACAACCCGAAGTCTTGGTTCCTCCACACCGAGGCCCAGTTCATGCTCCGGGGAATAATGGCGGATGACACCAGATATTACTCTGTGGTTGCAGCACTGGACACATGCACAACTCAGCAGGTGGCGAGCCTGCTCCGACAACCCCCAGCCCACAACAAATACGATGCTCTTAAAACCGCGCTGACCCGGCGCTACACACTCTCGGACTGTGAGAAAGTGGAAAGGCTCCTGACGCACTCCGAGTTGGGAGACGGGTTGGCGGTCGAATTAATGGAGAAGATGTTGGCGTTGATGGGCACAGATGACGGGCATTTCCTCTTTGCCCACCTTTTCCTCCAGAGCCTCCCAACAGCGGCCAGGGTGGTCCTCGCCAATTTGCCGCTGCTGGCTGCACACAACTACCGGGTGCTAGCACAAGAGGCAGATCGGATTATCTTCATCACCAGAGCCCTGGCAGTGAACGCAGCGGCGTCGGAACCCCGCGAGATGGCCAGCGGAGGCGAGGAGCCAGCGACGGTGGCTGCAGCGGAGGCCAAGAAGCACCGGGGAGACACACTCTGCTTCTACCACTGCCGTTTTGGAGAGGACGCACGCCGATGCGTGCCACTGTGCCAATTCAAGTGCTCGGGAAACGCCAGAGGCGGCAGTCGGTAGCAACTGCGACTGCCAGTGAAGCAAGCAAGCTGCTCTATGTGACAGACTCACGCTCAGGGAGACGGTTCCTCGTGGACTCCGGCTCCCAAAAGAGCCTCATCCTACCGTCCTATGCTGACCGGCTGGCGGGAACTAGCGGCCCCGAGCTGATGGTCCCAAACAGCTCAGACATTAAGACTTTTGGTGAGAGGACACTGACCGTATCCTTGCACGGCCGTACATACCAATGGACATTCGTCATAGCGTCATGCAGCTTCCCCATTTTGGGCGCTGATTTTTTTGTGTGCACACGGACTACTAGTCCATGTGGCTAACAGACGACTGATTAATGCAATATCTTTTGATTCTCCCCCTTGCACAGCTAGAGGAGCCGGGTCCACAACACTAGCCAACGTCACAGCTCCAGGGGGTAAGTTCCACACACTACTCACCCAGTTCCCAGCACTCACGATCCCGACGTTTTCAGCGACCGTCACTAAACACGAGGTGGAGCACTTTATTACCACCACGGGGCCACCCGTTTTCGCGTGACCTCGGCGCCTGGAGGCAGCTAAACTGGCCATAGCATGCGAAGAGTTTGCCAACTTGGAAAGGTCGGGCATTATCAGATGCTCAAACAGCCCATGGGCCATCCCCGCTACGTATGGTTCCTAAAGCCGAGGGATCGTGGCGACCTTGCAGAGATTTCCGCAGATTAAACATCGCCACAGCGCACGACCGCTACCAGATCCCCCATATTCAGGATTTTTCCATTCACCTCACCGGGGCACACATTTTTTCTCAAGATAGACCTGGTCCACGGTTACCACCAGGACCTGGTGCGCGCTGAGGACATACCTAAAATGGCAGTAATAACCCCGTTTGGTCTTTTTGAGTTTTTACGCATGCCTTTTGGGTTAAAAGGCACGGCGCAGACACTGCAACGCATGATGGATACGGTGTTGCACGATCTGCCGTTTGTGTTAGTCTACCTGGACGACATCCTGGTGGCCAGCGCGTCCGAGGACGAACACATAGCCCACCTCAGGACAGTTTTCCAGAGGTTGGAGGAGCATGGGTTAATAATCAACCCGGCGAAGTGCCAGATCGGGGTGACGGGAATCGATTTTTTGGGCCACCGCATCTCACCAGAGGGTGCGATACCCTTACTGGACAAAGTGCACGTAGTGGCAGATTTTCCCCGGCCTCAGACGGTCAGGGCACTGCAGGAGTTTTTGGGGATGGTTAACTTCTACAATCGTTTTCTCCCCAGCACAGCCCAGCTCATGCAGCCGTTGTACACCGTGCGTAAGAAACGGAAACCAGCGGACAGAGTTGACTGGACTCCTGAGCGAGAGCAGGCGTTTTCCGAGGTTGAAACAGCTCTGGCGAACGCCGCACTACTGGCAAAACCGGACCCGGCGGCTCGGATAGCGCTCACTACCGACGCATCGAACGTGGCCATAGGGGCAGTCGTGGAGCAGTGCGTCGCCGGTTCTTGGCAGCGGCTCAGCCTTTTTTAGCAGGTCTTTGCGCGACAATGAGCGTAAATACAGCATGTTCGACAAGGAGTTACTGGCTCTCCACCTGGCCATACGCCACTTCCAGTTCTGGCTGGAAGGGCGCACCTTCACAGCATTCGTGGACCACAAGCCGCTAATGTACGCGATGGCCAAGGTTTTGGAACCATGGTCGGCCCGGCAGCAGAGACAGCTGGCTGCGATCTTGGAGTTTACGACCGACATTTAGCGTGTGGCCAGTAAACTCAATGTGGTGGCAGACTGCCTCTCGCGCGCATTAGTGGCCCCAGTCTACGTGGGGATAGATTACACGGCCATGGCCGCTGCGTAGATTGGCGATGCGGACGTTTGCGCGCTCCAGTCTGAACCAACAGTGTTAAGGCTGGAGAGCAGAGTACTGCAAGACGGGGCGCCCCCTCTACTCTGTGACGTCTCTGCAGGCCGCCCGCACCTGATGGTCCCATGTGTTTGGCGCCACCGTGTTTTTGAGTCTGTTCACTCCTCCTGGCGCACCCAGGAGTGCGCGCATCAGTCAAAATGGTGGGAGCAAAGTTTGTCTGGCCAAGCCTGCGCAAACAAGTGAAAGAGTGGGCTGCCGCCTGCGTCGCGTGCCAAAGAGCCAAGGTGCACAGGCACACAAAGGCCCCCCTGGAGCTTCGCTTACAGATGCAAATTGGATGGACTGGTTGCCATGGGTTGTATTAGGGTTGCGCTCAGCACCGAAGGAGGATTTGGCTGCCTCCCCAGCAGAGCTGGTTTTTTCCCCAGTCGCTGCGGCTCTCAGGGGAATTTTTGCCGGACAACCCCGCGCCGAGCACCGATCCATCCCCACTTTCACTGCATAGCGCAGAGGCAGGGACGGTACCTGGCCCACCACTGTTTTCCCTGCGCTTTTGTGCCAAAGACCTTGAAGGACGCGTCGTTCGTATTTGTTAGGCACGATGCCCACCAAACCCCATTGCGCCCTCCCTACGATGGCCCGTTCAGAGTGCTGGAACCCGGGGAGAAACATTTTGTGTTAGACTTGGGGGGGACGCAGGGAAACAATCTGTACAGACAGGCTTAAGCCCGCCTTCGTTTTAGCAGACGAGCAGGTGGTGTTGGCCCGAGCTCCTCAGTGTGGACAACCCCCACTGAGAACTCCCCAGGTAAATGACTCATCAGATCAGTCACAATGGCATGCTGAAGATGCCCCCCCCCATGTCCCCCCACAGACAGACGCATCCCCAAGGACCCCCCACCAGCACAGCAGCGCCTCGGAGCCGCCGACCCCCCATTACAGCCACTATGGACGGAGGCTGAAGCCCAAAGTACATGAGGGTTAAGGCTCAGTCTGAGATTTTTTTGGGGGGGGACCCACTCAGTATGTTTCCACCCAGTATGTTTCCACTCAGACTGAAGGGCATGGCAGGACGAGATGCAGAACAAAGGTGCTGGGTGACAAGGGGAATTGTCATGGGGGGAGATTGGTGTGTTGATGCAAACAGTGACAAAGGGGAATGGCAAGTGTATTTATGTTAATGCAGCACCCCAGGTGGCGGAGCGAGTGGCATGCTATAAAAGGAGAGGTGCCCGTGACCTGCTCTTTGATGCTTGTGATTCTTGTGAATGTGAGAGAGAGATTAATAAAGTCTGCTCTGCTCTGGACCGCTTCGCCTGTTTATTTCTCTCTCCACACTAGTGACGTAATCGTCCAGATATGCAGGCCTCTGACGCACTCTAGCCTGATGTCCCCCACGAGGGGACACTGCACCAGGAACCGTCGGCACAGCTTGTGAGTCCACATCAGGTGTGGTTGCCCAGTCCCAGTTCTCACTGAGGCGTCTCATGTTATCCAAATCACGGTCAGGCAATGAACGTCTCAGTCTGCTGGCATGCCACCTGGACCCATCATCAAGTTCAAAAGTGTCTGGGCCCCGCTGCCTCGTGATCTACCGTGGTGCCATCCAAAGTGGCTGCAACTTGCGAGTCCGGACAGGATGCCTGACCCAAACTTCATCCCTCTCCCTCAGGTCGTAGTCCCTCGCTCTATGCTTCTTATTGAATCGCCGTTTCATCCTGTGCTGCTGACCAGTGACCCTGCTCCTCAGTGCCATCATATCCTTCTGGAGAGACACCACCGATGGTCCCAAGCGGTTTACCGGTAAAGACAGTTCTCGCCCCACCATGACAGCCGCTGGGGAACAGCCTATCATGGCGTGGACCAACACCCTATAGTGAAGCAAAGTGTTCTGGAGGGCATCCAAAAAGGGGAGGCCATCTGCCAGGTGCGCTCTCAGTGCTTTCTTTAGGGTCTTATTGAACCTCTCGACCCCTCCATTGCCCTGCGGATGGTAGAATGCCGTCATCACGTGCTCCACACCCCTGCTGCTCAAAAACTCCTCAAACGCCCCTGATAAAAACTGTGGGCCACTGTCCATCATGAGTGTGTCTGGGGTTCTCCATCTGGCAAACAAAGACGTCAGGAATCCTGTAACCACTTCTGTCGATACTGAGCTGGTAGGCAGCACCTCCGGCCATTTTGAGAACATGTCGTAGGTCACCAGCAGGAATCGGCTGTTATAAGGCGCTGCATGGAGTTCATCGCAGATGTCCAGCTCAACATGTTTCCAAGGCCCCTCCGGATATACAACTGGCCTAAGTGGTGGGGGAGGAGATCTGCCGGTCTTGCTAGTCTCCAGGCATGGTACACAGTGCTTCACCATGGCCTCGATGTCATTATCAATGCCCAGCCACCAGACCGATCTTCTGCTACGTTGTTTCACTCTCACTACCCCCGGGTGGCCGTCATGCAACATTTCCAGTATCCGCGCCCTCAGGGAAGCTGGGATCAGAGCACACTGGGCCCTGGCCACACATACCTCATTCCAGCAGCTCAACTCATCCTTGAAACGGTGATAGGGTGTCAGGTCGCCTCGCACCCTCACCGGCCATCCCTCTCTGATCACCGCATGCAATTGTACCAAAACTGGATCCCGTTCTGACTCCTCCCTGAGCTCCTGGGGGGAACTACTCCCTGGAGTGGTCCACACAAAGCGTTGACCAGTTCGTCCTCAGCTAAGCCAGCGTCATCGTCGTCCACCAGTGGAGTCTCCACCGTGGCCCGGGATAGGAGATCTGCTATTATATTTTCCTTGCCTGGAGTGAACTTGGTGGTAAAGTCATAAGCCCTCAGTTGCTCAGACCACCTATATATCCTCAGCGGTCTATGCCCCGGCCCCGATGTCTCCAGCAGGGTTGTAAGCACCCGGTGATCAGTTCTCAACATAAAACGGTACCCGTAGAGGTATATATGCCACCTGTCACATGCCCAGACACGGGCCAGTGCTTCCCTCTCGCCCACAGCGTATTTTTGCTCCGCCGCTGAGAGGGACCTAGATGCAAATGCCACTGGTCTCTCCGTGCCTCCCTGAACTTGAGACATGACTGCCCCCAGCGCCGGCCCAGATGCATCGCAGGTCACCACCATCTCAAGGTTAGGGTCAAAGTGCGCCAATACTGGTGGAGAGGTGAGTTGGCGTTTCAACTTGGAGACTGCCGCCGAACAGGCCGGTGTCCACTCCCACGGCGCGTCTTGTTTCAGCAGGGCTTGCAGAGGCTTAATCATTTCTGAATAGTGCGGAATGAATCACCCATAAAAGTCCACCATTCCTAGGAATGACGAGATCTGGGCAGGCGTAGAAGGGTCCGGGATGTGGAGGACTGCCTCCATGTTTGAATGCAGTGGATGAAGGCCCCTCCTCGTCAGTCGAAAACCCACAAACTTGATGGCGTCTGCTGCGAAGAGACATTTTTCCCCATTTAGGGTGACCCTGTAGTCCTGCAGTCTTTTTAGGACCTTCTCCAGTCTCTCATCATGCACCTCCCTTGACGCGCCGTGCACCACGATGTTGTCCAAATAGGCTACCACACCCTTAAAGACCCGCCAGCATCGTCGACATTACCTTTTGAAAACAGCTGGGGGCGGAGCTCAGTCTGAATGGCATCTTGGTATATCTAAAAACTCCATGTGGGTCACGAACGTCATCAAGTTCCTGCTGTCTGGGTGGAGCGGCACCTGTAGATAACCCTGTCAGAGATCCAGCTTCGTGAACACCTGGGATCCACTAAACATCGCTGTGAGCTCCTCCATGGTCGGAAGGGGGTATTTGTCCAGGATGATCGCCTTGTTCACCATCCACAGGTCTATAAAAGGCCTGATCCCCCCTCCTTTCTTCTTCGCTACCACCAGGTTAGAAATCCAAGGTGAGGCGTCCACCTTCTCAGTGATCCGGGAGTCCAGCAGCTTAGACAGTTCCACCGAGACTTTGTCAAGTAGCGCTAGGGGCAGGCGCCACAATGGTTGAATCCTCGGTGTCACTGTCTCGTTCACCAGCAGGTGATGAAAAAAAGTGTTTATCTGGCCTAGGCCCATAAGCAACGCCGGCCAACGGAGTTGCCAGTCAGTGTATACCGTTAACACCACTGAGCCCTCTGGATCCCGTATGGAGAAGGCCAGCTCCCCCAGTAGATCGATCCCTAGCAGGTCCGCCCCCTCTCGTGCCACCTGGAAAGAAAAATTAGTCACCCTCTTCAGCCTGCATGTCACATCAAACTCCGCTGTGCCCACCATATCAATCTCAGTGTGGCCAACATCCTCACTGCTCCTGCCTTGACCACCTTCGGTGGGAACAGCCTCCTCAGTGTAGCCAAACTCAGGATAGACATGCCGGCCCCCCCGAGTCCACCATAAGGGGTACCTCGACACCATCCAGCTGCACAACATATCATTTGAGTGGCCCTCTTCCGTGCTACATACACACGGCCAGCTTCCCGGGGTCCCTCTCTCTCCAGGTCCGTAAATGTCACATGGGCCCCATTGCGCGCCACTGGCCGCCTTTTCTTCTTTTTCTTCCCAGCCCACCCTCGAGGCCTTGTTAACATGCTAACCGTCGCCCTTGGCGCGGAGGCCCAGTCCTCCGGCTCCTTGCCAGCTGACATACTTAACTTCTGTAGCGACGTGGACTCCCGTAGCTTCACCAAATCCACTACCCCATCCAGGGACAAAGGCTGCCAGGTTAACCTTAGCATGCTCCCCAGCCACGGACTGGTCGTGCTATGGGCTAATTTGTCCCTCACTAGCTCGTCCGCTAGCGGTCCAAAAGCACACTTTCCCGCTAGACTGCGTAGCTCCATAATAAATGACAGGATGGACTCACCAGCATGTTGTCAACGGTCAAAAAACTTGTGTCTTCTTTCAGTGACTGTGGAGTGGTTGCCCAAAAAGCTGTCCATCTTTAGCAAACCGTCTTCCAGTGAGCCGTCGCCACACAGGCCAAAGAAAATGCGCTGTCCTTCCACGCCCAGATGGTGTACTAACAAGCTCCTCCGTCTTTCCTTGGTAATATCGCCGAGTCCAGCCGCCGTCACGTAGACCTCGAACATATACCTCCACCGTGCCCATGGTATATCTGGCGTACTCCGGCACTGCAGGAACAGAGGTGGCTCTACAATACACGCGCCCATTTGTTTTCCGTTGTCGCCAAATGTTAAGTCGGAAATAATACAGAACGGAGAGCTTCTTGAGGAACATACAACTGAACTTTATTTAGCTCTTATTCCAATTTATATTCCCCACTGTAGCCCGCCTGACGTCACCTACTCCCCCCACCCCAGCGGTACTATGGCAAACCCCAAAGTCCACTTCTCATACATAACATTTATTCCCTGTGTCATTCCACTGTATTAAATATAACTTGTTTTGTGAACACAGTTGCTTTGATTTTGTTGTACGTATGGAATACTTGGGCTGTTACTGATATCTGGTGAAATTCTCAGGTTAATGGCTCCATCAGAAATATGTTTAATGAGAAAAATGTTGATGCGTTCAATACTTATTTTCCCTGCTGTATATACAGTACATTAGTCCCCATGGCTTTTTCCTCTATAGGGCAATATAAGCAAATGCAATCCACCCCAAGCTACAAGATGAAATACAGAGCACATAATGCTAACCATTGGGGAATTCAATTCACTGTCTGATTTTCTAATATAAGACGGCATATTATGATCCACTAGGGGGTACGCATCTCCCTGGAGGTGGCATGCGTTTTACACAGCGCAACGGGGGGGTGGGGGGTATCTTCAACATAAAATGCTTACTAATGGTGGTGACAAAGATAAAAGTTACAAATATCCCAACAGAAACAACTTTGACATATGCACAGCACTAGCACACGACAGTCTAACCAAGGAGAACGTGCCTTTTTTCTGATATTTACCCTTTCCTATCAGCCCTTGCAGCTGCATTCATGCAGAAGGCTACAATATTTTTGAGAGAATTAAAAATAGCTGTCTTCATTTGTACCAGCTAAGGTCCTCATATGTTTATTGTAGCACATAAAAACTAAATGTAAAATAAAAGCTATACTAAACTGCAGTGACTGAAGTTTTTTTAATCAATATATTTATTAAATTTTTACAAGGTATAAGAAAAAACTGACATAAAAAAAAAACAAAGGTACATTTAGGGAGAGTATTTGAGTCCATGACAGTCCATCAGTTTGTTACAAAATAGGACTGTCACCATACACTATGTAGTTGAGGAACTGTACAGGGTAAAATTATGATGTCCCAGTTTCATGCAATAAAACAGATAAATCTTTGTTCTTAATATTTTGAATAAAATGGCCCCACACTCTTTCAAAAGTTTCTTGCTTGTCTCTTAGAGTATATGTGAGTTTTTTCCAGAGGTAAACAAGACACTTCTTTCAACCACTTTGCAGTGCTCGGTTTGCCCATCTCTTTCCATGACAGAGCAATCACTCTTCGCTTGTGATATTCCCATGTTTATGAAGATTTTTTCATAATTTATGTGATGTCCTTCAGGGTATAAGCCCAATAGAAAAAGTTTGGGTTCCAGCACTAGTTTCACTGACAAAATCTTCTGTATTGTAGCTCTAACCTCTTCCCAAAATTCCTTGATTTTTGGACACAGCTAGTGACAATGGAATAAAGGGCCTTTATCTTTTCCACATCTATTACATAAGTCAGGAATCTACATGTTAAATTTTGTTTTGTAAATAGTTTTTTTCTGGTGTAAAATCCACTCATTAGCCAATTAAACTGCAATATTTTTAGACGTGTATTGCCTGTCTGTGCTTGGGCTACCTTACAAGCTTTACTGTATTATTCCATCGTTAATGCCTCTTGTAAATCAATCTTCCAAGCATTAAGTTTAGAAACAGAGGATTCAGAAGATGATGTCATCAACAAGTCATACAGTTTGGATATCATACCTTTTTCATAAGGATTTTTAGTTGGAGTTTTTTCTAAGATTACTTTGATGAGACCTAATAAAATTCCTTAGTTGCAAATATTTGAAAAATGTCTATGGGGGATATTAAATTTAGAAACCTGTTGTTCGAAGATTAAAAGTCTTCCAGCCCTTCCATAGACAACTTTCAGTAGTCCCACCTCTTGTCTGCCCACATATTAAAGCCACCATAATTTCTACTTGGAGCAAAGTAATTGTTGCCCCAAATTGGACTGAAAATGGAAAGGGGAGAGGTTTCATTTAGGTATCTTTGGGTAACCTGCAAAACACAAATCATATTTTAACTGTAAGTGTAATCTGTTTGAGTTTGTTATAAAACACAAATCATATTTTAACTGTAAGTGTAATCTTTTTGAGTTTATTACATGTGTAAGAGTAAATATGATTGGGAAGAGGAAGTTTAAGAGACAGCGATTCAATATTTCTCCATGTGGGGGGCTTTTCTGCAGCATAGTAAAACATTATTGTTCTTAATTGGGCTGCCCAATAATAATTCAATTCAAATCAATTCAACTTTATTTATATAGCGCCATTTCACAACAACAGTCATCTCATAGCACTATCAACTGTAGGGGGAACCCCCACAGTTGCAGAAAGACCCCAGCAATCAGGCGATCCCCTGTGAGCAAGCACTTGGCGACGGTGGAGAGGAAAAACTCCCTTTTAACAGGAAGAAACCTCCAGCAGAACCAGGCTCAGGGAGGGGCAGTCATCTGCTGCGACTGGCTGGGGGGTGAGGGGATAGAGAAGAAGAAAAGAACAGACATGTAGAGAGCAAACAGCACGATGGGGACTCAATCTATGGGAGAGAACAAACAAATGTTAATGACCAGCAAAAAAAAAATTTCCTTGAGAGTGAAGAAAGGAGTGAGGCCCAGTGCATTACTGGAGGTCCCCCGGCTGACTAAACCTATTAGCAGCATAACTAAGGGAGGGTTCAGAAACACATGATCCCTCCCTAATTGTAGGCTATACCAAAAAGGTAGGTTTTAGCCCTATTCTTAAAAACAGAGATCGAGTCTGACTCCCGAATCCAGATTGGCAGCTGATTCCACAGGAGAGGAGCTTGATAACTGAAGGCTCTGCCTCCCATTGTACTTTTGGAGATTCTAGGTATTACAAGTAATCCTGCATTTTGGGAGTGTAGTGCTCTGTTAGGATAATACGGTAGTATCAGATCTTTTAAATAAAAAGGAGCCTGATTGTTTAGAGCTATGTAAGTAAGAAGAAGGATTTTAAACTTAATTCTAAACTCTATGGGAAGCCAATGAAGGGAGGCCAGAACTGGAGAGATATGATCTCTCTTTCTAGTACCTGTTAAAACTCTTGCTGCAGCATTTTGGATCAGCTGAAGACTTTTTAAAGATGTTTTAGGACAGCCTGATAATAAAGAATTACAATAATCTAATCTCGAGCTAACAAAAGCGTGGATCAGTTTCTCAGCATCACTCTGAGACAAGATGCTCCTAATCTTGGCAATATTACGCAAATGATAGAAGGCAGTCTTAGAAACAAATTTAATATGTGAATTGAAGGACAAATCCTGATCAAAAATAACTCCAAGGTTCCTCACAGAGCTATTAAGAGAAAGAGTAACCGCATCCAAACTAAAGTTTGATTTGGAAAGGAATTTCTAAGGTTTTTTGGACCAACAAGAATGACTTCAGTCTTATCTGAATTTAATAGCAGGAAATTACAAGTCATCCAAGCTTTGATTTCCTTAAGACAGGCTTCTAACTTGGCTAATTGATTACTATCATCTGGCTTCATTGACAGGTATAATTGTGTGTCATCAGCATAACAATGAAAATGTATACAGTGCTTTCTAATAATGTTGCCTAACGGAAGCATATATAAACTAAAAAGAGTAGGGCCTAGCACAGATCCCTGTGGAACTCCGTGACTGAGCTTTGAGTTGAAAGAAAACTCATTATTTACATGAACAAACTGGAACCTATCAGATAAATAAGATCTAAACCACTGCAATGAAGTTCCATTAAGTCCAACATAGTGTTCTAATCTATCAAGTAGAATATTATGATCGATAGTATCAAAAGCTGCACTAAGGTCTAAAAGGACAAGTACAGAAACTAGTCCATTATCAGATGCAATGAGGAGGTCGTTAGTGACCTTCGCTAAGGCTGTTTCAGTACTATGATGGATTCTAAACCCAGACTGAAACTCTTCAAGTAAACCATTTCCCTGCAGGTGGTCAAATAATTGCGTAGCAACAACTCTTTCTAAGATTTTTGAAATGAAAGGGAGATTAGAGATTGGTCTATAGTTAGCTAAAGCTCCTGGATCTAGCGTTGGCTTTTTGAGTAAGGGTTTAATTACAGCCGTTTTAAAAGCCTGCGGTACATGGCCTAAAGTTAATGAAGAATTGATTATATGAAGAATAAAGCTACCAATAAGTGGGAAGACTTCTTTAAATAACCTGGTAGGAATAGGGTCTAAAAGACAAGGTGAAGGTTTGGATGAGGAAACTATTTTGTCTAACTCACAAAGGTCGATTGGAGTAAACTCATCAAGACAGACATCAATAGAAGGAGTTGTAGTAGTTACAGTATTTAAGTTAACTGTGGGAAGAATCTGATTGATTTTATCTCTGATGGATGAAATTTTATTATTGAAAAAGTTCATAAAGTCCTGACTAGTAAGCTCTAAGGGAATGCTAGGATTGACAGAGTCCTGACTCTTTGTCAACCTGGCTACAGTACTGAAAAGAAACCTGGGATTATTCTTGTTCTCTTCTATTAATGCAGAGTAATAACTCGTTCTAGCTTTTCTAAGAGATTTTTTATAAATTAAAAGATGATTTCTCCAAGCTAAATAGATTTCATCTAAATTAGTGGAGCGCCATTTTCTTTCTAATTGACGAGTCTTCTGTTTTAAGCTACGAGTTTCTGTGTTGAACCAAGGAGTTAGAAATCTCTGATTAGACTTTTTCTTTTTTAAGGGGGCCACCAAGTCTAGAGTCTGATGCAGAGAAGCTGAAACACTATCCACCATGTTATCAATTACAGAAGGAGCAAGCTGTCTATAGCTTATTTCCGTTGTGTTGACACATGGCATAGAGGAAACAATCTGCATAAATTTGGTAATAGCATCATCTGAGAGGCATCTACTGTAATAATATTTTTCTTTAGGAGCCAAATAGTCAGAAATCGTAAAATCAAAGGTTAACAGATAATACCATAACATATTGAGGCATTGCAGCCCTCCTCCATCAAAGGGCAGCTATAAGAGGGGCAAGCGGACTCTGGGACGTCTGTTGTTCCATAAGAATTGGTTCAAAGGTGTTTTTTTTTTTAATTTTCAGGAAAAAGTTTGATGGGGGTGGCAGGACAATGAAGTTTTATCAGGGAATTAATTATATACACACATGGACAAAATTGTTGGTACCCCTCTGTTAATGAAAGAAAAACCCACAATGGTTACAGAAATAACTTGAATCTGAAAAGTGGTAATAAATAAAAATTGTATGAAAATTAACCAATGAAAATCAGACAATGCTTTTGAATTGTGGTTCAACAGAATTACTTTAAAAAACAAACTCATGAAACAGGCCTGGACAAAAATGATGGTACCCCTAGAAAAGATTGAAAATAATGTGACCACAGGGACATGTTCAACCAAGATGTGTCCTCTAATTAACATCACAGGTGTCTACAAACTTGTAATCAGTCAGTCGGCCTATTTAAAGGGTGACAAGTGGTCACTGTGCTGTTTGGTGACATGGTGTGTACCACACTAAATATGGACCAGAGGAAGCAAAGGAGAGAGTTGTCTCAGGAGATTAGAAAAAAAATTATAGAAAAGCATGTTAAAGGTAAAGGCTATAAGGCCATCTCCAAGCAGCTTGATGTTCCTGTGACTACAGTTGCACATATTATTCAGAAATTTAAGATTCACGGGACTGTAGTCAACTTCCCTGGATGTTAATGAAAAATGGAAGAGACGGATAATACGAATTAGGGATGGGCATTTGGTGAAATTTTCTTCACCGATCGTCGGGAGAATTAATGATTATCGGTTAATCATTAACATTTTTAGGTACGTAACAAGGCAGGTAGACTACATTAGAACATCAGGAATCAGCACGGAGAGCCCTCGGGAATCTCGCAAGCTGATTGGCCGAGACGTTTCACCCCGCAAGCTGATTGGCCGAGACGTTTTACCCAGCTTCTGTCCCTGCCGAGCGGCCACCCAACAAACGAAGACCGCATTCATTGCTCTATCGCTCGTGTTACTTAGTCTAGCCGCGCAGAACTTTTTGCTGTTCTCTTGTGCCATTTTGTGCGAAATAGTCTTCCCGTCGAGCCACTACGCCGCCTCCTGCAGCTTCCCTCGACGTGTGTACACCGAATCTTCATGACCTTCTCAACAAAGTTTCTGAAAAAAAAAAAAAAAAAATCTTCACGACCGCCAATACTCAGCGCGCAACCACTGTTGGCGGTTTCTTCGCGTAATAAGGGTGTTCCATGGACCCTGTCGATGAGGTATATTTGTATGCTGCATTGCAGTGATTGCAGTACACCTGGTCATTTTTTAAATTGAAATGGTCCCACGCAACACTTCGCCGTAACCGCTTCATGATTTGGCGATTGCCCTACGGAAGCCCGCATGTATCAACTGAGGCACGCCAGGGTACGGCGATGGTGTAATGTTGCCCCCTGGTGCCCAAATTTTGCCATTGCATTGTTTGAGGACGGCCGTGCACTAGGCCTATTAACCTCGGATTGTTTAAAAAAAAAAAAAAACGGTTTGTCGACGAAAATGAACTTCCTCGGTGAAATTCTTAATGATCAATTATCGGTTAATCGGTAAATTATGCCCATCCCTAATACGAACGGTAACAAAAGAGCCCAGAACAACCTCTAAACACATTCAAGGTGAACTCCAAGGTCAAGGTACATCAGTGTCAGATCGCAGCATCCGTCATTGTTTGAGCCAAAGTGGACTTCATGTGAGACGACCAAGGAGGACACCACTGTTGAAAACAAATCATAAAAACGCCAGACTGGAATTTGCCAAACTGCATGTTGACAAGCCACAAAGCTTCTGGGAGAATGGCCTATGGACAGACGAGACAAAACTGGAACTTTTTGGCAAGGCACATCAGTGCGATGTTCACAGATGCAAAAATGAAGCATACCAAAAAAAGAACACTGTCCCGACTGTGAAACATGGAGGAGGTTCTGTTATGTTCTGGGGCTGCTTTGCTGCATCTGGCACAGGGTGTCTTGAATCTGTGCAGGGTACAATGAATTCTCAAGACTATCAAGGTATTCTAGAGAAAAATGTGCTGCCCAGTGTCAGACAGCTTTGTCTCAGTCGCAGGTCATAGGTCTTACAACAGGATAATGACCCAAAACACACAGCTAAAAACACCCAAGAATGGCTAAGAGCAAAACATTGGACTATTCTAAAGTGGCCTTCTATGAGCCCTGATCTAAATCCTATTGAACATCTGCGGAAGGAGCTGAAACATGCCGTCTGGAGAAGGCACCCTTCAAACCTGAGACAGCTGGAGCAGTTTGCTCATGAGGAGTGGGCCAAAATACCTACTGAGAGGTGCAGAAGTCTCATTGACAGTTACAGAAATGGTTTGATTGCAGTGATTACCTCAAAAGGTTGCGCAACAAAATATTAAGTTAAGGGTACCATCATTTTTGGTCAGGCCTGTTCCATGAGTTTGTTTTTCAAAATAATTCTGTTGAACCACAATTCAAAAACATTGTCTAATTTTCATTGGTTAATTTTCATAGAATTTTTATTTATTTCCACTTTTGTCAGATTCAAGTAATTTCTGTGACCATTGTGGGTTTTTCTTTCATTAACAGAGGGGTACCAACAATTTTGTCCACGGCTGTACATGCACAGAGTTTCAAGTACTTCAGTGTAACAGGGTCACTTCCCCCTGATGGTTTTTGAGTGAGTCTCTAAGCTGCCAAAATGTCACAGAAAAAGAAGTTCACATTTAAAAAAAAAAAAAAAAAAAACCAGTGTAAAAACAGAGAAAAAAGGAGAAATTAAGTTGAGGACTCTGGACAATTTATGAGCTGATATATGGATAAATAAGCATGAAGTTGAGGAAATTTTAGTGTTTTTATAAATACTGCTGTTTTTTTAAGTTTTTTAAAATTAATTAAGGAGCAGTGCACACAATATCAATATCAAATTAATAAAATAGACATACAAAAATCACTGTCCTCTAATAAAATCTTATGTCTTAAGATAAAAATGTCAAAAACAACTTCCGGTTATGGCGGCCACGTAGGAAGACGTGTTTCACACTGCTCTGCTCGTAAAAATAAAAATTTTACTAAAACTCTTTTAATTGGAACAAAAACCCATCCCAGCATTTTGGCGCGGATATGGTAAAGACCAAGGTTGGAAAATTAGGTGGAGGAAAAGGTAATTCGACAAAACAACCCAAGCTAACAGACTTTCACGCTCGAGGTGAAACAGAGAAAACTCCAGAGGCAATGGCGGAGAAGGGAGCCAGCGGCGGAGCGGGAACTGCTGAAGAGGGGACAAACGTAGTGCTCACTGCCATCAACTCCATGAGAACAGAGTTTTCGTCTAAATTTGATGGGATTATAGCAGCGATAGAAGGTATGAGAAAGGAAATAAATGACTGCATGGAGCGAGTGTCGCAGGTGGAGCTCCGAATTTCAAGCACTGAAGATGACGTCACCAGCCTACAATCTAAACTGCAAACACTGGAATTAAAATGCAAAAGTCTGGAAGATAACGTCTTAGACTTGGAATCCCGCTCGCGACGGAATAATTTGAGGCTGGTGGGCCTCCCAGAGGGAGCGGAGGGACGGGACCCATGCTCCTTTTTGGAAAAGTGGATTCCAGAAGCGCTGAATAACGCAGATCTGCAGTCATCGGTTGTTTTAGAGACAGCTCACCGAATCGGCCCACCGAGAGATAATAAGACACCACCGAGGACGCTGATTATGAAGTTCCTCAACTACAGAGACAAGATGATAGTCACCAATGTGGCGCGAACTAAAGGGGAAATTAAATACCAGGACCAACAGGTGTGGTTCTACCCAGATTTGGCCACAGGAATACAACAATTAAGGAAACAGTTCGACCCGGCCCGCAAAGAGCTGCGCAACCTAGGGATTCGTCACGGAGTAATTCATCCAGCAAGACTGCTGGTCACATATAAGGGGAGAACCCACACCTTCAAGACCCCTCAAGAGGCGCAGGAGTTCATCAAGCAGATCCAAAAAGAAACTGGCGGGAGCTAAGCATGAACATGACAAAGGTAGAACATTTAAGCATATGTACAGACATCTGATTGATCTGAAACATATACCATGTCTACAAAATACAGACTGTATTTAAAAAAAAAAAAAAAAAAGCTATGAAGTACAAAGTTGCTATAAAACTTTGAAGTTATGTTGAAAAAACTACAGAAGAGAGTTAATGTCATAAGAATAGTAGTAGAGTCAGGGTGATTGAGAGGAGAAAGAGAGAGTGGTTTGACTGATCCTCGCAGGTGTGGAACAGTCACTAGCTACAACGGGAGACAGAATATTTTTGGGGGGATTACCACAGATGTGGGGAAAGGGATTTTGTTTTTGTTTAGTTTGTAGGATGAATGTACTATCATCCATGTTTTGTTTTTTTTCCACAATATCTTTATTGAACCTTTTTTTTTTTTTAACAAACATGATACAAACAATCAAACACTAACACTAAAGTACTACAAAAAAAAAAAAAAATGCACTAAAAACACCAACAACCACCAACAAAATCAAGTCTTCAACAATGCTCCTCTGTTTAGTCTAGACAATCCAATACATAAGTATACATATTATGTTCACCAGTTTGGAATTTACAAGGTCCACACACATCATTCACCTTCTTCTTCAAGAGTTATGTTTAAATTTTTTACATAATCAATAAAAGGTCTCCATATATTCTCAAACACAATTTCCTTTGATTTCAGTATATATGTTATTCTTTCTAATGGAAGGTTTGTTAACATCTGTCTTAACCACTGAGTCACATCTGGTCTATGAGTCTTTTTCCATAATAGTGCAATACATTTTTTGGCATTAAGCAAACTGAGGTCTATGAATGTTCTTTCACTTTTATTAAAATTATGCTTTTCTGGGTACAGACCCAACAAAAACAGTTTAGGATTCAATATGATTTGTTTTGAGATTATTTTTTCAATTGTTACCCTCACCTCTTCCCAAAACATTCTTATTAATCTACATTCCCATAAACAATGAAATAGGGTTCCTTTACTTTCCATGCATTTTGTGCATGTATCTGGTATATTTTTGTTATATCTATTTAACTCCTCCGGTGTAACATACATCCGCATTAACCATTTGAAATGTATCAATTTAAGGCGTACATTTATTGATTTGGTTTGAGCTTCTGTACAAGCCAATTCCCATTGTTCCTCTGAAATTTCAATTTGCAGATCTTCTTTCCAGTAGTTTAATCTTTTCAGTGAATTTTCACTTGAAGATAGTGTCAATGAGTTATAAAACTCTGAAATAATACCCTTTCTTTTACTATCTTTCATCATCATTTTTTCCAAGGATGAATAAATAGGTCGAGTGAGAGCTTTATTTTGATTTGATCGAATAAAGTTTCTAAGTTGAAGATATTTAAAAAAATGTGTTCTATTGAGATTAAATTTGATCCTCAGCTCTTCAAAAGACATTATGTTGTCTGCACATGGCAAATATAAATCCTGAATCTTTTGTATCCCTTTTAAATTCCATACTTTAAATACAGCGTCCGCTCTCCCTGGTTTAAAATATTGATTACCCCATATTGGACTAAATTGTGACAATAACTGTGGTTCTTTTAAATAGTTTTTAGCTTCACACCATATTTTGATCATATGCTTTACAAATGGATTTTTAACTTGTTTTTGTAATTTTTTTGCCGAGTCTGAGTATATGAATATGGGAAGAGGTAAAGGTAAATTGTATGATTCCATTTCAGTCCAGTGAGGGAGATCATTTGATGAAAAATAATATGTCATAGACCTCAGTTGTGCCGACCAATAATACAACATAAAATTTGGACATTTCAGACCTCCACGATCAAATGGTAAATATAATAAAGACAAACGTAATCTAGCCCTCCTGTTGTTCCATATAAATT
Organism: Pholidichthys leucotaenia; assembly: GCA_020510985.1. Lineage (NCBI taxonomy): Eukaryota > Metazoa > Chordata > Actinopteri > Cichliformes > Pholidichthyidae > Pholidichthys > Pholidichthys leucotaenia. Next base: position 341,733,138 of record CM035843.1, read on the forward strand.
CCACTAACTTTTTTTTTATTCTTGAGAATAGATCTAAAGGTGGTGATAAGGGAATGTATTGAAATAAATAAAGTATTTTAGGTAAAATATTACTTTTAAGTATATTGATTCTCCCGATCATCGACATTGGTAGTGACATCCATCTCTGAGTTAACTCATTGATATCTGACATTAAGGCTTCATAGTTGACACTGGCGACTGATTCTAGCTTAGGCATAATTTGGATTCCATCCATCCATCCATCCATCCATCTTCTACCGCTTTTCCGGAGGTCCGGGTCGCGGAGGCAGCAGTTCAAGCAGAGAAGCCCAGACTTCCCTCTCCCCAGCCACCTGCTCCAGCTCTTCAGAGGGGATACCAAGGCGTTCCCAGACTAGCTGGGAGACATAGTCTCTCCACCGAGTCCTGGGTCTGCCCCGGGGTCTCCTCCCAGTGGGACGTGCCTGAAACACCTCAAGTGGGAGACGTCCAGGAGGCATCCTAATCAGATGCCCATACCACCTCAACTGACTCCTTTCAATGTGGAGGAGCAGCGGTTCTACTCTGAGCCTCTCCCGGATGACTGAGCTCCTCACCCTATCTCTGAGGGTGAGTCCAGCAATCCTACGGAGAAAGCTCATTTCAGCCGCTTGTATCCGCGATCTCGTTCTTTCGGTCATTACCCAAAGCTCGTGACCATAGGTGAGAGTAGGAACGTAGATTGACTGGTAAATCGACAGCTTTGCCTTAGAACTAAGCTCCCTCTTCACCACAACAGACCGGTACAACGTCCGCATCACTGCAGATGCTGCTCCAATCCGTCTGTCGATCTCTCGCTCCATTTTCCCCTCACTCGTGAACAAGACCCCAAGATACTTAAACTCCTCCACTTGGGGCAGGAGCCTGTCCCCAACCCGGAGAGGACAATCCACCTTTTTCCGGCTGAGGACCATGGACTCGGACTTGGAGGTGCTGATTCTCATCCCAGCCGCTTCACACTCAGCGGCAAACCGTCCCAGCAAGAGCTGTAGGTCATTGCTGGATGAAGCCAACAGGACAACATCATCTGCAAACAACAGAGATGAGATCCTGTGGTCACCAAGCATGACACCCTTCATTCCCTGGCTGCGCCTAGAAATCCTGTCCATAAAAATTATGAACAGGACCGGTGACAAAGGGCAGCCCTGGCGGAGTCCAACTCTCACTGGGAATGACTCCGACCGAGTGTTGGCAATACGAACTAAACTCTCACAACGGTCGTACAGAGACCGAATAACTCGTAACAACAAGCCCGATACCCCATACTCCCGAAGCACCCCACACAAAAATCCACGAGGGACGCGGTTTTGGATTTGGATTTGGATTCCTAAATATTTAAACTGATTTACAACATTGAATTGATTTACCTCAGGGGCTGGGTAATTTCTCTGGGTCTCATTTAGCATTAATATTGAAGATTTAGTTTTATTTATTTTATATCCTGATATTTCCCCAAAATTCTTTATTAAATTCAACAAGGTTGGAATTGATTTTTTTAGATTCGACATAAACAAAATTATATCATCGGCGTACAGGGAGATTTTATGTTCTGTTGGTCCAACTTTAATTCCATATATTTGTGAATGTAAACGTATCGCTATCGCTAAAGGTTCAATTGCCATAGTAAACAGTAAAGGTGAAAGTGGACAGCCTTGTCGACATCCTCTATTGATTTTTATTGGTTTTGAAATATTGTTATTTGTTAGGATTTCTGCTGTAGCATTATTGTATATTATTTGAACCCATTTTATGAAATTATTTCCAAGTCCAAACCTTTGTAGGACTTCAAAAAGAAAGGGCCATTCAACTCTATCAAAGGCCTTTTCGGCGTCCAATGATAGGAGAGCTGTATCCGGTGCTTCTTTATTAAAATAAATAATATTAAATAGTCTTCTTACATTATGGAAGCCTTGTCTACCCTTTATAAAGCCATTCTGATCTCGATTAATAATATTTGGTAAAATTTCTTGTATTCGTCTTGCTAAAATTTTACAGATTATCTTAAGGTCGGCGTTTAATAGGCTTATTGGTCTCATATTTTCACATTTATTAGAGGGCTTACCTGGTTTTGGCAGCAGTATAATTAAGGCATTATTTATGTATGATGGTAAATTATTATTTTGAAATGCTTCTAAAACCATTTCCAAAAAAGGTTTTATTAATTTATTCTTAAATTTTTTATAAAGGTCAACTGGAAGACCATCTGGTCCTGCACTTTCTCCTGATTTCATATTATCAATGGCTAGCCCAACTTCTTCTTGACTAATTTTAGACTCCAATATCTCCCTGTTTTCATTTGGAATACACGGTATAGATAGTTCGTTCAAAAACCCATTTAGTTTTGTTAAATCAGGTTCATTTTTGGTATCATATAATTTTTCATAGTAATCTCTAAAGGCTCTATTAATTTCTAAAGGATCTATAACTACCTGTCCGTTACTTATAATACTGGTAATTGGTGTTTTAATTTCCAATTGTTTAATCTGCCATGCTAATAATTTTCCTGATTTTTCACCTTGTTCATAAAAAGATTGTTTCAATCTTAGAAGACTCGAGGCAGCTCTATTCGCTGATTTTTTTGTCGTATTCAGCTCTCAAAATCAGTAATTCGTTCTCCAACCTTGGGTCACTTCATGCATACACTTTTTCCTGAAGACTTTTTATTTTATGTTCCAATTTAGCTCTCTCCTCTCGAGTCTTCTTAGATTTTGATCCTGTATAACTAATAATATGTCCCCTAATAAAAGCTTTGAAAGCCTCCCACTTTACACATGCTGATGTTTGTGTAGTATTGATGTCAAAGAACTCGTCTATCTGTTTTTCTATATACTTGACAAATTCCTCATCCTGAAGCCATTTATGCTGAAATTGCCATCTACCCGATTCCTTTGTCAATTTTTTATCTACATATATTAGACAACAGGGTGCATGATCAGAGATCACGATGTTATCATAAAAGCAGTTTTGAATCTTGGACCTTAATTCTGTGGAAATCAAAAAATAATCAATACGTGAGAATGTCTTGTAGGTACTGGAATAACAAGAATAGGCTTTAACTTGTGGTTTCATTTCTCTCCATATATCTAACAATCTCAATTCTTTCATAAAATGATTAATAGTCATCCTACATCCAATGTGCGTACAATCCAGTCCTGTTGATCTATCCACACCTGGATTCAATGTACAATTAAAATCCCCTGCTATTATATGTTGCCCTGTAAGTGATGATAAGATGAGAAATAAATTAGCAAAGAACTTCTGATCATCTATATTGGGACCATATAAGTTCACAAGATTTATATTTTCTAATAACAAAGAACCTTGAATGATTACATATCTTCCAAATTTGTCTCCAATTACATTTTTCACTTGAAAAGGAACTGATTTATGTATGAGAGTCATAACTCCCCTGGCTCGGGATGAAAATGAAGAGGTGAATACACTTCCCTGCCATCTACTCCTAATTCTTTTAACATCCTCCTCTATCAGATGAGTTTCTTGTAAAAACACAATTCTTGAACCCATGTCCTTTATTTTATTCATAACTTGTTTAAGTTTTTTTTAAATTTTGTAGACCTCTGCAATTCCATGAAGTTAAATTAAGATTCACACTTTGGTCCATGATCAATAGAGAGTTTGGGATTACCTTGCAGTGTAAACATGTTCATACAGAGAAGCAAAAACATGAGTGGTTGAACATTCATCCTACAAACTACACACAAACAAATTTCCCCTTCCCACACTTGTGGCAAACCCCCCAAAATCAAAAGAAAAATTCTGTCTCCCGATATAGCCATCGACCGTTCCACACCCACAGGGAACAGCCTAAGCCACTCCTTCTTCATCCTCCCAATCACCCTAACTCTACTGCTTTTAATGACGTAACATTAACTCTCCTCTGTAGTTTTCCAACTTAACTCCAAAATTTTTAACAACTTTGTACATCATAGTTTTTTTTTTGTTTGTTTTGTTTTTTTGTTTTTTTAATATATAATACAATCTATATTTTGTAAACTTACTATTTACTTCAAGTCAGTCAGATGCCTGTGCAAATGCTTAATTATTCTACCTTATATTTTGTTCATGCTTAGCTCCCACCAGTCTCTTCTTCTTCTTTGATCTTCTTGATGAACTCCTGCGCCTCCTCTGGGGTCTTGAAGATGTGGGTTCTGCCCTCATACGTGGTCAGCAGTCTCGCAGGATAGATTACACCATGACGAATCCCAAGGTTGCGCAGCTCCTTACGTACGGGATCAAACTGCTTCCTCAATTGCTGGATTCCTGTGGCCAAATCTGGGTAGAACCGCACCTGCTGGTCCTGGTGTTTAATCTCTCCTTTAGCACGTGCAGCGTTGAAGATCTTCATCCTGTCTCTGTTACTAAGAAACTTCATAATTAAGGTCCTCGGCGGTCCCTTATCTCTCCGTGGGCCAATACGATGTGCTTTTTCCAGAACCACTGCTGATTGCAACTCCTCGCTGCCCAGCACCTCCGGAATCCACTTTTCCAGAAAGGAACATACGTCCCGACCTTCTGATTCCTCTGGAAGACCCACCAGCCTCAAATTATTCTGTCTCGACCGAGATTCCAAATCCAAAATATTATCTTCCAGAGATTTATTTTTTTTTTCCAAAGTGCGCACCTTTAATTGAAGACGGGTGACGTCATCTTCAGCACTAACGAGACGGAGCTCCATCTGCGCCGTTCGTTCTACACAGTCACCCAATTCCTTTCTTATTCCTTCCAACGCTGTCATAATCCCATCAAATCTAGAGGAAAAGTCCGCTCTCATTGAACTCATGGCAGCCATCAGCGCATCTGCGCCATTCCCCGCAGATATCGCACCGTTGCCAGCCTCCTCCGCCATATATGGAGTTTTGTTTGCTGCGTCACAGACCTGAAAGTCCGTTAATTTGGACTGTTTCGGCGGCTCGCTTTTTCCTTTTCCTGGTTTTCCAGCCTTAGGCTTCGCCGACATATCCTCGCCCAAATGCTGGGATACGTTCTGTCCCAAATGAGAGAGTTATTTGCCGATTTTTTTTCTCCAGGAGCAGAGCAGAGCGAGACACGTCCGTCCTACGTGGCAGCCATAACCGGAAGTCCATCATCCATGTTTTTGCTTCTCTGTAAGAGTATGTTCATATTGCAAGGTAATCTCAAACTCCTTATTGATCATAGATCAAACCGTTAATCTTAATTTAACTTCATGAAATTGCAGAGGTCTACAAAATCTTAAAAAACTTAAACAAGTCATGAATAAAATAAAAGACATAGATTCAAAAATTGTATTTTTACAAGAAACTCATCTATTAGAGGAGGATGTAAAAAGAATTAGAAGATGGCAAGGTAACGTGTTCACCTCATTTTCACCCCGAGCTAGGGGAGTTATGATTCTCATACATAAAACAGTCTCATTTCAAATGAAAAATGTAATTAGAGACAAATTTGGAAGATATCTAATCATCCAAGGATCTTTGTTATTAGAAAATATAAATCTGATGAACTTATACGGCCCCAATATTGATGATCAAAACTTCTTTGTTAATTTATTCCTCACTTTATCATCACTTACAGGGCAACATATAATAGCAGGGGATTTTAATTGTACATTGAATCCCAGTATAGATAGATCAACAGGACTAGACTGTATGCACAATGGATGTAGGATGACCATTAATCATTTTATGAAAGAATTGAGATTGCTAGATATATGGAGAGAAATGAAACCACAAGTCAAAGCCTATTCTTGTTATTCTAATATCTATAAGACGTTCTCACGTATTGACTACTTTTTGATCTCTACAGAATTAAGGTCCAAGATTCAAAACTGTTTCTATGATAACATTGTGATCTCTGATCATGCACCCTGCTGTCTAGTATATGTAGATAAGAAATTGACAAAAGACCCAGTTAGGTGGGATTTTCAACATAAATGGCTTCAGGATGAGGAATTTGTTAAGTACATAGAAAAACAGATAGATGAGTTCTTTGATATCAATACTACACAAACAACGGCATGTATAAAGTGGGAGGCTTTCAAAGCTTTTATTAGGGGGTATATTATTAGTTATACAGGTTCAAAATCTAAGAAGACCTGAGAGGAGAGAGTCCAATTGGAACGTAAAATAAAAATTCTTCAAGAAAAGGTGTATGCAGGAAGTAACCCACAGTTAGAGAACGAATTACTGATTCTGAGAGCTGAATATGACAAAAAATCAGCGAATAGAGCTGCCTCGAGTCTTCTAAGATTGAAGCAAACTTTTTATGAACAAGGTGAAAAATCAGGAAAATTATTGGCATGGCAGATTAAACAATTAGAATCTAAAACACCAATTACCAGTATTATAAGTAAAGGACAGGTAGTTATAGATCCTTTAGAAATTAATAGTGCCTTTAGAGATTATTATGAAAAACTATATGATACAAAAGGTTAAACTGACTTAACAAAACTAAATGGGTTTTTGGGTGGCTTATCTATACCAAGTATTCCAAATGAAAACAGGGAGATACTGGAGTCTAAAATTAGTCAAGAAGAAGTTGGGCAAGCCATTGATAATATGAAATCAGGAAAAAGAGCAGGACCAGATGGTCTTCCAGTTGACATCTATAAAAAAAATTTAAGAATCAATTAATAAAACCACTGTTGGAAATGGTTTTAGAAGCATTTCAATATGGTAATTTACCACCATACATGAATAATGCCTTAATTATACTGTTGCCAAAACCAGGTAAACCCCCTAATAAATGTGAAAACATGAGACCAATAAGCCTATTAAATGCTGATCTTAAAATAATCTGTAAAATTTTAGCAAAACGACTACAAGAAATATTACCAAATATTATTAACCGAGATCAGAATGGCTTTATAATGGGAAGACAAGGCTTCCATAATGTAAGAAGACTATTTAATATTATTTATTCCAATAAAGAAGCACCGGATACAGCTCTCCTATCATTGGATGCCGAAAACGCCTTTGACAGGGTGAATGGCCCTATCTTTTTGAAGTCCTACAAAGGTTTGGACTTGGAAATAATTTCATAAAATGGGTCCAGATAATATACAATAATGCTACAACAGAAATCCTAACAAACAGCAATATCTCAAAATCAATAAAAATCAATAGAGGATATCAACAAGGCTGTCCACTTTCACCTTTATTGTTTACTATGGCAATTGAACCTTTAGCGATGGCAGTACGTTTACATCCACAAATAGGAATTAAAGTAGGACCAACAGAACATAAAATCTCCCTGTATGCCGATGACATAATTTTGTTTATGTCGAATTTTAAAAAATCAATTCCGACCTTGTTAAATTTAATAAAGAACTTTGGGGATATATCAGGATATAAAATAAACAAAACAAAATCTTCAATATTAATGCTAAATGAGACCCAGAGAAATCATCCAGCTCCTGAGGTACCGGTAAACCAATACAATGTTGTAAATCAGTTTAAATATTTAGGAATTCAAACTTTGCCTAAGCTAGAGTCAGTCGCCAATAAGATAAGATAAGATAAGATAAGATAAGATAAGCCTTTATTAGTCCCACAATGGGGAAATTCCAGGATTGCAACAGCACAGGGAGAGCAACACTCTGAGCAACAATCAGAAGGCAAGAAAAAACAAGAGCAGTGAGTATACATATGTACATATAAACATAAATATATAGACACACAGTGCGGAGCATTGTAGCTAGATGGAATAAATATATAAATATATAAACACACAGTGCGGAGCATTGTAGCTAGATGGAATAAATATATGACTATATAAACACACAGTGTGGAGCACTGTAGCTAGATGGAATAAATATGTGAATATATAAACACACATACAGTGTGGAGCGTTGAAGCTAGATGGAATAAATATATGAATATATAAACACACACAGTGCGGAGCATTGTAGATAGATGGAATAAATATGTAAATATATAAACACACACAGTGCGGAGCATTGTAGCTAGATGGAATAAATATGTAAATATATAAACACACACAGTGCGGAGCATTGTAGCTAGATGGAATAAATATGTAAATATATAAACACACACAGTGCGGAGCATTGTAGCTAAACGGAATAAATATGTAAATATATAAACACATACAGTGCGGAGCATTGTAGCTAGATGAAATAAATATGTAAATATATAAACACACAGTGCGGAGCATTGTAGCTAAATGGAATAAATATGTAAATATATAAACACACAGTGTGGAGCATTGTCGCTAGATGGAATAAATATATAAATATATAAACACACACAGTGCGGAGCATTGTAGCTAGATGGAATGAAACAGCATAACCGTCTACTTAGTTATCCTACATGGTATGATTATGTACCCATACATATTGTCACCCTTGTAGCTACCGGTCTTTTTTTTTTTTTTTTTTTTTTTTGTTGTTACTTATTTGTACCCGTAGGTAGACTTGGTTTGCAGTCTGGTGACAAGCCACCGGCTGCTGGTCGCTGCGTGCGCGAGCGCCCTAAACCTACATGTTGTTTTTTTTTTTGGTATGCGGGAGGAAACCGGAGAAATCCCGGAGTAAACCCACGCAACACGGGGAGAACATGCAAACTCCACACAGCTCACTGTTGGTCGGGGGCTGGGATCGAACCCACGACCTCATGATCCCCGCGATCCCCCGGCCAAGGGTAAAACTGTGCTGCCACAGTGCTAAACCACTGCGCCACCGTGCAGCCCACCTATTGCGTCTTTGGCATTCAATACTATTAGGTTGTCACATCTTTTTGCTATCGCTGCGAGCAGCCCTGCTTAGGTTGTATAGTCTGACAGCCGTAGGTAGGAAGGACCTGCGAAACCTCTCGGTTGTGCACCTAGGATGATGTAGTCTGCTGCTAAATGAGCTCCTTAGTACATCCAGTGTGTCCTGCATAGGGTGGAACTCGGACTCCAGCAGAGGTGACAGTTTAGCCACCATCCTTCTCTCTCCCATCTCCTCCACTGGGTCAAGGCGCTGCCCCAGGACAGAGCTAGCTTTCTTGATCAGTTTGTTCAGTCTCTTCCTATCGGCTGCTGTAATGCCACTGCCCCAGCAGACCACTCCAAAAGTGATGGCTGATGCCACCACTGTGTCGTAGAATGTCTTCAGCAGCGCCCCTTGTACACAAAAAGACCTGAGTCTCCTCAGTAGGAACAGCCTGTGCTGTCCCTTCTTGTAGAGTGTGTCAGTATTGTGTGACCAGTCTAGTTTATTGTTCAGATGAACACCCAGGTACTTGTAGGATGTCACCATCTTGATGTCTGTTCCCTGTATATTTACTGGTGCTGTGAGGGGTTGTCCTTGCCTGCGGCAGTCCACCACCAGCTCCTTAGTTTTCCCATGTTGATCTGGAGGCAGTTCCGATGGCACCAGTCCACAAAGTCCTGGATAAGTCCTCTGTACTCAGCTTCATCTCCGTTGGAGATGAGGCCAACAATCGCAGAGTCGTCAGAGAACTTCTGTAGATGGCAGTGTGTTGTGTTGTGTGAGAAGTCCGCAGTATAAAGGGTGAACAGGAAGGGAGCCAAAACCATTCCCTGGGGGGCCCCCGTGCTACCGATGATCGTGTCGGACACACAGTCCCGGGTTCTCACAAACTGTGGCCGGTTTGTGAGGTAGTCCAGGATCCATGATGACAGGTGCTGGTCCACCCCTGCGCACAGCAGCTTGTCCTTCAGGATCATCGGTTGGATAGTGTTGAAAGCACTGGAGAAGTCAAAGAACATGATCCTCACCTCATTCCCGGGCTTCTTCAGGTGGAACAGAGAACGGTGAAGTAGGAAGATGACCGCATCCTCCACCCCAATGCCATGCTGGTAGGCGAACTGGAGTGAATCCATCGCTGGTCCCACCAGGGGGCGGAGGTGAGCAAGGAGCAGTCTCTCCAGGGTCTTCATCATGTGGGACGTCAGGGCCACTGGTCTGTAGTTGTCCAGATCTTTGGGGTGGGAAGTCTTTGGTACAGGTACCACACAAGATGTTTTCCACAACTGTGGTACCCTCCCCAGCTTCAGGCTCAGGTTGAAGATGTACTCCACAATCCCACACAGCTGGTCCTCACCTGGGTCTTAGTGAGGGTCAGGTTGGGGGGCTGTGTGTTGGGAGTGGGCAGCAGGACTTGATGTCTTCCGAGGCAGCAGTGGTTGTTGTGCAGTCGGGGGGGAGGGCGGTTGGTCAAACCTATTGAAAAACAGATTCAGATTGTTCGCCCACTCCCTGCCCCCCGTGGCCTGGGGGGGGGGTATTCTGGAGCCCAGAGATGGTTTTAAGGTTTCTCCAGACCCCACCAATGTCTCTCTGTTGCAGCTTATCCTCCAACTTCTTCCTGAAGCTGTCCTTGCCTTCTCTGCTCTTCCTCCTCAGCTCCCTCTGTACAGACTTCAGCATCTCCCTGTTTCCCGTCCTGAAGATCCTCTTCTTCTCCCTCAGAAGTGTTTTTATCTCAGGGTTGATCCAGGGTTGCCAATGCCAACTATGAAGCCTTAATGACAGATATTATTGAGTTACTTCAGAGATGGATGTCACTACCAATGTTGATGATAGGGAGAATTAATATACTTAAAAGTAATATCTTGCCAAAAATACTTTATTTCAAAACATTCCTTTACCACCACCTTCAGATCTATTCTCAAGAATTAAAAAAAAGTTAGTGGAATTTATATGGAACAATAGGAAGGCTAGATTACGTTTGTCCTTACTATATTTACCATTTGATCGTGGAGGTCTGAAATGTCCAAACTTTATGTTGCATTACTGATCAGCACAACTGAGGTCTATGACATATTATTTTTCATCAAATGATCTTCCTCACTGGACTGAAATGGAATCATACAATTTACCTTTACCTCTTCCCTTATTCATATACTCAGACTCGGATAAAAAATTACAGAAGCAAGTTAAAAATCCAATTGTAAAGCACATGATCAAAATATGGTGTGAAACCAAAAAATATTTAAAAGAACCACACTCATTGTCACAATTTAGCCCAATATGGGGTAATCAATATTTTACACCAGGGAGAGCGGATGCTGTATTTAAAATATGGAATTTAAAAGGGATTCAAAAGATTCAAGACTTTTATTTGTCACACTCAGATAACAATGTCTTTTGAAGAACTGAGGATTAAATTCAATCTTAATAGAACACACTTTTAAATATCTTCAGCTTAGAAATTTTATTTGATCAAATCACAATAATGCTCTCATCCGAACTACTTATTCATCTTTGGAAAAAATTTTGATTAAAGATAGTAAGAGAAAGGGTATTATTTCAGAGTTTTATAACTCATTGACACTATTCTCAAGTGAAAACTCACAGAAAAGACTGAATAACTGGAAAGAAGACCTGCAAATTGAAATTTCAGAGGAACAATGGGAAATGGCTTGTGCAGGAGCTCAAACCAAATCAATAAATGTACGTCTTAAACTGATACATTTTAAATGGTTAATGCGGATGTATGTTACACCAGTGGAATTAAATAGATATAACAAAAACATACCAGATACGTGCACAAAATGTATGGAAAGTAAAGGAACCCTATTTCACTGTTTATGGGAATGTAGAAAAATCAGAATGTTCTGGGAAGAGGTGAGGGTAACAATTGAAAAAATAATTTCAAAACAATTCACATTGAACCCTAAACTGTTTTTGTTGGGTCTGTATCCAGAAAAACATAACTTTAATAAGAGTGAAAGAGCATTCATAGACCTCAGTTTGCTTAATGCTAAAAAATGTATTGCACTACTGTGGAAAAAGACTCATAGACCAGATGTGACTCAGTGGTTAAGACAGATGTTAACAAACCTTCCACTAGAAAGAATAACATATATACTGAAATTAAAGGAAAATGTGTTTGAGAATATATGGAGACCTTTCACTGATTATGTAAAGAATTTAAACATAACGTCTGAAGAAGGTGAATGATATGTGTGGACCTTGCAAATTCCAAGCTGGTGAATGTATATTATGTATACTTATGTAATACATTACCTAGACTAAACAGAGGAGCATTGTTGTTGACTTGTGTTTGTTAATGGCTGTTGTTGTTTTTATTACATATTTTTTATTGTTATTGTTCTTTTTAATTTTTAAATTACCTTTGTGTTAATGTCTGATTGTTTGTGCCATGTTTGTAAAAAAAGGTTCAATAAAAATATTGTGGACGACTTCCGGTCTGGACACCATGGTGATAGCAGCTTAACGCTGAAGCTCCCAGACCCGATCCAGGAAAATACCTTGAAAATCAGATTTAACGGATTTTTGGAAGAGTGAAAATCAAAAGACAAAGTCATTATGCCTAAAGGAAAACAGAAGAAATCGACATTTATCAGGCCAAGTCACGCATCGGCCGGAGAATCTGATCCGGAGGATATCCTTTCAGAAGAGGAGGAACTGAATGAAGCTAGCAACAAGGTTAGCTTAAAAATGGTACTTAAAGAATTAAGACAATTTCGCCGATAGTGTTGGGCCGAATTTCGTGAAATTAAAGACGAAATAAAAAGGACAAACAGCAGAGTGGACCAGGCTGAGGACCGAATCATGGAAGCAGAGGAAAGAATAAAAGGGCTGGAAGAAACCGTGCTGGAACTACACAAACGACAGTCAAGACTGGAGGCTAAGCTAACCGACCAAGAAGGAAGACTAAGAAGAGACAACATAAGAATTCATGGTCTGAAAGAAGGAGTCGAGGACGGTTTCACCACAATGGCGGCATGCGTGGAATCCTTACTGAGAGAGAAGTTGGAAATTCCCCAAACCACCGACTTGAAGATAGAAAGGGCGCACCGTACATTAGCCCCTAGGCTGGCGGTAGAAGCGCCACCAAGATCGGTGGTGGTGAAGTTCTCCAACTCCAGAATAAAAGAAGAGGTTGTAAGACTGGCTTGGCAGAAAAAAGGATTTATGCACCGAGAGAAAAGTTTTCGTGGAGCACACCTACGCCCCAGAGGTCCTTAAAAAGCGTCGGGAATACAACGACGCTAAAAAGGTACTACGAGAGAAGAAACTGCGCTTTCAGACTCCATTTCCGGTGAAGCTGAGGGTGTTTTGCGGAGATGAGACGTGTCTCTACAACCCGGCGGAAGAAGCAACCACGGATATGGCGAGAAGAGGACTCCCGGTAACGGTGTATAAACCCGCAGCAGACCTGATCGAAAGAATCAAGGCTCAAACGTGGTCCACACAGAGACCCTCAAAATCCACGGGCCAGCAGCGGGAAACCCAGCGCCAGAGCTATAAGGAAAAACTGAGCGTATTCAGGAGGGAATAACGATATATATTTTTTTTTTCCACAATATTTTTATTGAACCTTTTTTACAAACATAACACAAACAATCAAACACTAACACTAAAGTAATAAAAAAAATGTACTAAAACACACCAACAATCACTAACAGGAACAGGTCTTCAACAATGCTCCTCTGTTTAGTCTAGGCAATCCATTACATAAGTATACATATTATACATTCACCAGTTTGGAATTTATAAGGTCCACACACATCATTCACCTTCTTCTTCAAAAGTTATGTTTAAATTCTTTACATAATCAATAAAAGGTCTCCATATATTCTCAAACACAGTTTCCTTTGATTTCAGTATGTATGTTATTCTTTCTAGTGGAAGGTTTGTTAACATCTGTCTTAACCACTGAGTCACATCTGGTCTATGAGTCTTTTTCCACAATAGTGCAATACATTTTTTGGTGTTAAGCAAACTGAGGTCTATGAATGCTCTTTCACTTTTATTAAAGTTGTGCTTTTCTGGATACAGACCCAACAAAAACAATTTGGGATTCAATATGATTTGTTTTGAAATTATTTTTTCAATTGTTCCCCTCACCTCTTCCCAAAACATTCTAATTTTCCTACATTCCCATAAACAATGAAATAAGGTTCCTTTACTTTCCATACATTTTGTGCATGTATCTGGTATGTTTCTGTTATATCTATTTAATTCCACCGGTGTAACATACATCCGCATTAACCATTTAAAATGTATCAATTTTAGACGTACATTTATTGATTTGGTTTGAGCTTCTGTACAAGCCAATTCCCATTGTTCCTCTGAGATTTCAGTTTGCAGGTCTTCTTTCCAATAATTCAGTCTTTTCTGTGGGTTTTCACTTGAAGATAATGTCAATGAGTTATAAAACTCTGAAATAATACCCTTTCTCTTACTATCTTTCGTCAAGATTTTTTCCAAGGATGAATAAATAGGTTGAGTGAGAGCATTGTTTTGATTTGATCGAATAAAGTTCCTAATCTGAAGATATTTAAAAAAATGTGTTCTATTAAGATTAAATTTGATCCTCAGCTCTTCAAAAGACATTATGTTATCTGAACATGACAAATATAAATCTTGAATTTTTTGGATCCCTTTTAAATTCCATACTTTAAATACAGCATCCGTTCTCCCTGGTTTAAAATATTGATTACCCCATATTGGACTAAATTGTGACAGTAAGTGTGGTTCTTTTAAATATTTTTTAGTTTCACACCATATTTTGATCATATGTTTTACAAATGGATTTTTAACTTGTTTCTGTAATTTTTTTGCCGAGTCTGAGTATATGAATATGGGAAGAGGTAAAGGTAAATTGTATGATTCCACTTCAGTCCAGTGAGGGAGATCATTTGATGAAAAATAATATGTCATAGACCTCAGTTGTGCTGACCAGTAATACAACATAAAGTTTGGACATTTCAGACCTCCACGATCAAATGGTAAATATAGTAAGGACAGACGTAATCTAGCCTTCCTATTGTTCCATATAAACTCCACTAACTTTTTTTTAATTCTTGAGAATAGATCTGAAGGTGGTGGTAAAGGAATGTATTGAAATAAATAAAGTATTTTGGGTAAGATATTACTTTTAAGTATATTAATTCTCCCAATCATCGACATTGGTAGTGACATCCATCTCTGAATTAACTCATTAATGTCTGTCATTAAGGCTTCGTAGTTGGCACTGGCGACTGATTCCAGCTTGGGCACAATTTGAATTCCTAAATATTTAAACTGATTTACAACATTGAATTGATTTACCTCAGAAGCTGGGTGCTTTCTCTGGGACTCATTTAGCATTAATATTGAAGATTTAGTTTTATTTATTTTATATCCTGATATTTCCCCAAAATTCTTTATTAAATTCAACAAGGTCGGAATTGATTTTTTTAAGATTCGACATAAACAAAATTATGTCATCGGCATACAGGGAGATTTTACGTTCTGTTGGTCCAACCTTAATTCCATATATTTGCGGATGTAAACGTACTGCCATCGCTAAAGGTTCAATTGCCATAGTAAACAGTAAAGGTGAAAGTGGACAGCCTTGTTGACATCCTCTATTGATTTTTATTGATTTTGAGATATTGCTGTTTGTTAGGATTTCTGCTGTAGCATTATTATATATTATCTGAACCCATTTTATGAAATTATTTCCAAATCCAAACCTTTGTAAGACTTCAAAAAGAAAGGGCCATTCGACCCTATCAAAGGCCTTTTCGGCGTCCAATGATAGGAGAGCTGTATCCGGTGCTTCTTTATTAGAGTAAATAATATTGAATAATCTTCTTACATTATGGAAGCCTTGTCTTCCCTTTATAAAGCCATTCTGATCTCGGTTAATAATATTTGGTAATATTTCTTGTATTCGTCTGGCTAAAATTTTACAGATTATCTTAAGGTCAGCATTTAATAGGCTTATTGGTCTCATAGTTTCACATTTATTAGAGGGTTTACCTGGTTTTGGCAACAGTATAATTAAGGCATTATTCATGTATGATGGTAAATTACTATTTTGAAATGCTTCTAAAACCATTTCCAAAAAAGGTTTTATTAATTTATTCTTAAATTTTTTATAGAGGTCAACTGGAAGACCATCTGGTCCTGCACTTTTTCCTGATTTCATATTATCAATGGCTAGCCCAACTTCTTCTTGACTAATTTTAGACTCCAGTATCTCCCTGTTTTCATTTGGAATACAAGGTATAGATAGTCCGTCCAAAAACCCATTTAGTTTTGTTAAGTCAGTTTCATTTTTTGTATCATATAATTTTTCATAGTAATCTCTAAAGGCTCTATTAATTTCTAAAGGATCTACAACTATCTGTCCGTTACTTATAATACTGGTAATTGGTGTTTTAGATTCTAATTGTTTAATCTGCCATGCCAATAATTTTCCTGATTTTTCACCTTGTTCATAAAAAGATTGCTTCAATCTTAGAAGACTCGAGGCAGCTCTATTCGCTGATTTTTTGTCATATTCAGCTCTCAGAATTATTAATTCGTTCTCTAACTTTGGGTCACTTCCTGCATACAGTTTTTCTTGAAGAATTTTTAATTTGTGTTCCAATTGGACTCTCTCCTCTCGAGTCTTCTTAGATTTTGAACCTGTATAACTAATAATATGTCCCCTAATAAAAGCTTTGAAAGCCTCCCACTTTATACATGCTGATGTTTGTGTAGTATTAATATCGAAGAACTCATCTATCTGTTTTTCTATGTACTTAACAAATTCCTCATCCTGAAGCCATTTTTGCTGAAATTGCCACCTACCTGGCTCCTTTGTCAATTTCTTATCTACATATATGAGACAACAGGGTGCATGATCAGAGATCACAACATTATCATAAAAGCAGTTTTGAATCTTGGACCTTAATTCTGTGGAGATCAAAAAATAGTCAATACGTGAGAATGACTTGTAGGTATTAGAATAACAAGAGTAGGCTTTAACTTGTGGTTTCATTTCTCTCCATATATCCAGCAATCTCAATTCTTTCATAGAATGCTTAATGATCATCCTGCATCCATTGTGTGTACAGTCCAGTCCTGTTGATCTGTCTATACCGGGATTCAATGTACAATTAAAATCCCCTGCTATTATATGTTGCCCTGTAAGTCATGATAAGATAAGAAATAAATTAGCAAAGAACTTTTGATCATCTATGTTGGGACTGTATAAGTTCACCAGATTTATGTTTTCTAATCGCAAAGATCCTTGAATAATTAGATATCTTCCAAATTTGTCTCCAATTACATTTTTCACTTGAAATGGGACTGATTTATGTATAAGAGTCATAACTCCCCTGGCTCGGGATGAAAATGATGAGGTGAACACACTTACTTGCCATCTTCTCCTAATTCTTTTTACATCCTCCTCTATTAGATGGGTTTCTTGTAAAAACACAATTTTTGAACCTATGTCTTTTATTTTATTCATAACTTGTTTAAGTTTTTTTAAATTTTGTAGACCTCTGCAATTCCATGAAGTTAAATTAAGATTAACGCTTTGGTCTATGATCAATAGGGGGTTTAGGATTACCTCGCAATATAAACATGCTCATACAGAGAAGCAAAAACATGAGTGGTTGAACATTCATCCTACAAACTACACACAAACAAATTCCCCCTTCCCACCTTCGTGGTAAACCCCCCAAAATCAAAAAAAAAATTCCGTCTCCCGCTATAGCCATCGACCGCTCCACACCCACGAGGATCAGCCAAAGCCACTCCTTCTTCATCCTCCCAATCACCCTAACTCTACTGCTTTTAATAACGTAACATTAACTCTCTTCTGTAATTTTCCAATTTAACTCCAAAATTTTATAGCAATTTTGTACATCTTAGTTTTTTTTGTTTTTTTTAAAAATATGTAATACAATCTATATTTTGTAAACTTGCTATATGCTTCAAATCAGTTAAATGCCTATGTAAATGCTTAAATATTCTACCCTATATTCTGTTCATGCTTAGCTCCCACCAGTCTCTTCCTGGATCTTCTTGATGAGCTCCTGCGCCTCCTCAGGGGTCTTGAAGATGTGTGTTCTGCCCTCATATGTGACCAGAAGTCTTGCAGGGTAAATCACTCCATGACGAATCCCAAGGTTGCGCAGTTCTTTACGGATGGGGTCAAACTGCTTCCTTAATTGTTGGATTCCTGAGGCCAAATCTGGGTAGAACCGCACCTGTTGATCTTGGTATTTAATTTCTCCTTTGGCCCGCACCGCGTTGGAGATCGTCATCCTGTCTCTGTAGCTGAGGAACTTCATAATTAGCGTCCTCGGTGCTGCCTTGTTATCTCTCGGTGGGCCAATTCGGTGGGCGCTTTCCAAGACGACTGATGAATTTAGCTCCGCGTTGTTCAGCGCCTCCGGGATCCACCCCTCCAAAAAGGAGCATGAATCACGACCTTTGGCTCCCTCCGGTAGACCCACCAGCCTCAGGTTGTTCCGTCTCGACCGGGACTCCAAGTCCAGGAATTATCTTCCAGACATTTATTTTTTTTTTCCAAAGTGCGCACCTTTAATTGAAGTCCGCCGACGTCATCCTCCGCACTGGAAACACGAAGCTCCACCTGCGTCACTCGCTCCACGCAGTCACCCAATTCCTTTCTCATTGCATCCAGTGCTGCCATAATCCCATCAAGTTTAACGGAAAAGTCTGCTCTCATTGAGCTAATGGCAGCCAGCACTGCACCTGTGCCGCCATCATCAGCAGTTACTGCACCACCGCTAGTTTCATCCGCCATATCCGCAGCTTTTCCTGCTGCGCCACAGATGTGAAAGTCCGTTAATTTGGACTGCTTCGGCGGTTCAATTTTTCCCCCACCTGATTTCCCAGCCTTAGGCTTCACCGGCATATCCTCGCCCAAACGCTGGGAAAAATTCTGTTCCAAATGAGAGAGTTATTTGCCGAATTTTTATCTCTAGGAGAAGAGCAGATTGATACGTGTCCTTCTAGGTGGCCGCCATAACCGGAAGTCCGAATAACAATATTTTTAATCAATCTGCGCATCAAACCCTCCTCCTACAAAGTAACAAACATTAAAGGAGATGCAGAATCAGCAAGTGGTAAAACATTTCATGGAACAGACATAATATTAGAAACAAATAAGTCTTTAACCCCTTGCACTCTGGTCAATTTCCCTAAAAACGCCAAAAAATAACGTACCCAAAGTAAATCAAAAGCTGTTCTTCAACCCTTTGCAGCATCTTCATGGGGTTGGTCTCATTTAAAAGAAAACACTTTGAATTTTTTGGCAAAACAGTCATAATCTCTCTAAGTGCTCCGGCCACTGAGTAACAGTCATCTAAACATACTGAACTCAAAGAAAATAAATTTCTCCTGGGTGTTTTTTTGGATACAAATGCTTGCAAATAACACACAGCTTCAGATACTGGCTGGAAAATGCAACAGAAATGTAGAACCAAGTGTTATCCAGCTGAGGTCAAAATTTTGTAACAATACCACAAAAAATGAATATATTACACAGCTTTTTTCTTAGGTTGTTCCCAGGCGTTTTTGAACTGTGCCAAATTGTGCCAAATGGCACAGTTTGGAAAAACGTCTGTAACTTTTGAATGATTCAATATAGAAGCTTCATCTTGGGCTCTAATGAAAGGTGAAGGGCTGTGTGTGTGTGTGGGGGGGGGTGTTTATTCATTCATGAATGAATGAATGAACAAACAAGCCCCCACACACAAAGAAGCATGTCACGTAAAAAATGTGTGGCTATTTTTTTTTTTTTACAAGAAAAAATAACCTACAGTGCACTAAAAATTATACTAGAATATCTGTAATGTAGAAGATAACAACTCCCCCCCCCCCCCTACAGAGGACGGACATCGCCCATTGCTTCATGACGGAAAGCGGTGATGGTGCGCCGCGGTCTACTACGCACAGTTGCACTAAAATATCTGCAATCCGCTACAGAAGAGTAGCGCGGGGGGGGGGGGGGGGCGTTCGCAACATGATGGGGGGGGCCGTTCGCAACATGACGGACCCGGATCGGCCAAAAGTCATTTGGATTACAATTTTCAGGGATAAAGAATAATTTAGCTTATAACACTTACCTGTCCGCAACAGCAATGTCGCTGGCGAACTTCTCTTCCTCATTGTCAGACGAACATGACGCTGGTCCGCTTGTTACAGACTCGTGGTTCTGGTCACGCGACCCGGTAAAACAATAATTCCATTATTGCGGTTTTGCGCTTCCATGATTGCGGTTTTGGTGAACGATTTTTCAAAACAAATAAGAACAGTAGTTAGAAAAAAAGACTGGTGAACGCCTGTGTGTCACCCAGCCTTACACAAAACAGCTTTCGAACTTCTGTGCTTCAATTGGCTGGCTGTATTCGCAGCCGTTGGTAGGCAGGTCCTTCTTGCTAGGTTCTCAGTCATTGGTTCTTCAAGGTTTCAGAAACCCAATTCAAGGCTCTTATTAGTCGAATGAGAGGTCAATCACATCTAAACCAATCAAAGCACTCCTTTGGCTTTCTGTTCGCGGCTGTGTCTGTAGTGGAAGAACGGAAATGCAGCTTTTTTTTTCAGTGCGCTCTAGGACGCAGCGCCCTCGTGCGCCCTAGGACGCAGAGACGTGTCCGCCCGCGGTACACCGGAGTGCAACAGGTTAAAAAAAAAAACAAACAAAAAAACTTGTTAAAGTAGAAATGTGACAATGAACCACATGAACTCTCCACACTAACAAATACTGTATTAACGTGACTGTTTGCTGTGATGGTGGTGGGAGGTTGCGCACAATTTCATAGGGTATAGGCATAAAAAAAAAAAAAAAAAAATAAAATAAAATTATTACAAGTTCGGATTGGGATCTGAAATGCACGTTAAAAACATGGGACGACTTACAGGGGTAAGAGAGGGCCCTCAGCACGTAATGGAGTCTGAGGAATTTCCCTCAGAGCCAACACACCATCAAGGCTCTTCTAAGGTCACTAAAAAGACCTCAGCTCAGGAAGATCTTTTGTCAGTTTTTTGTTTTAAAGTTTTATATACTATGTTCTTAATGTTTTTTATGTTCTTAATGTTCTTTCAGTTTCTGAGTAGCATAAAAGAGGGCCACCACACTGTTATACTAAATAAGACAACACAATGGAGAAACAGGGTGTAACCAAAATAATCTCATATAATGTAAAAGGGATCCTGAATCCAGTTAAAAGATCCAAGATTCTAGGCAAAATGAAAAAAGACAAAGCAGGAATAATATTTTTACAGGAAATCCACCTAACAGGGTTTAAAACTGCAAAACTGCACTGTGTGTCTCTGTGTATATATATACGTATATATTTATAGTAATATGTACATATGTATATTAGCTGCTCTTGCTTTTTTTTTTTTTTTTTCTTGCCTTCTGATTGTTGCTCTGAGTGTTGCTATCCCTGTGCTGTTGCAATCCTGGAATTTCCCCGTTGTGGGACTAATAAAGGCTTATCTTATCTTAACAGACGTGGAGCACACTAAACTCAATAGACAAGGGTTTAAAATGATCTCTTCATCTTCATACAAGTCAGGGAGGAGGAGGGGAGTAGCGACATTGATCTCAACCAAAATTATATTTGAAAAAAATCAGAACACAAAGATAAAGAAGGGAGATTCAGCATGGTACTTGGGCAGCTAGAGGGAGAAGATATCACCCTGCTGAATGTATATGCACCTCCAGGGGCTAACTGGAAATTTTATAAAAATGTATTTGACCTAATGATAACTAAAGCCCAAGGTTTAGTGATATGTGGTGGAGACTTCAATCTAAGACTGAATCCATACTGGGATGCATCAGGTAGTTCTCCACATCAAAATAACACTCAAAATAGAAAAACTCGGATGCTACTAAAAGAAATGGGAATCTGTGACATGTGGAGGGAATTCAACCCCAGTGTAAAAGATTAGACATTTTACTCAGCACCACATTCATCATACTCAAGGATTGACTATTTTTTTATGTTTAATAGAGACATTGGAAGAGTAAAAACATGTAAAATAGGACTGATGGATCTCTCTGACCACAGTCCGATCTATATGGACTTAAGTATCCAAAAATACACAAATAATACATTTTCTTGGAGGTTAAATTCAAATGTGCTGAAAGGACCACTGAAAGATGAATTGGAATCAGATATTCTCAGATATTTGGAAGAAAATGATAATGGAGAAGAATCCCCTTTAATACTGTGAGACGCATGCAAAGCTGTAATAAGGGGAAAGATTATCGCAAAACTGGCAATCCAAAAGAAACTGAGACAAGAAAAACTAATCACATTAGAGTCAGAACTTAAGAACCTAGAAAAAGAGCACAAAGACAACACTCATTCTAATGACTCGCTCAAAATTAAGGAAATTAAAAAACAAATAAATGAGATCTACACAATACAAATCCAGAAGAAACTTACATTTCTGAAACAAAAATACTATGAAACAGGCAGCAAATCGGCAAAATTACTAGCCTATAAATTGAGGAAACAACAAACGGAGGGAGCAATCTACAAAATCAGAGACCCAGTATCAAAGGAAATAAAATTTAGAATTCAGGATATTCTTAAAAGCTTTGAGAACTACTACAAGAACTTGTACTCCCTCAAAAAACATAAAAACGCATCAGAAGCCTTCCTAAACACATCAAACCTTCCCCAACTTACTGAGTCACAAAATAAAACACTACTGTCAGAAATACAACCTAAAGAATTGGAAAAAGCAATTATGAAACTTAAAGCTAACAAATCCCCAGGAACAGATGGCTATACAGCAGAGTGGTACAAAACCTTTAAACAGCAACTATCTCCTCTCCTCCTGAAAACATTTAACTATGTCCTCCACACAGGGGAAATCCCCCCCTCCTGGAGAGAAGGGGTCATTGCAGTCATACCTAAACCTGAAAAGGATAAACTAGACTGCTCCAACTACAGACCAATCAGTGTGTTAAATCAGGACTATAAGCTTTTTACCACTATCCTTGCCAAAAGGTTAGAAAATATACTGACAGACTTAATTCTTTTAGACCATACAGGTTTTATAAGACAAAGACAGACACAAGACAACATTAGACACACTTTACACATAATTCATCATATAAAAAAGTGTAACTTAAATGCAACCATATTGGGATTAGATGCTGAAAAAGCATTTGATTCGGTTGACTGGTCTTTCCTATATAGAATCTTATCCAGTTTCAATTTTCATAACAACTTCATTAGAACTATCCAGGCATTATATAAAAAACCAACAGCTAAAATAAGGATTAATGGTAAATTATCATCATCTTTTGAATTGGAAAGAGGATGTTGTCAGGGCTGCCCCTTGTCTCCACTGCTCTTTGCAATCTTCATAGAACCTCTGAGCCAATGGATAAGACAGAATCAAAAAATTCAAGGTATTACATTTGGTCAGAAGGAACATAAAATAGCACTCTTTGCTGATGACATTTTAATATACCTGGGGCAGCCGGACACCTCTTTTCCAGAACTAATCTCAGTTTTTCAGAGTATGGAGATTTATCGGGGTACGAATTAAACATGCATAAAACCCAAGTTTTAACATTCAACTATGACCCAAATCAATATTTACTAAGCAAACTCAAAACTAACTGGGAGATGGAATCTATGAAATATCTGGGGGTCAATATCCCGAAACAACTCAACAAAATTATAACACTAAACTATGATCCACTGGTGGCAAAAATAAAATCTGATCTAGCAAGATGGAATATGATACCATTCTTGGGTACCGCACAAAGAATTGAAGCAGTCAAAATGAATATACTTCCACGTCTTCTATACCTTTTCCAAACAATACCAATAGAACCTCCCAAAAAAACATGGCAAGAACTGGACAGAAGGATCTCAAGATTCATATTGCAGGGCAAGAGACCTAGAATCAGATATAGAACCCTACAGCTAAACAAAGAAAAGGTGGGCTCGCGCTGCCAAATATCAGGAACTATTTTAAAGCCGCACAAATTAAAACTTTAGTAGAGATATGTAACCCAGGCTACACTGCACAATGGAAGGAGATGGAATGCCAAATAACAAGTGACATCCCCCTACAGGCGATAATAGGGAACAATGCCTTACCTAAACTTTTGAATAACACTAACCCGTGGACAGATACCCCGCTAAAAATTTGGTTTAAGATAGTCAGAGAGAATCAAACTAAAGAACCCTATCGATTACTGCAATGGATTGCCTATGATCAAGACTTTACTCCTAATAAAACAGACACTAGATTTAAAAAGTGGAAAGAGAACGGACTGATAAAATATTATGATTTTTTTAAACAGCAAATTTTAAGAAGTTTTGAAGATTTGAAAAAACAAGGTCTAATAAATCAAGACCTTTACAGGTTCTTTCAGCTTAGACACCACATAAACAAAATACTTAAAAAGGAGGATTTGGAAAGGGCCCAGTCAGGTGTTCTGAAGGTCTTCTTAAAGGCATATAAAGGGATCCCAGGGATCAGATACATTTCTAAAATATACCAAGGTCTTCAAGACTTAAAAGGAGACAACACATCATATATAAAAGAGAGATGGGAAAAAAAGAGGGGAATTTCACTTTACAACTGGAAATATGGGAAAATCTAAATAAACAGCAATGGAAAAGTACCTCATCCCTGCAGTGGAGAGAATTTGGATGGAAAAATTTGGTAAGATTTTTCAGAACACCTGCACAAAACAAATTTACTCGTAAGGGGTTGAATTGTTGGCGCTTGTGTGGTGATGAGACAAATACCATTTCAATAATGGCACCTCTCTTTGTTCCAACACTACTCAGATACGCTTTCATTTTTTTTTCTCTTTTGTTTTTTTTTTGTTTGTTTTTTTTTGTTCTTTCTTTAATTTCTCTTTTTCTTTCACTTAAAAAAAGGGTGTTGTAATAATTATTCTTCCAATGTTGTCAAAAAACAAAAAAAGGGAACATGTGATGAAAATGTAAACAATGCAATGCTGTAATGACATGTATACCCTTTACAAAAACTTAAATTAAAAAAAAAATATTGTGGAAAAAAAAAATGTCAAAAACAAAAAAAACAAAAAACAAATGGTGTTTTATCAAGGATATTATATGACTCTTAAAACTCTTTAAAAACTCATAGGGTTTATTTAGGTGGAAAATTTAGCACTTAGGCTGCCTAATTTTCTTTCTTGCATGTATTTAATCATTTTATATCTGGTGTTCTGTTTATTTATTCTGTATTGTGCAAAATGCTCTAGATGTGGTGTGTGCTGTCCGCAACTCTCTACTTGCAAACAAGTGTGTGTGTGTGGGGTGTCACCGTGAGTGGTGACTTAAAATTAAACCTTCAAATGACTTAATTTACCATTTAAGGGGAATATTTCTTCGTAGTCATACTAATTATGTGGACAAATAAGTCCTGGTCTTGATTTAAAACTCCCGAGTCCGATTTTTCCGAGACTAAGACAAGACTAAGTTAAAGTGACTGATTCTGAGACAAGACCTTGAAAATGTGGTCTCAAAACCAAGCCCTATCTCAAGTACAACAACACCAGACACTCTAAATCAGTAAAGAGAACAAGACTTTAGCCCTGACTATCCACCACGAGATTTTTTTTGGGATCCGACATCTGATAGAACATGAGGTCAAGCTGCTGCTTATTAGGTAACCTCATAAAACACTGGGGTACATGGACTGGATATAACTTAAGAGGCACATGAGTAGATGGCAAAAGGCCATGGTCATGAGCACCACTTATGACCTCTGAAACATCTATTTTGGCAACCAGTGTATGAGTATCACATCTCATGGTTGCTTTCTAGCAAAAATACAGCAGAATAGCGGATCTGAACTAGAGCACTACCAACAATCACAGAAGAATCTTTCCTGTTGTAGGCAAATATTTCTACATTTATAGGTGCCATGTATGTTGTTTAGAGTCGTAAGCATATTAGTGATGGCGGGTGGCTAGGATTAGATTACTTTAGGCACAGCTCATACTAATGAGATAGATGGCTGAAAAAAGGCTATCCTGCACGACAGATTAAAACTCCAGGCCAGTAGGCCAAGTTCACCAACCTATATAGATGTCTTAAGTGAATACCCTGGCACAAGCAACTTCTTTACAACCACTGACTGAGTGAAGAATGTTTCAGTACGTGTAAGTGCAGTGGGAATGCTATAGTGAAGGAAGAAAATTATTTTTGCTTTTTTTTTCATCTGTACAAGAGGAAGTTAAAAGAGAAACTTCTTAAATTCATTCTAAAACAACATGTACAAAGGGATTGTACTTATCAGTATTAAAATCTGACTCAGAACTTCCTTTATTTCTTAGTGGGAAGTTTTGAATAACAATGTCATCACAACCAAGTACTGTACTATAGGTTTATTAATATCTGATATGGCTGTACAGCTAATGAAAATGCTATGTGGTTAATGCCTCCAACACTACATAGTAATTACATCTATGCTGTTGGTTAGGTAATAAAGACTGTAGTGGGAGGATACAGTCCAGGGAACACTTGTCAAATGTTACTGCACTGACTAAACATGCGCCTGGCTAGTTTGGCTGAATCAATTTTAATCAATTCCAGTCAGTTCAGCTGCAGTTCATTCGATTTAGCTTCAACTAGTTCATTTAGTAATAATTAGACGGAAGCACAATAATGCAGTAACACTAAATTCTACCCTTTAGTACTACTGTCATTTCTCACACCAAGTCAAAATATCAAAGAATGACTGTTGTTTAAGATGGTGGCAACAATCAAAGAATATTGAACTTGTCAATATTTTGATGTTTAAGGTCAAATGAATTCTCAGCAGTAAAAAGCAAACGAGGGGTCTTGACCTGTAACACAGCAAGTTAAATAATCAAATATTTCGCATCATTAAACTTGAGTTCTTAGTTTCGCTGTATGAGGCCTGAGTCTGTCTGGGCAGGCCTGAGGTGAGCTGGACCAGTCTGGGATGACTGGGTTGAACCAGTCTGGTTTCTGCCGCCCGAGTTATGCTGTCTGTGCAAGGTTTTTGTTCCAGCCTGACAGGCATCCACTATAATTAACTCCCTGGATCACTCTGCATGCTCACTCAAACAGACAAAAAGTGATGGGGAAAGTTGGGGCGGGGGGGGGGGGAGGAAAACAAAGATGGAAGGTGGACATATACAGTGACATGTTGACACAGACACACTTGGAGCAATGGCTCAAATACAGAAATATAATATATGTACGAGGTTTATACAAAAAACATTCACTTGGTGTAATGAACAGCAAAAAGCACAACTGCAGCAACACAATCTGAGATATATAGCTCTGCCCTAAAGGTGTAGAATTCCCTGGGAAACGGAGAGGAAAGAAGAGGGATGGCGTCTGCAATGTGAACTTTAATTACCTACTCTTTCAAGCTGCATTTGGACAGCTAATCCCCTGGCTTCCCACCCCTATGGACACAGGAGGAGAAGAGCAGAGTGCTCCCAGGCTACACTTTCACAGGACGGCAGATAGCATCAATAGTGCACTGACTAGTCATGTACTGTTGAATACCAATCTGTCCCACCCAGTATCTCAACCAGAGACCAGGTATATAAGGTGTTACTGTATGTCATTACAATAGCTCTAACAAGCACAACATATTCTTTACCCCTTGTTTTTATTTTAAAAATCCAAGAAAACAGTTTATCTATTGGAGTATCTACGGTACAGTGCTGTAAAAAAAGTATTTGCCCCCTTCCTGATTTCTTATATTTGTCACACTTAAATGTTTCTGATCAAACAATTTTAATATCAGGCAAAAATAATCCAAGTAAATACAAAGCACAGTTTTTAAATATTGATTTCATTTAGTAAGGGGAAAAAAGTATTTGCCCCTTAAACCTAAGAAATGGTTGTACCACCCTTGGCAGCGGCAACAACTGCCAGAAGCAGTTGCAATAATTGGCAATGGGTCTTTTGCATCTTCTGTAAACAACAGAGATGAAATCCTGTGATCACCAAACATGACACCTCCTGTTCCTTGGCTGCACCTAGAAATCCCGTGCATAAAAATTAAGAATAGGATCAGTGACAAAAGGCAGTCCTGGTGGAGTCCAACTTCTACTAGGAAAGAGTTTGACTGATTGTTGGCAATGCGAACCAAACTCTCGCAACAGTCATATAAGGGACTGGACACATTGCCAGAATCTCTTAAAGTCTGTCCGAAAGTCTTGTTCCATGGCCTTAGTGAACTCCTCCCACACCTGAGTTTTTGCTTCAACAACTGCCCGAGCTGCACTCTGCTTGGCCTACCAATACACCTCAGCTGCTTCAGGAGTCCCACAAGCCAACCAACATCAATAGGACTCCTTCTTCAGCTTGATGGCCCCCATCATCTCTGGTGTCCATCATTTGGTTTGGTGACTGCAATCATGACAGGCACCAAGGACCTTGTGGCTACAGTTCTGGGCAGCTGCTTCAAGAATGGAGGAGAAGAACATAGCCCATGCAGACTCCATGTCTGCAGTCTCCCTCAGGATGTGGTCGAAGTTCTTTCGGATGTGGGAGTTGAAGACCTCTCGGACAGGGGCCTCAGCCAGACGTTCCCAAGACATCCTCACTGTATGTTTGGATCTTCTGGGTCTGAATGGCATCCTACCCTGCTATCTGGTCCAACTCACCACCAGGTGGTGATCAGCTGACAGCTCTGCACCTCTTTTCACCCGAGTGTCCAAGACATACGGTTGCAGGTCTGATGACAAAATAACAAAATCAATCATCGACCTGTGGCCTAGGGTGTCCTGGTGCCAAGTGCACATTTGGACATGCTTATGCTTGACATGGTGTTCATTATGGACAAGCTGTGATTAGCACAGAAGTCCAACAACTGACCACCACTCGGGTTTTGATCAGGCAGGCCGTTCCTCCCAGTCACACCCCTTCAGGTTTCACTGTCATTGCCCATATGTGCACAATAGAGTCACCAAAAGGAGCACTTTCCAGCACACCAGTCAGAGACTCCAAAAAGTGTGGGTACTCTGAACTAGGGCTGTGCGATATGACGATATACTATATCGGATGATGATATAAAAACGTCTATCGTTTCATCTATCATATCTTCGTATTTCTCAACCTTGTGCACCAGCTCAAGCTCCTTCCCCGTCAGAGAAGTGACATTCCACATCCCAGTAGCCAATTTAGAAAGCTGGAGATCGGACCGCCAAGTTATTTTTTTTAATTTTTATTTTGTATACTTTCTTAATCCCAGAAGGAAAATTTAGGGCATCCACGTGGATGGATGAGGAAGCCATGGTGCGGTGCCAGTCTCTTCACCATTCACACAGACATTCACACCTAGGGCCACTTTAGAGTCTCCAGTTAACCTAACTTGCATGTTTTTGGCCTGTGGGTGGAAACCGGAGTACCCGGGGTGAACCCACGCAGACACGGGGAGAACGTGCAAACTCCACACAGAAGGGTCACTGATGGTCAGGGAGTGGGATCGAACCCACGACCTTCTTACTGTGCTGCCACAGTGCTAACCACTGTTCCACCGAGCTGCCCATTTTATTTTATTTTATTTTTAATAATATAAGTTATCCGTCTCCAACTGCCACCCAATCCTCATAGCACCGGACCCCCATGATTCCTTCGGCAGGTGGTGAACCCACTGAAGAATGGACCCATGTGGCTTTTTTTAAAACATCAAAATCTGTTAACTGTGAAGGGGTGCCCAATTTTTTGCATATGACTCTACTACAGAACGATAGAACCACTGCTCCTCCACATCGAAAGGAGCCAGCTGAAGTGATTTGGTCATCTGATCAGGATGCCTCCCACTTGAGGTGTTTCGGGCACGTCCCACTGGGAAGAGACCCTGGGGCAGACTCAGGACACGCTGGAGAGACTACGTCTCCCAGCTGGCCTAGGAACGTCTTGGTATCTCTGAAGAGCTGGAGCAGGTGGCTAGGGAGAGGGAAGTCTGGGCTTCTCTGCTTGAGCTGCTGCCTCCACAACCGGGACCTCTGGAAAAGCGGTAGAAAATGGATGGATGGACTCTACTGCACGGCTGCTCCCTGGGAAGGATACCACAGTAATAATCTGTCTCTTGCCCCCCCCCCCACCATTCACCTCCCACGTCTCTTTTTTTCTCATGCTGTTTTTTGTTGATTTCTCTAGCTGTTGTACTAATAGAGCTAGTTACTCTATGTGGCAAAATCTCCATCTGTTTTGCTTTAACAGCACAGATTTGCTCGTGGCCATGGCCTAAGGTAAAACATCCTGTGGCTGATACCATGTTGGATGGCCAAACATATTCACTCCTTCACACTTAAATTGAATCTGAAATATGATACCCTTCCAAGCAGAATCCTTTGAAAAACTACAGGTATTTAAGTAAGACTAAACAATAGCTGACTCAGTTTGATATACTGCTCTTTATCAGACAGCAGAGTCCATCTTGGGATGTGGACCTAATTCACTAGGTGTTGGAGTAATACCAGAAAAGGTGATGAGGGCATGCCTATGGCTTGTTATTCTGACAGACAGAGCCTGATCTCAAGGATTAGCAAAGGCTCTTGTTTTGGAATTAGTTCCAAACCAAACACATGACTGACTTTTCTCAAACAAAGCCAGCAGTGAAATCAGATGGCTTACCATAACACTGCTCTCTATTGTCAGGCTAACAGTTAGAGGGATGCGTTACTTTTCTCCTCCACAAGTCAGTCTCCCACCACATGTTGAATTAACAGCAAATAACAATGCTTCCCATTAGTTCACAGTATAATAAAGTCTGGGCAGAAAGAGACTTTGACAATGCCCTTACGTTAAACAGTTACCATATTTCTTAATCGTTCTCCCACAGCATTATCAATGAATGACAATTTCTTCCGTTATTAAACCTACATATGCATGTTCTCTGAGCTCAAAAGAATTACTGTCTTTTGGCATTTCACGTGAATATTGGCATTTGTTACTCTATGACTTCTGTAGTCTCAACTATATCACACAGTGCCATTAATAAAAAACCTCAAAAGCAAGTGCTCCCTTCTTTAACTGAGTAAAATGCAATAAATACTGTTTTAGGTAAGACATCTACCACAATAAGACATGGAGACAGTGTACTATTCTATTATTCCTAACAGTCCTAGAAAAGGCAAAACTCAACTATAGGAGATGTTCCTCTTTCTCCTGCTCTCCACTGAAGTGCGACCACACAGTGAGCAGATAACGTGCTGGGATTTCAAGATTTCTAAAAATGTCAAAACCACGGTACTGGACTTAAAGCTCCACTAATCACATACATACAGGTGCATTTCAATAAATTAGAATATCATTAAAAAGTTAATTTATTTCAGTGATTCATTTCAAAAAGTGAAACTCATATTTTATATAGATCCACTAGCATTGATGTCCGGTGAATATTGCATGCAGTGTTTAATGATGGTGGCACTACAATAGCAAGCAAGTTTTATCCACATACATAGACAAACACCAGTGACAATGCATTTGACATGCATTAAGCATGATGATACAGAAAGAGCAATAGCAAGGTTATCATATAGAAACTTGCTGTACCAATGAACATTTTGGACATCTGCTGAGATGTTAATTCACCCTGCAGAATGGACCATGGAATCTTATGAAATCATTTTTCTATGGTTGGAACAGTAATTTCATAATATTGTGTTCTGAGTTTTGAACACCAATGTTATGGAAAGGTCAAGTTTAAAAAAAAAAACCTAAAGCTGGGAAATGTGGCATTTATAAATTACAGTACTGTGGGGTCATGGTGTGGGACTTCACCCAGAGAAGAAGGCAACTGGGGAAGGGGGGAACAATGGATCGAAAGAGGAGGTGTCACCGGAGGGTATCAGACAGGACAGTAAGGACTATGCGCTCCCCGGGGAGAGGAGTAAATGCCGGAGCCGCTGGAAGAAGAAGGGTGTGAGAGCGGCAATGGCGTTGTCATGTTAATGTGCCACACAGGCTTTGTTCTAAACACAATGTATGATGGTCGGAAGTCCAGGTCTCAATGCATGGTATTAAAGATATAAAAAAGGAATGCACAGAGACCCGGGAGCTCTTTTACTGTGCTGTATGTTGGAGATGAAATAAAGTTTGTGTCGTCCAGCTCGTTGCCTCGCCTGCCTCCTTTCTCCACACTGGTGACCCTTAAGCCTGTTTCATGCTACATTTCTCCTCTAGTCCGCTGTGGTCCGCGTACGCTTTGGATGAGCCCGGCACGCACGTGGCGCTGCTCATGTTCACTTTTTTTCATCTACCCAGGCCAAGCGATTGACGCATGCGCACAACCGTCATTTGTAGTTTCACTACCGCCCGATAGGTAGCGCCAAGGTGCTTACGCTCCACGATTTTCACCAACGAAGAAACGGTGGACTTCTTCAAAAAGTTTCTCTTGAAATATAGAGTCCATTTCTGCTGTTTGACTTCCTGGTTTTCACTCCTTTTCCACGAAGATGCTGCTGCCGCTGTGAAAGAAAGTATGTATGTATGTATGATTCATGTATGTTTTTATTTTCGTTTTCCACCTCCTCGTTGTCTTCTTCGTCTGCTGATGTATGCTGTGTCAATATTGCCACCTCGTGAATGGGATGTTCAGTCTTGAGCATGTGCTTTTCAACGCATTCAGGTCGTGGGCAGGCGGTGTGGTCACAAAATTTGGGCTGCACGCCGTTGAGCACTGCAGACACTAGCGGAGTGGTGATGATGACGTAAGTTTCGTCACACGAGGTTTCCGGTTACGCGTTTGCGGACAGCAGAGGTGTAGCATGAAGCAGGCTTAAGGCATGCCATGGAAAGCGAGCCGAGCACTGCCCCAGAGACTGCCTGGAGGGAGAGCACCAACGCCGCATGTGTGGTCTCAGTCCAGCTCCCAGACTTCTGGCTTCACAACCAGACCGCGTGGTTCTTGCACATAGAAGCCCAGTTCACACTCCGTGGGATAACAATGGACGATACCAAGTATTACTACGTGGCCGCTGTGCTGGATGCGCGCACCATGCAACAGGTGATGAGCCTGTTCCAGGAGCCGCCGGCCCAAGGAAAATATGAAGCGCTCAAGAGGAAGCTTCTCCAGCGCTATACCCTTTCTGACAGTGAGAGGGCAGAGAGACTCCTAACGCGTTTGGAGTTAGGGGACAGATCAGCAGTGGAGCTCATGGAGAGCATGTTGGCGCTGAGGAGGAAGGACAATGAATCTTTCCTGTTCACCCACTAGGTCGCTCATAGATGAAAATTGGGTCGACCGCCTGTCCTGGCTTCTTTTAGGGTTGCGCTCCGCACCTAAGGAGGATTTGGCAGCCTCCCGGGCAGAACTCATTTTTTTCTCAGCTGCTACAGATCCCTGAAGAGTTTTTACTGGAAAACCCTGCACCCAAGGCTGATCCGCCCACGCAATTTTTGCACAATACGGAGGCTTTTTTTTTTCCCCACAATATCTTTATTGAACCTTTTTTTTTTTTTTAACAAACATGATACAAACAATCAAACACTAACACTAAAGTACTACAAAAAAAAAAAAATGCACTAAAAACACCAACAACCACCAACAAAATCAAGTCTTCAACAATGCTCCTCTGTTTAGTCTAGACAATCCAATACATAAGTATACATATTATGTTCACCAGTTTGGAATTTACAAGGTCCACACACATCATTCACCTTCTTCTTCAAGAGTTATGTTTAAATTTTTTACATAATCAATAAAAGGTCTCCATATATTCTCAAACACAATTTCCTTTGATTTCAGTATGTATGTTATTCTTTCTAGAGGAAGGTTTGTTAACATCTGTCTTAACCACTGAGTCACATCTGGTCTATGAGTCTTTTTCCATAATAGTGCAATACATTTTTTGGCATTAAGCAAACTGAGGTCTATGAATGTTCTTTCACTTTTATTAAAATTATGCTTTTCTGGGTACAGACCCAACAAAAACAGTTTAGGATTCAATATGATTTGTTTTGAGATTATTTTTTCAATTGTTACCCTCACCTCTTCCCAAAACATTCTTATTAATCTACATTCCCATAAACAATGAAATAGGGTTCCTTTACTTTCCATGCATTTTGTGCATGTATCTGGTATATTTTTGTTATATCTATTTAACTCCTCCGGTGTAACATACATCCGCATTAACCATTTGAAATGTATCAATTTAAGGCGTACATTTATTGATTTGGTTTGAGCTTCTGTACAAGCCAATTCCCATTGTTCCTCTGAAATTTCAATTTGCAGATCTTCTTTCCAGTAGTTTAATCTTTTCAGTGAATTTTCACTTGAAGATAGTGTCAATGAGTTATAAAACTCTGAAATAATACCCTTTCTTTTACTATCTTTCATCATCATTTTTTCCAAGGATGAATAAATAGGTCGAGTGAGAGCTTTATTTTGATTTGATCGAATAAAGTTTCTAAGTTGAAGATATTTAAAAAAATGTGTTCTATTGAGATTAAATTTGATCCTCAGCTCTTCAAAAGACATTATGTTGTCTGCACATGGCAAATATAAATCCTGAATCTTTTGTATCCCTTTTAAATTCCATACTTTAAATACAGCGTCCACTCTCCCTGGTTTAAAATATTGATTACCCCATATTGGACTAAATTGTGACAATAACTGTGGTTCTTTTAAATAGTTTTTAGCTTCACACCATATTTTGATCATATGCTTTACAAATGGATTTTTAACTTGTTTTTGTAATTTTTTTGCCGAGTCTGAGTATATGAATATGGGAAGAGGTAAAGGTAAATTGTATGATTCCATTTCAGTCCAGTGAGGGAGATCATTTGATGAAAAATAATATGTCATAGACCTCAGTTGTGCCGACCAATAATACAACATAAAATTTGGACATTTCAGACCTCCACGATCAAATGGTAAATATAATAAAGACAAACGTAATCTAGCCCTCCTGTTGTTCCATATAAATTCCACTAACTTTTTTTTTATTCTTGAGAATAGATCTAAAGGTGGTGATAAGGGAATGTATTGAAATAAATAAAGTATTTTAGGTAAAATATTACTTTTAAGTATATTGATTCTCCCGATCATCGACATTGGTAGTGACATCCATCTCTGAGTTAACTCATTGATATCTGACATTAAGGCTTCATAGTTGACACTGGCGACTGATTCTAGCTTAGGCATAATTTGGATTCCTAAATATTTAAACTGATTTACAACATTGAATTGATTTACCTCAGGGGCTGGGTAATTTCTCTGGGTCTCATTTAGCATTAATATTGAAGATTTAGTTTTATTTATTTTATATCCTGACATTTCCCCAAAATTCTTTATTAAATTCAACAAGGTTGGAATTGATTTTTTTAGATTCGACATAAACAAAATTATATCCTCGGCGTACAGGGAGATTTTATGTTCTGTTGGTCCAACTTTAATTCCATATATTTGTGAATGTAAACGTATCGCTATCGCTAAAGGTTCAATTGCCATAGTAAACAGTAAAGGTGAGAGTGGACAGCCTTGTCGACATCCTCTATTGATTTTTATTGGTTTTGAAATATTGTTATTTGTTAGGATTTCTGCTGTAGCATTATTGTATATTATTTGAACCCATTTTATGAAATTATTTCCAAGTCCAAACCTTTGTAGGACTTCAAAAAGAAAGGGCCATTCAACTCTATCAAAGGCCTTTTCGGCGTCCAATGATAGGAGAGCTGTATCCGGTGCTTCTTTATTAAAATAAATAATATTAAATAGTCTTCTTACATTATGGAAGCCTTGTCTACCCTTTATAAAGCCATTCTGATCTTGATTAATAATATTTGGTAAAATTTCTTGTATTCGTCTTGCTAAAATTTTACAGATTATCTTAAGGTCGGCGTTTAATAGGCTTATTGGTCTCATATTTTCACATTTATTAGAGGGCTTACCTGGTTTTGGCAGCAGTATAATTAAGGCATTATTTATGTATGATGGTAAATTATTATTTTGAAATGCTTCTAAAACCATTTCCAAAAAAGGTTTTATTAATTTATTCTTAAATTTTTTATAAAGGTCAACTGGAAGACCATCTGGTCCTGCACTTTTTCCTGATTTCATATTATCAATGGCTAGCCCAACTTCTTCTTTACTAATTTTAGACTCCAATATCTCCCTGTTTTCATTTGGAATACACGGTATAGATAGTTCGTTCAAAAACCCATTTAGTTTTGTTAAATCAGGTTCATTTTTGGTATCATATAATTTTTCATAGTAATCTCTAAAGGCTCTATTAATTTCTAAAGGATCTATAACTACCTGTCCGTTACTTATAATACTGGTAATTGGTGTTTTAATTTCCAATTGTTTAATCTGCCATGCTAATAATTTTCCTGATTTTTCACCTTGTTCATAAAAAGATTGTTTCAATCTTAGAAGACTCGAGGCAGCTCTATTCGCTGATTTTTTGTCGTATTCAGCTCTCAAAATCAGTAATTCATTCTCCAACCTTGGGTCACTTCCTGCATACACTTTTTCCTGAAGACTTTTTATTTTATGTTCCAATTTAGCTCTCTCCTCTCAAGTCTTCTTAGATTTTGATCCTGTATAACTAATAATATGTCCCCTAATAAAAGCTTTGAAAGCCTCCCACTTTACACATGCTGATGTTTGTGTAGTATTGATGTCAAAGAACTCGTCTATCTGTTTTTCTATATACTTGACAAATTCCTCATCCTGAAGCCATTTATGCTGAAATTGCCATCTACCCGATTCCTTTGTCAATTTTTTATTTACATATATTAGACAACAGGGTGCATGATCAGAGATCACGATGTTATCATAAAAGCAGTTTTGAATCTTGGACCTTAATTCTGTGGAAATCAAAAAATAATCAATACGTGAGAATGTCTTGTAGGTACTGGAATAACAAGAATAGGCTTTAACTTGTGGTTTCATTTCTCTCCATATATCTAACAATCTCAATTCTTTCATAAAATGATTAATAGTCATCCTACATCCAATGTGCGTACAATCCAGTCCTGTTGATCTATCCACACCTGGATTCAATGTACAATTAAAATCCCCTGCTATTATATGTTGCCCTGTAAGTGATGATAAGATGAGAAATAAATTAGCAAAGAACTTCTGATCATCTATATTGGGACCATATAAGTTCACAAGATTTATATTTTCTAATAGCAAAGAACCTTGAATGAATCAGAATCAGAATCAGAATCAGGTTTATTGCCATTGTTCATGTAGTACACAAACTAGGAATTTGTCTCGGTACAATGCTGCAACATTAAACATGATAAGATAAGAGAAATAAACTATACATGTAATAAAGTGTAGGATAAGATTAAGTGATACTGGTCAACAGTTAAAATATATATTAGCCAGCAGCAGATACTGTGGAGAACTATATAGTGCAGTCGGTAATCATGATTGATTACCGACCGAATGATTACATATCTTCCAAATTTGTCTCCAATTACATTTTTCACTTGAAAAGGAACTGATTTATGTATGAGAGTCATAACTCCCCTGGCTCGGGATGAAAATGAAGAGGTGAATACACTTCCCTGCCATCTACTCCTAATTCTTTTAACATCCTCCTCTATCAGATGAGTTTCTTGTAAAAACACAATTCTTGAACCCATGTCCTTTATTTTATTCATAACTTGTTTAAGTTTTTTTTAAATTTTGTAGACCTCTGCAATTCCATGAAGTTAAATTAAGATTAACACTTTGGTCCATGATCAATAGAGAGTTTGGGATTACCTTGCAGTGTAAACATGTTCATACAGAGAAGCAAAAACATGAGTGGTTGAACATTCATCCTACAAACTACACACAAACAAATTTCCCCTTCCCACACTTGTGGCAAACCCCCCAAAATCAAAAGAAAAATTCTGTCTCCCGATATAGCCATCGACCGTTCCACACCCACGGGGAACAGCCTAAGCCACTCCTTCTTCATCCTCCCAATCACCCTAACTCTACTGCTTTTAATGACGTAACATTAACTCTCCTCTG
Organism: Pholidichthys leucotaenia; assembly: GCA_020510985.1. Lineage (NCBI taxonomy): Eukaryota > Metazoa > Chordata > Actinopteri > Cichliformes > Pholidichthyidae > Pholidichthys > Pholidichthys leucotaenia. The sequence continues at coordinate 341,770,873 of CM035843.1, forward strand.
TAGTTTTCCAACTTAACTCCAAAATTTTTAACAACTTTGTACATCATAGTTTTTTTTGTTTTGTTTTGTTTTGTTTTTGTTTTGTTTTTTTAATATATAATACAATCTATATTTTGTAAACTTACTATTTACTTCAAGTCAGTCAGATGCCTGTGCAAATGCTCAATTATTCTACCTTATATTTTGTTCATGCTTAGCTCCCACCAGTCTCTTCTTCTTCTTTGATCTTCTTGATGAACTCCTGCGCCTCCTCTGGGGTCTTGAAGATGTGGGTTCTGCCCTCATACGTGGTCAGCAGTCTCGCAGGATAGATTACACCATGACGAATCCCAAGGTTGCGCAGCTCCTTACGTACGGGATCAAACTGCTTCCTCAATTGCTGGATTCCTGTGGCCAAATCTGGGTAGAACCGCACCTGCTGGTCCTGGTGTTTAATCTCTCCTTTAGCACGTGCAGCGTTGAAGATCTTCATCCTGTCTCTGTTACTAAGAAACTTCATAATTAAGGTCCTCGGCGGTCCCTTATCTCTCCGTGGGCCAATACGATGTGCTTTTTCCAGAACCACTGCTGATTGCAACTCCTCGCTGCCCAGCACCTCCGGAATCCACTTTTCCAGAAAGGAACATACGTCCCGACCTTCTGATTCCTCTGGAAGACCCACCAGCCTCAAATTATTCTGTCTCGACCGAGATTCCAAATCCAAAATATTATCTTCCAGAGATTTATTTTTTTTCTTCCAAAGTGCGCACCTTTAATTGAAGACGGGTGACGTCATCTTCAGCACTAGCGAGACGGAGCTCCATCTGCGCCGTTCGTTCTACACAGTCACCCAATTCCTTTCTTATTCCTTCCAACGCTGTCATAATCCCATCAAATCTAGAGGAAAAGTCCGCTCTCATTGAACTCATGGCAGCCATCAGCGCATCTGCGCCATTCCCCGCAGATATCGCACCGTTGCCAGCCTCCTCCGCCATATATGGAGTTTTGTTTGCTGCGTCACAGACCTGAAAGTCCGTTAATTTGGACTGTTTCGGCGGCTCGCTTTTTCCTTTTCCTGGTTTTCCAGCCTTAGGCTTCGCCGACATATCCTCGCCCAAATGCTGGGATACGTTCTGTCCCAAATGAGAGAGTTATTTGCCGATTTTTTTTCTCCAGGAGCAGAGCAGAGCGAGACACGTCCGTCCTACGTGGCAGCCATAACCGGAAGTCCAATACGGAGGCTTTTAAAGTACCAGGCCCGGCCCACCACTGCTTTCCCCGCACCTTTGTCTCAAAAAGCTTGGAGAATGCTAGTTTTGTTTTTGTCAGGCACGATGCGCACCGGACCCCACTACGCCCACCGTACGACGGACCGTTCAGGGTGCTGGAACCTGGGGCGAAGCATTTTGTGTTAGACTTGGGGGGGATGTAGAGAGACCGTCTACATCGACAGGCTGAAGCCCGCATTTGTGTTGATAGATAAGCAGGTGGTATTGGCCCAAGCTCCCCGGTGCGGACCCCCATCGTTGGTGGCTCCGCAAGTTGGCGATCCCTTGGCAGAGACCTGCGCTTGCAAAGCTGATGTGTTTTCTCCCCCTCCCTTTTTCCCTCCACAGGCTGATGTGCCCTCCTGTACACCCCGCCAGCGGGGCGGTTCGACTGGATCAGCGACCCCCCGCTACAGCCGCTATGGGCGCCGGCTCAAGCCCAAAGGACGGGGGGTTAGTGCCTTTTCTGGGTGTTTGGGGGGGAGGCTATGTGGGGGGCATGGTGTGGGACTTCTCCACTCAGAGAAGAAGGCAGCTGGAGAAGGGGGAACAATGGACCAAAAGAGGAGTATCAGAGTATTACTGATATATTACTGAAGTATTACTGAGTATTACTAAAATACTGTCCCCCTGGGTATCAGACGGGACAGTAAGGACTATGCGTCTCCCAGGGAGAGAAATAAATGCCGGAGCCGCTGGAAGAAGAAGGGTGTGAGAGCGGCGCTAGCGTTATGTCATGTTAATGTGCCACACAGGCTTTGTTCTAAACACAATGTATGATGGTCGGAAGTCCGGGTCTCAATGCATGGTATTAAAAATATAAAAGAGGAATGCACAGAGACCTGGGAGCTTTTTTATTGTACTGTATGTTGGAGATGGAATAAAGTTTCTGCCTCTCCTGCCTCCTTTCTCCACAGTACAACCCATCATAATAACAATAGGTTAAAATTACCTAAAACAGCAATAAGAAATTGACAGTATGTTAGTATATAAGTATGATGTTCCCTTTCACAGCCGTGTTGGAAAAGGAGTTCGACAGCTTTTGGTCCTGTAAAATCGCGCTCCACGGAGAGCGATTTCACTAAAAAAAATTAACGGGATCAAACAGCAGTGAACGAGACACCAAACCTCCAGCAAATGTCCAAATAATGAATAAAATCAATTTCATTGGACACCAAAAAGCCAGAAAAATCAATAATTTGTATTTTAATATTTAATGACAAATGGCAATTCTTGTAGTAACTAATGTTACACACAATGCCCAAATAGCACATTAATTTATATCTAATGGGAGCAAGTGACATCAAGTCAACCAACGGGACACTGTAATTTCCCAGTTTGGGATCAATAAAGTACATCCATCCATCGTTTACAAATATCTGAGACCTACTGTAATGTATTCCTTATAATTTAATTTTGTTGGTGTTTTTGTGTACCATTCGATCATATTCGTATTTCAGGTTGCATTCACACCAGGATAGTCCAGGGGTCTCGGTTTGATTGGGTGGGGAATGCTGAGAATTTTCGCACCTTCGTTTGGTTTCCATTTACACTGCACTTTATTCAGGTGGACCAAACTGCCTGGACAACGTCACAGAGTTACAACTGCTCGTTGGGGGTGCTGTAGCCAAAACCACCACTGACCAGGAAGAAAAAAGTCTCTGAAGAAGAAAAATCCAGCTCATTGATTGGCCAGGACCAAAAACAGAAATCTGTTCCCTTCAGCGGGGTTGTTTGTCCACCATAAATGAGACATTTTTAACTTTTCTCCTCTGCTTTCTCCAGTAAAAGGATATCTTTTACTGGAGAAAGTGTCAAAGTCAACCAACAGTGTCCCGTTGGTTGACTTGATGTCACTTGCTCCCATTAGATATAAAGAAAATCCTTTTACTGAAAAGGACTGCATGGCAATCTTGCATTGCCATGCAAGAGATAAGAGCCTGCAGCCAAGTGGCTTCTGAGTTAGTAGGGGGACTAAAGTTTCTGCCACATACATACTCACTCACACTGCAGAATCCCTTTTATATTTATAGATTACACACAGTAATTTATTTGTTTTCTTGCTTTTAATTTTGATGATTATGGCTTACAGCTAATGAAAAAAAAAATCAGTTTCTTAAAAAATGTGAACATTACATGAGATCAATTTAAAAAAGTGGATTTTTATTGGCGATCTTGGCCTACTGAAAAGTATGTCCATGTACACACTCAATTTTTTTTTCATTTAACTTTTATTTATACAGGGGAATTCCACTGAAAGGCAACCTCTCTTTTTCAAGGATGCCCTGTTCACACTCACACAGTTACAAATTCACACTTGGAAGCTTACCCAGTACAACCAGACTGACCTGTGGCCACTGAGCAGCTCCACTGAAGCAGTTGGGGTTAAGGGCCTTGCTCAAGGGCAGTGGGGTTAATGAGGGTGGGGCAAACACTGCTATATTACACTGGTCAACACCAAATTTATTGTCTAAGTTTTTTTTTGTTTTTTTGTTTTAGCTGATTTAGGACAATTTTGATGTGCTGAATCCAAAAATCACATTGGTTTTGCTCAATCAGGTCAACCTTTTGAACTATGGCCACATGTTGTTTTATACGTTTTTGTTTATATGTACGGGTATTTTCGCTTTATATGATGCAAAATTCTTTATGTCTTGAAATTCTCTGAATTTTGAACAATAATGACATAACATTCAATTTACATGTACTTACCTTTATATAAAGGTAAGTATATGCACAGTACTAAGTAAGTACAGGTTTTTACTTAGCACCTGATTGAGAGAAACGGATGTCATTTTCGGAATCAGCAGTGCAAAATTGTCTTAAATCTGTTGAAAAAACACAGACAACTTACAAAAAAATATTTTTGTAACCCTGTGTTATCTGTCCCACCCAAGTCTGATCTTGCCGGTCCAGGGATTGAACCGGCAATTCTTCCAGTCACCAGTCCACATCCCTAACCATTAGGCCACCACTGCTCCCCAATCAAAACTTGGTCAGGGCTCCTTTGTGTGAATCACTGCATCAATGAGACATGGCATGCAGGCGATCAGCCTGTGGCACTGCTGAGGTGTTAGGGAATCCTAGGTTGCTTACATAGTGGCCTTCAGCTCATCTGCATTGCTGTGTCTGGTGTCTCATCTTCTTCTTGACAATACCCCATAGATTCTCTATGGGGTTTAAGTCAGGAGAGTTTGCTGGCCAGTCAAGCAGAGTAATACCATGGTCATTAAACCATGGTATTGGTACTTTTGGCAGTGTGGGCAGGTGCCAAGATGACATGGCTCCCCAAATTATCACTGACTGTGGAAACTTCACAATGGACCTCAAGCAACTTGGATTCTGTGTGTCTTCCTGCTTCCTCTAGACTCTGGGACCGTGATTTCCACATGACAGGACTTGGCACCTGATTTGGGGAGCTACGTCATCTGCTGGTGTTGGTCCATTGTGTTTTATCAAGTCCAAAGTCAGTGCAGCCATCTACCAGGACATTTTAGAGCACTTCATGCTTCCCTCTGCTGATAATCTTCATTGAGATGCTGATTTCATTTTCCAGCAGGACTTGGCACCTGCCCACACTGCCAAAAGTAAAAAAAAAAATAAAATACCTGGTTTAATAACCATGGTATCACTCTGTTTGACTGGCCAGCAAACTCTCCTGACGTAAACACCATAGAGAATCTATGGGGTATTGTCAAGAGAAAGAGGAGAAACTTCAGACCCAACAATGCAGACAAGTTGCAGGCTGCTGTCAAAACAACCTGTGCTTCCGTAACACATCAGCAGTGCCACAGGCTGATCGCCTCCATGCCATGCCGCATTGGTGCAGTAATTCATGCAAAAAACACCCTAACCAAGTATTGAGTGTGTACATGGACATACTTTTCAGTAGGCCAAGATCACTAATAAAAATCCACTTTTTTTAAACTGATCTTATGAAATATTCAATTCTTTGACAAACTGAATTTTGGGCTTTCTTTAACTGTCAGGCATAATCATCAAAATTAAAAGAAATAAACACTTGAAATACTGTATATCACTGTGTATAATGAATCTATGAATTTCACTTTTTGAATTGAATTACTGAAATAAATGAACGTTTCAATGATATTCTAGTTTATTGAGATGCATGTGTATATTATAGATTTCCAAGCATTTTCAACAACATTCACAGAATTTATTACTGGTATTTTGGGCCATACAGGAAAATCAGTCAGTTAACAGAAACTGTATTTTAGTAATTATGGCTGAATATTTGGTATTTTACAGACAATGGTTTGCCTTACCTGAAGTTCACACCAAGCCACCTCCACCCAGGTCTCCGTGTCCAGACCTTTGTACACCGTCTTGAAAGCTCCTCTGCCCAGCTCAATGTCAAACTTAAGAAACCTTCCTCCTGGAGAAGTAGCAACAGCCTTCATCTCTGCCTCTTCCTCCTGCTCACGGTCCCTCTCCTTCACCCTTTGGGTAGGTGCAGATGATGGAGCGTCTTTTCCGGGTTCATGACCAGCGCAAGGTGGTTCATGCCCTAAAGCTACACAAGATGAAGCAGCCCCATGTGGCTGGTTATTGCCAGTGAAGACTGAGTCAGACGAGTGAAACTCCAGGTGAGGGGCACTATGAGACGCCTCATGGGGCACCTCAATCTCATCGTCTTCCTCACAAATTTCTACACTCTTCCTGAAGAAGCGCTTCTCCCCCCTTAGACGTTTCTGACTTGTATCAACTGGTAGAGTGGGAGAGGAGAATAAAACTGGTTTGACAGTGGTCTCCTCATCGTGGGATTTCCCCCCCCCTCCTTCATTTTTTGAATCCTCTCCTCCTGTCACTGTCACATCTTCAGCCTTGGAGAAGGAAAACTGCAGGGGGCTACTGTGCAGTCCCTGCTTCTGTTGGTTTTCCCTGCCCTCCCACTCCTTCTCCTCCCTCTCTCCATCAGGTTTCTCCAAGGAGTCCTCGGTGCCTGTGGGCTCTCCTGGGTCAGTAGCCATAAGGAATGGGTTTTCCCACCCCTTCTGGTCCTCCTCCTCCTCCTCCTCCAAATCTTTACTCCTCCGTCAGTCCCCGTGTCTCTCTTTTTTGTGATCCACCACTCACCCCTTTAGTTTACTGTAGTTCCTGTGCTGCAGGTGAGTGACAGTCTTTAATCAAACGGGTCACTCCTAGTTTCCTCCACCCTCTTCCTCGATATGTCCTTTTGTTTGCTGCTTTACAGTAACACAAGTGGATGAGTTCACAACTTTTAAAGAATAGCTTCCGTTCTCGTCTACCCTCTCATTATTTCCTGTATTTTCTTCAAAATCTCCGTATACATTGCTTATAAAAGTGAACCACACATCTCTCACTAAACCAGGAGTTTTGTTTTCAAGGCCACTGGCAAAGCTGCAGCATTCTTCTTTCAAATTACTGTTTGGATATCTTCATGTAAACCTGCAAGACAAAAACAAAACACAGTCAGTTCATATATGTATATGTCTCTAAAGAATAAGTTTACTTTTTTGAATTAAACTTCAAAAATAATCAGATTTTTTTTCCCCACAAGATGCAACTGTATATATCACCAAAAAGAATCTTCAAAGACCATCTAAAGCTCGTACATCTCATGAATCATGTGTTTATCAGGGGTCTTTTCAGTCAAGTGTACTGTACTGAACTGTTCTTAGAAATACTGAGGGTTGGATTCAAGGCTTGACACTGGCACCAGCTCACCAGCCAAATGCTGGTAAAATTTTTTATTTAGCCCGTACCTCAGCACTGTTACTGGCAGGTGGAATATTCAATTTAGTAGCCATCCTGAAAAGAAAGTAGCTTTAAAACAAGATTTTTTTCCCCCCATTTTAGCCATAAGATCAGCACAATTATATAAACTATATCTGGGTCTTAAAATATATTGTCAGAATGTAGTGTATTCTTTGTAAATTTTCTCAAGCATTTGTATCTACATTCTTATAAGTTTATGACATTTTGAGACAAATCTGAGCATTTTTTTGAAAATGTACTACTGTCTTAAAAATAACATTTTCCTTAAATTTCCTCTAAAAATAACAGCTTTTGTCATAAATTCTAGATTACTGATTGACAGTATTTTAGTCAGCCATTGATTTGGCAGTACATGAGGCATTCATTAAACAAAATGTCATTTTGGAACTATAAACTTCTGGTTATAGCTAACTTTGGAAAACTATTAACCACCGTGACTGGTGGTCACCCCAAGAGTGCTCCAATCTCCTGACCTTTGACCTTGACCTTAAGCACAGCCTAGATGCAGACCCACCTGGGATGAGCTTAAGATCAAGGTCTAGGAGGAGTAAGGATTTTTCATTAACTCAGATGCCCAGATCTCCTGACCTTTGACAATGGCCTTGACCTTAACCAGGATGCAGACCGATACGAGGATCACTGTGAGTGAGTTTGGTTAGCATTGAGGCAATTTCCTAGCAGGAGTAGTGATTTTTCTGAAATCTCGGAAGTTCCCAGAACTCCTGACCTTTGACCTTGACATTGAGCACAACCTGGATGCAGACCCGCCTAAGGATCACCAGAATGAGCTAAAAATTGCTGTCAAGCAATGGTTGAAGTCCTCAGAAATGGGACTCCTACCCCAGTCCCTCACAGTAATGAATGGCACAAATAGTCCCACAGTGCACCGAAACCTGGGTCTTCAAGGGCTCCACAGAGTAACTTTAATCTGAACCCAAAAGCTCCATTAGTCAACAGAAAGCTGCAGTCGAGAGTGTGCAATCCCAGCCATTAAAAATGAATGATGAACTATGGGTCGGTTCGGTTGAGTATGAATAATTCATACACAGAAGGATTGTTGAATTGTAAGGAACGGACTACCACACATCTACAACAAGGAGCTCATAAATACACAAAACTTTGATTATGATCATCACCAGCACAGGTATGAGCCAGCTCTGTATTAGTTAGTGCAGCGGCAGTCAACCATTTAAGCGGTGTAATTTTAGCCAAGTCTCAAATCGGCACTTAGCATACTGCTATTAGCAGACAGTGAAACTAAACACAGCCATCCTCTGACATAGCAATATTTCTATAAAACTGCTCTAATATAACTCAGTCTTTGTTTAGGTTTGTGCATCTGTGTTTGAGTGAACATGACATCTTGGTTTTCTCTTTTCTCTCGCCCTTCATCTTCACTGCATCGCATCATCCTTCGGGCAACCAGTGTTGTCACGGTAGCCGTTAGTCTGAAATTACTTTGGCGACGGTATCCAAGACACTTGGTTCAACTGCCAATAAACCATGCAATAAAGCCCTAAGTCATTATTTATGATTAGGCATTTAAACTTACAGGAAGAGAGCACACTAATGGATGCCAATGACAGAAAATGCAGAGAAGTAATGTAGCTGACCTGGGACCGCAACAATGCATTAAATAAAAAGTAAAAACTCCAGACCAGGTCAAGGTATTTACTTCCTCCATTTTAGTTTACCATTCAACACATATTACTTTACAACTGAACATGAGAAACTTTCAAGGTAGAGGTCATTAGGCACTCCTCTCACTCACGTTGAAACCGTCTAGGATTACAACACTTTAAGCTTTAATGGTATCCATGGGGACCATAAATTTACAGTTGGTATTGGCCAGTTACAGGAACAAGTTTGTTTTTTTCTCCAATTAGTACAAAACCCAGAGAGACCACAGGGGACTTGTCAAGACTTCACAGCAGCTATAATTTCTTTTATTACTCAGTCATTCACACTCACGTCAAACCTACTGAGTCTCAAGGCTCAAATGCAACAAGTCAGACAAGCAATGCTAGTAGCTGTCAGTCACATTAAAAGACTTTATTAGGCTTACTGCTAAGACGCTCCTGGAGAATAAGAAAGACTTCGAGTTCGACAACATTCCAAAACAAAGGCACATGCCTAAAGAAACAAACTGTCCTGAGCAATAAGCAAAAAGCCACCTGCAACACACCCATACATAGTACCATAATCCCACAAAAGAGTTATGAAATGACTGGCTGCATACCAGCAGACAATTACATTATCTAGTAATGTTTACTTTATGCAGTATGTCATTTTTCAATGAACAGATTAATATTTTACTTAATATTGATACTGTGGGACACATATGTAGGTTTCATATGCTTCATATATATATATATCACTGTATGCTTACTGTATGCTTCACGTCTCAGATGAACAAAAGGACTGAGCCTCCTAGGAGATAACAGGAGGATGTGAAATGTGGTCTTTGGTATGCAAAGAGATGGCCGTGGGGGATTTTCTGGCTGCCAGTGACTTTAGGTGGAGGTGATAAGACCTGGAAGAAGACGCATTGTGACTTGGGATTAAATGCAATGTGACTGTGTGCTTTGATGTCCTGGGGTATAAAAGGACAAATGTCTGGGGGTTTCTTTCTCTTTCTGTTTTTGATGATGTTGGAGAATGTGAATAAACCTGACTTGTGAGATAAACTCAGCCTCGTCATTTCCACATTCTCCACACTGGTGACCCTAAGACGTATCATGAGTGAAAGAAATTCCCCCGAGCCAGACTCGTCAGGAGCCAGCCAAGCGAATGCAGCCACAGTTCAGCTACCGGACTTCTGGCAGAACAATCCGCACTCCTGGTTTAACGCGGTTGAAGCGCAGTTCAACCTCCGGGGGATTTCGGTAGACGCCACAAAGTTCTACCATGTGGTTGCAAAACTGGACAACCACACAGCCCAGCATGTGGAGAGCCTGATCAACCAGCCGCCGGACAGCGACAAGTACGGCGCGTTGAAGGCTGCACTCATCCGGTACTTCACCCCCTCGGTGGAGGAGCGAGCAGAGGGGCTCCTGGCGCTGACTGAATTTGAAAGCGACAGGCCTGAGGACTTGATGGAGAAGCTGTTGAGGTTGAAAGACTCTGACAATGATCACTTCATCTTCACCCACCTCTTCCTCAGGACCCTACCGTCAGCGGTGAGAGCGACCCTAGCCAGTTCGCCACTGTTGGCCCAACGAGACTACCGCGAGCTGGGCCAGGAGGCGCAACGACTCGTCAACGCCACCAAACGGTGCGTGGCCACGGCCGTGGCAGCGAAGCTCGGCACGACGTCCGGAGATGGCATGGGGCCAGAGGCAGCAGTACCAGACGCACCGACGACGGCGGCGGCAGGGGCCAAGAAACACGGAACAGACGACGTCCTTTGTTTCTACCATCGCCGCTTCGCAGAGAGGGCAGGCAAATGTATACCACCGTGCCATTTCAAGCGCTCAGGAAATGCCAAGACCGGGGGTCGGTAGCAGCTGCGGCCCTCGGGGAGGAGAACAAGCTGCTCTACTTGAAGGATGCGTGCTCGGGGAGGCATTTCCTCGTGGACACAGGCTCCCAGTTGAGTTTCATCACACCTTCCTCCGCTGACCGGCTGGCGCCTTCCAGTGGTCCAGGGGTGTCAGCAGCAAACGGCTCGGTGATTAAGACCTTTGGTGAGAGGACTCTGCTTCTGTCCCTACACGGCCGTACATTTGAGTGGACTTTTGTCATAGCTGCAGTCAATTTCAATATGTTAGGGGCTGATTTTCTGTGCTCACATGGTTTGTTGGTTGATCTTGCTAACAGGCGCCTGGTTAATGCACTCTCTTTTTATTCTATTCCCTGTACAGCTTGAGTGGCCCCGCCAACAGCACAAGCCAACGTCACAGCCGCAAGTGGTAAGTTCCACACACTGCTCACTCAGTTCCCAGCACTCACGGTCCCAACATTTTCGGCGACCGTGGCTAAACACGGGGTGGAACATTTTATTACTACCACTGGACCGCCCGTTTTTGCAAAAGCCTGGCGCTTGGATTCAGCTAAACTGACCATAGCGCGCGAGGAGTTCGCCAACCTGGAAAAGTTGGGCATCATCAGGCGTTCGAAAAGCCCATGGGCTTCACCGCTTCACATGGTCCCGAAAGCTGATGGCTCGTGACGACCTTGCGGAGATTTCTGCAGGTTGAACAACACTACAGTGCACGACCGCTACCCAATCCCGCATATCCAAGATTTTTCAGTTCATTTGGGGGGGGGGGGGCGCATTTTTTCTAAGATAGACTTGGTACGCGGTTACCACCAGGTCCCAGTGCACGCTGAGGACATACCCAAAACAGCGGTAATAACTCCGTTCGGGCTACTCGAGTTTTTGCGCATGCCGTTTGGGCTTAAAGGCGCGGCGCAGACGTTCCAACGCATGATGGATGCGGTGTTGCGCGATCTCCCCTTCGTGTTCATCTACCTGGACGACATATTGGTAGCCAGCGCGTCCGAAGACGAACACGAAAACCACCTCACGGCAGTTTTTCGGAGGTTGGGAGAGCACGGGTTAATAATCAACCCAGCGAAGTGTCAGTTCGGGGTGACGCAGATTGATTTTTTGGGACATCGCGTCTCTCCAGAAGGAGCGGTTCCTCTGCCTGACAAAGTGCGCACAGTAACAAATTTTCCCCAGCCACAAACGGTCAAAGCGTTACAGGAGTTTTTGGGAATGGTGAATTTTTATAACCGTTTCCTCCCCCGCGCAGCGCAGCTCATGCAACCATTGTATGCTGCACTAAAAAAAACAAAAACCCACAAATAAAATCGAATGGTCTCCGGAGCAAGAGCGCACATTCTTGGAAGTCAAAACAGCCCTGGCGAACGCTGCGTTGTTAGCACATCCAGTCCCAACGGCCCGCATAGCGCTCACTACTGACGCGTCAGATGTGGCCATAGGGGCGGTCGTGGAACAGTATGTAGCCGGAGCTTGGCAACCGCTCGCCTTTTTCAGCAGGACCTTGCGCGATAGTGAACGAAAATACAGCGCATTCGACAGGGAGTTGTTAGCTCTCCACTTGGCCATTCGCCACTTCCAGTTCTGGCTGGAGGGACGCCGTTTCACCGCGTTCGTTGACCACAAGCCGCTGACTTTCGCGATGGCCAAGGTTTCAGAACCGTGGTCGGGCCGGCAGCAGAGACAGCTGGCCGCGATCTCAGAGTTTACTACCGATATCCAGCATGTGGCGGGTAAACTTAATGTAGTGGCAGACTGCCTCTCGCGCGCCGTGGCGGCTCCAGCCCGCGTAGGGGTAGATTTTGCAGCCGTGGCCGCGGATCGGGTTAGCGACGCAGAAGTGCACGCGGCCCCAGTCCGCGTAGGGATAGATTATGCAGCCATGGCCGCAGATCAGGTTAGCGACGCGGACGTGCGCGCGCTCCAGTCTGGACCAACAGGATTAAGGTTGGAGAACAGGGTGCTGCAAGACGGTATGCCCCCCTAATCTGCGATGTCTCCACTGGGCGACCGCGTCCTGTGGTACCGGCCGCGTGGCGCCGCCACGTTTTTGACTCGATCCATTCTCTGGCGCACCTGGGAGTGTGCGCGTCGGTCAAAATGGTGGGAGAGAAATTTGTAAGGCCGAGCCTGCGCAAACAAGTTAGAGAGTGGGCGGCAGCCTGCATGGCTTGTCAACGAGCCAAGGTACACAAGACACACGAGAGCTCCCTTGGAGCCGTTTCACATTCCGGCTAAGAGGTTTGATCATGTTCACGTGGACCTCGTAGGCCCCTCCCGCCCTCACAGGGGTGCACTCATTTTCTGACAATGGTTGACCACACCACGCGCTGGCCGGAAGTGGTCCCACTGTCGTCAACCACAGCCGAGGAGGTGGCGCGCGCGTTTTTAACGGCATGGGTAGCGCGTTTTGGAGTCCCGTTGGACATTACGTCCGACAGAGGCCCTCAATTTGTTTCCGAACTTTGGTCAGCGATGGCCCGCAGCCTGGGGGCAACGATCCACCGCACGACCGCGTACAATCCGCAGGCTAACGGGTTATGCGAACGTTTTCACAGGTCATTGAAGGCGGCCCTCAGAGCGTCGCTTACGGATGCAAATTGGGTGGACAGGCTACCATGGGTTTTATTGGGGTTGTGTTCTGCACCTAAAGAGGATTTAGAAGCATCCCCGGCTGAGCTAGTTTTCGCACAGCCACTTCGGCTGCCCGGGGAATTTCTCCCAGATAATCCTGCGCCAGAGTGCTCCCCAGCTCAGCGGTTACAGAGTAGCACGGAATCGAGCACGCTGCCTGGCCCCGTTCACCACAGTTTTCCGCGCGTTTTTGTGCCTAAGGCTTTAAAAAATGCGGAGTTTGTTTTTGTCAGACACGATGTTCATCGCCCACCGTTACGACCACCTTATGATGGACCATTTAGAGTGCTGGAAACAGGGGATAAGCATTTTTTGCTAGATTTGGGGGGCAGAAAAGAAATGATTGGCATAAACAGGCTCAAACCCGCTTTTGTGGTGGCTGACGAAGGTGTGCAGTTGGCCAGGGCTCCTCGGCGTGGCAGACCCCCTAGGGAGCATTCCCCAGAGCACCCACAGGGATTGACTAACAGTTCTCATCCTCAGACAGCAGCTCCCCAGCAGGAGGGCGCCACGGAGGTGGTAAAGCCCGCTTACAGCAGATACGGGAGAAGACTGAGGCCCAAGCAGCATGTGGACTGGTGTGTGTGATTTTATCATGAGATGCAGACTGTTATTACGTTGTTCCATCTTAGACATTTGGGGGGGGGGGGGTCATGTGGGACACATATGTGGGTTTCATATGCTTCATATGTATATCACTGTATGCTTACTGTATGCTTCACGTCTCAGATGAACAAAAGGACTGAGCCTCCTAGGAGATAACAGGAGGATGTGAAATGTGGTCTTTGGTATGCAAAGAGATGGCCGTGGGGGATTTCCTGGCTGCCAGTGACTTTAGGTGGAGGTGATAAGACCTGGAAGAAGACGCATTGTGACTTGGGATTAAATGCAATGTGATTGTGTGCTTTGATGTCCTGGGGTATAAAAGGACGAATGTCTGGGGGTTTCTTTCTCTTTCTGTTTTTGATGATGTTGGAGAATGTGAATAAACCTGACTTGTGAGATAAACTCAGCCTCCTCATTTCCACATTCTCCACAATACAACCTTAAGATGGTTCATATAGTTAGACACAGTTTGCAAGTCTGAAGCACACTTTGTGCAAAACTACACACATTCTCACGCTCTACAATGAATTTCTCACTGTGATCCGTGTGAGCTGCAAAATGGTGAGTCTTAAGCCACCTCTCATTTCTTTATGATTTGCTTCCAAGAAGCCAGATTTTTTTTTTCTTTGCAGTGGTCTCAAGAAACCCCTCTGTGGGTCACCATATTATTGTTATGGAGGGGTTTGGGTGTGTTAATGATCCCAGGAGCAATGTTGTCAGATGCAACTAGCCCCTGGTAGGGTCTCTCAAGGCAATTTGGTGCTGGGTGAAGGGCCACACCAAGAGCAGTTCAGTAGATAGCCAGGAAAATATTAAAACAAAGGATCCATTTGACCCTGGGTTGGGTTACCAGGCACCAGCCTTGGGCCAGACTGGTGAGAGAGGCTCAACGGTAAGCACCTGGCAGCCAAGTTTCTGCCATAGGACCCTTTTGTGGGCTCACCAACTGCAAGACGGTGCTACAGTATGTGTATCAGGCAGCAGTCCAGGCTTGTTTACTAAGACTACTGCCCCCACAGGCTGGACCCCCAGATAAGCAGTAGAAGATGGATGGATGGATGGATGGACTTGGCAATTTTCCAGGCTTTCTGAAGGTGTTTGAAAGTTTTTCTCATACACTGGCTGCTTTTTCATTCATTTTTAGTCCAGTGTTTGTACCTGGCCAAAGAGAAGTGGCAGGCATAAAGTACTATGTCCAGCAGATGAACTGTATCTGAAAGTCATGTCCTTAAGAAATATGGAAATATGGATGCTACACGTCAGGCATTAAGACGTATCACACCTGCAGTTACTATATTCATCGATACCGTACTCCCTCTCATGTAATATTGCTTAAGTATTTCCATATACAGTACAGTATGCTTGTACATTTCAATAAATCACTGCACCTACAGTATTTTCCACTGTTTTAGCAAATATAAGAAATGAGGGGTGTCTCGAGACTTTTGCAGAGCACTGTATCTCAATAAAAATAAAACTAATAAACAGAATACTGCAGACATTAAAGCAATGAAGGAAAAACAAATACACCACCATTATTCTTCATCCTTCTCTAAACAAGTTTCTACCAAAACTTTTAAATAAACATGCACTACTCACAAAAAGTTGGGGATATTCGGCTTTTGGGTGAAATTTCAGGATGCACCTAAAATGCAATATAACCTTTACAAGTGAACTTATTTGACCTTCTCCAACCTTTGGAATGCACATTTCCAACTGTTCAATGTTTCAGTACTTTTTGCATAACTTGCTGTTCTCTAACAAGGTGCTTAACGTCAAAATTCACAACAGGTGTTTGATGCTATTATACAGACGAACAACTACATCAAGACAACAAGTACATCAAGACAGAACATAGATTATCCATCATTCACTTTAATAGCAGAAGTCTGTCTGCAAAATTTAATAAAATTAAGGAATATTTAAGACAGTTATATCATCCATTGAACATAATCGGCATAATGGAAACCTGGATCAAACCTGAGAACGGTGTGGACTTTAAACTGAATGGATATGAATTGTACCATAAGAATAGAGAGAACAAATATGGAGGAGATGTGGCCTTGTACATTGATAAAATCTTCATTTCAGAGTGGTAGAGATCATGACAACTTTGACTGGAGGTTCACTAGAATGTTTGACTATTGAAATTTGTAGGGAAAAAAGAATGTATTGGTTAGCTATATATATAGAACACCTGGGTCAAAAATAGAGACTTAAGGACTGGACAGAAGAAACATTCACTGGTATCACATCAAAAGATCATGTTTAATTGCGGTGGCTTCAATATGCAGTGGGGTAAAAAAGTATTTAGTCAGCCACCAATTGTGCATGTTCTCCCACTTAAAAGATGAGAGAGGTCTCCAATTTTTATCATAGGTATACCTCAACTATGAGAGACAAAATGAGAAAAAAAAATCCAGAAAATCACATTGTCTGATTTTTAAAGAATTAATTTGCAAATTATGGTGGAAAATAAGTATTTGGTCAATAACAAAATTTAATCTCAATACTTTGTTATATACCCTTTTTTTGGCAATGACAGAGGTCAAACGTTTTCTGTAAGTCTTCACAAGGTTTTCACACACTGTTGCTGGTATTTTGGCCCATTCCTCCATGAAGATCTCCTCTACAACAGTGATGTTTTGGGGCTGTCGCTGGGCAACACAGACTTTCAACTCCCTCCAAAGATTTTCTATGGGGTTGAGATCTGGAGACTGGCTAGGCCACTCCAGGACCTTGAAATGCTTCTTACGAAGCCACTCCTTCGTTTCCCGGGTGGTGTGTTTGGGATTATTGTCATGCTGAAAGACCCAGCCACGTTTCATCTTCAATGCCCTTGCTGATGGAAGGAGGTTTTCACTCAAAATCTCACGATACATGGCCCCATTCATTCTTTCCTTTACACGGATCAGTCGTCCTGGTCCCTTTGCAGAAAAACGGCCCCAAAGCATGATGTTTCCACCCCCATGCTTCACAGTAGGTATGGTGTTCTTTCTCCTCCAAACACGACAAGTTGAGTTTTTACCAGAAAGTTCTATTTTGGTTTCATCTGACCATATGACATTCTCCCAATCCTCTTCTGGATCATCCAAATGCTCTCTAGCAAACTTCAGACGGGCCTGGACATGTACTGGCTTAAGCAGGGGGACACGTCTGGCACTGCAGGATTTGAGTCCCTGGCGGCGTAGTGTGTTACTGATGGTAGCCTTTGTTACTTTGGTCCCAGCTCTCTGCAGGTCATTCACTAGGTCCTCCCGTGTGATTCTGGGATTTTTGCTCACCGTTCTTGTGATCATTTTGACCCCACGGGGTGAGATCTTGCATGGAGCCCCAGATCGAGGGAGATTATCAGTGGTCTTGTATGTCTTCCATTTTCTAATAATTGCTCCCACAGTTGATTTCTTCACACCAAGCTGCTTACCTATTGCAGATTCAGTCTTCCCAGCATGGTGCAGGTCTACAATTTTGTTTCTGGTGTCCTTTGACAGCTCTTTGGTCTTGGCCATAGTGGAGTTTGGAGTCTGACTGTTTGAGGTTGTGGACAGGTGTCTTTTATACTGATAACGAGTTCAAACAGGTGCCATTAATACAGGTAACGAGTGGAGGACAGAGGAGCCTGTTAAAGAAGAAGTTACAGGTCTGTGAGAGCCAGAAATCTTGCTTGTTTGTAGGTGACCAAATACTTATTTTCCACCATAATTTGCAAATAAATTCTTTAAAAATCAGACAATGTGATTTTCTAGATTTTTTTTTCTCATTTTGTCTCTCATAGTTGAGGTATACCTATGATGAAAATTGGAGACCTCGCTCGTCTTTTAAGTGGGAGAACTTGCACAATTGGTGGCTGACTAAATACTTTTTTGCCCCACTGTAGATTTGTTAAACCAAAATAACCATAAACCCACTGAAGAATGTTTTTAATACAATGTATAGTTTAAGTCTTTATCCTAAAATCACCAGACCCAGCAGAATTTCATCTCATTGTGCTACACTCATTGATAACATCTTTTCAAATAATATGGATAATAACACAAGAAGTGGATTATTAATCAACAATATTAGTGACCACCTGCCAATATTCAGTTTTTGACAATGATTACAGGAAAGAAAAACAAGAAACAACATTTATGTACAGACGAGTGAGGACTGAAGAATCACTGAATGCTGTAAAAAATGATATAGCAAAACCGAATTGGGAAGAACTATATAATGAAGAAGACACGGACAAAGCATAGGAAATATTTTTAAGAATATTTAAATTATTATATGATAACAAAATTGTCCAATTTTTTAAAAAAAAAAAAAAAAAAAAAAAAAAAAAAAGTGAATAAGAAGCAAAAATATTCAGACAGTCCATGGATCACCAAGGAATTAAAAAATGCCTGCAAAAAGAAAAATATGTTGTACAGAGAATTCATAAGATATAGAACTAAGGAGGTAGAAAACAAATATAAAAAATATTAATAGGTAAAAATAATACTAAAGGTATATGGAATATATTAAATAATTCGAAATGGAGACAGACAAGATAATTGTCCTCAATATTATATAGATTATATACAGTAAATAATAATATAATTATAATAATATAATAATATAATATAGATTTAAAAAAATAAATAAGATAAGCCTTTATTAGTCCCACAATGGGGAAATTCCAGGATTGCAACAGTACAGGGACAGCAACACTCAGAGCAATAATTTAGAAGATAAAATAAGAGCAGTGAATATACAGTACATATGTACACATAAAAATATAAATATATATATACACACACAGTGTGGAGCATTGCAGCTAGATGGAGTAAACAGCATAACCGTCTATTTAGTTATCCTACATAGTATGAATATGTACTACCCATACATATCATCACCCTCCGTAGCGACTGATATTGTCCTAGTTGTATACTGGAGGGGACCACTTGTGTAAGTCTGTTGCGTCTTTTGCATTCAATACTATTAGGTCGTCACGTTTTTTTGCTATCTCTGCGAGCAGCCCTGCTTAGGTTATACAGTCTGACAGCCGTAGGTAGGAGGGACCTGCAAAACCTCTCGGTCGCGCACCTAGGATGATGTAGTCTACTGCTAAATGAGCTCCTCAGTGCGTTCAGTATGTCCTGCATAGGGTGGGACTCGGACTGCTTAGCCACCATCCTTCTCTCTCCTATCTCCTCCACTGGGTCAAGGCGCTGCCCCAGGACAGAGCTAGCTTTCTTGATCAGTTTGTTCAGTCTCTTCCTATTGGCTGCTGTAATGCCATTGTCCCAGCAGACCACTCCAAAAGTGATGGCTGATGCCACTACAGTGTCGTAGAATGTCTTCAGCAGCACCCCTTGTACACCAAAAGACCTGAGCCTCCTCAGTAGAAACAGCCTGCGCTGTCCCTTCTTGTAGAGTGCGTCGGTATTGTGTGACCAGTCTAGTTTATTGTTCAGATGAACACCCAGATACTTGTAGGATGTCACCATCTCAATGTCTGTTCCCTGGATGTTTACTGGTGCTGTGAGGGGTTGTCCTTGCCTGCGGTAGTCCACCACCAGCTCCTTAGTTTTCCTCCTGTTGATCTGGAGGCAGTTCCGATGGCACCAGTCCACAAAGTCCTGGATAAGTCCTCTGTACTCAGCTTCATCTCCGTTGGAGATGAGGCCGACGATCGCAGAGTCGTCAGAGAACTTCTGTAGATGGCAGTGTGTTGTGTGAGAAGTCCGCAGTATAAAGGGTGAACAAGGTTCCAAGGTTATAGGCTATAGGTTAAGGTCATAGCCAGGAGCAGTACTGGGGTTAAGCTCCCAGTGCTCATAAAATGCTCCTTACGGCATGCGTCTCGAAAAGCCTCTGACAACTAAGTCCAACTCCTAGCCTGCCCGTGTGGTTTAGTCTCTAAACCCGGCGGAACTGCTTTTACTAATAGGAGAAGGGGCGAGGGCGGATCTCTGGCGCCTTAAAACCAGATGCTTCGGGTAGATGGTGGCTCGTCAACCTGGGAAGGTAGCCCATCTAGGGGAAGGTAAACCCTGATTTCAAACCTCCACTGCCTTGCGGCACACCCGGTCACGGGAAAGGCTTCGGGAGTCAACCCTGAGGAAAAATCCAGAGTCGGAGCCCCTAAGGCAGTTCTCTGTTGTGCTCAACATCGTTCTGGAAGCTCCTGCGACGGTGCTGGTGCCAAACTATAGCAGCCCTGCTGTTCCATTGGATTCATCAGTGACGTGGAGAGGGGGGACATGCTGCATGGGTAACATCTTGTCTTCCATATCTTCCTGCCCAGGCTTGAATCTTACCAACGCCCAATGCTGGAAGGTAGAACACCGGTGCGCATCGGCCTGTTCAGCCACAGGCGGTGCTGTTCCAGCAGAGTAGACGTTTAGGATTCTCTTCCATGGTCATCATAGACCGACGGAGGCCGACGAAAGGGTGAACAGGAAGGGAGCCAAAACCGTTCCCTGGGGGGCCCCCGTGCTGCCGATGATCATGTCGGACACACAATCCCGGGTTCTCACAAACTGCGGCCGGTTAGTGAGGTAGTCCAGGATCCATGATGACAGGTGCTGGTCCACCCCTGTGCACAGCAGCTTGTCCTTCAGGATCATTGGTTGGATGGTGTTGAAAGCACTGGAAAAGTCAAAGAACATGATCCTCACCACGTTCCCGGGCTTCTCCAGGTGGGACAGGGAACAATGAAGGAGGAAGATCACTGCATCCTCCACCCCAATGCCTTGCTGGTAGGTGAACTGGAGTGGATCCATCGCTGGTCCCACCAGGGGGTGGAGGTGAGCAAGGAGCAGTCTCTCCTCTAATATAAATGATGCAGTAAATAGATTCAATGAATTCTTTGTAAATATTGGACAAAAATTAGCAGAAAAAATCCCTGATCCATTCATATCTGAAAAGGGGAATAGTAAATTAATCAAAAGAAATCCAAATTCAATGTTTTTAACAGCAGTGGATGAGAGGCAAATCACTGAGATTGTACATAAATTCAAAAATAAAGTTTCAGCTGACTGTGATGACATTGACATGGTAGCTGTTAAAAAGGTTATTAAGGAAATTGCTAAACCATTGAAACACATTTGCAACTTACCATTCTGGTATAATTCCAAGTAAAATGAAAATAGCAAAAGTCATACCTCTACACAAAACTGGAAACAAACAGCACTTCACAAACTGCAGGCCTGTTTCTCTTCTGCCCCAATTCTCAAAAATACTGGAAAAACCCTTTAATGACAGATTGGGCAAGTTCGTAGCTAAATACAAATTACTTACAGACAACCAGTATGGATTTAGAACCAACAACTCTACATCAGCGGCTTTAATGGATGTTATAGAAGAAACTACTAATTTTATAGACAGAAAGAAATTTGCGGTGGGAGTGTTTATTGATTTGAAAAAAGCATTTGATACATTAAATCATGACATATTACTTAATAAACTGGAATGATATGGATTTAGGGGAGTGGTATTAAATTGGGTCAGAAACTAAAAAAAACAGGCAACAATTTGTGAAGATGGGACAATATAAATCAGAGTTTGGACATTGTTTGTGGTGTCCGCCAGGGGTTAGTGTTGGGACCTAAACTTTTCATTTAATACATCAATGATATTTGTAATGTTTCTGAACTGTTGAAGATTGTGACGTTTGTAGATGACAACGATTCTGGGTACTGGTGATGATCTACAGCAACTTTTGAATATAATCACTACCAAATTCAGTAAACTAAAAGAATGGTTTAATAAAAATAAATTATTAAATTTGAGCAAAACAAAGTTCATGTTATTTGGAAATGGTAAGGCAAACATTCAAGCAAAGATACGGATAGATAACATCAATATTGAAAGAGTTCAAGACAATAAATTTCTAGACGTGATTATAGATGAAAAAACTTGCTGGAAACCTGGATGCCCTCAATTTCCCCTCTGGGGATCAATAAAGTATACAAAAATAAAAAAAAATTAAATGCGTACAAGCTAAACTGTCCAGAAGTATTTCGGTCATGAGCAGAGCAAAGCACATACTGGATCAGAAATCACTCCATACTCTGTATTGTTCATTGGTTTTACCATATTTAAATTACTGTTCAGAAGTTTGGGGAAATACATATAAAAGTTCATTACAGTCACTCATTCGTCGGCCTCCGTCAGTCTATGATGACCATGGAAGAGAATCCTAAACGTCTACTCTGCTGGAACAGCACCGCCTGTGGCTGAACAGGCCGATGCGCACCGGTGTTCTACCTTCCAGCGTTGGGCGTTGGTAGGATTCAAGCCTGGGCAGGAAGATATGGAGGACAAGATGTTACCCATGCAGCATGTCCCCCCTCTCCACGTCGCTGATGAATCCAAAGGAACAGCAGGGCTGCTGTAGTTTGGCACCAGCACCGTCGCAGGAGCTGCCAGAACGATGTTGAGCACAACAGAGAACTGCCTTAGGGGCTCCGACTCTGGATTTTTCCTCAGGGTTGACTCCCGAAGCCTTTCCTGTGACCGGGTGTGCCGCAAGGCAGCGGAGGTTTGAAATCAGGGTTTACCTTCTCCTAGATGGGCTACCTTCCCAGGTTGACGAGCCACCATCTACCCGAAGCATCTGGTTTTAAGGCGCCAGAGATCCGCCCTCGCCCCTTCTCCTATTAGTAAAAGCAGTTCCGCCGGGTTGAGAGACTAAACCACATGGGCAGGCTAGGAGTTGGACTTAGTTGTCAGAGGCTTTTCGAGACGCATGCCGTAAGGAGCATTTTATGAGCACTGGGAGCTTAACCCCAGTGCCGCTCCTGGCTATGACAACCTTGGAAGTCACTCATTATTTTACAAAAAAAGAGCAATAAGAATCATTCATGGTGGTGGTTTCTGTGATCACACAAATGGTTTATTTTTAGTCTAGAAGTTTGAAATTCTTTGATCTGGTGGAATATAAAACTGCCATAATAATGTACAAAGTAAGGAACAATTTACAGCGAGTTAACATCTAAAACACGTTTGTTGAAAGACAAAAGGGATATCATTTAATGGGGGAGTTACTTCTAAAGACAGTGGGTGTATGAACAACTAAGAGAAGTTTTTGTGTTTCTAACTGTGGGATTAAATTATGGAATGGATTAAATATGGAGTTAAAACAATGTCCAGACACTTTGGGCTTTAAAAAAAAGTACAAAAATGAGAAGTTAGATAAATACAGGGAGGAAGTTGGTTCTGTTAATCACTAGGGTTGGTTGGGTGAAAGTCTGAGAGTCACTAGTGGATTGTATGATTAATGGGAAGTTGTTTACTTGTGTTTCATTTTTTGAATTTCTATTACGATTTTGAAATGCATGTTGAGATTTGTTTATTAGCATCTTGGCTCACTGGGTTTTTGTTTGTTGTTGTGGCAATGTGTCTATGTATATATATATATATACGTATGTATATGTGCAAGTAGGGACAGGACAAGACAAGCTTTGGGCTTCATTCCTGTTCCTTTGTGGACTGTATTTTTTGTTTTTATTCTTGTTTTTTTTATGTTGACTTGTTCGAAATAAATTGGTATCAGTCAATCAATCAATCCATGAATTGACCAATAAATTTTCTGATTCAATTAGAATTGGTATTTAAACAGTCCTCTTCATCATGCTGTTCACATTTTGACATCATGAGACTACGACTACACCTCACAATTGATCAACAGTACCTCGCCCTTGCGAGGCTTCAAACAGAATGGTCTCAGAGGGAAGTGGCCACTGAGCTTAGAGGGTCACAGAGTGTCATCAGCAGGTTGCAGCAGAGATACAAAGAGACTGGAAGAGTCACAGAAAGGCATAGAAGTGGACGTCCTATGGCCATATCCCACGCTGATGATCACTTCATTGTGAACAGTGCCCTGTGGAACCGGATGATGAATGCCACTCAACTCCAGGCACATTTAAGGGAGTTGAGAGGCAGTCAAGTGTCACGTCAGACCATTCAAAACCATTTACATCAGCGTGGTCTGCGTGCTAGATGACCTGCAAGGGTACTTGACCACACCAGCAGGCACAGGCGTCATCGTCTTGCATGGACCAGGGAGCATTTACGCTGGACAAGGGACCAGTGGGCCTCAGTGCTGTTCTCTGATGAAAGTCGATTCACACTGAACAGAAATGATGGCCACCATTGATGTTGGAGACATCAAGGAGAGTGCTATGCATCAGCCACTGTTGTCACCAGACGAGCCTTTGGTGGTGGTGTTTTACAGTCTGGGCAGGTGTGCCCAGGTGTGTCTAATCAATACAGAACTGCCCTACACCTTGTGAATGGTACAGTGACAAGCCGATACTACCTGAATAACATCATTAATCCAGTCCTTGTCCCTGCATGAACAACACAGGCCTAATTTCATCTTCATGGAAGACAATGCTCCAGCTCATCAAAGTCGCATCATTAGGGAGCGGTTGTTGGAAACTGCTTCTTCTTCTGTTATGTATCATGTTCAGATGTTCAGCTTGGTATTGTAAAGACACGCCCTCGTGTCAGGGTCCACTTGAAAGAGGCCGGCCTCCAAAGGTGGTCTGTACAGCCTGCAGGTGGTAATGATGTGGTCAGCAGTCTACTCAGGGTCCCCACACTTGAATGCTGCACTATTTGCCAGGCCCCATTTCTTCATGGTTGATTTGAAGCAGCCGACTCCCGTATGTAGGCGGTTCAGCAGAGTCCACTGATGACAAGAAAGACCCATTCCTTCTAAGCCATCCCCCAGGTCCCAGATGTAGTGGTGAATACATGAGGGCCCAGATGACTCCCACTCCTGCTTCCAGGATGCTGCCAGCCAGTCACTTGACTGGTTCTCAGGGATGCAGCAAAGCAGCTATTGTACTGCCCTGTTGTAGGAGTGGTGGAACTTGAGTCTGCTTGGGGGCACAGCTGTTGTAGTATTGTGCAGGATATGCAAGTCATGTTTCAGGGCTTTCCTTGTTAGGGCAAGGGTAGCAGCCTTTCGTCTGAGGCCAGGTGGGGTGATTCCTGAGCTGCTGGAGGCTGGGGTGGCCTGCACTTTCTCAAGACCTGAATCTTACAGAAAACTTAAGGGATCAGCTGAGTCACCATGTAGAGGCTCGTAACCCTGCACCCCACAACCTCAATGACCTGAGGGCCACCCTTCACGAAGGGTGGAATGCCATGCGTCAGCAGACAATAAGTCGACTTGTGAACAGCATGAGACACCGTTGTCCAGCTGTAACTGATGCTCAAGGACACATGGCAGCTTATTGATACATTGACAATTTTTGTTGTGGTATACCCACCACTGTTGTTGGCTTTTGTTTCAATAAATTGTTTGAGATGAAGAAATCACCACTGCATGCTTCTAATTAAATGCCCTACTTTCATGATGTATCACTGTAGTGTGAACTTTATATTTTCCACAAAGTTTACTCAGAAGCCAAATATCCCTAACTTTGTGAGTAGTGTATTATTTATCTGCTTCATAGTGTCCTTATTGCAGCTCTCCCACTGTACACCATCAAATCTGTTGTTTAGAAAAATTCAACATTAGAAGACATCAACCTGACACCTAATGCACAATGGCAAGTCAGATGGGACATTCTCTAGAGAAAAGTAAGTCCTAAAAAGGTAAAGGCTAACAGGAAGTGGGGAACATAATGGGGGAAAAACAACAGGCGATAAAGAGAGGGAAGTTGCCCTCTAAGCAGGAGCTTATTTGTCCATATCCCCAGGGCAAGGAGTTCCCATGAAAGCCAAATACCGGACAGAGTTTTCACAGTACATCAAACACATCCAACCACATCACTGCCTCTCTCACACTTGCCATCTCCCTTTTCAAACAGACGCACCCAAACATGCAAATGTAAGACAACAGGTTGAACAAATTTTGCTGTGTTTTGCTCTTTCTCTACACCTCTTCCCCCTCACATCTTTTCTGTCTTTGCACAGACAAAAACAAAAAAATACACATACACATCAACAGCAAACTGTCACTCCCACCCACACCACATGTCCCCTTTCAATGAAAAAAATGCCCAGAGGAATTTCCTGACACCAGCCAAATGACCAATTGACTGTTTGTGTGGGCAAACGTGGTAAACCAAAGTTGAAGATAACAAAACCAAACCTGCCACTGAAGCGGTGACATTCTGCTTTGCCGGTAAAATGATGTCAGCGGGTCCTGACATCAGGATCATTATATATCCTAATTTTTCTATCAGGTGTGGCGTGCACAAGAACTGAACACCTGACATGCAGCACCCTGCCTCCGCTATGGGCTATAGTTAGCGTCCAACAGGGAGGGAACACCTGCAGCTGCCTAACCACTTCTGAAACATGCAGCAAAAATTATTCTGGCATGTTTAATTTATGAGTGTCAAAGACTGTGTTAGCTCTCTCAACACTCAATGAAGAGCATGTTGCTTTGGCTAAAACATGCAGGTTTACTTGAGTATTCGGTTTAACTCTACTCTTTATTTACTTTAACTTGTTACTGAAAAACAAAAGTGGACAGATGGAAAATTCATGACTGCTGGAAAACATGTTGCAATCATGACCTTATGGATAAATACAGATAATCCCGAACGACAAACTGTAGCTGAAAAGCTAGGCAGACAAAGAAAGAGCCCACACTGTCCTGTGTCCAAGCACGTACATGTAGACAAATATGCTTTAATATTTGAAGGAGACTTGTAGCTGGAAAGAGTGAATTTTTTTTTAAAGAAGAGGCCACGGGGACAGGAAAGGATTGCAGTTGGCGGGAACAGGCAGACAGCAGAGATGGGGGAAAGGAGTGACTGAGTGAGGGGAGCGGCTAGGAGAATGGGTGGGAAAAATGTGTGTGTGAAAGAGAACAAGAGGGATAAGGGGCAGCGCGGGGGGGGGGGGGCAGACAAAAAGGAGGCTGGGGGGATTGCGCCTGATAAAATATGTGCCAATGTTTGTGTGAATGAAAGCAGTGAGTACAGCTGAATTTTTGCATGAACAAAAGGAGCTACCGTTGTGAGGGGAGAGGAGAGCGCTGTTAGTGGTGGAAGAAGGCACAAATATGATGCGGTTGCATTAGCAAAGGAATAGTTTTCCCGAGCATGTCCACTCTCACAACAAGACTGACTGGATGGAATAACCAACGTAAAAAAAACAAACACTTTTTGCCATTTAAACATTATATAGTTTATACAAATTAGTGAAAAAATGTGGGGCATGATTTGAAATGCATGTTCCCCTAATCATGAACGTCTGTGAAGCAAAATTTAAAACATTAATTAACTAATAATAAAATTCAAATTTCATTAACTATTATGGTTTAATTGGGTATTTTAAAAAACAATCCATGGGGTGCATATAAGCTCTTTTACTGGTTTTTGAACTAATCTTCGATACAGTGCACTAGGGGGTTAGGAATGAGTAAAAAAAAAATAAAATAAAGATTAGCCGATTAAATTGGCTGCACATAAGAAAAAAAAGAATATTAAATACAAACAGCAACTGAACCAAACTGCTGGCAGTCATGGTAACTTTTCTGTGAAACAGTGCAACATTTGAATGAATGAATGAATCTTTATTTCGGATAGATTAAAAGTAGAGATTAAAAAAGAAACAGAATAATATAACAAAGGGGGAAAGAAAATCCAACAAGGTCAAATTAGACAATAACTCCTCTGATTATACAGTTCAACATAAGTTATCCGAAATGGGTGATGGCTGAAGCCGCAGCTTACTGTATATTGTCCACCCATATTCCATCCAAGATTTCAAAAGAAAAACAAAACAAGAGCGACTACAATTCAGAACATAGCTAAGACAAAATGTGACAAAACAAACAAAAAAACCCCCAAAACTAAGCAACAACACAATGCAGACTGGATATGACAATCCTTATGTGATTTTACATGTCATCTTGTATATATGTTTGGAGTATTTTTTCCTTTAGTTTTTGTTTAAATTGTCCAAGCATTGTACATGATTTTAATTCTGGTCCAAAATCGTTCCATAATCTGACTCCTTACACTGAAACACAGTGTTGCTTGGTGGTAGTTCTCACTGAAGGTTTTTGAAATATACATGTTCCTCTGAAATGATATTGTTTCTCCCTTATTTGGAACAGCTTTTGGATATTTGCGGGCAGTGATAGATTCTTCACTTTAAACATTATTATTGCAGTTTTAAAGTCAACCAGATCTTTCAACTTGAGAGCTTTTAATTTAAGAAAAAGTGGGTTTGTTGGTTCCCTGTAAGCAGCTTTGTTTATTATTCTAATAGCTCTCTTCTGAAGCATAAAGACTGGATATATGTTTGTTTTATATGTATTTCCCCATACTTCAGTACAATATGTCATGTATGGGAGTATTAATAAATGATACAAGGTATATAGTGCGGGTTGATTCAGCAAATATTTCATTCTGTGTAGTATTGCAATTGATTTGGATATTTTACCTTTAATATAATTAATATGTGACTTCCAACACAGTTTATTATCAATTATTACTCCAAGAAATTTAGTTTCGGGTACCATTTCAATCTCTACACCATTTACACTGAGTTTAGATACTAAGTTGTTGTGATGGTTGTTAAAAACAATAAATTTTGTCTTACTTAAATTGAGCGTTAATTTGTTTGAATCAAACCACAGTTTAAGCTTTCCTAATTCCTTTCCGAGTGTATCCAAAAGTTGTTCCAAATTGCTTCCACTGCATAATAAATTAGTGTCATCGGCAAACAATATTAAATCAATTTTTTCCGAAACTTTACATATATTATTTATATACGTATTGAATAACAATGGCCCCAAAACTGAACCCTGTGGGACTCCACAAGTAACCTTCAGTAACTGAGTTTTTGTTACCAACACATATATACTGATATCTATTCTTTCAGTAACTCCATAACCAGGACAGTGCTACCCCCCAATACCACAATTTTGTGGTTTCTTTAATAATAAATTATGATCCACTGTATCAAATGCTTTTTTAAGATCCAGGAATACCCCAACTGAACACTCTTTATTTTCAACGGCAGTTGATATTTTTTCTATAAATTCCATTAGAGTAATTGCAGTTGTCCTCTTGTGACTGAACCCATATTGCTGCTCACACAATAAATTATTCTTCAGTATGAAGTTGTCAATTCTCTCATAGAATATTTTTTCAAGTATCTTGGAAAATTGTGGCAATAGTGAAATTGGTCTATAGTTTGAGAATTCCCCTCTGTCACCCGTCTTGTATATCGGAATTACTTTAGCTATTTTCATTGCATTGGGAAATATACCTGTTTGGATCTGTTTGAATCTACCCAGTCCTTCTCAAAACGAGCATCAGCCTCACAGAGATTTATAGAGGAGACTGACTGATGTGGCAAAACAAAGGGGAGGTATCACAAGGTCAGGGAGCTGCTGTCCAAAACCGAAAAGGGTTTGATGTAGAGCAAGAACTTCTGTTTATCACAGGTCTGCATCTGAACTCTGCAGCTCGGCTGTTAAACACACACCAGATGCAAACACAGACCATATTTATCCACAGAGACCGAATTTAACAAGCACTGTCGTTGAGCCACAACAGGACATGTTACTGTAAGTGGCAGGTGTAAACATTCAAAGCATCATTTTGTGTTTCAGTACAGTGCTAAACTTGGGGATATGAGACAACGTCCATGACAAGCATTGTGCTTTAAACACAGGTAAAAACACCAGCTGAAATCATTCAGTGTCTCACTGACTAGATTCAAGTATTCTGTGTGAGAGAAAATGTGATAAATTAAAAACTAAACTGCCTGCCATGGTATCTGCACCTGTAAGGAAGTTAAATCTTACTAAGAACCTGATTTAAGGCATCTTGTTGCTATTTTAGAACAGATTTTTTATTTTTATCTGGCTGTACAGCACTTTGGTCAACTTGATTGCTTTAAAATGTGCTCTATAAATAAATTTGACTTGATTAAGTTTAAGACTTCACATTCACAAAAAAAGCACTTTAAAATTAGCCTTGTCCAAATATTTAATGAAATTATTGCAGATTTGGGGTCATTAACCCATCAACCTCTTATTAAAGTTGCATGTCCCTATGATTAGGGATGTTCAGTCCCTTCAGGATTTTGCGATGTTGCGATCGTGTCAATTCACGCGAAATCAGCCAATCAGTGCGACTATTACCCGACCTTGCAACTTTGTCCAATCACCGCAACTTTCCCGCAATTTTGGACACTTTCAATCAAATTTGTCTCCTAGGCGCACAAACGCTCAGTCTAACCAATCAAATGCATCACTGAACTGTGTTCACTTCCGTGTTTACAGTGAGTATTAACGGAACACATCAGCGAAAACAGTGTGTGATTTAAAAAAAAAACCCCAAAACACTCACCCATGAGGTTTCCAACATCGTCCCTTCCACCGTCTCCCCCAGCCTGCCAGTGGAAGTCTCGCCACGTCTCCGTCCTGACCGCATGTACAAGTGCCGGGTTTGTGTTGAAAAACGTCTGCCTACCCTACGTGTGTCTGAAGAGACAAGTGTGTGTGTGTGTGTGTGTCAAGACACACAGCAGACAGGTAGGACTTAGGCACGGAAAGAGAGAGAATATTGTCTTTTTTTTTTTTTTTTTTCAGAAAAACAGACTGATAGACAATACAGAGCAACAGAATAACTTATTTATTTTTTCCTCTCCGCTCCATACCAAGCGGCTGAGGACCGTAGGGAGTTTTCAAATGAAGGTACTGGCAATATGCATTCAGTGCAATTTAGCTGTTGTAATGGGTATTGTGTTAAAATCGGTATTTGCTGTTGCACAAAAGTTTCTGTATATCAGAAGTTTCTGCTTAATTTACAAATCACTGAAATAGGAAATTTTTGACAATCCTGTGCTTTTCTTGTATCATTATATAAAACATCACTGCAGTAAAATGGAAAAAAACATCCGCTTTAAAATTTGTAATTCTTCCCACAACTTTTAATGCAAAAAAATCTCTCAAAACATTGTAACCTTTATCGCAACTTTTTTTAAAACGCTCCCGCGAATTCAGGCTTTTTGGGCCGCAACAATCATAAAAGCATCCCGCGAAATCCTGGAGGGACTAGTTTTTCAAATACAACACCTAGCTCTAAAAGAAAAAGTCACAACTTAACAGAAAAAAGGTCAAATATTTACAAGAAAAATGTTGCAACTATACCTCAACACAATCCTAATAGTACAATAAAAGAAAAAATTCACACCTTTCCAACGTAAAAGGTCTCAAATTTATGAGAAAACAAGACCACTCTGAGGTGAGTAATATCCCCCGCCTGTTTTCTTTGAAGATCTAATATCTTACTGAAGCAGAGGAGCTTTCAACTTTTTGATATGCATCATCAGTGTATATCAAACCCTAGTACCAAGTTTCAAAACTTTTGGAACCAGGTGACAAAGTAGCTAATTCCAGCCTGATGAAATCACCCCGAGAGTGCTCAGATCTCCTAATTATTGAGCCTAAGCACAGCCTAGATACCAACCCATCCTAGGAGAAGCAATGTTTTTCATGAAATCATAAATGCCCAGATCTCCTGACCTTTAACCATGACCTTAACCTAGATGCAGACCTACCTGGGGATCATTATGAGTGAATTTGGTGAGAATTGAGAATTGTCTGGGAGGAGTTGTGATTTTTCTAAAATCATGTAACTGCCTAGATCTCTGGACCTTGAGCACAACTTGCAAATCCACTTCTAATATGTGCATCATCAGTGTATCTCAAACCTTGGTACCAAGTTTTGAAACATTTGGAACAAAACTGTAGGAGTTGATTTCAAAAAACAGGTGGGACAGACAGATGTGCATCACCATAATCCCCATTTGGTCCTTGACCAGCAGGGGATTAAACCCCCCCCCCCCCCACAAATTTACAGGACAAAAGAAATAAAATTGAAAAAAAAAATACTTTAAGACAAAAGTCAGACTTGCAAGAAAAATGTCAAATTTACAAAAAAGGTCTCAAATTAAAAAAAGTTCCATATCTAAGAGAAATGATGTCATTCATTTTCTATTATGTTAAAATGCAAAAACAATAACTAGTAGAGCTTGGTATCATCTATGATTTCCAGAATCTTACTTTGATTCACAAGGTCCTGATTTTTGATTTGACTCAGTATTGATTAAATTAAGGATATTGTTGATATAAACCATTTTTCTTGTATATGAAAGATTTGGTCAGAGACCAAATGCCGTAAATTGTGCCAGGACCCCTTTAACTGATTCACAGGAGCCCGGCCACACAAAGAGACCTCTTGTCAACCTCTTCCAAGCTCCAGACTCATGAACAGGCATCATAACACCCAGATGAGCAATATTCAGCACCCGCTTCTACTAGCGTTTTAAACTGAGGTCTGATCAAACATGCTGGCCATTACAATCCAATACACTATGACTGTTCTCTTCCCATTAGGGAAACTCAAGGCAGTAAACACAACAAGGACTTTTGTCCAATCCAGGTCAAGCATGGGAGAGTAGAGTGTAGGTAGCACACACAGAGGACTGTTCAGAGAGAAAGACGGGAGTGTTATCTAACCCCTTTCTGTTCTTTCTCCCAGCAAAGAGAAGCACTCGATTCCAAAGGATTCCTCTAGTGCAGGTGGGAGAAGACTGGGCCTGGGTTGACTCGGGATCACACCCCACTAATGTGGCTTACTGCTCCCGTGGCTGCAGAGCAGCCCCCCCCCTTCCACTTCTGCAAACTTTATACATAGTGGAATACTCCGAATCAGCAGAGTGTAGATTTCCATAGTTTAGAACCCGTCAGCCTTTTTAGGACAGGAAGCATCCTCCTAATGATGTGAGCACACCACTGTTCTAAGCTGGATCAGATGCACTTTTTCATCTTAAAAAAAAAAAAAAAAAAAAAAATCAATAGAGGAGTTAAGGGGGACGCTTAGCTGCATACATAATTCATCACTACGGCAGACAATCTTTATAAGGTCAATTAATCCACTTCTGCAGAGACGGAAACAAACGTGCACGACTGTTGTTTTAGGCCATACAATAAATCTGAAGCCGTGACGTGACGGGCCATACTGTATTCAGCAGCTCCGAACGCAGTGTAATGCGTGTTATTTATAGGCTACATACAGTAGGCTACATCCACTGACGCCTGGACGTGCACGGTGCGGCGCGGCTATTGGCTAGCAGCGGCTCAGCTGACCCCACATAGCTGTGCATATAGTACAATCACCATAGCATAGTGACTGGGACGGCTGACACCGTCACAAATCACCCCGGCTCCATTGAAATCATTTTAATCACGGGCTACCCCCTTTGCGTACCGGGGGCCGTGCGGCCGCCGCAGGGACGCACTTGCCTCACGCTTTCACAGAGTAATGTATGTCAACAGCCCGACGCCCCACGCAGCGCCTAAACAGATGGGACGAACACCACCGCCGCACCACCGGGGACCACATAGGCGTTATCACGAAAACTACAATTCACTGTAGGAGTCATGAAAACAAGGGAAGACCCCACTCACCCGAAACACCACGTCGCAGCACTTCGGTCCCGCGATGAATTGATGTAGACAAATCTGCTGCTCAGCCAGAGTAGCGAAGCGAAGCGATTTTAGAGCTGGGCTATTTACAAGCGCTTATTTATATAAGAACCACACAGCTGTCAGCCTGCGAAATTATCTTCCACCGACTGGAAAAAATATATTTACAAAAAAAAAAAAAAAAAAAAAAAAGAATGAGAGAAAGCCTCCTCTGCTTTCTTTCCTCCCGATATGATGCCAGCTTGTGGTGCTGCTGTCGGCTTGTTGTTCCCCGGTCGGAGTCGTCGAGCCTCGGGTCTGACAGCCGGAGTGCGCGCGCTCGCTCGCTCGGTCCACGGGTTTCACTTCAGAGGATGATGCCAGCCGTCGGGTTCCACTCGCGGTTCTGGCGCCCGAGCTCAGCAGACGGCAGCTCACGTGGAGCCCGGGAAATTATCAGTAACTTGTGCACATAATCTACAGCACCGACGGACTCCCAACGGCCTCCTCCTGCGGGTTCTCCCGGGTACTGAGCGCGGTGGCCGCCCGCTCGCGTGCCACAGGGCTCATCGCTGAGCAGCAGGGCCCGCAGTCACACCAGTAGGCCACTAGGGGGCGGCGCCACACATCTTTATGTTAATGGATTCATCTGCCACAAAATGTGAGCGTTTCCTTGATTTTCTGTCCATAACGTATTCATTCTGTGAATACTGGGGGGGGGGGGGGGACTATGACTCACTTTAAGACATGCTGGGGGAATAAAAATATGACATTTTCTCAAGCGTAATACTGAATAATAATATTGAGTGCCCCACTCAGTATTATAAGTGTGGAGATGTGTGGAAAGGATGAGGCTGAGTTATTTCTCAAGTTCCATTTTATTCTCAACACACTCTCCAACATACAAATCAGAAAAGAGGCAGAACCCCCAACCTCTGCCAGTCTTATACCCCTGACATCAAAGCACCAAATCCCATTGTCTTTAAATCCCAAACACAATGCATCCCCCCTGCAGCTCCTATCTCTTCCACCCAAACCTCGGTGGTCAGGAAATCCTTCATGTCCATCTCTGCATATCAAAAGGTCGACACTCACATCCTCCTCATCTCCCTAGGAGGTCCAGACCTTTTGTTCCTCTTCAGACGTGAAGCCAAAGTAAGCACACAGGAATATACATGAGAGCATATGAAGTCATATACATGTGAGCCCGTGAAACTACATATGTGCACAACATATAACCCCCCCCCCCCAAACGCCTAAGAGGGAACAACCGAACACAGATTGCATGTCAAAATAAAATCACCACACATCAGTCCACATGCTGTCTTGGCCTCAACCGTCTGCCGTATCTGCTGCAGGTGGGCTTAACCTCTTCCGCGGCGTCCTCCTGCTGTGGAGCTGCTGTCTGGGGAGTAAAACTGTTAGTCAATCTCTGTGGGTGTACTGAGGAATGCTCCCTAGGGGGTCTACCCCGTCGCGGGGCTCTCGCCAACTGCACAGATTCGTCAGCCATCACAAAAGCAGGTTTGAGTCTGTCTATGCCAATCATCTCCTTTCTGCCACCCAAATCTAGCAAAAAATGCTTATCACCTGTTTCCAGCACACTGAATGGTCCATCGTATGGCGGTCGCAGAGCTGTGCGGTGGGCATCATGCCTGACAAAAACAAACTCCGCATTTTTTAAAGCTTTAGGCACAAAAACACGCGGAAAACTGTGGTGAACAGGGCCGGGTAGGGCACTCGGGCCATTGCTATTCTGCAAACGCTGAGCCGAGGAGAACTCTGGCGCTGGGTTGTCAGGGAGAAATTCTCCGGACAGCCGAAGTGGCTGTGCAAACACTAGCTCCGCTGGGGAGGCGTCTAAATCCTCTTTAGGTGCAGAATGCAACCCCAATAAAACCCATGGCAGTTTGTCAACCCAATTTGCATCTGTAAGCGACGCTCTGAGAGCCGCCTTCAGCGACTTGTGAAAACGTTTGCATAACCCGTTAGCCTGCGGGTGATACGTGGTCGTGCGGTGGATCGTTGCCCCCAGGCTGCGGGCCATTGCTGACCAAAGTTCGGAAACAAATTATGGGCCTCTGTCAGACGTAATATCCAACGGAACTCCAAAACGCGCTACCCATGCAGTTAAAAAAGCGCGCGCCACCTCCTCGGCTGTAGTTGACGACAGGGGAACCACTTCCGGCCAGCGCATGGTGCGGTCGACCATTGTCAGAAGATGTGTGCAGCCCTGCGAGGGCGGTAGGGGGCCTACGAGGTCCACGTGGACAAGATCAAACCTTTTAGCTGGAATATGAAACGGCTCCAAAGGAGCTCTCGTGTGTCTATGCACTTTGGACCGCTGGCAAGCTATGCAGGCAGCTGCCCACTCTCTAACCTGTTTACGCAGGCCTGGCCATACAAATTTCTCCCCCACCATTTTGATCGAAGCGCGCACCCCTGGGTGCGCCAGAGAATGAACCAAGTCAAAAACGCGGCGGCGCCACGAGGCCGGAACCACCGGACGGGGTCGCCCGGTGGAAACATCGCAGATTAGGGGGGGGCATACCGTCTTGCAGCACCCTGTCCTCCAGCCTTAACCCTGTTGGTCCAGACTGGAGCACGCGCACATCCGCGTCGCCACCCTGCTCCGCGGCCATGGCTGTGTAATCTATCCCTACGCGGACTGGGGCCGCGCGTGCTTCCGCGTCGCTACCCTGGTCCGTGGCAACAGTTGCAAATTCTACCTCTACGCGGGCTGGAGCAGCCACAGCCACGGCACGCGAGAGGCAGTCTGCCACCACATCAGAAGGTTGCGTGTTCAGATCACGTCGGGGTCACCAGTGTGGAGATGTGTGGAAAGGATGAATCCCAAACACAATGCATCCCCCCTGCAGCTCCTATCTCTTCCACCCAAACCTCGGTGGTCAGGAAATCCTTCATGTCCATCTCTTTGCATATCAAAAGGTCAACACTCACATCCTCCTCATCTCCCTAGGAGGTCCAGACCTTTTGTTCCTCTTCAGACGTGAAACCAAAGTAAGCACACAGGAATATACATGAGAGCATATGAACAGTCATATACATGTGAGCCCGTGAAACTACATATGTGCACCACATAAGTATTGTTGTATACAGTTTATTAGGACTGTTTCTAGCTTTTTGGACACCCTGTGCAGGATTGTGTTTGGCGGTTGAGAGCATTATTTTTGTAATATTAAAGACTAAACTATGGCAACATAGATGAAAGGCATACTTTCTCCTGTCACTTTTTAAAAACTCCTTTCTCAAACCTCTTAAAATGAAAAAATAAACTAGAAAAGCACTCAGAGTGCATACCTCTGCCAAGGCTCCTGTCTCTCATGGATCACCTCCAAAATGTAATGGGTTCTTGTGTAGGCCTAGAGCCACTTATGGTGAAAATTGCACCAAAGTCTGTCCATTGGTTTTGGAGCATTGTTGCTAACACACTGCGAGAAAATAAGAGCCTTAGTGGCGGTGTGCATTCTCAGATCATCACCAAAATGTAATCTGTTCGTCTCGAGGCCAAGAACCACCTCTGGTGAAAATTTCATCCAAATCCATCCAGTAGTTTTTGTGTAATCCTGCTGCACAAATACAAAGCCCTTGGTGGAGGTATGCACTCTCAAATCATCACCAAAATCTAATTGTCTGTTCCGTGCCATTACACACCTTTCCTGAAAATTTCATCAAAATCATAACTTTTTGAGTTATGTTGGTAACGGACAAACCAACACCACTGAAAACATTACCTTCTCCCTTGGCGGAGATAATAAAATTGTGTCCATGTCTGGTTGACCAGAAAGAAAACCATTACGTACTGTAAAATTCAAAAAATTAATCCAGACAGTCTTCTGTTTTGCTGGGGGGGGGGGGGGGGGGGAACTCTCAAACCTAAAACCACTGGACAAGTTAACTGGTTGGTATAGACATGCGACATAACCCAGCTGTGCCATTGGCTGGCTGCAGGATCCTTATGACCACTGTAGTGTTGTCATAACTGCTCAGATGTAAATATATTGCTTTGGACCCATACAAAAAAAATTCCAAGTATTTTTTTCTATATTATTTCTTTGAAAAATAGAAAGTGCTGTGAAAAAGTTTTTGCCCCTTCTTGATTTCTCATTTGTCACAAATGTTTAATCATCATGGCAGTCTGTCGGGGGCCACAATGACTTTCATTTAGGTCTGATCAGATTCCTCCACGCAGCTCTGTCCTTCACCCTCTGCTGCCAGGAACTCCTGGCCTTGTTAACCCGGGCAACATCCGAGCCGGTATGAGTTGCTTTCTGACTGACCATTTCATGAAACTGCTTGCAAAGTATTTGAGTACCGCTAGCTTTTGCTGGACTAGCGGCACATTTTTAGCAGACAGAGGTATTATCAGTGGCAAGGTCAGGCCAAGACAAACTGACTCCAGTATCTGTTGCAGTGACTGACCAGATGATAGGTTTGTTTATCTCTGCTCTTTGTGTAGTGTCACGATGCACCGACTGGCATAAGTCCACCACAGACCTTGTGACAGATGTGCTTATCTGCCAGGATGTCCAGTCTCACCCCATGTAACTGGGAGTGGTCCACCACAGACCTGCATTAGAATATCAAGTTCTTGATTTTTCCACATTTTAATTCACAAAGGCAAATGTCTATACATCCTATGTTCATCACACATGAAGTGAAATATTTCAGGCCCATCTGTTTTAATTTTAATATGTATGACTTAAAGCTTTTTGAAATAATGAATCATGATATTACAGTTCTTTGAGATACAGTAATATGTGTGCATGTGTGTATAGTCATGTGAAAAAATTAGGACACCTCATTAAATATTCAGTTCATTATTAAGAAATGTTCACATATCTATGTCTAACCTTGTTTTTGTTTTGCATTTTTTCAGATCAAACAAATTTTAATATTAGATACAGATAGCCCAACACAAAATGCAGTTTTTAAATGATTTCATTTATGGAAAAAAAAATCTATCCAAACCTTCCTGGCCCCCCGTAGAAAAAATTGTCCGCCTTGTTACATCATGAATTAACTACATTTTTTTGAAAGTTTAATTTCATTCAGTACACCTAGGCCTGAAAACCTGACAAAGTGAAATAGGCTTAAAGATCTAAAAAGTAACATATCATGCTGCGATCTAAAGAAATTCAACATCAGATGAGAAGCAAAATCCCAGACAACATCTAAAGAACTGCAGGCCTCACTTTGGACACTGGTCCATGATTCAACAATAAGAAAAAAGACTGGGCAAAAATGGCATCCATGGGAGAGTTCCAAGGCAGAAGCCACTGCTGACCAAAAAGAACAAAGGCTCATCTCATATTTCCCCAAAAAACATCTTGATGATCCTCAAGACTTTTGGGAAAATATTCTGTAGACTGATAGAAGTTGAACTTTTTGGAAGTTGTGCATCCCGTTACATCTGGTGTAAGACTAAAACAGCATTTAAAGGGGGGAAAAAAAGCATCATACCAACAGTCAAACATGGTGGTGGTAGCGTGGTCTGGGGCTGCTTTAGGACCTGGATGACTTGCCGTAATTGATGAAACCATAAATTCTGCTCTTTACCAGAAAATCCTGAAGGAGAATGTCCAGCCATCTTTGTGACCTCAAGCTGAAGCCCTCCAGTGTGGCTGAATTAAAACAATTCTGCAAAGGGTGGACCTGAATTCCTCAACAGCGTTGAAAAGGACAAGCCCTAAAGACATCCATAGGGCCATGTTTGGATAGCTCCCCCCCCCCCCCCAAAAAAAAAAATCATAAATGAATCATTTAAAAACTGCATTTTGTATTTACTCAAGATACCTTTGCCCAATATAATTTTTTTGCATGATTTTAAACATTTAAATGTGACAAATATGCAAAATATAAGAAATCAGAAAAGGGGCAAATACTTTTTCACATCACTAAATGCTGTAATTCTGCACCTTTCAAAACGCTTCGTTGATGTATCATTTTTTTTTAAATATTTGTTTTCGTGATACTATCTAGTATACCTTTAAGACAAAAATAGAGGAACTATAGATGCAGACTTGCAGAAATCCACCATTCTTCCACTTCAGAAATTAACATTTCCAATTATAAAATTAGTGAAAGCATTGCACTCCTATGCTTTCACCATCAAAACAAAACAGACCACGTTCTGATCACTGCAGAGTACACGCCAAGAGTAGCAAAAGCCTTGAGCAGGATGAACTGAATAACCTCAGACAGACTTGGGCTTTTGTCGCCCTCTGGTGAATTTTTTCAAGAATGCAGTTGGCTCCAGATAATAGCCATGGTGCAAATCAAAACACACACGTAAATATTCAAACATCATTTATTCATTAATTTTGCTCTCACAATAAGAATGCAGTAATTCTTTGTAGAATTAAAAAAACCCTTCACACTCATAACAGAACTGAAAGCAGACAAAATTGCTAAAATTAACTTACAGCCATTTAGTTAAAATATTTTATTTATATTTCTCCATGTTTTTTACATTTCAGACTTGAGAGTCCAAATGAGTACATTCATCTAAAGCACACACCCATACATATAGTTTTTGAATCTTTAAAGCCATCAGTGGAAAGATGCCTGCAGGCGTGAGACAACATTAAAACCATTGTTGGTATGTGGGTAAACCCAAACAATTGATCTGCTTCCTTTCTGTCAAAATATTTCAATAAATAAGTTCATTTGAGAGTAATGTGGGTGAAAATTGTCCACAAAAAACAGTACACATGTAAGCAGCAACTGCTATCTTCTCATAGCATATATTGGGGCCAAGTGGTAGGTAAACGGGTAGAAAGAGATTAATGGAGTGTAATAATTAAAACGGCATTCACCTGCTGATTAAA
The DNA here is from genome assembly GCA_020510985.1 of Pholidichthys leucotaenia. NCBI lineage: Eukaryota > Metazoa > Chordata > Actinopteri > Cichliformes > Pholidichthyidae > Pholidichthys > Pholidichthys leucotaenia. The sequence continues at coordinate 341,810,905 of CM035843.1, forward strand.
AAAAAATGGTAGCAGTTACACATAATTTGTTAACAAAAATACATTACATGATGAAAATACAACAAACTATTGAGCTATAAAATAAATCCACAGCATACCACTGAAGACTTTCCTACAGTGTTTTTATAAGCTGAAATAGATTGGATTTTTGTTACCTTGCTATAAAAAAAGGTTAGGAGTCATTCTTCAACAAGCAACACTTGTTTTTGCGGTTGACCAAGAGCAGAACTTTGGCACTACACAGGCAGTCTTGAAGAAAGAAAATATTTCCTGTAAAGGACTTGAAAGGCCAGCTCCAGCTGTATTCATTCAGTAGTCACAGTTACCCTTTGGTCACTTACTTCTGCAGTCTTTTCTCTACATTTGTGTTCCAGCAGCAGGGTCAAACTTTTGTTACACATGGTTGGTGCACACTGATGGCACCCCCACGCTGACAGTGAAAATTACTAGGTCATTAAAAAAGTTACACATCGTTTTACTGCAAAACATTTATTGACATGAAATAAATTATTCCTTGTTGGCCCATTTCTTGCAGAGGACATTAACATCAGTTGCAAAGTTGGCAGCCAGACTAAGAGTATTCAATTTTTCTTGGTTTATTAAAAAAGGCAATACACTGGACTTTGCAGTCTTGTTATTCCAACTTTATACCATTTAGTAAAAAACGACTCTGGAGATGCTGCAGCATTTATCTATATGAAATGCATAATGAAAACGCTGATTCAGGCTCTCAAGCTTCCTTTTACTTAGCTTGACTCTTTTTGGGCCTCATGCAAGAACATGTCAGCAGAGATGTTCACAAGTCATTTTTTGTAAGTCGAAGTCAAGTCTAACCCAGGATTTACACTGACTCTGGATGCAGTACATTGCAGATGCAGCGTGGATGGCCCCTTGCATTCATCCCTACCAGCTCCGTTTGTGTTTTGCAGTGGCATGGATGAGAACAGAGTTTAAAATACAAGATTACATGAGAATTATACAAAATAACGCCATGCTTCTTGTGTGTCTGCAGTCTGCACTCTTATGTACACAGTTCCACCCACGTAGCCACTACCATACCTGTGTATACTTCCACAATCCTGGGCCATTTTTATTTTATTTTTATTTCAGTCACGTGTTTTAATCGTGTGTTCTGTAACCATGTTTTATCTAATCCTTCTCCCTTACGTTATTCGCAGTAGCCTGGTGGAGCACCCACAATTTCATTGTACTGTACTACTGTACAATGACAATAAAGCCTATTCTATCTCAAAAAAAGACCCAAGAGTGACTGAGATGAACCAATCGTGATCACGTGATAACAAGGAAGTGTGATGTAGCGGCTCCCACCTGGATTTTTGGGCTCTAAATAAAATGTAAATAGCCCATTAATTTTAATTCTATGAAGCATTTGTATGTCAAGTCAACTTTTTACCCTCTCTGACATAGTGGTGGAAGAGTAGACCTCAGAAAATAACAGACGATCCTTAAATCATTTTTAATGAACAAACAGCTATTAAATACTGCAAGATACCGTGGAATTTCCTTGTGGACTGAATCCGGCATCTGTCAAAACTAGGCGAACTGAATTTGACGAGCCGGATTCGTTCCGCAGTGGTCTGGACCAGGCGTGGATTAGAAAATTGGCGAGAATGGGAACTATATGCTGCGGAGGCCGGATCACAGCCATAACATACTGCATCTGGAGTCAGTGTAAATCCAGAGCAAGTCTGAGTGGCAAGTTCAAGTCAAGATTTAATGTCTGCATTTCCCCCCAAATTGACAATTCTTTAGATGAGAAACATTCATGCTTTGTGGATCCAATTATCTGTATTTTTATCCCAAAAGGAAATTCAGTGTTTTGGATATTTTTAACAAAAACATTAAAAATAGAAGCTTATTCACTAGTCCGAGCCAAATCTGAAGTCACTGTATGTGTGACTTAAGTACAACTTGAGTCCAAGGGTCAGACTCAAGTCCCCATCTCTACACGTTAGCATTAGCATGTGTAAATTCTGCATACCAAGTTAGTATGAATGAACCACTCCAGATTCAACAAACACTCCTATGTCCTACAAAAGTGTAAACAGCATGTGTAAAAATGATTACTCACATCTGTGTTAGTGTGTGCTGACGAGTATTGAAGATTTGCACAACTGACGCCTTAAAACTATCATATAAGGATGTGCTTCTGCAGTGTCTGACCACAAGGTTCATTCCCAAAAATGGCTTCAAATTCTAAGAAAAATATTTGACTGATTGGATTGGCACGTCTAACTCTCCGCCAACCAAGCCATGCTTCCATTCAGGCACCTGCTCATAAAAGGCCAGCTGAGCAATTTGCCAGCGTGGCTGTGATTTATTGTGAGCCGTCTGCCACCCTGTCCCGTTGCCTGTGAGTATTTCCTTAAATGCTCACCTTGTTCGAGAGTGTCTTGCTTTTACTTGGTTCTGATAATTGTGACAAATAGTGTTTTTTTGGTGGTTGTTGTTACAAAGCACACTTAGGCAACCAGGACTTGGTGTATTTTCTCATCTTTTTACCGTCACTCAAAATCCTGTTTTATGATTTTCTTCAAGTTTGACAGACTGGGTCAGGGTTTCATTCATGTATCGATCTGAAAAGCCTACATCATTTTTCAGTCATTGTTGTGTTTCGAAGATTTAGGGGGAAAATCTGACCTCTGACCTTAAGGTCATCTGATGAGAGTCAAATTGCAATATGTGCATCATCAGAGTATCTCAAACCATGGTACCAAGTTTCAAAACAATCAGAACAACTGTAGGAGGAGCTGATTTCACAAAAGTGGGACAGACAGATGGACATACTGCCCCATAACATAATAATCCTTTGGTCTTCGACCAGCGGAAGATAAAAATTCACAGTATAATGTTAGTTTATGTGAAAATAAGCCTACTTTCCCCTTTCCCTGCTCTGCACGCTAACCCAGAGATAAAGCCCACATTTCATGTGAAAGTGGTAAAAATCAGAATTACATCCATGTGATCCTGTGGCTTGCCATGTGATAGTCGATAAGTCACTTATCAATCAGCCAGCCATCACTATCACCTTGTGTCAGACACATCTCCACTGTGCTGTTCTCCACTATAGCTGAGAGTCATGCACTGCCCTGGCGACATTTAGAAGCTTGTATTTTGCATCTGATATGATTTGGGCATTGATGGAATGATACTTAACTGTTTTAATTATAACTTGAATCCAAGTATAAAATCTTCGACTATTTAAGTTTACAGGGTTTACACTCATACTTCCATCTACTGCTTAATCCTTTTCAGGTCGCGGGGGGTGGGGGGTGGGGGGCTGGAGCCTATCTCAACATCTTTGGACGAGTGGCAGGGTCCACCCTGGACAGATCGCCAGTCCATCGCAGGGCCAACACACAGACAGACAACCATTCACTCTCACATTCATACCTAAAGACAATTTAGAATCCCCAGTTGATGCCAATTAACCTAACTTGCATGTTTTTGGCCTGTGGGAGGAAACCAGAGTAAACACTCATACTTGATTCAGACAAATAAAATATAGAGCCCTTTAGTGAAAACTGATGTCAGAATAACAGCAAACTACACAGAACTCTTACAACTGGTAGGGGCCACTCAAATTCTGTTAGTACCTCTACTAAATTTCAGCATACTAACAGATTGGTGAATCTTACAATTTCACGTAAATTGATCGTACATTATATTTACGAACAAATCTGTTAGTACTAACAGTTCTTGCATGAGGCTTATTGTTTTCAAAAAACTACATCTTCCAGCAATATTAAATATATCATAAATAACACATTTTATTTGTAGGCGCCTTAGTAGTAAAGTTATTTATGATCCAGGTCTTCAATGGTTGCAGTTATGTTGCATTTCCTTGGCTGCCCAACCACTGTTTTAGTGTGTCTACTCCAGGTGTTCAAGTTCAATATGGGAGAGAGAACCAGGGGAGGGGGAAGGAGAAAAAAAGTGTTAAAAAAAAAAACAAAAAAACAAAATCAACCCTCCAGTGGTGGCCGTAGAGGAATGCACCCATCCATCTCCAGAGATTCTGGCCAGCCCTCATACTTGTTGCTGCTCTTACTATTCTTCATGCGCTATGAAGGACAAACAGACACACTGGGATCAGGTTTTATCATGTCATATTTAATAGTCGCCTGATAACAGGACTGGCCTCTCATAATGACCAGCCCAAGTCTTTCATGTTTAGCAGTTAACATCCGTGTTACACATATGTTTCAGTGGAGAACTCATTTTTTAAAATATACTTTAAGCCTTTACTTAATCAGGAGAAAATTCTTGATAATGAGAATCCATTATAGGAAAGTGTGCATCCCGGGCCTGAAGGAGCAATAGAGAATGGGCGTGTGACATCACCCGATGGGAAAACCGCAAGGAATTGTGGGAAAGGTGGTCTGCCTGTCTTTGTTTATTTGATTTTGATTTTGTATACTTTATTGATCCCCAGAGGGGAAATTGAGGGCATCCACCTGGATGGATGAAGTAGCCACAGTACAGCGCTATCCCTTAACCATTCACACACACATTCACACCTAGGGTCACTTTAGAGTCTTCAATTAACCTAACCTGCATGTTTTTGGCCTGTGGGAGGAAACCGGAGAAATCCCGGAGTAAACCCACGCAGATACGGGGAGAACATGCAAACTCCACACAGATCACTGTTGGCCAGGGGCTGGGATCGAACCAGGGATCCCATGGCCAAGGGTGAGTTGCTGTGCTGGTGCAGTGCTAACCACTGCACCACCGCACCGCCCAATAACTGAGCCTTTACTAGTGAATGAGGAAAGCAGTTAAGCTAATTTTTGAGAGGGTTGCTTCAGTGTGTTATTAATCATCTGAATACCACGCAACGTTAGAATGGGGAAGTTTTGTTACGTTACCAAATGCAACACCTGCTCTCACAATTGGTTGGGGAAAAAGATTGAAGCATATGCTTTTTTTTTTTTTTTTTTAACTTCCCGACTTGGAAGAAAAGTGGAGAGAATCGGGTCTAACAAAGAGGCATCAGATGGAATGGAATGCAGCAGTCAGAAGGAAAGACATCAGCTTTGACAATATTCCTGCACACATGGTTGTGTGTTCATGGCATTTTCACGAAGGCAAGTTGTGATTTAAACACACAAAGATTACTTGTATACATGTGGAGTCGTTGCTAACTTAAACCGGCTGGGATTCCCCTCCTGTGTGCACTGGAAGGGAATTTGCAGAGCACACGTTGTTGCCTTCATTATGCATGGATTTAAAATCAGCTGGGGACAGAAGTCCATAGAATGTTTGGCATCAGTAGATTCAGCAGCTTCTCCTCTTTCAGGTGACTATAAAACATCCGGGTCAAGGCAGTCCTTGACTCGGATGCTCCTTAATTTCATCTCGTCACACATCCTGTTTAAATCCCTAAACAGGTTAAACATAATTTTTAAACATTAACGTTTGCACTAAAATACACTGTCGCTCTTGTTTTGTAAACACTGTGGTCTAAACTTGGAGCAACATTTAAAAAAAAAAAAAAAAAATCACCGTCCTGATTTAGTATGTTTTTATAGCGGCTAATTATACCAGTAAATTTTTTTTTTTTTGGTGCGTCAGGCTTATCACGTTACTTGATTAGTATTTTATGTCCAGTTGTATAATAATGTGTATATACTTAAGCATCATATAACAAATTTGAACATAAATCCAACATTTCCCCACTGGGACTTAGAAATGCCTGTAGTTGCAGAGACATGCTAGTGCAGAAAACTGTGTAGAAATAACGATTGCTTACCTTTGTGCAAACAACTGTTTTCTGGTCGTTCACCCAGAAGATCTAAGGCAGCTGGACCCATCCATTGGTAAACTGAACATGAGCCTTTAATGATTTAGTTTTTAAATTGCTCGTGGGTGTATGCACTCATCCCACAAACCAGGTAGGCAAACATGTGACAGCATGACTCGAGGCAGTTGGTCAAGATCCGTGGCCATTTCTTGAGCGCATATGGATCGACCCATTTATTTCTTTAATTTTTTGGATGTCGCACTCTGTTGCTTCCTTATTCAGCTTCTCTCAATATGGTATTTTAATTTTCTGTTTGCTGCGTTCCATCGACTGTATGTCTGTTCGTGTTAGCAGTTGCCGTAGACTACTAGACTAGAAGCCAGACCGTGAAAATGGTGACGGCCCAGAATGCAGCGCGGCATGACATCAATGTCCGTTCTCTATAGCTGGACAAGTTTCTATTTGTCAGAAGAACCCAGAGCTTCTAGAGGAGACAAGCGCAAGCACAGTGAGAAAACATTCAATCTCCACACAGCACATTCATGCTGGCAAAACGCCAGACCGGTTCCCATTCCTGAATGTAATATTAAGTTGCCAGTCAGCGCATTCACAAACAAAACAAATCAATTCTAAGCCTGTAAAGCTAATTTCATCTGGAACCAGAAAAAAGTTGCTTTGTTCTCGTCAACAGTAACATCATTAGCGGGTGTGCCATCCAGTGGAAATGAGCTCTATCCAACAATACATGGAACTTGTGCAAAATGTTAAACCAGCAGTTGTCAGATAAAAATAGATTCTGCTCTCCAACAGCTTATTTTTCACTTAAACCGTTTTCAGAAACACTTCTGTGGTTTGCTTTTAAGATATCCTAGAAGGTTTACTGCAGAACTGCCATGCTTCCTAGTTTGAAAACTCCAACAAGAGCCCACGATTACAGATGTCATCGAATCAAGAGATGCTCTTGGTTGGCTTGAGGCCTGTTGACAGGCCAGAAGAGCTAGTGATCTGCCATATTGCCACTTTGGTTGAAGGGTTGTTCAGAGTCCCTCCGAGGGCATAATGTTTGTGTTATGTAGAGTGCGTTTGCATGCACAGCAATATTCAGAGTTGCTTTTGAGCCACTGCAGCTACCATTCATCAGCTGCGTTTTGCGCATGCGCAGTGAAAATAATCTACAGTTCACATGCCCGTACTGTCTGCGGCAGCCAAGAGCCACCAAATGTTTTAACAGCTGCAATCAAAACAGAAGAGCTCGGTGGTGAAGATTTTTTTTTTAACTTTTAGTAATCTGTGGATTAAATCTTAGATATACAGTATATTTACCATAAAGTGACTGAAACAATCTTCCCCAGCCCCAAACCACACCTGCTGCAGCTATGGGAGAAACAAAGCAACGAAACAGGTAGGAATTTAATTTATTGTTTTGATGTTCTGGGTGAAAAATTGACAGACGGGCCACTTCACAGTAGAAGAATGCACAACATTTATTTCGAGGTTATGTGAAAAACATGTTTTAATAGCGAAACACATGCACATCTGTTTACCCTTACCAGTTAACCTTTTGAGTACGTCTGTCACCAAATTGCAACATAACCCCTAGTGGTCAAGAGTGGTAAATATTTTTTGTCAATAAAATAGTTCAGATTTCCAAGGCTATAACTTGAAAGTGGTAAGAGATAATGGTTTACCGTCAGAAAGATGTAAAATATGATCCAAAGTTTCAGATAGGAATAAATTTACGCATCTAATTTGCATAATGTCACGGCACCTCTTTAAATTCCATAACTCAGTCAAAACTGGACTTTGGATGTATTTACACAAAGAATGGTTCAGTCTTTTGACACCGTTTTTTGTACAGAGGTACCTCATCATCTTATCTTCAAAGTATATGAAGAAGAAATCAGCACATTAAAAAAAAAAAAAAATCCTCACTTTTGACAAAGGGGGCTGGGCTGGCTGACATGGTTGCTGCATTTTCACCCATCGTGGTCATTATTTTGCGTTCTGTCGGTAATTTACGGTCTGTACCACATCTACAAAGTCTTATGATTATCCTACATAAATTTTGCTTGTATCCCGCGGCTACTTTCTGCGTACAAAGCCAACAAAGTGACGGTAACCGACTGCGGCAATATTAGCTTTCTGGGCTAAAGTGCTAAAAACAGGAAAAGGAAATGAGGAGTTCTTCTTTGGTGTATTACGTGTCATCCATTGAGTCCTCCAATGGATGTCTGCCACCTTCTGAAACTGGCAGATCAGTACAAATCAGTACAAATCCTGAATGGATCCAATCATGTCAGAGTGAGATGACAGGCGCAGCACTGCGCTCTGCCACTACGGGCACACAAATTCACACACTCAGGAGGGTTAATTCCCGTTCCCGTCTGGGATGGCAGGAGTTTCCTGGTGCACATGCAGTTCACTGCAACCACTGCGTTCTTGTATGCGCGGTCATTTTTTGGGGCCTGTATGCGCTTGGTCAGTGCTCACCTCTGCCTAGGGTTTGTGCACAAATACGTCCACTGCGCTCGCCCGTGTACCAGCGCGTTTTTGCCACCATGAGTTGGGCTTTACAAGTGCCTACTTTGTGCATTGAGCAACAATATAATTTAGGTATGAACCTGGGCTGGTTTGCTAGAAAGCACCAAATATCGGAGACTCTGAAGCTAAATGGAACGAAAACCAGTATCCTTGTGTTAGGGCTGTGCGATATGACCAAAATTTCATATCACAATATAAGTAATCTTATATCACAAATCACGATAATGATGTACAGAGCTGTGAACAAGTATCTGCCACTTTCCTGATTTCTTATATTTTTGCATATTTGTCACACTTAAATGTTTCAGATCATCAAACAAATGTTAATATCAGACAAAGATAACCTGAATAAACACAAAATGCAGTTTTCAAATGATGATTTCATTTATTAAAGGAAAAAGCTATCCAAACCTACCTGGCCCTATGTGGAAAAAGTAATTGCCCCTCTTGTTACATCATGAATTAACTGATTAAGCACATTTTCTGGAAAGCTGAGTTCAGTTTTAGTAGCTACACCCAAGCCTGATGAATACCAGACCTGATGAATCAAGAAATCATTACAACAGAACCTGTCTGACAACCTGAAGTAGGCTAAAAGAGCTCAAAAAGCAACACATCCCACTGTGATCTAAAGAAATTCAAGAACAGATGAGAAATAAAAACCCAGAACATCTAAAGAACTGCAGCCCTCACTTGTCTGTTTGGACACTGGTCCATGATGGAACAATAAGAAAGAGACTGGGCAAAAATGGCATTCATGGAAGGGTTCTAAGACAAAAACCACTGCTGGACGAAAAAAAGAACAAAGGCTCGTCTCACATTTGCCAGAAAATAGCTTGATGATCCCCAAGACTTTTGGGAAAATATCCTGTGGACTGACGAGACAAATGTTGAACTTTCTGGGAGACACTTGTCCTGTTTTATCAGGCATAAAACTAACAGAATTTCATAAAAAGAACCTTGTATCGACAGTCAAACATGGTGGTGGTAGTGTCACAGTCTAGGGCTGCTTTGCTGCTTCAGGACCTGGACGACTTGTTGTAGTTGATAGAACCATGAATTATGCTCTCTACCAGAAAATCCTGAAGGAGAATGTCCGGCTATCAGTTTGTGAAGCCCTCCAGTGTGACTGAATTAAAACAATTCTGCACAGAAGAGTGGGTCAAAATTCCTCAACAGTGATGTAAAAGATTCATTGCCAGTTGTTGGCACCAAGGGTGGCACAACCAGTTATTAGGTTTAAGGGGCATTTAGGGAGCAATTACTTTTTCACAGAGCCAGGTAGGTTTGGATAGCTTTTTTCCATTAATAAATGAAATCATCCTCTCAAAACTGAATTTTGTATTTACTTGGGTTATCTTTGTCTATCATTAAAATTTGTTTGATCCAAAACATTTAGGTGTGACAAACATACAAAAATATAAGAAATCAGGAAGGGGCAAATACTTTTTCACAGCACCGTATATCACAATATACATTTTCTGTAAATTATAAAGTTTAGGGGAGAGGCAGGACACTAACAAGTAGTGTGTGAGGAGGTAATGTGTGTTTTAAATCCAGACAGTCAATAGTTTTAGATGAAATGATATACATTTTTATTTCATCAGATAATATCTTCATATCGCACAGCCCTAATTTCTGTAACTACTATACAGAGGGACCATGCCTGATGCAACAAGCCCAACTGTTATAATAATGCATTCAATTTATAGGCGCCTTTCAGAGCATTCAAGCACACCATACAATAAAATCAAAACAAAAACAGATTTAAAAACATTAAAAATGAGAGAGCGCAAGTAGTTAAGAGAGGTACGAGTCTAAACAGATGGGTTTTGAGTCTGGATTTGAAGAGAGAATCACTATTTCTGATGTCAGGTGGTAAGGAGTTCCAGAGATGGGGAGCAGAGAAACTAAATGCCCTGCTCCCCATGGTGTCAAGGCAGGAGGAGTGGACAGTGAGGTGGAGAGGAGGAGAAGCTGAGGGAATGGAGGGGAGTGGCAATGTGGACCAGGTTTGACAGATACGGAGGGGCAAGATTATGGATGGCTTTGAAAGTATAAAGAAGGATTTTGAAAATGATGTGAAACTTAACAGAGCCAATGTAGCTGCAGCAAAACAGAGGTGATGTGATGAATACAGGGAGTTTTAGTGATTATACAGGCGGCAGATATCTGAACCAGTTGGAGCTTATGAAGGGATTTGTGAGGGAGACCAAAGAGAAGAGAGTTACAGTAATCAATGCGGGAAGTGACAACATTGTGAACAAGGATTGCTGTGGAATGTACAGTAAGTGAGGGATGGAGACCATTTATGTTGCGTAGGTGGAAGTATGCGGACCAGGTGATATTACTGAGGTGAGAGTGAAAAGAAAGTGCCGTCGAGGATGACACCTAGACTCTTCACATGAGGGGAGGCGGAAACAGAGGAGTTGTCAATTGTAATGGAAAAGCTGTCGAGTTTGGATAATGTTGATTTGGTACCTACAAGAAGGCATTCAGTTTCATCAGAGTTTGAGGAGAACCAGGATTTTAAGTCAATGAGACCATAAGGGAGGAAGGGGGAAGGGTGGAGTTGGATTTACTAGTGACGTAGAGCTGGGCGTCATCTGTGTAGCAATGAAAATCTATACTGCGTTTACGAAAAATGTTGCCAAGGAGTAAAAGGTAGATGAAGAGCAGGGGCCCCAGGACAGAGCCCTGGAGCACACCTGTGGTAAAGGGGGAGGGGTGGGAAGTGAAAAAATTAAGCTGGATGAACCAAGTGCGGTCTGAAAGGTATGACTTGAACCAGTTTAGTGGAGTATGAGTGATGCCAATGGAGGCAAGTCTATTGAAAACAGTGTGGGAGATGGTATCAAAGGCTGCACTCGACTTGAGGCGGATGAAAATGGAGAATAGGCCCGAGTCCGCTGCTAAAAGGTCATTGGTGACACTGACCCAATATTAAATAGGTCAGTTGTTAAAGGGGCCATTGACTGAAAAATAGCATTTTTGTAGGTTTTAACCTTCTGAAAGGCATTTATTGATTGTGTAAAAAAATAAATAAATCGTTTTTCATTCCAAAAAGTAAAATAGACTGTTCTGGATTTGCCACAGGACATCACTTATACAGTAAACCCAGGCCAGTGGTGTCCTTGATACCGACCCGCTACTCTATTATTGGCCCGTCTCATCCAGCAGGTCCTGCAGCAGTTGTAAGTCAGCAAACAAGAGAAGATGTGCACTTGAGCGAGGCAACAGCAGCAAACTCCCAAAGGAGGCACCTCAAAGAGAAAACTGGCCAAAATTTACTTTAACGGACATTCCAGAGGATTTTAGCCCAAACGTATTATTCTGTTCTGGTCATTTCACTACAGATTCATTCCAAAACCTTGTAAAATGTAACTTAGGTTTGGCCAAAAAGTGAAACTCTTTAGATAACCACTGTATTGCATGCGGCAATGCTGTAAAATACCTAAACATCTAAAATCTAATACTGACATAATTGTGGAGGCTCTGAATAGTATCGACATGTGCAGCCACACAGTGCCTGCATCAGGTGAGCTGCTGGATCACAACGAAACAGAAAAGGCATGGGGCTGGGAGTCTCCCGGGGGACTCCCCAAAACCACTGTGCTGTGCTACCAACAAAATGGCCGGGAGCACTGGAAGCAGCCGGCTGGCTGTACCCGGCCAGTCACCATTTCGCTGTGCTCGTGTGTCCTCCCAAGGCTTCAACTGCATGGCTACTTATGCCAAATTAAAGTTCTGACCCTTCACAATCACGGTAGCGTAGGGCTGTGCGATATGATGAAATACAGTATCTCACAAAAGTGAGTACACCCATCACTTTTTTGTAAATATTTTATTCTATCTTTTCATGGGACAACACTGAAGATATGACAGTTTGATACAATGTAATGTAGTCAGTGTACAGCTTGTGTAACAGTGTAAATTTTCTGTCCCCTCCAAATAACTCAACACACAGCCATTAATGTCTAAACCGCTGGCAACAAAAGTTGAGTACAACCCTAAGTGAAAATGTCCAAATTGTGCCCAATTAGCCATTTTCTCTCCCCGGTGTCATGTGACTTGTTAGTGTTACAAGGTTTCAGGTGTGAATGGGGAGCAGGTGTATCAAATTTGGTATTATTGCTCTCACACTCTCTCATACTGGTCACTGGAAGTTCAACATGGCACCTCATAGCAAAGAACTGAGGATCTGAAAAAAAGAATTGTTGCTCTACATAAAGATGGCTTAGGCTATAAGAAGACTGCCAGCACCCTGAAACTGAGCTGTAGCACGGTGGCCAAGACCATACAGTGGTTTAACAAGGACAGGTTCCACTCGAAAAAGGCCTCGCCATGGTCGACCAAAGAAGTTCAGTGCACGTGCTCAGCGTCATATCCAGAGGTTCCATCCATCCATCTTCTACCGCTTTTCTGGAGGTCCGGGTCGCAGAGGCAACAGTTCAAGCAGAGAAGCCCAGACTTCTCTCTCCCCAGCCACCTGCTCCAGCTCTTCAGAGAGGATACCAAGGTGTTTCCAGACCAGCTGGGAGACATAGTCTCTCCACCGAGTCCTGGGTCTGCCCTGGGGTCTCCTCCCAGTGGGATGTGCCTGAAACACCTCAAGTGGGAGGCGTCCAAGAGGCATCCTAATCAGATGCCCATACCACCTCAACTGACTCCTTTCAATGTGGAGGAGCAGTGGTTCTACTCTCAGCCTCTCCCGGATGACTGAGCTCCTCACCCTATATCTGAGGGTGAGTCCAGCAATCCTACGGAGAAAGCTCATTTCAGCCGCTTGTATCTGCAATCTTGTTCTTTCGGTCATTACCCAAAGTTCGTGACCATAGGTGAGAGTAGGAACGTAGCTTGACTGGTAAATCGACAGCTTTGCCTTAGAACTAAGCTCTCTCTTCACCACAACAGACCGGTACAATGTCCGCATCACTGCAGATGCTGCTCCAATCCGTCTGTCAATCTCTCGCTCCATTTCCCCCTCACTCGTGAATAAGACCCCAAGATACTTAAACTCCTCCACTTGGGGCAGGAGCCTGTCCACAACCCAGAGAGGGCAATCCAACTTTTTCCAGCTGAGGACCATGGATCGGACTTGGAGGTGCTGATTCTCATCCCAGTCGCTTCACACTCAGCGGCAAACCCTCCCAGCAAGAGCTGTAGGTCATTGCTGGATGAAGCCAACAGGACAACATCGTCTGCAAACAACAGAGATCAGATCCTGTGGTCACCAAGCATGACACCCTCCGTTCCCTGGCTGCGCCTAGAAATCCTGTCCATAAAAATTATGAACAGGATCAGTGACAAAGGGCAGCCCTGGCGGAGTCCAACTCTCACTGGGAATGAGTCAGACCGAGTATTGGCAGTATGAACCAAACTCTCAAAACGGTCGTACTGAGACCGAATAGCTCGTAACAACAAGCCCAATACCCCATACTCCCGAAGCACCCCCCACAAAAAACCACGAGGGACGCGGTCAAATGCCTTCTCCAAGTCCACAAAACACATGTAAACTGGTTGGGCAAACTCCCACGAACCCTCGAGAATTCTCGAGAGGGAAAAGAGCTGGTCCGATGTGCCATGGCCAGGACGAAAACCACATTGCTCCTCCTGAATCCAAGGTTCGACCAACGGCCGGACTCTCCTCTCCAGTACCTTGGCATAGACCTTCCCAGGGAGGCTGAGGAGTGTGATCCTTCTAAAGTTGGAACACACCCTCCGGTCCCCTTTTTTGAAGAGAGGAACCACCACCCCGGTTTGCCATGCCAAAGGCACTGCCCCCGACCTCCACGCAATGTTGCAGAGGCATGTCAACCATGACATGCCAACAACATCCAGGGCCTTGAGGTACTCAGGGCGAATCTCGTCCACCCCTGGGGCCCGGCCACCAAGGAGATTTTTAACCACCTTGGTGACCTCAGCCCCTGTGATAGGCAAGTCATCCCCCTCATCCACAAACCCTGCTTCCTCTGTGGAAGGCGTATCAGTGGGATTGAGGAGATCCTCGAAGTATTCCTTCCACCGCCCGACGATATCCCCAGTCGAAGTCAACAGCACCCCATCCGCACCATACACAGTGTGGACAGGGAGCTGCTTTCCCCTCCTGAGCCGCCGGACAGTTTGCCAGAATCTCTTCAAGGCCGACCGAAAGTCTTGTTCCATGGCCTCACCGAACTCCTCCCATATCTGGGTTTTTGCTTCAGCAACCACCTGAGCTGCACTCCGCTTGGCCTGCCGGTACATCTCAGCTGCTTTGGGAGTCCCACAAGCCAACCAAGCTTGAAAGGACTCCTTCAGCATATCCAGAGGTTGTCTTCTGAAAATAGATGTATGCCAGCCTCTGCCAGCATTGCTGCAGAGGATGGCATACGTCTATTTTCTGACAGGTGTCAGCCTGTCAGTGCTCAGACCATACGCCACACACTGCATCAAACTGGTCTGCATGGCTTTCGTCCCAAAAGGAAGCCCCTTTTAAAGATGATGCACAAGAAAGCCCGCAAACAGTTTGCTGAAGACAAGCAGACTAAGGACATGGATTACTGGAACCATGTCCTGTGGTCTGATGAGACTAAAACTTATTTGGTTCAGATGGTGTCAAGTGTGTGTGGCAGCAACCAGGTGAGGAGTACAAAGACAAGTGTGTCTTGCCTACAGTGAAGCAAGGTGGTGGGAGTGTCATGGCTTGGGGCTGCATGAGTGCTGCACTAGCGAACTATAGTTCATTGAGGGAACCATGAATGTCAACATGTACTGTGACACACTGAAGCAGAACATTATCCCCTCCGTTCAGAAACTGGGCCGCAAGGCAATATTCCAACATGATAACGACCCCAAACACACCTCCAAGATGAACACTGCCTTGCTCAAGAAACTGAGGGTAAAGGTGATGGACTAGCCAAGCATGTCTTCAGACCTAAACCTATTGAGCATCTGTGGGGCATCCTCAAATGGAAAGTGGGGGGGGGGGGGGGAGCGCAAGGTCTCCAACATCCACCAGCTCCATGATGTCGTCATGGAGGAGTGGAGGAGGATTCCAGTGGCAACCTGTGAAGCTCTAGTGAACTTCATGCCCAAAAGAATCAAGGCAGTGCTGGAAAATAATGGTGGCCACACAAAATATTGATACTTTGGGCACAATTTGGACATTTTCACTTAGGGGTGTACTCACTTTTGCTACCAGTGGTTTAGACATTAATGGCTGTGTGTTGAGTTATTTTGAGGGGACAGCAAATTTACACTGTTATACAAGCTGTACACTGACTACATTGTATCAAAAAGTGTCATATCTTCAGTGTTGTCCCATGAAACGATATAAAATATTTACAAAAATGTGAGGAGTGTACTCACCTTTGTGAGATACTGTGTATCGGACAATGATATAAACGTCTTTCGTTTCATAGAATACACTATCGTTTATATCATTTAAAATGCATATACTCCCGTTTGTTCAGTAAAGCTCCTCACCACTACTTGTCAGCGCCCTGTCTCTATCTAATCTTAACTTGGATTTAACAGTTTCCATATTTAGAGACTTCCGGTCGGGACACCATGGTGATAGCAGCTTAATGCTGAAGCTCCCAGACCCGATCCGTGAAAATACCTTGAAAACCAGATTTAACGGATTTTTGGAAGAGTGAAAATCAAAAGACAAAGTCATTATGCCTAAAGGAAAACAGAAGAGATAGACATTTACCAGGCCAAGACACGCATCGGCCGGAGAATCTGACCTGGAGGACATCCACTCGGAAGCAGAGGAGCTGAATGAAGCTAGCAACACGGTTAGCTTAAAAATGGTACTTCAAGAATTAAGACAATTTCGCCGAGAGTGTTGGGCCGAATTTCGTGAAATTAAAGACGAAATAAAAAGGACAAACAGCAGAGTGGACCAGGCTGAGGACCAAATCATGGAAGCAGAGGAAAGAATAAAAGGGCTGGAAGAAACCGTGCTGGAACTACTCAAACGACAGTTAAGACTGGAGGCTAAGCTAACCGACCAAGAAGGAAGACTAAGAAGAGACAATATAAGAATTCATGGTCTGAAAGAAGGAGTCGAGGACGGTTTCACCACAATGGCTGCATGCGTGGAATCCATACTGAGAGAAGTTGGAAATTCCCCAATCCACCGACTTGAAGATAGAAAGGGCGCACCGTACATTAGCCCCAAGGCCGTCGGTGGAAGCGCCACCAAGATCGGTGGTGGTGAAGTTCTCCAACTCCAGAATAAAAGAAGAGGTTGTGAGACTGGCTTGGCAGAAAAAAGGATTTATGCACCAAGAAAGAAAAGTTTTTGTGGAGCACGACTACGCTCCGGAGGTCCTTAAAAAGCGTCGGGAATACAACGACGCTAAAAAGGTACTACGAGAGAAGAAACTGCGCTTTCAAACTCCATTTCCGGCGAAGCTGCGGGTTTTTTACAGGGATGAGACGTGTCTCTACAACTCGGCGGAAGAAGCAACCACGGATATGGCGCGAAGAGGGCTCCCGGTAACGGTGTATAAACCCGCAGCAGACCCGATCGAAAGAATCAAGGCTCAAACGTGGTGCACACAGAGACCCTCAAAATCCACGGGCCAGCAGCGGGAAACCCAGCTCCAGGGCTATAAGGAAAAACTGAGCATTTACAGGAGGGAATAACGATATTTTTAGTCAATCTGCACATCCAACCCTCCTCCTACAGGGTAACAAACATTAAAGGAGATGCAGAATCATCAAGTATCAAGTGGTAAAACATTTCATGGAACAGACATATTATTAGAAACAAGTAAGTCTTTAAAAAAAACAAAACAAAACTTGTTAAAATAGAAATGTGACAATGAACCACATGATCTCTCCACACTAACAAATACTGTATTAACGTGAATGTTTGCTGTGATGGTGGTGGGAGGTTGCGCACAATTTCATAGGGTATAGGCATAAAAAAAAAAAAAAAAAAAAAAATCATTACAAGTTCGGATTGGGATCTGAAATTCACGTTAAAAACATGGGACAACTTACAGGGGTAAGAGAGGGCCCTCAACACGTAACAGAGTTTGAGGAATTTCCCTCAGAGCCAACACACCATCAAGGCTCTTCTAAGGTCACTAAAAAGACCTCAGCTCAGGAAGATCTTTTGTCAGTTTTTTGTTTTAAAGTTTTATATACTATGTTCGTAATGTTTTTTTTTATGTTCTTAATGTTCTTTCAGTTTCTGAGTAGCATAAAAGAGGGCCACCACACTGTTACACTAAATAAGACAACACAATGGAGAAACAGGGTGTAACCAAAATAATCTCATATAATGTAAAAGGGATCCTGAATCCAGTTAAAAGATCCAAGATTCTAGGCAAAATGAAAAAAGACAAAGCAGGAATAATATTTTTACAGGAAACCCACCTAACAGACGTGGAGCACACTAAACTTAATAGACAAGGGTTTAAAATGATCTGCTCATCTTCATATAAGTCAGGGAGGAGGAGGGGGGTAGCGACATTGGTCTCAACCAAAATTATATTTGAAAAAAAAATCAGAACACAAAGATAAAGAAGGGAGATTCAGCATGGTACTTGGTCGGCTAGAGGGAGAAGATATCACCCTGCTGAATGTATATGCACCTCCAGGGGCTAACTGGAAATTTTATAAAAATGTATTTGACCTAATGATAACTAAAGCCCAAGGTTTAGTGATATGTGGTGGAGACTTCAATCTAAGACTGAATCCATACTGGGATGCGTCTGGTAATTCTCCACATCAAAATAACACTCAAAGTAGAAAAACTCGGATGCTACTAAAAGAAATGGGAATCTGTGACGTGTGGAGGGAATTCAACCCCAGTGTAAAAGATTAGACATTTTACTCAGCATAGGACTGATGGATCTCTCTGACCACAGTCCGATCTATATGAACTTAAGTATCCAAAAATACACAAATAATACATTTTCTTGGAGGTTAAATTCAAATGTGCTGAAAGGACCACTGAAAGATGAATTGGAATCAGATATTCTCAGATATTTGGAAGAAAATGATAATGGAGAAGTATCCCCTTTAATACTGTGGGACGCATGCAAAGCTGTAATAAGGGGAAAGATTATTGCAAAACTGGCAATCCAAAAGAAACTGAGACAAGAAAAACTAATCACATTAGAGTCAGAACTTAAACTAGAAAAAGAGCACAAAGACAACACTCATTCTAATGACTTGCTCAAGGAAATTAAAAAACAAATAAATGAGATCTACACAATAGAAATCCAGAAGAAACTTACATTTCTTAAACAAAAATACTATGAAACAGGTAGCAAATCTGCAAAATTACTAGCCTATAAATTGAGTAAACAACAAACGGAGAGAGCAGTCTACAAAATCAGAGACCCAGTATCAAAGAAAATAAAATTTAGAATTCAGGAAATTCTTAAAAGCTTCGAGAACTACTACAAGAACTTGTACTCCCTCAAAAAACATAAAAACGCATCCGAAGCCTTCCTAAATACATTAAACCTTCCCCAACTTACTGAGTCACAAAATAAAACACTATTGTCAGAAATACAACCTAAAGAATTAGAAAAAGCAATTATGAAACTTAAAGCTAACAAATCCCCAGGAACAGATGGCTATACGGCAGAGTGGTACAAAACCTTTAAACAGCAACTATCTCCTCTCCTCCTGAAAACATTTAACTATGTCCTCCACACAGGGGAAATCCCCCCCCCCCCCCGGAGAGACGGGGTCATTGCAGTCATACCTAAACCTGAAAAGGATAAACTAGAATGCTCCACTGCTCCAACTACAGACCAATCAGTGTGTTAAATCAGGACTATAAGCTTTTTACCACTATCCTTGCCAAAAGGTTAGAAAATATACTGACAGACTTAATTCATTTAGACCAAACAGGTTTTATAAGACAAAGACAGACACAAGACAACATTAGATACACTTTACACATAATTCATCATATAAAAAAAATGTAATTTAAATGCAGCCATATTGGGATTAGATGCGGAAAAAGCATTTGATTCAGTTGACTGGTCTTTCCTATATAGAATCTTATCCAGTTTCAATTTTCATAACAACTTCATTAGAACTATCCAGGCATTATATAAAAAACCAACAGCTAAAATAAGGATTAACGGTAAATTATCATCATCTTTTGAACTGGAAAGAGGATTTCGTCAGGGCTGCCCCTGGTCTCCACTGCTCATTGCAATCTTGTGTAGAATTGTGTCAACCAGGTTAGGGCTCGGGGGCCAAGATTCTTCATGAATTCTGGGAAGATGTTATCGTATCCTGCTGCCTTTCCACATTTCAGGCCCTGTAGGACTTTCTCCAGTTCAGCAGCCTCGAAGGGTTCAGGGTTCGTTTCCTCTACAGGCATTTTTTGGTGTTTTTTTAGCTCAGTTGTAACTGCTCTTCTGGTGTCTTTGTCTTGGGGTGCTTTGGCGATAGTCAGTAGGTGGGATGCAACTTGGTTGGGTGTGACGGATGCTCGGCTTTGGCTAGGGGGCTTCTGTGCAGCTCCTAGGCGACGGATGAGGCTCCAACATTTCCTGCTAGAGTGGGTAAAGCTCCGGTCAGCAACTGTCTCCTCCCATTTCTTTCGCCGGGCTGTATTTAGCGATTCAATGAGATGGTCTGCTATCTCTGGGTCCCCTGATGTTTGATAGGATTGTAGGAGGGCAGCACTTTCTCCGTCCAAACATGGGACATAGAGGGGTCGGTAGCCTCGTGGGATTGCAGTATGGGCAGCCTTGAAGATTGCGCTGCAGAAGCGGTTGTATGCTTCATCTACAGTGATGGTGTGGAGTGGGATGGTAACAATGCTCCGGTCCAGAGTTTCACTGAATTTCTTCCAGTTGGCTTTGCGGAAGTTCCAGCGCATCTTCCTTGGGCTGTATATGACTGGAAGTTGTAGGCCAATGTGTACAAGCAGGGGCCGGTGTTGGCTGTGTGGAAAATCATCAAGAATGAGGATCTGTGTAGGATATGGCTCCCCATTCAAAGAGCTGACCCAACACAGGTCAGGAGAATAGTCCTTCTTCCACCTAGCAGAGTGGAAGGTTCCTCTTTGTTTGGGGTCGTATATCAAAGCGAGGTCATTTCTGGATGCCCAGTCTGAAAGTGCCTCCCCATCACTGTCCACTGCTGGGTACCCCCAGTCAGGGTGATGGCTGTTAAAGTCCCCCACATAGATGGCAGGGTGGGGTAGGGTGGGTAAGACCTGCAGATCCCAGTTGGCATTAGGGGGCTTGTACACATTGACAATATGGAAGCCACCACTGATTATGGTGTCTGAGAAATGTGTTGTTATCAGGTGATTTGCTTCAACTATGTCAGAACGCACATAGGTGGCACGTCCATGTTTAGCATGTAGAACATAGCACAGGAGGTCAAAGCCTTTGATGGTGAAGCGGCCAGCTTCCTCTGTGCCAATATGAGTCTCTTGGAGGCAGATTACATCAATCGAATGTTGGAAGGCGAGGACTTCGATAAGGCTTCGCTTGGCTGCAGATAGGCCTTCAACGTTTAGTTGTAATATGCGAAGGGCAGATCCTACCACAAAGTGCTCTTGGGGCTGTTTGCTTTCGGCTTTAGGACTGTGACTAGGATTCTTCTTTGACTTGGCACAGAGGCGTCGTCTCTTTGAATTTAGTCTGCTGGTCATTGCCATCCCAAAACCTGGCAAAGACCACAAACTACCAGCAAGCTACCGCCCAATCTCCCTACTCAGCGTTCCTTACAAAATCATGGAGCGCCTAATACTGCAACGCATTTCCCCAGAAATAGAGGATATTCTAAGTGTGGATCAAGCAGGTTTCCGCAAGGACCGCAGTACAGGAGAACAAGTACTGGCCCTAACCACCTTCATTGAAAATGGCTTCGAGAGCAGACTGAAGACAGGGGCTGTGTTTCTCGATCTTACAGCCGCCTATGATACGGTCTGGCACAAAGGCCTCCTCCTGAAACTTATAAAGGCGATCCCTGCTTGGGCAACAGCAATTATAAAAACCCTGCTGACCAACCGAAGGTTCAGAGTCCACCTCAGTCAGAACACAAGCGCATGGAGAATGCAGAAAAACGGACTCCCACAAGGCTCAGTTCTAGCTCCAACTCTGTTCAACCTCTACATAAACGACCTGCCTACTACAAAATCCCGCAAATTCATCTATGCAGACGACATCTGTTTGGCATTCCAAGCACCAGACTTTGAACCACTGGAACGGGTGCTCACGGAAGATCTTGCTAAACTGGACCAGTTCTGCAAAATCTGGCGCCTAAAACCAAGCCCAGCAAAAACCGTCTCCAGTGGATTTCATCTCCACAATGCAAAAGCTGCCAGAGAACTAAACATCCACCTGAGCGGACTCAAGCTTAAGCATGCCCCAAATCCAACTTATCTTGGAGTGACCCTTGATAGGACCTTATCCTTCAAGGAACATCTAAAGGGGACGGCTGCTAAGGTGAAAGTACGAAACAACCTGCTCTGCAAGCTCGCTGGTGCAAAATGGGGGGCGGCAGTCCCCACCCTGCGCACCTCAGCACTGGCCCTTTCATACTCTGTAGCAGAATATTGTGTCCCTGTCTGGTCCAGGTCATCTTACACACACCATGTAGACACCCAGCTCAACTCAACCATGAGAACTATAACTGGAACAATCCGCTCAACACCACTCCCCTGGCTCTCTGTACTGTCAAACATAGCCCCTCCACACATCCGGCGAGCAGCATTAACTCAAAGGATGCTCCAAAAAGTTAAAGATTTTCCTCACTTACCAATCCATGCAGATATCTACACCCCACCCACTGCCCGACTTTCATCCAGACGGCCGATTTGGAAAAACCCTCCCCCAGCTGACTTTACCATCCAGACAGCTTGGCAAGAGGAATGGGAAACCAAGGAGGTCCCAAACAAACAGCTGGTGATAAACCCCAACCAACAGGTCCCGGGCACCAACCTCCCAAGGAGACAGTGGTCTACACTCAATCGCTTCAGGACTGGACATGGCCCCTGCTTGGCCAGCCTTCACAGATGGGGCAGTAGCCCTAGCCCACTGTGCGCATGTGGAGAGGAGCAAACTATGGAACACATCATAGAGGCTTGCCCGCTCCAAAGACTGGAAGGAGGATTACACACCCTCCATACAGCAAACCAGGAGGCAACTGCTTGGCTTAAGGACTTTGCATTCGCTAAATAAATAAATAATTGCAATCTTCATAGAACCTCTGAGCCAATGGATAAGACAGAATCAAAAAATTCAAGGTATTACATTTGGTCAGAAGGAACATAAAATAGCACTCTTTGCTGATGACATTTTAAAATACCTGGGGCAGCTGGACACCTCTTTTCCAGAACTAATCTCAGTTTTTTCAGAGTATGGAGATTTATCGGGGTACGAATTAAACATGCATAAAACCCAAGTTTTAACATTCAACTATGACCCAAATCAATATTTTTTTTTCCCACAATATCTTTATTGAACCTTTTTTTTTTTTAACAAACATGATACAAACAATCAAACACTAACACTAAAGTACTACAAAAAAAAAATGCACTAAAAACACCAACAACCACCAACAAAATCAAGTCTTCAACAATGCTCCTCTGTTTAGTCTAGACAATCCAATACATAAGTATACATATTATGTTCACCAGTTTGGAATTTACAAGGTCCACACACATCATTCACCTTCTTCTTCAAGAGTTATGTTTAAATTTTTTACATAATCAATAAAAGGTCTCCATATATTCTCAAACACAATTTCCTTTGATTTCAGTATATATGTTATTCTTTCTAATGGAAGGTTTGTTAACATCTGTCTTAACCACTGAGTCACATCTGGTCTATGAGTCTTTTTCCATAATAGTGCAATACATTTTTTGGCATTAAGCAAACTGAGGTCTATGAATGTTCTTTCACTTTTATTAAAATTATGCTTTTCTGGGTACAGACCCAACAAAAACAGTTTAGGATTCAATATGATTTGTTTTGAGATTATTTTTTCAATTGTTACCCTCACCTCTTCCCAAAACATTCTTATTAATCTACATTCCCATAAACAATGAAATAGGGTTCCTTTACTTTCCATGCATTTTGTGCATGTATCTGGTATATTTTTGTTATATCTATTTAACTCCTCCGGTGTAACATACATCCGCATTAACCATTTGAAATGTATCAATTTAAGGCGTACATTTATTGATTTGGTTTGAGCTTCTGTACAAGCCAATTCCCATTGTTCCTCTGAAATTTCAATTTGCAGATCTTCTTTCCAGTAGTTTAATCTTTTCAGTGAATTTTCACTTGAAGATAGTGTCAATGAGTTATAAAACTCTGAAATAATACCCTTTCTTTTACTATCTTTCATCATCATTTTTTCCAAGGATGAATAGATAGGTCGAGTGAGAGCTTTATTTTGATTTGATCGAATAAAGTTTCTAAGTTGAAGATATTTAAAAAAATGTGTTCTATTGAGATTAAATTTGATCCTCAGCTCTTCAAAAGACATTATGTTATCTGCACATGGCAAATATAAATCCTGAATCTTTTGTATCCCTTTTAAATTCCATACTTTAAATACAGCGTCCGCTCTCCCTGGTTTAAAATATTGATTACCCCATATTGGACTAAATTGTGACAATAACTGTGGTTCTTTTAAATAGTTTTTAGCTTCACACCATATTTTGATCATATGCTTTACAAATGGATTTTTAACTTGTTTTTGTAATTTTTTTGCCGAATCTGAGTATATGAATATGGGAAGAGGTAAAGGTAAATTGTATGATTCCATTTCAGTCCAGTGAGGGAGATCATTTGATGAAAAATAATATGTCATAGATCTCAGTTGTGCCGACCAATAATACAACATAAAATTTGGACATTTCAGACCTCCATGATCAAATGGTAAATATAATAAAGACAGACGTAATCTAGCCCTCCTGTTGTTCCATATAAATTCCACTAACTTTTTTTTTATTCTTGAGAATAGATCTAAAGGTGGTGATAAGGGAATGTATTGAAATAAATAAAGTATTTTAGGTAAAATATTACTTTTAAGTATATTGATTCTCCCGATCATCGACATTGGTAGTGACATCCATCTCTGAGTTAACTCATTGATATCTGACATTAAGGCTTCATAGTTGACACTGGCGACTGATTCTAGCTTAGGCACAATTTGGATTCCTAAATATTTAAACTGATTTACAACATTGAATTGATTTACCTCAGGGGCTGGGTAATTTCTCTGGGTCTCATTTAGCATTAATATTGAAGATTTAGTTTTATTTATTTTATATCCTGATATTTCCCCAAAATTCTTTATTAAATTCAACAAGGTTGGAATTGATTTTTTTAGATTCGACAAACAAAATTATGTCATCGGCGTACAGGGAGATTTTATGTTCTGTTGGTCCAACTTTAATTCCATATATTTGTGAATGTAAACGTATCGCTAAAGGTTCAATTGCCATAGTAAACAGTAAAGGTGAAAGTGGACAGCCTTGTCGACATCCTCTATTGATTTTTATTGGTTTTGAAATATTGTTATTTGTTAGGATTTCTGCTGTAGCATTATTGTATATTATTTGAACCCATTTTATGAAATTATTTCCAAGTCCAAACCTTTGTAGGACTTCAAAAAGAAAGGGCCATTCAACTCTATCAAAGGCCTTTTCGGCGTCCGGTGATAGGAGAGCTGTATCCGGTGCTTCTTTATTAAAATAAATAATATTAAATAGTCTTCTTACATTATGGAAGCCTTGTCTACCCTTTATAAAGCCATTCTGATCTCGATTAATAATATTTGGTAAAATTTCTTGTATTCGTCTTGCTAAAATTTTACAGATTATCTTAAGGTCGGCGTTTAATAGGCTTATTGGTCTCATATTTTCACATTTATTAGAGGGCTTACCTGGTTTTGGCAGCAGTATAATTAAGGCATTATTTATGTATGATGGTAAATTATTATTTTGAAATGCTTCTAAAACCATTTCCAAAAAAGGTTTTATTAATATTTTTTATAAAGGTCAACTGGAAGACCATCTGGTCCTGCACTTTTTCCTGATTTCATATTATCAATGGCTAGCCCAACTTCTTCTTGACTAATTTTAGACTCCAATATCTCCCTGTTTTCATTTGGAATACACGGTACAGATAGTTCGTTCAAAAACCCATTTAGTTTTGTTAAATCAGGTTCATTTTTGGTATCATATAATTTTTCATAGTAATCTCTAAAGGCTCTATTAATTTCTAAAGGATCTATAACTATCTGTCCTTTACTTATAATACTGGTAATTGGTGTTTTAATTTCTAATTGTTTAATCTGCCATGCTAATAATTTTCCTGATTTTTCACCTTGTTCATAAAAAGATTGTTTCAATCTTAGAAGACTCTAGGCAGCTCTATTCGCTGATTTTTTGTCGTATTCAGCTCTCAGAATCAGTAATTCATTCTCCAACCTTGGGTCACTTCCTGCATACACTTTTTCCTGAAGACTTTTTATTTTATGTTCCAATTTAGCTCTCTCCTCTCGAGTCTTCTTAGATTTTGATCCTGTATAACTAATAATATGTCCCCTAATAAAAGCTTTGAAAGCCTCCCACTTTACACATGCTGATGTTTGTGTAGTATTGATGTCAAAGAACTCGTCTATCTGTTTTTCTATATACTTGACAAATTCCTCATCCTGAAGCCATTTATGCTGAAATTGCCATCTACCTGATTCCTTTGTCAATTTTTTATCTACATATATTAGACAACAGGGTGCATGATCAGAGATCACGATGTTATCATAAAAGCAGTTTTGAATCTTGGACCTTAATTCTGTGGAAATCAAAAAATAATCAATAAGTGAGAATGTCTTGTAGGTACTGGAATAACAAGAATAGGCTTTAACTTGTGGTTTCATTTCTCTCCATATATCTAACAATCTCAATTCTTTCATAAAATGATTAATAGTCATCCTACATCCAATGTGCGTACAGTCCAGTCCTGTTGATCTATCTATACCTGGATTCAATGTACAATTAAAATCCCCTGCTATTATATGTTGCCCTGTAAGTGATGATAAGATAAGAAATAAATTAGCAAAGAACTTCTGATCATCTATATTGGGACCATATAAGTTCACAAGATTTATATTTTCTAATAGCAAAGAACCTTGAATGATTACATATCTTCCAAATTTGTCTCCAATTACATTTTTCACTTGAAAAGGAACTGATTTATGTATGAGAGTCATAACTCCCCTGGCTCGGGATGAAAATGAAGAGGTGAATACACTTCCTTGCCATCTACTCCTAATTCTTTTAACATCCTCCTCTATTAGATGAGTTTCTTGTAAAAACACAATTTTTGAACCCATGTCTTTTATTTTATTCATAACTTGTTTAAGTTTTTTTAAATTTTGTAGACCTCTGCAATTCCATGAAGTTAAATTAAGATTAACACTTTGGTTTATGATCAATAGAGAGTTTGGGATTACCTTGCAGTGTAAACATGCTCATACAGAGAAGCAAAAACATGAGTGGTTGAACATTCATCCTACAAACTACACACAAACAAATTTCCCCTTCCCACACTTGTGGCAAACCCCCCAAAATCAAAAGAAAAATTCCGTCTCCCGATATAGCCATCGACCGCTCCACACCCACGGGGAACAGCCTAAGCCACTCCTTCTTCATCCTCCCAATCACCCTAACTCTACTGCTTTTAATGACGTTGTGGCGGTTCGTTTTAACCCCACAACAGACTAAGGACACTCAGCCCTCTTTTCTCTGTTTTCCTGCTACACTACTGAGAAGCAATGTGCCATTCATGTATTTGTGATGCAAACATGCATGTGTTGTGATGTAATGCGCCATTCTATATAGTGTGCATATGGCTTGTCCTTACTATGCTTTTTCTGAGCATCTTAGATGTGCTTTGGTGTATTAATGTCTACAGGTAGACGAGTTTCTTCTGTCTCACCTATGTGATGTTAATCGATGCCTTTCATCCTTTGTATTCATGCATTTTGCCCTTACTGTGACCTAGAGACTCAGATCAATATGTAGATGTGCTTGTTAGCCTCTTTGTCTGACACTTGGAGCGAGGTCTAGCTAATCTGCCCATTGTGATGTATGGCTTACAAATGCAAATACCTCCTGCCTGTTCTGTTGTCCCTTTGATCATTCTAAACTGTGGGGTACGTCTCTTTGATGTATTGTTATGATCAAGTATTTAAGGTGCAACTCTGTAACGCAATC